>OY756235.1:16030000-16712500 GCA_963576875.1 Acrobasis repandana
ATCTTCTTCTCCGTCTAAGCGCATTCCCGGTTGCATCCTCAGCTGTGCTGCTTCGGAGCCCGGGGTGCGCTTTTCCGCTTTTTCTTCTCCAAATATAATATGCATGTCAATGGTCACCCAAGGATGCCAAAGACCTTGTAAAACGGAGAAGAAATAGCCGGAACACTTTCAATAATTTGGCTATAGTTTTACAATCAGCCGCCGCCCGACGTTAACCCTCCTTGGAAATGCATTTGTAGCACGAGATGTTTGTGCTTAGTCCTTTAGTCGCCTCTTACGACATCCACAGGAAGAGATGGAGTGGTCCTAGTCTAACCCGGAACCACACGGGTTAGCCAAACCTATCATGGTTCATGCTTTAATAGTATCTAAAGCAGTAACAGTCAGTGACTATGTATATAGTGAAATGTAATACATGTACAATACCCGACACATAAGTTGACCCAAAATGGCGGTCACTGCGCACACTTTTTCCTCTAATTATACCTGCGCAGAGCCGCCATTTTGGGTCAACTTATGTGCCGGGTATTGTACAATGTTAAAAACAATAAAGAAATTAAACTGAATTGTAATAAATCTACAGATTGCTAAGACCACAATATTGATTTATAAGCTAAATTTCCAATTCTCTCTTCTATTATTTTCAAATCAAGCGTATCCCACCAACGTAGTAATCTGTCATAATTACATTTATTTCAATATAATTTTGCGAAAATCTAAAAATAGTCTGAGAACAGCTCCAACTGTGGACATTGTTCAAACATTTAATTGCATTACGTGGACCGCCGAGAATCTTTAATAACCTTAAATTAACAACATACAATGCTTTGAACAAATATTTCATTTCTTGAGAATCAGATCTGAATATCAGGTCAAACTGTTTGTAAATATTTCTCTTCCCGCGCAGGCTATTTATCAAGTTGATATAAACTTGAGTGCACCATAGAGTTTTTGGCGGAAAGTCAAGGGGTTCAGCTGGGGTTTGCTTTAATTTACTTTGCATATTGATTTTAATGGACTTTATAATGTAAAAATGGTGTAGTTTGGTGTTATAAATGATCATACTCATAAACAACATGTGAAATTGTTAAAGTGGATGGTCATAGCATAGAACGGCTGTGGTGGGCGTCTTTAGGTGCCGTCCGCCACTCAATCGGCTAAAAACCAGTGGATTCGTATAAAACTAAAGATAGGCTCTAAAGGACTCGTATCCAGGGCCGTAAAATAATTCTTAAAAATAACTTGGGGATACTTTATAAATAAATTTCTTCCATGCTGGTCTGGGACAAAAAAAATCCGTAGAATGTACCAGTTTCTACTCTTCCCGCGCAGATCGTAAAATTCGATCGCGGGGAATTGAATATCTGAATCACATCATCAAAAGCGTGACGACAATGTATCTTCACCAGTTGCCTAGATCTTAAAAAAATTGTTACACCATAATTAATGATATTTTTTTAAAACGAAAAACCGACTACGCGTAATAACAGAAATGCTAAATATTAAAAAAAAATGCGTACTTAGACGACATGTTTTTTCTAGTTATTTTCGTTTAAGAAACAAACCACGCAACCGATTTTAATAAAATAACTGTATAATAATAACGAACGCTTTCAGCGTTAAGTCCGCCAATTGTACCATTTTTTTATTGTGGAACAATAAAGTTTTTTAAATAAATAAATAATAATAGATTACATAAAACAGATCAAAAGGCGGCCTTAGGCAACCGAGGCTTACTTGGAGATGTTTCACGAAAACAGGTAAGGCGTAAGAAAAAAAATTAAACTCTTTAAGTTACAACTGATCTTACATAATATTGAACTTCAGCAACATTTTAGCATCCTTTGTTCCGATTTTAGCACCTCAATATTCATTGTCTTTTAGAACTACTTACACGAATTTTTCCTACAATTCATCTGAATGGTTTTTGGCTCAACAGAGCCTCGTTGTGCGCCATATTTGGAAATTAGAAACAACAACAACAGTAAACTAACTTGTAATAGGCCCTTCCGGCACGCAGCGGAATCGTCGCGGAACGGTTGTGTATTGTGTCTTACCTCAGAGCAAAGAATTTAAGATATAGAAGGAATGTTCCATTTCTAATAAGTATTTTATTAAGACTCATTATCGGAATTCCTGGCGGTTTTTACTAACAAGATTATAAGACTAAGATAACAAGAGACAAGAGATCAAGATTAAGATAAGAGACAGAAAAAAAAATCAAAATAATTTATTTATTATCGGAATTTCTACATTCTGGAGGGCGATTGGGGAATTCTTTAAAAAAATATATATACAGGGTCTAAAAAAATATACTGAAACTATGTTAAGGCTGAATACAGTCCATGATACTGAACAACTTTCCCCAAGGAACACATATCGAAATATAAAAAATAATTTTTGACCTCCTATACAAGTTGACCGATCAGCTGATCCGAGTTTGTATTGAAAGCCAAAAATTATTTATCATATTTCGATATATATTCCTTGGGAAAAGTTGTTCAGTATCATGGACTGAATTCAACCTAAAAATAGTTTCAGTATATTTTGTTAGACGTTATATATTTGTGCTAGAAATCTCCGACGGTTAAAATGTTTTTTTTTTAACAAAACATGTAACAGGCGGACTTAAGGCCCAGGGCCTTTTCTACCAGTCAACGTACACGTGGTGCTAATAAAGATATCTTATACAGGAATCTTAGTCTAAAAAGATATACTGAAACTGGTGTAACAACACTTAACAAATTTAGTAACATATATCGAAATATGAAAAATAATTCGGATACAATTTGAGCGATAAGCTGCTTCGAGATTTTATGGAAAGCCAAAAATTATTTTTTCATATTTCGATATACGAGTATATTTCTTGGGAAAAGTTGATCAGCACCATGGACTGAATTCACTCTTAAAATAGTTTCAGTATATTTTATTCCACGTTATATAACGTCTAACAAAATATAGGCCGTACCTGAATTTTCCGGGGTCCAGTGCTGCCCCCATTTAAAATAAATCATTTCAAAGAAAACGGAGACATTATTTTAAATTTTGCTACTATCAAATCCTAGATAACCCTTCAAAGTATTTTATTGAACTACTGTTTACAGTTTATAATGAGAACGTTAAGCTTTACTACGCACATTTGCCAAAAGTGGCCGTTTTTCGCAAATGTGCGTAGTAAAGCTTAACGTTCTCACTTTAAACCGTAAACAGTAGTTCATATAATAGTTTGAAATGTTATCTAGGACTTGGTAGTAGCAAAATTTTAAATGATGTCTCCGTTTTCTTTAAAATGATTTATTTTAAATGGGGGCAGCAATGGACCCCGGAAAATTCAGGTACGGCCTTAAACTGTAAACAGTAGTTCATAAAATACTTTGAAGGGTTATCTAGGACTTGATAGTTGCAAAATTTTAAATGATGTCTCCGTTTTCTTTGAAATGATTTATTTTAAATGGGGGCAGCACTGGACCCCGGAAAATTTAGGTACGGCCTTAAGGCCATATAAAGTATATTTTTTAGACCCTGAATACCCGTGCAACGCCGGGGCGGGCCACTAGTAAGTATATAAATGAATGCAGTAATCTCACGAGATCGGTATTGCATAAGGTCATTATGCAGATCAGACGTGATGCGTGAGTCATTATGGTAATGATGCCAATCGTCGACCACGAGTCTGTAATATAATGACCGGAATTTGATTTACTTTTCAGATGTAAGGGTGAATGGTCACGCTTTTTCATATTTTTATAGCCTCTTTATACAGGCTGACTTTTTAACCACCAACCAAATTTTTGGAGCAGGTTCAGTCCATGATACTGAACTACTTTCCATAAAAACAATTAACGAAAAACCAAAATAAAAATTCGCCTTCCTGTACAAATCAGCGCTCAGCCAAACAGATTTTGTATAGGAGGACGAAAAATTTTTATCGATTTTTAATAACTTTTTTCATAGAAAGTAGTTCAGTATCATGAACTGAATTTGCTCCAAAAATTTGGATGGAATACCTATTACGTCTTTATCCCTAATGGGGCAGACATAGCCTAGGGCGGTAAGGCCCAGGCCACTTTTACCGTGATGGCGGGCATGAAGGTAGAAATGGAAAATCATATTAATGTTATTATATTTATCTCTCTCTTTAGGACTACGAAGATCTTATCACGCAGAAATTTGGCACACATTGTAGATAAAGTACTTCTTCTTCTTCGTCTAAGCGCGTTCTTGGTTGCATCCTCAGCAGTGCTGCTTCGGAGCCCAGGGCGCGATTTTCCGCTTTTTCTTCTCCAATTATAACATGAATGTCAATAGTCACCCAAGGATGCCAAAGGCCTTGCAAAATGGAGACGGAATAGCCGGAACAGTTTAATGATTTGGCTATAGTTTTACGACCGGCCGCCTGCCTGACCTCAACCCTCTTTGGGAATGTATTTGTGCGAAAAGTTTTACAACCGGCCGCCGCCCGACGTTAACCCTCCTTGGGAATGCAATTGTAGCACGAGATGATTGTCCTTAGTCCTTTAGTCGCCTCTTACGACATCCACAGGAAGAGATGGGGTGGTCCTATTCTAACCAGGAACCCGGGTAGATGAGTCACTTATATTATCACTAGCTGTGCCCGCGACTTCGTTCGCGTGGTTGTTGGAACGTAATGTTATATAGCCTAAAGCCTTCCTCTATAAATGGACTACCCAACAAAAAAAGAATTTTTCAAATCGGACCATTAGTTCCTGAGATTAGCGCGTTTAAACAAACAAAGAAACAAACAAACAAACTCTTCCGCTTTATAATATTAGTATAGATTATATTTAAAACATGCATTAATTATATTTTGATAACCTTCAAAAAATTTTCAAAGACAGTGTCTTTATTAAAAATTCAATAGTTTATTTATTCATGATTATTTTTCCGACCCAAATATCGACCAATAGAATTGCACCATTCGACGTCACGTGGTACAACCTACATGGTATTATACTGATAATTTTTTGATTATTTTCTCTGTTGTACCACGTGACGTCGAATGGTGCAATTCTATTGGCCGACATTTGGGAAGGAAAAATAATCCCCCGAATACCACACGAGCTTCAAAATTATCTGGCATTTCCCTCAAGGTTCCCTGCAAACAAATAAAGTCGTCAAGTTTTTCAGGAAAAATCACTCGCGCTTCGCGCTCGTGATTTTTGAACCTGAAAAACTTGACTCCTTCATTTGTTTGCAACGAACCTATCGGGAAATACCCGATAATTTTGAAGCTCGTGTGGTATTATAAGTGAATATTTTTTGAAATGTCAAGAACGACATTTTTATTGTTAGTAGGTTAGATACTGGAAGCAGTAAAGTTTGCTTTAGATAAAAAAAACTTTATATTTACATTTTAATATAACCTTTTACCTGTCATTAAATAAAATAAAAAAAATGATTACAGTGTTCGCTATGATGTGTAACATCATGATCATCATCTGACATCTCACCTTATTAAGGCCGTACTTGAATTTTCCGGGGTCCAGTGCTGCCCCCATTTAAAATAAATCATTTTAAAGAAAACGGAGACATAATTCAAAATTTTGCTACTACCAAGTCCTAGATAACCTTTCAAAGTATTTTATGAACTACTGTTTACAGTTTATAATGAGAACGTTAAACTTTACTACGCACATTAGCCAAAAGTGGCCGTTTTTGCAAATGTGGGGGACGGGTGGGGGAATATGTAGCTAATTGTTTTATATCGAAGTGTCTCTGTTTCAAGATTGGCCAAAAATGCTATTGTCCATCTATCTTCTCGCTTATAGGTCGCATTTTTCAACCGACGAAAATTGGCACATACCGAAGTTTCTTGATTCGATCGCGGGATTTTGATTTGATTTTGATTGGGGAAAAAATAGTGTGAAAACTTTGCTGTATTGTTATTTATCGACGGATTTCAATCAAATTAAGAGGCACACTAAGGATTTCATTGTACACAAGATGTGGCAAAAAAATCTAAAAGGGGGAGTGGAGGGACCAAAAGCTGTATATATGGACGGATTTCACTAAAATGGCTTTGCTAAGCCAGGGGAAAGGGGAAAGTGTAATTTATTTTGTATTTATTTAACTTTATTACAAATGTAATAGGCGGACTTAAAGCCATAGGCTTCATCTACCAGTCAACCCACTGGTGATGCCGAGAAAAAGAAAACTTTGGAAGGAGGTGCAAGTTATGTAGGTATTGTCACATTTACCTTATGAGTATAGCAGTAACAATATATACGAGTACATATGAATAAACTTACATTTAAAATATACATGGTTATAATATATAATATAATAAACTATACGTAAACTACATATTATATCTTAATATCTTTCATCCGTGCGTGAGTAAAGGTTTACACTGAGCCTATGACCTTTTTGAATTAAACTCACACAGGCTATTATGTTCTTTTTTTTTATTTCTTTTGTGTATTATAATTTTTGTATTTATGTTTTTTATTTTTGTTGTTAAGATTGTGTGTGTGTTTCAATTCAAATAAAGTTTTATTCTATTCTATATCTATATTCTATCTGAAAGTTCACTAAGACTATCTGAAAATTATTGCATGGTTTTAGTTAGTATTATTTATTATGTGGTTATAGGTAAGAGCTCGCGAGGTCTAGTTCTCATAGAATCACTAATACTGTTTGTTTCGTTTATAATAAAAAAAAACTACATCTAAAAATACCAACGTAGACTAGAGCACATTTACCGCGGTCGGCACACGCAAAATCTCATTCGTTTCTAACAACGGTGGTTATCTTGCAATCCGACTCACATTTAACACAAATTGTAATATCCAGCGTCAAACCTGCCGCCGCATCATAATTTGCACATCATTGTAAGTGCATTACACTACATTACAACACGATTGCACCCATTGTAAGTGACAATGTGGGACCGACACGCGAACGCTAAAATGTGGGGCAGAGATAAAGTTTTCTCAGAAATATTTATTTGAGTTATTGGAGTACTTTTCGCACATATATCTTATTTTTTTTATTAGTTACGTAGATATGTTAACTTAGTAGATTTTGGACGTTATTATTTGAAATAACGAAGATAAAAATCTGAATTTCTGTAAGCGTTCACTTCATAAAATGGATTTTAAAATAAAATATACGTATGAGTTTTGTACAAAACGATAGATAATCTAAGTACCTAGGTAAGTACCATTGCTGGAGCGTTATTTCTTGACAGTTTTCAGTCAAATTTTAGAGGCACATACTTGATTCCACACAAGATGTAGCAAAAAAATATATTCAAAAGCCAAATGGAGGGGAGAAAAATGTGGAAGTTCGCTATAGCATTATGTATGTACGGATTTCAATTAAAAAGGGGAAAGTGACGATTATTGCATGGTTTTAAGAGCTCGCGAGGTCTACTTTTCTTACAGAACCACTAGTATTTATGCTTTTTGCTCAAATTAAGAGCCCTGGCACCCGAGCCCCAGTGTGCGGGGCCTCCTGCTGTACATGCCACAAAACAGAACCCTGCCACCTGGGCCCTTCAGACTCAGTCCGACTCTGCTGCTCATATACCATCAAAATACAAATAGCACACTTCAAAGCTCAAAGTATGTTGTACGTCATGTATGTCAAATCTGTGCTACCACTGGAGTCAAATGGGAATCAAAACGCGAAAATTCCCATTCGTCACCACTGGGGACAAATGGGAATTTTAACAGAAGTCTGTCCCCAGTGGGGACGAATGGGTCTGTGAAATAATAGTCATTCCCATTTGTCCCCAGGACGCGGTGGTAACAATCGAAATTCAAAATTAAAATTTGTTTGTGAAAAATTAAAAAGATGAATGGGATAAACCCAAAGTTTTTATATCTGTGGAGGTTCAACGGTGTTGCGTAAGCCTGACAGGTGATAAGCTCATCTTTATAGACGCAGGTAGACAATAAAGCCATTGTTCGGTGGAGCAGTAACTTTGTCGAGTCTAAAGTCTAGACTACACACTTCGAATAAAAATAGGGAAAAACAGAAATAAAATACGGATGTGAAAAATTGTGTACGTACAAAAGCTAAACAAAGCTTATAAACATCAGTGAGACCTTTCCTGTTCCAACCCGTCTGACCAGCGTGGAGAGTGTAGGCCAAATCTTCTGGCTGCTCTGGGCAAGTATGGATCTGGTAGTACAGAGAGTAAAAATACCTGTCGATGATGATGACTGATTGACGATTCCATCCAAAATAAGTGTGTTTAGCGGAAACACCTATTATTTAGTGATATATAAGACACCTCTGTAAAAAGGTTCGTCGTCAAGGGTTGTTACATCATTGAAACTCGTAAGAGAAGCGTCGACTTGAAACCAATTTTTCGCCGTTCAATACGTTTGCAAATGCCACGTATTGACGTCTATGACCTACAGTAGACTGTACAAGAAAATAGTTATTCCGAATCGAGCGGAACCGATTGTGTAGGAACAAAGCAATGCGAGTAAATTGTAAATTGAAAGTCTACAAGCATAGCCGAGGCCACGGGATGGCACGCGGACGATTCCGGGGGAAAGGGTTATTATAGTAAACAATGAAGAGCTTACCCACTACACAGTAGGGTCACTTTTTAAAACACCGGCAACATTTTTGGAGCAAGTTCAGTCCGTGATACTGAACTACTTTCCTTAAAAACAATTATAGAAATTCGATTATAAAATGTCGGCTTCCCATACTAATCGGCGCTCAGCCAAATGGATTTTGTATTGGAGGACAATTTTTTTTTATTGGTTTAAAGAGTACCTCTGTATAACCTCTACCCAAAATATACTGAAACTATTTTAAGGGTGGATTCAGTCCATGATACTGAACAACTTTCTCCAAGAGATAAGAAAGACTGTATTAATTAAGACCATTTATAGTAAAACTTTTATAAAGCAAATAGCGAATTTAATTGAATTGGTAATGAACAGGAATGATCGAAATAAGTAAAAGAATTGTTAAAATTCCTGTCAAGATTGTTGTTAACGGAAGCAAAAGCTCATATGATAGTAAGAACTGCTTACAGTTTTATGTAAATTAAGTACTTACAACAGCTTTTATGTCCATATATGATTTTCATTATACGTAAATGTACATAGTTTAACACATTTTTTTATTTATTTACCAATTTATGTACACGGCCAATAAAAATACAGAGAATACATGAACTAAAAGTTGTACAAAGGCACTACTCAAAGGCACATTGTTTGTATCTTTCATGCTAGTCTGGGAGAAAAGAAAAAACGAAGAATAAACTAGCTGCTTCTCTTCCCGCGCAAATCGTAAAAGCTGATCGAGGGAATGGGCGAGAATCTGCATCATGTTAATGAGCGATGCGGCTAGCAACCCATCACTATTTTGATTCCGTTTTTCCAACTTAGCGCCCACCGTCACGCTAAAAGTGGCCTTTGGGTCTTACAGCTTTGGGTTCTGTTTACCCCGTTAGGCATAAAGACGTGATAGTGTATCTGTGTTACACATTGTTGGACACTAAGCTAGATAGCTAAAGTCAAATGACACCTAAATCAAGTAACCTTAATTATCAAAATTGAAACTATGTGATGAAAAAATTCGCCACGAGTGGGATTCGAACCCACGACTACTAATTGTGCTATTGTGACTTCGAATCACCCCGACGAATTTTCTCAACACATAGTACACGCATTTAAAGCATGCGTAGTATACAATTAGTAGTGCACTCACGGCGTTAACGTGAAGGTCGTGGGTTCGATCCCACTCGTGGCGGATTTTTTCATCACATAGTTTCAATTTTGATTAATATCCGAGCATTGTAATGCTATTAAAAATAATAATTGAAATCAAGCTTTCTTCACTTTAATCAGCTTTCAATTCATCGAATATGAATGAAGTTGAATACCACACTTCTGAATAGTGGGTAGTAATGAAGATCTACGCATGCTTCAAATGCGTGTACTATGTGATGAGAAAATTCGTCGGGGTGATTCGAAGTCACGATAGCACAATTGGTAGTGCACTCACGGCGTTAACGTGAAGGTCGTGGGTTCGAATCCCACTCGTTGCGGATTTTTTCATTACATAGTTTCAATTTTGATTAATATCCGAGCATTGTAATGCTATTAAAAATAATAAGCTTAATTATGTTTTACTTATTAAGTTAAATAACATATACATAAATATAATAAATAACATATGGGTGTAACAAAATACATATACTGAAATTAGGTCCATGATATTGAACAACTTTCATTATAGTTTTTTGTCTCCCAAGTTGACTGATCAGTTGATCAAAGTTTATACCTATGGGAAGCTAAAATTTTTATTTCATATTTCGGTATATTCCTTGGGGAAAGTTTAGTATCACGGACTGGACCTACCCTAAATAGTTTCAGTCTTTTACGATGTGCACGGGAAGGGAAGCAGCTGGTACATTATATGTTTTTTCTTTTCTCCTAGATCAGCAAAGAAGAATAAAAAAATATTTAAATGATATTTATTAAATTTTATTTCGCAATTAATGTACACAAAAAAATATATAAAATCCAATTACGAGTACATACCTTCTAACGACTAAGTACAGTCACACTCACAAATAAATAAATTAATTTAAAAAGTTCTAAATTCGACCACGTTAAACTCGCGTAGAGGGCGCTGCCGGCGCGTGTGTCGCACTCGCGTCGCGTTTCCAAACTGCGCCTGCGACGTTTGCGCGAACTCGAGATGGACCCGCGAATTCGGGGTCAAATGTTGTAAGGGCGACGATCGAGAAATGTGTAGATTCACCAGTGCTTAAAAATGAATCGGAAAATGAATTCATAAGCTATGCAAAGGTACTCTTTTAGGCCGAGAGCGTTTATTTCAATGTCAGACTCTATTGTTGAAACTTCCGCGCATGGGGTGATTCTCACACGTTCAGGGTTACTTTTTAAGGCCGTTCCTGAATTTTCCAGGTTCACTTTCACTTTAAACTGTAAACAGTAGTTCATAACATACTTTGAAGGGTTATCTAGGACTTGATAGTTGCAAAATTTTAAATTGTGTCTCCGTTTTTTTTAAATGATTTATTTTAAATGGGGGCAGCACTGGACCCCGGAAAATTCAGGTACGGCCTTAATGCTAAAAGCATTCTCTAACAAATACATTGTTATGTTAGAGAATGCTTTTAGCATTAAGTCCGCCTGTTATACTTGTTTGTTACATTTGTATATGTGTTTACAATAAAGTATAAATAAATAAATACAATCTGGTAATGTAGGCAATGCTCTGTAACTTATATTTATGATTTTTTACTGACTCTACTTTTTAAATACATACAACAATAACATATGGAAAAAATTCAGCTTAGAATTTATGAAACGGCATATCTTCGGAAATTATACGTATATAAATCATTGCGTAAGCTAGGTAATTGTACGGGGTCATCTTCAAACGCCTTTTTTCACCAATCGTTGAGGTCATACGCATGCTTTAGAACCTCAGAACAGTTTTTTAAAGTCGAAGAACAGTCATTGAATTTTTTAGGTGTAATAAAAATTACGCATCCGTCACAGATAAAAAAAAGTTAAGGTACAGATATCATACGTCTTTATCCTTAACGGGGTAGACAGGGCTCAGGGTCGTAAGACCCAAAAGCCACGTTTAGGTAATACCACGTAATGGTGGCCGAAGGGTATCCAAATAGTAATGGGTTGCTAACCGCATCCCTTATTATATTAACATGATTTGAATTTTCACCTGCAACGGCTTCTATGATCTGCGCGGTAAGAGAGGCAGCTGGTACATTCTAAGTTTTTTCTTTTCTCCCAGACCAGTACCTATGGGAGTTAATAAAGTTAATAAATAAATAAAAAAGGTTTTTTACGCGTTAATTAGGTAGCGAAAAAAATTGGAGGTTGACCGATATATAATCTACTCGTGTCTATCTTCTTCGTCTGAGCGCGTTCCCGGTTGCGTCTTCAGCTGTGTGCTGTGTGCTCAGTATGCTGCTTCGGAGCCTGGGGTGCGCTTTCCTGCTTTTTCTTCTCCAAATATAACATGCATGTCAATGGTCACCCAAGGATGCCGAAGAAAGACCTTGCAAAATGGATAAGAAATGGCCGGAACAGTTTAAATGATTTGGCTATAGTTTTATGAGCTGCCTGACGTTAACCCTATTTGGGAATGTATTTGTGTGAAAAGAAATACTCATGTGTATATTATGTCTTAAAAAACCAAAATGATCTACAAACATGTGTAGGTGTATCGGTGTAACCGTTAGACATGACCTTTAAAATATTGTGTAAAACGAGCTCGATCTACATTTAAAAGTACATGCAAAATCTCGAGTTATCTATCTGTTGGGCAACATCGCATTAATATTTGCAAAGCAACGCAACAGGTTATAGATAGAAATCTATAAATCTGATATAATTGGCGAAAAATTAGAGTAAATAGTGAGGTGCCCCGACGGAGTGGAGTATCTGTAAGCTTAACGCCCCGGGCCAGTAGTATTGCCGTCCCGTATTTTTAAAAAATCACGACGATAAAGAGTAAATAGTGAGGTACTCCGACGTAGTGGTGTATCTGTAGACTTGGCGCCCTGGGCCAGTAAGAACGCCATCCTGTATACATATATCCCGTATAAAATAGAAATGGTTTAAAGTGTCCGCCACCTGTGGCCTGGCGGTAAAAATTACGGGGATGGTAGCTTGTCATTAGTCAAGGCTGTTATAAAGGCGTGAAGGCCGTTTGACTTTGAGTTATTTTCATCACATCATCGTACATACGAGTATTCGAACTTTTAGGCTACATAATTGTCCTAAAATAGTTGCTTGCGTATGGTCAATCCTTTGAATCTTATGAGAATCTATCAATTATGACTTTATATATAATTTGAAATTTCGAACAAAAATTAAAGAAATTGCTTTCGTTTGCTGTCCCAAACCATAACCTTCTTGATTATATGCTGAATCAGAACCTATAGTAAAGAAAGAAAGAAGAACAGATAGTAGGTACTCAGTAAGCTGCCTTCATATTATGCTGCCCTGTCTGCCATCTTAGACATAGGGTAAATACGCCAGTTTTTGTCTATAAAAGGGTGACAAATAAGTTAGCGAACCTCCTGTATTGTGGAAAAAATCGAAACCAGATTTAACATGAAACCGTCCACAATACAGATTAGAAAACGTTAATTTTAGGCCAACTAACTTAGGGTCAGACGCGACGTAGCGAGCACTTTGAAAGAAATATAGATCTTGTTTACTACACAAAAAGATACTTATTTTAGTGACAGCACGCTATGCATCGCTGCACAGCGCTGCGTAGCGTGGCGCATTGAGCTCTCACAGAAATCTCACTCTTTTTGTGTAGTAAACAAGTTCTATATTTCTTCCAAAGTGCGCGCTACGTCGCGTCACGTCGCGTCTCGGTGTGAACTGATCCTTACTTGTTGACCTTTATACTTATCACGCTTTCTGCTTCAAGGCCAAGAAGGTTCGAATAAAAACCATAAAAATATTTTCTGTTACTTCAATGCGGCTCGTAGTTATATAGCCGCCCCCCAATTCCGTTGCCCTAAACCATAGCCATCTTGAGCATAGGGTAAATACGCCGGTGGTCGCCGATTATATCACGCTCTCTGCTTCAAGGCGAAG
Organism: Acrobasis repandana; assembly: GCA_963576875.1. Lineage (NCBI taxonomy): Eukaryota > Metazoa > Arthropoda > Insecta > Lepidoptera > Pyralidae > Acrobasis > Acrobasis repandana. The sequence goes on from OY756235.1 coordinate 16,043,608, forward strand.
GTTCGAATAAAAAGCATGAAAAGGTCGTTATGTAATTAGTTTTGTTTACAGTTTTTGTCCATTTAGGCGCTTCCGATCTTGGATGCAGTTTTTCGAAGGGTTAAATATAAAAAAAAAAAATATTCCAAGGTTTGTCTAGTCTATGTAAATACCTACTTATTTAAGTTATGGAATAGATGTTCATAGATTTTTTTATGTACATCTATTCCATAACTTTTCGGATTTTTTGACAAATCACACTGATTGAACTAACCCCAAAGTAAGATTAAACTTGTATTATGGGATACTAACTCAACAATACTATATTTTATAATAGAGATATTAAATACATATACTTATAGATAAACACCCTAGACCTAGGACAGTTTAAAAAAGACTATTTTCCATCTTGCACTGGCTGGGGATGGGAACCAAGAACCTCCGGAGTGGCGGACTAGCATGGTAACCATTACGCCACGAAGGTCGTCAAAATCGCGCTGATTAGACTAGCCAAAGGACTCATAACTATAATAATACAAACGTATCTCCTTCAACGTTTTAGGACAAGACATTCTGAGACACTTAATTGAGACTGCCTCCGTGATCCAATGGTCAATAGGCGTTTACCTTGTAATCCGGAGGTCGTGGGTTCAAATTCTACTGGGAAGCATACTTTGTGAAACGTTGTTTTCAGTCTGGTTAGGATATTGCAGGCTAGAATCACCTGATTATCTGAAAATAAAGATGATTCCGTGCCCCGGAAGGCACGTAAAGTTGTCCCGAACGCCATCTAGCGTTTGTTTAAACCTATCCTAGAATTGGTTCTGGTCTACCCTTTGGGTTGCGGAGGTCAGGCAGCAGTCGACCTGTGTAAAACCAGTAACTTCGTCAAATCACCTAGGTTAGGTAGCGAACCCCGGGCTCTGATGCGTTACCACTGAGGACTTAGTTGTGGTAGAGCCACGCTACCGGCAAAACTCTGTTTTGCTAGTAGCATGAATGGGCTGGCTCGTCCGGGGAAGTACCACACTCTCACAGAAAATCGACGTCTGAGTAGTAGCTCCACCGCTACTATGCTTCGTTCGGTGAGAGAGAGCCAGAGCCCCATCTCCCCCCTTCCCCTCTCTGGGGAGGGCCCTGAAAGGCCGGTAACGCTCTTGTTACACCCCTGGTGTTGCAGTTGTCCATGGGCAGCGGTGATCACTTACCATCAGGTGACCCGCTTGCTCGTTTGCCGCCCTATAACATAAAAAAAAGAAAAAGAGGATGCAACTGGGAATACGCTCGGATGAGGAAGAAACAGGACGTCCCGCGTATAGCGTATCTTCTAATACTTTGACCCTTTCTATTCCTTCTCACCGTACTGGCTTTTTTTCTAACTCTTTCGCCATTGCAATTGCATTGCAATAAGACACTGGAACGCGCTTCCTGAATCCATTTGAACTGCTCCTAGTCGCGCTAGCTTTTAGACACAGGTATTTAAACACTTCTTGGAATTGCTGCATTTATCTATTTATTTATATGTATAGTATATGTAGCGTATATATATGTATGTATGTATATAGGTATATGTATAGCAAGTATATAACGTCTAACAAAATATACTGAAACTAATCTAAGGGAAGATTCAGTCCATGATACTGAACTACTTTCCCTAAGCAACATATATCGAAATATGAAAAATATTTTTTGGCCTCCCATACAAGTTGATCGATCAGCTGATCCGAGTTTGTATGGAAAGCCCAAAACTATTTTTCGTATTTCAATATACGTTCCTTGGGAAAAGTTGTTCAGTATGATGGACTGAATCTACCCTTAAATTAGTTTCAGTATATTTTGTTAGACGTTATATAATGATAGATAACAATGTACATTGTATATTTTATGTATACTACACTTTATCTTGCAACCCACATTTAGACTTTCTGTATAACCCAAAGGTTGACAGATAGACAACGCTTTTAGTGTTAAGTTCGCCTATTGTTCTGTACAATTTGTATTTGATGGACAATAAAGATTAAATAATCAAATAAATAGCGGGACGGTTGGCAACCCTAGCCGGAAGCTGCAGTAATACAATCTATAAACCATTAAAGTACAATGAACTCTAAAAATAAGTTGTCAACGCGTAAAATAAAAATAAAATGTGCTTACATAAGTAATGCTCGTGCACCGGAAAATTGGGCCGCCTTTGCGAAAGATCGGCTATTTCTGCTATTTCCCGGGTAAATTCTATCAATTTACCACAATTAACGTGGTTGGACCATTGACGGAATATATAGACAGCTATCTCAAACATTGGCCCCTGTTCTATTTATGAATATAGGTATGGCAGCGTGGATTTTATCATACGTATTCAATTTCAAAACAATTAAATCTGGTTACTTACCCGGTAAGTTATTTATAATTCTTTGCCGTGTTCCTTGAATTATTCTTACTGTCTTGTAACATTTTTAAGTATATTTACCATGTTTCGTATGGTTTTCGAAAAAACTGTTTAAATTACTAAGCTTATAAGAGCCAGCAAGCGACTAAGTGAAGTTTATGGAGATAGCTACAATAGGCACACAATAAATAATACTAACGTACAGAAGTCTCACTCAGCAAAGACATTAAAAGCAATAATGTGGCTAGCAATATGGTTTAATTTAGCTTACGTCAGAACTCAGCACCTTTTCGTATAGATACCTAGACATCCATTGCAAGCCAATTTCATTCTTATTACTCTAGACATACGATTCGTGTAACTGAATTTACTACCTGTAGGGGCCGCCTTCGCGCATAGTAATAAGTTGGTACATTTTTGATACATAAACGGGGAGTGACACAGGCCTGCAATAGGGTAGTATCTGGGGTCAAAAATAAATTCTTTTGTAATGATAAGAGATTAAAACGTCACAAAATAATGTCACTTGTCATTCATCATATCCATTTGGATTTTAGATTTATTAATGCCGACAAACTGATATTAAGAGCGCTTATTGACTCCAAGAAACAATGACGTCACGCCGTGCGTTTTTATAGAAATCTCATAACTAGAAAATATTTGTTTTGACGGTTAGAAATAAACGGGCAAGTGCGAGTCGGACTCGTACATGAAGGGGTCCGTACCAGCGTACAATTTTTTAAAATGCTGAAGAAACACGTTTCTTGTATGACGACCCCCTTTAATTTTTAACTTTATCTTATTTTTAGTATTTTTTGTCATAGTGGTCATAGTAATACATAATCTGAGAAAATTTCAAGTATCTAGTTAATGCCATTATAAAGATCTAGTTAAAAATGCTGAAGAAACATGTTTTTTGTATGACGACCCCTTTAATTTTTAACTTTTTTTATTTTTAGTATTTTTTGTTATAGCGGCCACAGTAATACATAACCGGTGAAAATTTTAAGTGTTTAGCTATTACAGTTCTAGAGATAGAGCCCTGTGACAGACGGACAGACAGACGGACAGACAGCGGAGTCTCAGTAATAGGGTCCCGTTTGCACCCTTCGGGTACGGAACCCTAGAAAGTGTCTGATTTGACTTGTTGTCATCTATCGGATTGAATGGGACGGAACGGGACGGAACAGTGATATATGGTGCCTCCTCCGAACTTCAGCCGCTGAACTTCGGCATAGTATTTAATGAAACCGACCTCAATACCAGAAAAGCTAATTTATTCAAACAATTGTATACTTAGATGACATATTTTTTCTAGTTATTTTTGTTTAAAAAAACAAACCACACAACAGATTTTAATAAAATTTCTATGGGACCACCTGGAAAGTATACCCTTTCAAACAAAATGAGAATATTCCAAATCGGTTCTGGCGTCTTTGAGTAATCGGGGAACATACATAAAAAAAAGGTTTCGATGAATTGATAACCTCCTTCTTTTTTTGAAGTCGGTAAAAATAATTGAATTATGAAGCATAGAAAAGTGTACGTAGACTAAAATTTAGTTAGACAAATTTTCGTCCTCCCATACAAAATCCGTTTGGCTGAGCGCTGATTTGTATGGGAGAAAGAAAATTTTTTATCGATTTTTCATAACTTTTTTTATAGAAAGTAGTTCAGTATCATGGACTGAACTTGCTCCAGAAATTATGCAGGTGGATAAAAAGTCAGCCTGTATAGTACTATACCTACTTGCAATCGCAACCTCGGTTAAAAACCCAGTCAAGCCACAATTCATTCAATTACTCTAAACTGGGCTACAAAAAAAGGACATAACACACCTATACTTTCTACATCTGATCATTACAGCACCTTCTTAGAAAACCTGACCGGTCTACCGCAAGCTAAATCAGCTACCTCCTTACCAACTTGTTGGTGCAGTCAGTAAAGTGCAATATAAGCCTTATGTTAACGTAATAAGGTTGAATTGCCGATTCACCTCAAACTAAATCGGCTTGCTCCTTACTAACTTACTAATGCACTTGGTAAAGTGCATTATAGACTCTGTTGTTCATAAAATAAGGTAGGTGTTGGCGGGCAGTGGTTGTGGTTAAATAAGTGCAACTGTATTTATCTCGGTAATGCGCGGTATAGCCGAACTGAATTAGTTTTTGGTACGGTCAGCAAAAAATTATAATCAATACACAAATGTAGTATACAATTTATGAAACAAAGTCACTCCCTCCGCGCCGTCTGGCACTCACTTACTTTTTTTTATTTTTTTATTTTATTTACAGAAACATAATTATTTACATCGATATGGGATATACGCACATCCAATTCGCAACACAATTTTTTACACACATAATACCCATGCACATAACTACACGAAAATTACAATTTAATACAAAATTATGATTAAATAAAAACTCAATAAATATTCAAGGCAACACCAACTGCAATGCACCTCACAAAATAATTTGGTGGGTAACAAAATAAATAATTTAGATGAACCCGATATTGACAAGTTTACCATCCGCACACGATGCAAATGTGTGCAATACGTGAATAGGTCGTGCCCAGGTGATAATAGCTCCATTTATTAGTGTGAAGTGCATCCATTAAGGTGAAGATATAGGCAAATGGCCTTGAAGTGTGAAATAAATTGTTAACTCGTAAATATGGTGATAATTTCCATATTGCTCTTTGTCATGCACTAGATAGCCCTTTAAATTATTTTATGAACTGCAGTTGAAACTATTATTGGTGATCCGTCTAGCTTTAAAACTTGCCGTGGCTACTTTTGGCGGAGGCAAGTTTTAAAACTAGACGGACTAATGTAAATACTTTCAACGGTGGTTCATAAAATAATTTAAAGGGCTATCTAGTGCATGACGAAGAGCAATATAGAAATTATCTCCATTATTACGAGATAACAATTTATTTCAAATGAGGGCGCCACTTCAAGGTCATTTGCCCATACCTTCACCTTAACAGGGTGATACATTCAATAGATGCTTGTCCCGTTGTCTGGTTATCTATAATCAAATCTTGCAAGCTAAGTTAGTTTTTCTTAATATTTTGGAGAAAATGTTGCAGTGCAGTTTGTTGTTACTTCTTCTGCACTAGCAGAGTCACTAAAAGGCCAGTTCTAGCCTGTCACTGGATTTTTGATTTTATTATTATTATTCTTGCTCAATTAATGTGATTTGCCCTATTTATTTATTTATTATTTTATTTGTATAAATAACTAGTTATTTAAGTTGAGATTTTTGTGCTAACGCTACCCTTCATACGTCCCACACATATGTCGTATCGTATACGAGTACGAGACTCGTATGACGCAATGCATGGAAAGTTGCCGCTTATCACAGCATGATATGATAATCTAGGGGTTCGCTATTACGAATAAGCCCTGATATATTATCTTGCGTGTCAGACTTATGGCAAGACCTGGATTGGCCGATTGGCTGTTACGAAAGCTAATAATGATTTAAGTAGATCCAATTCAATTCATTTATTCCTTAAACAATGTACTAACATTGTGTTAGAAAATAGAACATAAAAATATATACATTAAAAAAATCTAATAAATAAGAACATAAAATTAGAAAAAGGAATAATTGTTAAACTAATTAAAAACCGGCCAAGTGCGATTCGGATTCGCGCACATAGGGTTCCGTACCTTTATCTATACAACATAAGACACCAAATAATTAAATTTTTTACAAAAAAAAACAACCGTTGTCATTTTTTAGGAGTTTCTTCCATATCTCAAAAATTCTTCATGATATCTTCACCAAATTAAAATGGAAACTACTTAATAGTAAAGGCTTTCAAATAAAAAATGAATCATCAAAATCGGTTCACAATTGGCGGAGATAACGCGTAACAAACATACATAAAAAAAACGGTCGAATTTAAACCGACTTCAAAAAAGAAGGAGGTTGTATATTTTGTCGGTTAAAAAATCACGTTTGTTGTATGGGATTTATTTTAACCATTAAGTAAATATTTATTTTATTCTGTTTTTAGTATTTTGTTGTTATAGCGGGAACAAAATACATCATCTGTGAAAACTACAACGGTCTACCTATCACTGTTCATGAGATACAGCTTGGTGACAGACAGACAAACGCACGGACGGACAGTGAAGTCAGTGCCCTGGAGACGATCATTCGCAATTGTAAATTTTTACGATATTGTAGGACCAAATGATCGTCTACAGAGGCAATTGAAGCCATTGTCATTTGCAACTACGTGATTGACGGCCATTGACAAAAGTTTTGATTGAATCCCATTGACAATCGCGATTGACGCGGCCAATTGAACGTCTTGTTGTGCGATTGACAATCGTTTGGTCATTCGCTCGCTACTATACCTGTGCTACTGGCCAGAAAGCAAATATGGGCGAGCAATTGACGTAGGTATCGAAAAACTCCATCATTCGTTCCTTCAATTAAAACGGTCAATCACGTAACAATTGACGAATGGGTTCCCGTTTTTACTCTTTGGGTAAGAAACCCTAAAAATTATCTAGCAACACACTAACAGCCGGTACCTCGCCCGAGCTAACTACTATATTGTCGGCGACGTTACTATTCGTTTACATACGGAAGAAGAAAGGATAAAAATAATGAAATTAAACACCTTCCGAAATGGGAGCAGTATTCCGTGAAAATGAAACTTGATAATCGATAGTGTATTCCATCCAATTAACTGTAAAGGTTGCATCTCACAACTGCACTTATCACTGAATGTCTGCTCGCCCTGACATTTGGGGCTTCGGGGAAAATTACATTGGTCGAGTAGAGTGACTGGGAGCTGGCGGGCTAAACAAAAGAATTAGACTTCAAGTAATATCTCAGCAGAGTTCTAAAGTACGTTTCATTCTTACACGAATCGTTTACTCGTTTTGTTGACCTATTTATTAAAAATAATTTAAAAAGTATAATTTGTAAGTATAATTTCATTTTGTCCTGTTATGTTTTCTTTGTGTAAGTTGTATGTATTTAAGTATTAGGTGTATGTATGTTTATTATTATTATTGTATATAAGTATGTTTATAATATTGACCACCCCACACTACCTAATTTTCCATCATTTTTTTTCTATTTAAACGAGGTTGCCTGTAAAAAATTACTTAGCGATAAGGCAGCCTTTTGCGCATTTCCTAGTTTTTAAGATAATTATGTCCTGTTTTTTACTTTTGTGCAATAAAGGTAGGTGTATTGTATTGTAAGAACTGTGGAGATATTAAGTATCCTAAACTCATGTCTTACACTCACTGTTGCGAGTTAGTATTGAACTGAATGGTCGCAAACGTAACTAGTTTGAGTAGCAACTCATCTAAAACGCTCATTGTCTAAATTGCATGTCGTCGTATTAGGAAGTGGTCTAGGATCAATTCTAATTTTACAAAACTAAGAATATGTATAATAATAGTAATATAACTAAATAAGTGAAGTCAATAATGTCATACGCACGCGGTTACTTTTTGTAAACCTTAAACGGTAATATATTAAATGTAATAAGTACCTACCTATGTTTATTATATTGACCACCCACACTACCTAAATTTCCCATCACTTTCTCTATTTGAACGAGGTTGTCTCGAAGAAATTGCTTAGCGATAAGGCGCAATAATTTGTGCATTTACTAGTTTTTAAGATAATTATGTCCTGCATTTTTCTCTCGTGCAATAAAGGGTATTGTATTGTTACTGAATGCGATTATTTGCTAAATTGTGGTACTTATTATGTTAAACAGGTATACGAGTGAACTCGCCCAATCTGAATAGGCTTTAACATTTGCAGGACTAGAAGAGATTAATGATTTCGTCAATGCAGAGAAGATTAATAAGTACTTATGTTGGTCGTGATTACCTCGCGCGGCGAGCCTAGATATGAATCATAAGTTTGTCCCAAGGCGGAACGATAAAACAAATAGAATTTATGTTTAAAATAAGTAGTATATATGTTTAAAACAAGTAGTATATATACAACATGGAAGGGACATCCCCGTAATAAATCGAACCACGGGCTATACTAGAGCATTATAGCATAATGAAATTAAAATAACAGTCAAAGAACAAAAAAAAATTTCAGCATTACCATACAAAAGTGCGCAGCCGCTCGGGCAATTTGTTTATGAAAGTCAATTTTTTTTTTTGTTTTTTTAACTGTAATTTAATTTCATTATACTATAATGATTTAGTATAGCCCGTGGTTTGATTTATTACGGGATTGATTTATTATTATTATGTCCCTTCCACGTTGTATATGTTTAAAACAAGTAGTATTTGTCATCATCATCCAAGCGTATTCCCGGTTGCATCGTCAGCGGTTACACGCTTCAGAGCCCGGGGTCCGCTACCTTACCTAGGTGACATGACGGTTACTGGTTTTTACACAGAGCGACTGCCGTAACAAGTAATATTTGTGTTTAGAGGTAACTGGTTTACCCCCAAAACAAAATAACTCGTCAAATTAGAACTCCTTTACATAAAGGGTTTTGAAGCATATACCTAGATAAGTAAGTGCCGACTGCCTCTGTGGTCCAGTGGTCAAGGCGTTTGCCTTGTGATCCGGAGGTCGAGGGTTCAAATCCCACTGAGAAGCATACTTTGTGAAAAGTTGTTTCCAGTCTGGTTAGGATATTGTAGGCTTGTATCACCTGATTATCCGAAAATAAAGATGATTCCTTATTTCGGAATTCGCGTGAAGGTGTGGGTCCCGAACGCCATCTAATCGTTTGTTTAAACCTATGTTAGAATTGGTTCTGGTCTACCCTGGTCTTTGGGGGGCGGAGGTCAGACGGCAGTCGCTCTGTGTTAAAAACGTCAAATCACCTAGGGTAGGTAGCGGACCCCGGGACCAACGTTCTCATTATAAACTGTAAACAGTAGTTCATAAAATACTTTGAAGGGTTATCTAGGACTTGGTAGTAGCAAAATTTTAAATGATGTCTCCGTTTTCTTTAAAATGATTTATTTTAAATGGGGGCAGCACTGGACCCCGGAAAATTTAGGTACGATCTCAACAAGACTATACCTACCTAATGAATGCCGTAAAAGCGGGTAGCTCAGCTTCGTGCTTTGCCCGCTCTACCCGTCTATAAAATGCGGACTAACATTAGTACTATGTTTACACCATTATACGAACAAAACAAGAACACCCGCAATGTGTCACCTTTGCTTCCGTCCAAAGAGAAGACGAGACCTACCACATTTGCCAAGGTATCATTGATATAATATATAACTATACTCTGCAATATTGTTGAAGATACGGCGAAACACATGAGGGTTATACAGGTTGACATTTTAACCACCAGCCAAATTTTTGAAGCAAGTTCAGTCCCTGATACTAAACTAATTTCCTTAAATACAATTAACGAAAAACTAAAATAAAATTTCGTCTTCCCATACAAATCAGCGCTCAGCCAAACGGATTTTGTATGGAAGGACGAAAAAATTTTATTAACTTTTAATAACTTTGTTCATGAAAAGTAAGAACACCCTGTATTATTTGTTTCGCCGTAATCGGCCATTTGGCACTGCCTTAGTCGGGTAAAAAGCCGATGCTGACCACATAGATGCATACAAGAAGTACAAAAGGAAAAGACCTAAAACTACACACTTGTGACTTTGCACAGAATAGGTACATATTAGTACAAGCACAGGTACAAGTAACGAAAGTTATATTTGAACCCAAATATTTGAAACTAGGTAATATTACAAAAGTTACAAAAGTGGCCGCTATTCCAATTTTAGATTACGAATCACGAGCAAGCAGTCTCGGGTCGACTGAACCCATTTGTTGTATCGGCGGCCCGGTTCTCACGCGCCTCACTTTCGGTTTCGAGCACGACCGCTAGTGATGTGCTTAGCATCGATACTTCTGGTATTATCGATGCCACATGTGTACATTTCATATCGGCATGTCAGTATTAAATGTTTAATAAAACTTAAAACTATCGTAAGAAATAACGATTAAATTGTATATAGGTACAACAATAAAGTGTATACAATAAAGAAGATTAATTATTAATCAAAATATACCAGATTTCTCAAACTAGTCTAGACTTTTTATGGGAAATTATAAGAAGAAAAGAAAATTAATAAACAAATAAAATGGGTTCCTTTTTTGTGCTTGTATTCATAATGAAGTTAGTCAGTATCACTTTCGCAAAAAACTATTTATTTACATAAAATATTTGTAGGGTTTTTAGGCATTCAAGATGCAGTACTAAATTACTCAAATTAAATAATGGAATAAGAAATGGTGAAAAAATACCACGTGAGCAGGACTTTAACCCGCGACCTTGGTTTTAATACGACCATGCTCTAACCAACTGAGCCATCACGTGTTCAACCCCGCACGCAATTAAATATTTGTTTTATGAATGAATAGTCACGATATCGATAAGTAAAAGTTTTAGTCCCATCCCCTCACTTTCGATTTCATTGAGTCTCACGAATTTGCCTCGTCGGCCCACAAACCGCACTACTTACTACGGAGTAGGTAGATAACTACTATTGAAAGTGAGTTTACTATGACTCACTTTGTTGGTCTATTCGAGAGTCAATGATTTTATATTAGCCTCAAACCCACATTCAAAACTTTTTTCATTTAAGTCGTCATTTTGTATTTATTTAGCACACTAAAAATTACAGTCTTAGGCGATTATCTTGCAGCTTAGATTTAGTTAGTATTTTTGCGAAAAACGGCCCCTTTTGGCAATAGCGCAAACTATAGCTTAACGTTGAACTACTGTGTCATAAAATAGTTTGAAGGGTTATCTAGGTTTTAGTAGCTTAAAATTTTAAATGATATCTCCGTTCCCTTACAAATAATTTATTTCAAATGAGACACACTGGACTCCGTGTATCGTCTTAACTCCCTTTCGGGTGATATCCCCTTTTTGTGACACGTTGTATTTATTGAATGAACTTTAAGTTTATTATCAATAACTGAACAGATTTAGAAATCAATTTGAATGGTTGATTTGTAGAAAAAAAATATATGGGTTTATTTAGCAGCCATAATAAAATATTATATTTTTATCGTGTAAATTAAAAAATTACTTGCTTAGCTACTAACCAATAATTTCAACATCAAGAATCAAGTTTCCGTAGTGTAGTGGTTATCACGTGTGCTTCACACGCACAAGGCCCCCGGTTCGATCCCGGGCGGAAACAGTGGTTGTTTTTTTCCACTTTTCTTTTTATCATTCATTGCTTTTCTTTTTCTAGTTTTATGGTGACATATAATAAAATTTTATAGTAAGTTATAAAATTATACACGCATTTAATTTTTACCTATAAGACTTTTTTTTGTACTTAGGACTTAAACGCCTACTTGAAATAAATTGCATTAATATTTTATGAACTATTGCAAGTATAAAATGTCCAGGAACAACAACGAAGGAATTTACTATAACCAACTATCACAGAGTATTAATATACTACGTACAAATACTATATAAAGATAAGGTGTTATCTTTGAGGTGTTGTCTGATTATACCGACGCTGTAGGTATAGTATAGTAGATCTGCTATCATGTAGGTAATACTTATCTGGAACATGTTTAAGAGGCCTATCACAATATTGCGCTCTGAAAGATTAGGTATATTAGCACGGCGGCCGGCACTCGGGGTCACGAGTTCACGACGGTGTGCTGTAGCTACCACTGAACGATTTTGATACTTTTTCTCTTCGTAAATTATATCGTATTTTATTATTCACAATATTTCAAGAAAATAAGTATTGTTAATAGCGACAAGTAATCCAATAATCAGGGTAAGAACTGAAACTGGTTCTTTACAAAAAAAAAAAACAACAACAGTTTATGGATTTATGTTATACAGGGTGTAAGAGACATGTTGGCAAAAACTGAAAGAGCGTGATTAGTAAACGAAACTGAACAACTTTCGCATAGAAATATTATTTCGAATTGAAAAAAGTCGCCGTTTTCATAAAAAAACTTGCCAATTGAAATAATAATTTAGTACGGAGACGCCGATTTTGTTTTATTTCCAAAATGTTTTGCATTGATATACGAATTATTGTATTTTTTAAAGGAACATCAATTTTACAACTTCGTAAATGTCTATTGAAATTGTTATCGTCCAAAATTAATTCAATAAAACAAATATGATATTTGTTACATACATGATATTTATTATAACTATATCAACTTCTATTCTTATCAAGAATCAAATAAGTATTTATTCAGTAATTAGGCCTTAGCAGGCTCTTTACACTCAATAACTTTAGTGTATGTATACTCGTATTACGTGTAATGTTTATTTATATATTTTTTTCTTTTTTTAAAAGCTTTTTAATTTAAAAACGGAACGACACATGCTACATTTTAAAGTAAATGTTGATATAAGTCCATTTCGTTTTTCTGTAACTAATATCATATAACTTAGTTATATGACGACACGGAGTCCAGTGCTGCGCCCATTTGAAATATATTATTTGTAAGGAAACGGAGATGTCATTTAAAATTTTAAGCTACTTAAACCTAGATAACCCTTCAAACTATTTTATCAACCACTGTTTACAGTTTAAAGTGGGAACGTTAAGCTTTAGTTTGCATTTATGCCAAAAGTGGCCGTTTTTCGCAAAAATGCAAACTAAACCTTAACGTTCTGACTTTAAACTGTAAACAGTGGTTCATAAAATAGTTTGAAGGGTTATCTAGGTTTTAATAGCTTCAAATTTTAAATGATATCTCCGTTTCTTTACAAATATAGCAAACGATTTTTAGTATTCTAAAAGTCAAAACTAAGGTTATAGATGCCCTACAACACGCTATAAGGCTAAAATTGAAATGGGCAGGACATTTAGTACGGGCCAAAGATAAGAGAAGGACCACACTAGCCACCATATGGAAAGGACCAACAGGCAAGAGAAAAAGAGGAAAGCAAACACTGAACGATGAAATTATAAAATGAGCCGGAATTGACTGGACAAAAAGGCATAAAATAGAAAAATGTGGAATCAAATGGAGGAGGCCTCTACCCGTCATGGGGTTCATAATTTAATATTTATAAATTTAATTTAATTAAATATTGAATCTTAATTTTAATGAAAAGTAAATACTTAGACATTACTAATTTTAATTTAATCTATTTACAATTTAATATTTTTATCAAATTTAATGGTTTTAAATATGCACGCATGTACAATGAATTATGGAATAAAAATGCTTTTTTATTTTTATTATTATTTATTAAAAGCCGTTTTCTTTTAGATAAGTAAAATCCTCAAATAATTAAAATACATTTAGATATGCACGCACAGCCTACTAATTTCAGCCTCTACTGATTTCAAAAACGATCGATTTTGAAAGCGAAAACACCGGCAACATTTTTGGAGCAAGTTCAGTCCATGATAAGTACTGAACTACTTTCCATAAAAACAATTTTTTAAAATCATTAAAAAATTTCTTCCTCCCATTAAAAATCCATTTGGCAAAGCGCTGATTTAATGGGATCCGAAATTTTTTTCGTGTTTTCGATTATTGTTTTTATGAAAGTCGTTCTGTATCATGGACTGAACTTGCTCCAAAAATGTTGCCAGTGTTAAAGTCACCCTGTATAAAGTCCAAAAAAATATACTGAAACTATTTTAAGGGAGAATTCAGTCCACGATACTGAACAACTTTATCAAAGGAATATAATATAATATCCCACCAACTTTCCAAGTATCATGGACTGAATCCACCCTTAAAATAGTTAAAGTATATTTTATTAGACCCTTTATAAGTACTTACATATTACTTACAATAATTTTAAATACAAACAAACATGCCCCAAAATTAATGATCATTGAGATTTCCCATCAGATTTAGGGGCCTTGAAAACGGTTTCAACGATTATCGTAATAATTCAAAATGGCCGCCATTTAACATAAGTAATATAGGTACGTGTCATTGTTATAATCGAGGTAAAGCATTTATGTATGAGAGACGACGAAGGTAGGTACTAATTAGTAAATATGTACGGTTAATACTGCGAGCAAATATTTTGAGGTATTTACCACCTACTTAGACTAACCTACACTTACTAAAACTAAATATACTGAAACTTCACTTCTGAATTCAGTCCATGGTACTGAAAAACTTTTCCCAAGGAACATATATGTACATATGTACGTACATATACTTACAGAAAGTTGACTGGTAGGACGAATCGCACACAGAATTCTAAATACTTTTTTGTATGTGTTTCGTCCCATTGCGATTGGGACGAAAATTTAATGGGACGAAACGCTCACCTACTCGATAAAGCTTGCAGTTACATCTACACTTCTACACTAATATTATAAAGAGGAAAGATTTGTACCTATTTTTGTATGTTTGTATGTTTGTAATGAATAGGCTCAAAAAGTACTGGGCCGATTTAAAAAATTCTTTCACCATTGGAAAGCTACACTATCCTCGAATGACATAGGCTATGTGTGTACCACGGGCGAAGCCGGGGTGGACTGCTAGTTTGTAATAAAGTTAAATAAATAAATAAAAAAAATATTAAAAAAAAACTTTTCGTTTTCCATACAATCTCGCATCAGCTAGTCAATAAAAAAAGTACCTAGTCAATTTGTTTAAGAAGTCAAAAAGTTATTTTTATATTTCGATATATTATGTTCTTAGGGGAAAGTTGTTTAGTATAATGTATGTAAGTATATGTTTGTATCCTAGACATACAAAATTAAACAAATTTCGAACTGAAATATGAGTTCGTTGATGTCTTTTCTTTAAGAAAATTGAATCGCAGATGTACGCTCTGTAACTATTCATGTTTGAACCCAGAACCTCCGGAGTGGTGAACTAGCGTGTTAACTACGCCACGGAGGTCGTCCACCATTCACTAAAGAACTTAGTATACAGGCTGACTTTTTATCTGCTAAATTGGAGCAAGTTCAGTCCATGATACTGAACTACTTTCTATGAAAAAAGTTATTAAAAATCGATAAAAATTTTTCGTCCTCCCATACAAATCAGCGCTCAGCCAAAAGGATTTTGTATGGGAGGACGAAAAATTTTTTATCGGCCTTAAGGTTCGGTAGGTAACTTAATTAAATACAAAATTGAACAAAAAGATATAAATTTTTTTTAGACATGATTTCTTTTACACAAGTTTAGTAGATAAGTATAATAATATGGTAATCTTCGTTTTTAATTGACGTTTATTTCTCAGTGATAATATTAAGTATACGTTTTTCTTATGCCAGTAAAGAATTAACATAGAGTCGGACTATTTTAATAAAAACCGTATTTGTTAAGTTGATAGTTGTGCTTTTTTGTTGTAAAGTTGGTATTGTTCGAGTAAAACCTTAACCTAAGTGTAACCTACGTTACGTACGACACAAGTTCTGTTAAGGGGAATACACGTTTCTGAAGTACGTAAGTACATAGTAGCACAGTAGCTCAATGTATAAATTAGTACATGTGACCATATACAAGACAGATAAAAGTACAGAAGTAGAAAAAAATTATAAAAGAATAACTTTTTAATTAATAATTGATTGTTATCATAAAGAAATTACCATAATGAATTCGGTTAGATAAGTTATATTTTTTGATTGGCTGAATGTAAAATCACCAATTTATATTTTGAAAGATTAAATAAAAAGGCATTAAATAAAAATATTTTTTCGTTTTGTGTCGTCATCAGTAAAAAGTAATTCGTTTGTCATTGATACTTAAATGATATCCAATCTCTCATCTAAATATATATAATTTAAAGGTGCCTGACTGACTGACTGACATAGTGATCTATCAACGCACAGCCCAAACCACTGGACGGATCAGGCTGAAATTTGGCATGCAGGTAGATGTCATGACGTAGGCATCCGCTAAGAAAGGACGCGAGCGAAGCCGCGGGCAAAAGCTAGTTAATGATATAAAAGAGCGGGGTCTCACCAGATTTACAAAAACACAGCTCAAAAAATTAACAGGTTTACATAAACTTGATTGGGGACCTGTTAAATTTGCAAAACATTTTAATGAATAATTGTTTTTTTTTATAAATGTAGGTAAATTTTACCTAGGTACTTTTTTATACAGGCAAATTTTTGGTGCAAGTTCAGTCCATGATACTAAACTACTTTCTATGAAAATTTTTATTAAAAATCGATAAAAATTTTCGTCCTCCCATACAAAATTCGCGCTAAGCGCTGATTTGTATGGGAGTCCGAAAAATTATATTTAATAACAGTGGTCAACCTATGTCAGATGCCTTTGGGCAGCTTTTAAAATCTGAAATCAACGTCGGCCGCTACATACACGAAAAACAGAACAGAAGAAAATATAAAATCGTGTTATTAAATCTTTTCTTATCCGATTCATATCTGCTAAGCGAGTCGCCGTCGCACAGTGCACTTCTGTACGCGGTTGTACACGGTCGTGTAGCGTGGGAAATAAAGTGGACAAGTGTTTGTAAGATAATTGTCGTTAATCATATACCTACTCACAAGTTCCTCAATAAGGTAAGTAGACATGTCTTTAACTATACGTTTAGATTTCCAAAGTAGTGGTAAAATTGTAGCTGAAAATTTTTCGCGGTTTTGCAAGAAAATGACAGCTGGGCACGAGAAAAGATACATTTTCTTTCTGCATGTTTCTAGCTGAATTTCTCTGTATGTACGGAGTTAGATAAATGGTCCGAGAGCTGGCACGAATTCTTGGGTAGGTATTTGAGGCAAGTTGAAAACTTGTCACATACCTCTCCTATTATACCCTAACACGAAACTGCAGACCTGGCTGGTGAGTAGCGGGGCTAAAGCAACCTATAAATATTTAAAAGTTTTTGTTTTGTTTTCAAAAACGGTGATTGAGGCTATATGCATTTTCTATATGTTGTAGTTTAATGTTTAAAGAATAAAAAAATCAATAAGCCAGACGATTTGGTCGGGGCTTTGATATTGCCAGGCGCGTGCAAAAGTATTTTTCAAAAAAATATAAAAGAGGTATTTGAGGCAACTTGAAATTTTAATAGGGTATTACTTATAACTAAAAAATAAGATTCTCAAAAAGACAGGTCATTTTGATGGGACTTTCTACCTGCAAGGTTAATCTAAATAAATTAATTTTTTTTAGCCCCGCTACTCACCAGCCAGGTCTGCAGTTCCGTGTTGGGGTATAATAGGAGAGGTATGTGACAAGTTTTCAGCTTGCCTCAAAAACCTACCTAAAAATTGGTGCCAGCTCTCGATCTAAAAAACGGTCGAGACTATATTGTAAGCTCTTTAATTAGGTGAGTGGAAATCAGCTTAGATTTTCAAAGTAATAGTAGTAAAATTGAAAATATTTATAAGCTGTGTGGTGACGGCAGAGCAGAATACAATTGGTCACCCTTCTCTCGCACGCCGGGTGTCGTAAGAGGCGACTAAGGGCGATAACGTCTAACAAAATATACTGAAACTATTTTAAGGGTAGATTCAGTTCATGACACTGAACAACTTTCCCCAAGGAACATACCTATATCGAAATGTGTAATTTTTTTGCTTCTCCCATAATATTGGATCAGCTGACGGTCAACTTGTATGGGGGGCCGAAAATTATTTGTCATACTTCGATATACTTTCCTTGGGGAAAGTTGTTTAGTAGCTTGGACTGAATTCAGCCTTAAAATACTTTTAGTATATTTAGTTAGACCCTGTAGATATTCGCAACAGAGAACGGCCAGCAGAATCCTCTGCGCAATAACTTCATACCATTTTTTTTTTACGATCAGCAACCCCCTGCCCAGCATAGTAATTTATCACCATCCCCCGTGTTCCCGGTTACATCCTCAGCGGTAACGCTTCAGAGCCCGGGGTCCGCTATCTAACTTAGGTGAGTTGACAAGGTTACTGGTGATTATGGGCAATTTATTGGATGAGGAATTTAGTCCAGCAGTGGACAGGTTACTCAGGAAGTGATTGTTCGATGGAAATATTTCATCGTTTTGCGATAAAATAAAGATGCATAGGAAAGAAGGTAAAAAGAAAAGAAATTATTAAATTTTTAACAAAAAATACAACCGACTTCAATTTTTTTAAGGATTTTCTTCCATTTCTCCAAAGTTCTTCATCATATCTTCACCAAATTAAAATGGGACCAACTTGGTAGTAAAGGCTTTCAAATAAAAAAGAATCATCAAAATCTGTTTACAATTGGCGAAGATATCGCGTAACAAACATACATAAAAAAAATAAAAAAACATACTGTCGAATTGATAACCTCCTCCTTTTTTGAAGTCGATGGGGTTGCGTCGTTTATTACAGGGCTCCTATAGCCACCTTCCGGCTCCATCATCAGATCAGCTTTATGTTATAATAATATTGCATTGTCGTCTGATTTACATTAGCATACACCATTTCATCTCAATCGAAGACCGGGGAGTGGCTCAAATTAAACTTGCAAGATTTGACCAAAAAAAACAAATTACAACAAACAGGGCAAGTTAGATAAAAGCTTGTAAAAAAGCTTGTGATAAAAGTTTTTAGAAACGCATAATTATTCGGCAAATATTTTTACACAGAGTTTAAGATTAAAAAGACAGTTACGAGTAGAGTTACGACTCTATAATCTAGGCTGTGTCTACCCCATAAGGTAATCACACGTCATTACCTTATGGGGAGACACAGCCAGACAATTTTTTAATATTAATAATTTTGTATATTGTTTTTACGATCCTCCTCTTTAATTTATTCCATACACACATGTTTTGGATTGCAACCAGTTTTAATGTTTTTGTATGTTTCTTTTTGTGTAGTTTTGTAATAGTTGTAATCTGTTTTGTGTGATAATAAAATAAAATAAAAACATTCTGCAGATATTCAATCTGACATTCAATCTAAATTCTTTATTGTTCCATTGTGTATATGCACCTAAGTAATTCATGAAAATCATTGACGTAGGTCATTAAGAACGTGTCAGTGTCCTGCCAATAACTCTGCAATCTGCATACAATAACATAATTTAGTCATCATTTTTGACATCGTGTCACTGAATCTGTCTGGGTAAGGTCATCATCATCATCATCCAGGACTTTTTTAGTCTGCACTGCAGGAGCACGACCCTCTCTGTACTACGGAGCCATATACTTCGAAAGAGTAGCCAGAGGATTTAGCCTACACTCTCCACGCTGCCCAGACGGGTTGGAGACGTATCATTGATGTTAATAAGCTTTGTTTAGCTTATATTTCCTAAGTCGCCTTCTACGACATCCACGGAAAGACTTAAAGTGGTCCTATTCTACTCTGCCGGGAACCATACGGCTTCCGAGAACCACGTACGTCTCACTCAACTAAGAAATTCAAAGAAATATCTACTCAATGCGGTTTAATTTAGATCACGTCAGAACTCAGCACCTTGTCGTTTACATACCTAGACATCCATTGCAGGCCAATTTCATTCTTATTACTCTGGACATACGATTCGTATTACTGAATTTACCACCCCGAGAGTAATGTATATATGAGTAATGTAATAGTAATGTAGGTACATTTTCGATACCTAAACGGGGGGTGACACAGGCCTGCCACATTTGTCACCGATTTTGACAAAAATTGACACACAAGTCCCTTGATTTATTTGATTTTTTAGTCGATCGAGATTTTTGATTGGGGGAGTAATAGTGGGGTAAAAGTTTCCTGTAGCGTTATTTATCGACGGATTTCAATTACATTTGAGAGGCACCACCTAGAGTAGGTTGCGGATCCCGGGCTCTATTGAGGAGCTAATATTGAGGAGCTCGGTGGCCCGGTGGAAGTACGCATTGCTAGCGTTTTCATAAGTTAAGCAACCCCGGGCGTGGTCCGTACTTGGATGGGTGACCACAAGTGGTACAAAAAAATCTCTAACTCCTCCGTGCTTCGGAAGGCTCCTTAAAGCCGTTGGTCCCGGCTGTCATTGTATGGCAGTCGTCAAGCTATGTCAGATGCCGTTAGGCAGCTTGAAAAATCTGACACCAGTGTGGCCAACACTGGTGTCAGATTACTTACTTTTACACACGAAAAACACAAACACTGGGCTCTGAAGCGTAACCGCTGTGGATGCAACCGGGAATATACGCTTGGATGATGATGTCTAAAGACTTCATTCTACACAAGATGTTGTGGAAAATCGGAAAATTTATATCTACCTAAACGTCTAACAATATACTCAAACTATTTTAAGGCCGTACTTGAATTTTCCGGGGTCCAGTGCTGCCCCCATTTAAAATAAATCAATTCAAATAAAACGGAGACATCATTTAAAATTTTGCTACTACCAAGTCCTAGATAACCCTTCAAAGTATTTAATGAAAACAGTTTAAAGTGGGAACGTTAAGCTTTTCTACGCACCTTTGCGAAAAAGCCAAAAGTGGCCACTTTTGGCTAATGTGCGTAGTAAAGCTTTACGTTCTCATTATAAACTGTTCATAAAATACTTTGAAGGGTTATCTAGGACTTGATAGTAGCAAAATTTTAAATAATGTCTCCGTTTTCTTTGAAATCATTCTTTTAAATGGGGGCAGCACTGGACCCCGGAAAATTTAGGTACGGCCTTAAAATTGAACTTTCTTCGTTAATTTTGTTGTTGTTGTTAATTATTATAACTTTGCTAAGGTTATAAGGGCTCGCGAAATCGACTGTTCTCACAGGGCCACTAGTAGATCTATCTAATTAGATTCTTTAAAAAATCGACCCAGCTTCAGCTTTTGACAGTGCCAAATTCGACATCAAAAGTACCGCAATCCGTCTTGCGGCTTTAGTTTCGTGGACCAACCAGCTGGTCAGTAAAAGCAGAAAATTAACGCACTTATCATGAGATAACTTGGTCGTCGTCGCTCTCTCATTAAAGTAAAAAGAAAACCGGTATTCATGCGTACGATGGGCCGCATGTAGAGTACGTTTTGACTTTAATTTTACATGAAGATTACTGCTCTTTTTGAAGAAATACTTATCATACTAAACTTATCCTAGGATTGGTTCTGGTCTACTCTTTCGGTTGCGGAGGCCAGACAGCAGTCGCTCTGTAAAAACCAGTAACCTCGTCAAATCACTTAGGTTAGGTAGGGGACCCCGGGCTCTGAAGCGTTACCATTAAGGATGCAATCGGGAAAACGCTCGGATGATGATGACTTATCATACTAATCATACGCAAGCTTTACATATTATGTTGTAATAACATTGTATTAAAAATTAAGGCAGAGAACCGAGAAGTTTGGCGCATACTCCACCGACAAGAGCCACTAAGCTCCTAAATAAGAAGAAGAAGAACATTGTATTAGGCATAATATGTTTGTAAACTGACAAAGCCGTTCTGGCGTGTAGGCGACCAATACTGTGTAAATGAGTTTCTTTCGGCGTTTCTTCTCAGCAGTGGTCGTTGCGAAACGGCTATTGGTAGCTTTTAATTTAAAAAAAATCTAAATCTAAATAAATATTACACGTAATGTACACTAAAACAAGTAATTATTAAAAAAAAAAAACAAAAAACCCGATTGTGTGATACAACAGCAGTACTTACCTATGCCTAGGCACTTACTGACTTCTGTGGCCTAGGGTGGCCAAGGTAAGACGCAACGGGTGGGAGTGCGCTTGGCAATGGCAAAGCGATGATAAATGTTGTTTTTTAGCATTTCAAATTTCATTTAACCATATAAGTTGTATATATTTTTGTAATCCTTGAATAAAATCCTTTAATTTGAAACTCCACTAGTAAGGTTAGAAAAGATTTTTAATGCCATGCAATTTGGCGCCAAAAATCAGCCATTTTGATTTCTAATAATTTTAATATATTCTATGTTATTTTAGTGGTTAACACGAAATTATAAAAAAAATATTAAAAAATATAATATTATATCTTGTTGAAGCAATATTTATACCTATCAGGCTTATAATATGGAAATTAAGACCCTGCGTAAAGGCTAGATTAATGAGGTAAAAATAAATGGCAAGTTAGTTCTGATAGATAGAAGAAAAGCAAAATACGAAATAAAAAAAATAGTATTAAAAAGTAAAATACGAAGTCTGGATTATGCGACCGACCCGGTCGCATAACCACAGAATAATAAGGGTATTTCATACAGAATGGAATCTCCTAAGGTAAGCTCCCGCGCAATGTGCGTCCCTGTTCCCCGTTCCCATACCTCTCCCCCGTTCTCGCGTTGTCTCGGGGTGAGAGCAGGCGAACACACGCATTGACGTGTGCACGGCTGTATATGTAGTTTCATTCGTAGTAGTGTAGAATGATACTTCGCTTCTATGAAGTTTCATACCTGTGGCAGGATATAAGAGTTTTTCTGTCAGAATATTCCTTACGCCCGGGCGGCCGCCGGCTGACACTCTGGCCCATATGTTTTGTTATAGACGATTATAGTAATTAATATGCGGCCAGGTTTAATTTAGCATGGCAGGACAGATTTTTTTTATTATTATCTCGCTTTCAATTTTTTTGAAGTGAAAACTGTTACTGACACCTTCTTGTTAAAGGCACTCCCCGAGTGCCACTGTTTTTTTTTAATGTAATGTACCTTAATCAGTATCCAAAAGAGTTTACCAGTAGTTCCATGTGGTGTCTACTGTAATTATTTGTACAAAGAATGTTTGTATTTTTATTGTTTTGAATTTTGCGTAACTTGTTAAAGTTCACATGTAAACGTTACATACTTAACCGAGGTTTTACAGTGAGGCTCGTTTTCCTCTCCGAAGAATAAGTCTAGATTATACTAGTCGAGTTGAGTGGGCAAGTCTTATGGCAAGTAAGATAAGGTAGAGCTAGTTGAGCCAATTTGCAGGCAATTCTAAGAAGCATTGATAAATTTACTTAATTTTTAAGGTACTTATTTACGTTAAGAATAAGCCGTGTGGTTCCCGGCAAAGTAGAACAGGACCACTCCAAGTTTTCCCGTGGATGTCGTAGAAGGCGACTTAGGAAACACAAGCTAACCAAAGCTTATAAACATCAATGAGACCTCTCCAACCGTCTGGCCAGCGCGAAAAAAGTAATGTTGCCGTGGGATTTGGGACACGCGAGCGAAGCTGCGGGCAAAAGCTAGTCTTCTTATATTTAATTTAATTAAATCCAATTTAAAATATGACTAATCAATGTAATCTTAAGTCCAAATCGTTGGAGAATGATGCAGTGTAGTTTGCCGCATCTTCTGCACTTGCGTCTAGAAAGCGGCACTAAACGAAACAAGTAAACGACTTGACGTCAACAGTTGTAAAATCAATTCACAACAACAGTGATCATTATTAAGGGATATTATAAATATCCTACGATAAATAAAGATATTGAATTGAATTATCCAAAACAGAATAAGAGTTCATTGTCCACGAAGGTACATAAGGGGTAATTGCACTACCATTGTTCTTTACCAGCCTATATGGCGTAATAGCGTCAAGCGGGTCCACGCGACGTGTTCAGTCTATCTCACACAAAATACGTGTGAAGGAGAAAGTGTCGCTTGTACAGTTTGTGACAGAGATAGTTTGAGCACGTCGCATGGTCCCGCTTGACGCAGTTTACACCCTCAACCCACCCGCTTAGTTATTTTGTGTTGGGTCATCATACAAGAAACGCGTTTAATCATCGTTTGTACTAGATCTTTATTATTGGCATTAACTAGATACTTATATGAATTTTTCACAGAATATTCAGAGTGTAACAAAATATACTCAAACTATTTTAAGGGTGGATTCAGACCATGATATTGAACAACTTTCTCCAAGGAACATATACCGAAAAATGGAAAATGATTTTTGACCTCCCATACAAGTCGACCGATCAGCTGATCCGAGTTTGTAGAGAAAGCCAATAATTATTTTTCATATTTCGACATATGTTCCTTGGGGAAAGTTGTTCAGTATCATGGATTGAATCCACCCTTAAAATAGTTTCAGTATATTTTGTTAGACTTATACAGGGTTATTTTTAATTAACCGGCAACCTTTTTGGAGAAAGTTCAGTCCGTGATACTGAACCACTTTCCATAAAAACAGTTATCGAAAAACAAAAACAAAATTTCTTCCTCTCATACAAAATCTATTTGGTTGAGCGCCGATTTGTATGGAAAGTATTAAAAATAACCCTGTATACTCGTATTGTACGAAGGTACGGAACCCTTCATATACGAGTCCGAGTCGTACTTGACCGGTTTATTTGTGCAAAACTGAGGATATTGGCTTTTGCCTCTTACGGCACCAGAGGAAGAAGGGTGGTGACAAGTCTTAGTATTCTACTCTCTGTCGTCACCACGTGGCACCTCTACCATTGTGAAGTGGTTTCAAGTATGGCCTTATGACGTGTAACTGTTTGTTGGATTGGTCAAGCCGGTCATTATTTACTTCACTTGCAAGTAACAAACATTTTTGACGTTTATTTACCTCTTCAGAGAGTTTAATATATATATACGCATATATTTGTTTGTAATAACTTTATTGTACCAAAAACATGCATATAAAATACAAAATTCGAAAGAGCAAATATACAATGGCGGACCTATCCCATAAAGGGATCTCTTCCAGTCAACCTGCGATTAGTTCGTATAAGTAGTTTTGTCTGTGTCCGTGGTCCAGTAGTCAAGGCGTTTGCCTTGTGATCTGGTAGTAGGTTCAAATCCCACTGGGAAGCATACTTTGTAAAAAGTTGTTTTCTTGTTAGGATATTGCAGGCTTGAATAACCTGATTGTCCGAAAAAAAAGATGATTCCATACTTCGGAAGACACGTAAAAGCTGTGGGTCCCGAACTACATCTAGCGTTTGTTTAAACCTATCCTAGAATTGGTTCTGGTCTACCCTTTGGGTTGCGGAGGTCAGACGGCATTCGCTCTGTGTAAAAACCAGTAACATCGTCAACCTAGGGTAGGTAGAGGACCCCGGGCTCTGAAGCGTTAACGTTAAGGATGCAACCGGGAATACGCTCGGATGATGATACTCATATATTTGTGTATTTTTAACCCCCGATTAAAAAGAACGGGGTGTCTCTGTATCTGGGTGTTTGTGTGTCTGTCTGTCTGTCTGTGGCTTCGTAGCTCCTAAACGAATACACAGATTTTGATGCGGTTTTAATCAAGAGCCTGTCTGTCGAGATGGTTCTTAGCTATTTTGATGAAAATCGGTTTAGCTGTTTAAAAGTTATTGGGGGTGAACGCTTGAAAAGTTTTTTTTAATTTGTCTGGCAAATAAACTTGTTATGAAGTTCGTAATTAAGGGGATACATGAATTTTCCGGGGTCCAGTGCTGCCCCTATTTGAAATAAATTATTGAAAAAAGAAAAGAAAAAACAAAACAAAGAAAACATAGATATAATTTAAAATTTTGTCTTTGTGAAGCCCTAGATACCCTTTCAAACTATTTTATGAACTACCTACTGTTTACAGTTTAAAGTGAGAACATTGAGTTTTTCTAAGCATTTTTGCCAAAAGTGGCCGTTATCCACAAAAATGCTAAGAAAAGCTGTTCTTAGTTCTGAACATGGATTTTGTTATTACTTTTGTATTTAATACTTTTTGCATGTATTCTTAAATTAACTAATATCAGCACCTCATAAAGGTTAACTGGGAGAAAGGTTAATGGCCATTAGTCCTCAATCGCAACGTGAATGACGAAGCTTAATGTTGTTGATGAAACTTTGTAACCTTTTGACAAAGCCTGTTGTTGTAAATAAATGAAATAGGTAAATTACAACGTTAATTAATAATAACGGGGAACGCCGGGAGAGAATTATTGAAAGTCCTGGATGTGGTTATACTAGACAAATTTGTATTTGGCACACCAAAATCGTTACAATATTATCCCGACATTGCTTTTTTGCGAACGATAAACGCACAGCGCAGCCTACCCGTTCACTAGGCGTGCGCAGGCCGACTGAGGCATGCACGAGGCGCGAGCGGCGTTGGCTTGGAGTGCGGCGAGAGCGAGACAGCGATATGCACCTATCTACCGCGAGTTTAACCGACCGTCCGCACGGAGGTGTACGCGTCGATTATACGAAAACCCACGTTACATCCTCCCCCTATAGTCAGAGCAATGCGCCCCCGCGATCTGACTATGCTTACGCGGCCTACCTCGCTTGCGTTTTTCCCTAACTGGGGTCTGTTCTTGACCGACAAAGGGCGACAAGTTCGCGGTGTGATATTTGCCTACGCAAGTGCCATCACGTACACTCTCCAGTTCGTACGTGGTGTCGCTCACCACTGACCTTATCCTATAGGGACCATCTCGACGGGGTATAAACTTGGCCGTTTGGCCTCGCCCTGTATCGTTAGCCCCTTGCGTTTTCAGCAATACAAGATCACCTACCTTATAGAGAGGTGGAGGTCGACGCCCTTCATCGGCATACTTCTTTTGCACGGCCTGCGCCTTCTCGTGCACGTCTCGTGCATCGTTTAACTTATTTGCCAACCCTTTGAGATATGGCGTCACACTAGGGACAAAATTATCCGATTCTACAATGGCTCTCATATCCGTGGTTGCGTCGTTAGGCGCTCGCAACTCCCTGCCGAAAGTCAAGTAAGCGGGTGAGAAACCTGTACTAGCGGTCAGGGCCGAATTCATCGCGAACCTAATCGCGGCGAGATGGACATCCAGGGTCTACCTGGAGACCACCTGGGGTTATGACATGACCGAGAAACTTTACCGAACTACGTGCGAAGTGGCTCTTTGCGCGGTTGACCCTCAACCCAAACATGGCCAATCTATCAAACACGGCTTCTAGATCTGCCAAATGCCTTTCAAAGGGGCCTGGGGACAGTAAAACCAGGTCATCCAGGTATGCCATAAGGGATACCCCCTTTAGATTTGACTTAAATCTGTCGATTAGGCGCTGAAAAGTCGCGCCGGAGTTGCGCAGTCCCATCGGCATTCGTTTAAAACGGAACGTACCATGCGCTGACGTAAACGCGGTCTTGTCACGGTCCTCAGGGTGAACTCCAACCTGAAAGTAGCCCGATTTTAGGTCGAGGGTCGTCATGTACTCACTGGTCTTAGCCGCGTGCAGCACATCCTCGATCCTTGGTAGTGGGTACCTGTCCGGCTCAGTTACCGCGTTCAGCTTGCGGTAGTCTATACATACCCGATAACTGCCATCTTTCTTGGCAACCAGCACGACGTTCGAAGCCCAAGGGGACTCGCACTCCTCAATGACATCATCAGCCAACAGCTGATCCAATTCCTTTCGAAGCGCATCTCGGCGGCTCGGAGATAACCTGAACGGAGGGCTGGCAATCGGCTCCTGTTCCTCCTTTACCTTGATCCTGTGGACGGCAAACTCCGTCGCTGGGCCTCTGTCACTAAACTGGGCCTTTCTCCTCATAAGGAAATTGTCGAGTGCGCGTCTCTCATTAGATGACAACCGCGAACCTTCATCGTCTCGCAAGGCGAGCCGGGCGCCGTCGCAATCTGATAAAGCGTGGCAGTCAGCTTCACTTACCTGCAGAGTACGGGGCGCGTCATCATAAGCCGTCAATACTGTATGAGAGCGCCCATCGTCTTGAAGTGTGGGATACACACTATCTTCCACCAGTGGCGCGGTGCGACCACATTCGACCTCCCGCGGCGCGGTGTCACTGTCAATTCTCATCAACGGCGCGGTGCTATCATACTCGATCACCTGCGGCGCGAGGGCAGAACAACTACCTGTAAGGGACGCACGGCGAGGGGACCCCCCTCCTCGCGGCGCGCATATGCCACTGCCCTCCACTAGCGGCGCGGTGTGCGTACACTGGATGCCCTGCGGCGCGGAGAAAACGTTGCTGGACTGAGCTAGTCCCGCACTCGGTGCCTCTAACGAACCCTCGTGTGCACCACTATGTACCGCAAAACTATTTGCAAAGTTGTACACTTTGCGCGGGGTATCTACAAAACACCAAGTTCCCATAGCCATATTTAACACCATACCTGCCCTAGTAACGAAGTCAACTCCCAACAGTGTCTTGGTGTCACCTCCAGGTATGACCATAAAGTCTGCCTGAAGTCGGCGCTCACCCATCTCAACCATCACCTTGGCGCAGAGTATGCGTCTCCTCTGACACGAGCCGTCCGCTAAACGTATGGTGGGATACTCCTCTACAAACCTTACACCATTTCGTGCCATGATCTCGTGAAGCGCGGGGCTAGCAATACAGTGCGTGGCCCCCGTGTCCACTATGGCCACACCTTGATGGCCTAATATACCTACATTAACTGTGGGCTGTGTAATAATATTCACTAATTCCGATTTCGGAACATTTTCCGGAATCGGGTCTTTCGATCCCTTCTTTACAGTCGGGGTATCCGATCCCTGTTTCAATATTGGGTTTTCCGAATTGTGTCTGTCGTCGGCAACACCACGCACGGTACTAACATTATTCAAACTATACCTACTACTCGAAAGTAATGAATCGCTTGTCACACCACTAAGCGTGATACTACTAAATGTAACAGAGTTAAAACTCGAATCATGTCTATAAGTACCTGCTTTGCTATCGGACTTGTTTACTTCTTTGCCAGTGCAAAAATCACACTTTGACCTTATCACCCCTGGTCGGCCGCAACCGTAACAACGAATCGAAGACGCATCGCTTTTGACTTTAGTATCGGGTTTTTCTACGAAACGATTCCTACATTCACTAGCCGTGTGACCGCGAGTCTTGCATAAAACGCACCGCGCTCTATTCAAACGTGGCCCGGCCGCGTTCTGCCGCGTGGCCGTGGTACATACCGCGTTCTCGCTATCGCTCACTCCGCGGCTAGGTTTTACAAAAGGAGATTTACTTACTGCCGTCGACTGCTGCGTGCATACCTCAGTAATGGCATCTTCCACACTTCTGCACTTTTGAATTAGATGTTCTACACTTCGTACACTTTCGCGATCCAATCGCTTTCTTACACGTCTGTTTAACAAACCGAACACTATGTCTACCTGGGCGGGTTCCGGCAACACGTACGGTAATTGTGACATGATCGCTCGTATTCTACACACGAAGTTTTCTGCGCGTTCTTCCTCGCTTTGCTCCGCGGCGAAAATCTCGCGGAAGAGTTTGTATGCTGGTTTTGGAGTCCCAAAGGCCGCACGGAGACGACGTACCGCTTCGGTCCAAGTCGTTATACCCGCGCGCGCGCCTCGCCACCAAACCAAAGCACCACCCTCCAGCACTATGGATAATCCTCGTAGTGCATGCTCGTCCGAGACATCCGCACACTCCTTATACACTTCTAGGGATTCCAGGAACGCTTCCAAAACCTCCGGGTCTGCGGAGCCGCCGTTGAAACGGGCCGTACAGCGGGAAAAATTCCCGCCGGGTACAGGCGCGTATCCTACACTGGGACGCGCCATGCTAAGGGACGCCGGTCGTCGAGTCGGCGATACGACCGGTTCCTCCAGACTCGTGGTATGTCCATCACCACGGGAATGAATTGCATCGATGAGACTTCTGTTCAGCTCCGCCTGAGTGCGGGCGAACTCCTCCATCATCCTCGAGATGAGCCGCTCCGGGTCGTAACTTGCCGGCGGCTCGTAGTTACGGGCGTTGTTCTCACCCGTGGGCGTGGGATCCCCGCACGCCGGGTTTTCCACCACTACGTCGAAATAGGGGTCGCTTCCATCACCAGCTGCTGCTCCTTCGCCAGCCTCTGGCGGGCCACCAGCCCTCGATCGTGTCACCACCCTCGACATCGCGAAGAAACCGTGGGACGCCGGGCAAAATGGCGGCACTTGCCGGTGGGTCGCGGGACTTTTCTCGAATCTTCTTGGACTCGGCCCCACGTTGGGCGCCACTATAAACGGGGAACGCCGGGAGAGAATTATTGAAAGTCCTGGATGTGGTTATACTAGACAAATTTGTATTTGGCACACCAAAATCGTTACAATATTATCCCGACATTGCTTTTTTGCGAACGATAAACGCACAGCGCAGCCTACCCGTTCACTAGGCGTGCGCAGGCCGACTGAGGCATGCACGAGGCGCTAGCGGCGTTGGCTTGGAGTGCGGCGAGAGCGAGACAGCGATATGCACCTATCTACCGCGAGTTTAACCGACCGTCCGCACGGAGGTGTACGCGTCGATTATACGAAAACCCACGTTACAATAAGCTTTTTTGAAAAAAAAAACAATTTTGTGGATAAGTTTTTAAATTATTGTGAAGCCTTATCAAGAGAAATGTTATAAGCCCACTCTTGACGAGGTTCCGTCGTTTTATTACAGGGTTCCTATAGCCAGCTCCCGGTTCCATCATCAGATCAGCATAGCATACAAAATATCCTCTCAATCAGAAGCCGGGAAGTGGCTCAAATTTTACTTGCAAGATTTGACCCAAAAATTTTCCTTGCAAGATTTGACCCAAACATTTTACTTGCAAGATTTGACCCAAAAATTTTACTTGCAAGATTTGACTCAAACATTTTACTTGCAAGATTTGACCCAAAAATAAAAAAAAAAACGGGACAAGCGATTTAGCTTTTATTTAAAAGCTTGTAATATTACAGAATAGCTACGTTGTGGAGGTATGTGTAAAACCTAGTAACTTGTCAAATCACCTAGGGTTAGGTAGCGGACCCCGGGCTCTGAAGCGTTATGGCTGTAGATGCAACCGGGAATACCTACGCTTGGATGATGATGATGATTTGAAAAATATAGGTTGCCCCAGATGGCATATTCTACTTCACTGGACAACAAAAATATGTTAAAACTTAATGAACATATAAATAAATAAATAAATAGGGGACAAATCACACTGATTAAGCTAGCCCCAAAGTAAGTTCTAAACTTGTGTTATGGGATACTAACTTAACGATATTATATTTTACGATAAATACATATATAGATAAACACCCAAGACCCAGAACAATTTGAAAAAGGCCATTTTCCAACTTGCCCTGGCTGGGGATCGAACCCAGAACCTCCGGATTAGCGGTCTAGCGTGTTAACCATTAAGCCACGGAGGTCGTCGAATGAACGAAATGAACATATAAAACTACTTTTTGTAACTAAGAAACCCTTGGAATATTAAGTACCTCTCTTCTTCTTCGTCTAAGCGTGTTCCCGGTTGCATCCCCAGCTATGCTGCTTTGGAGCCCGGGGTGCGCTTTCCCGCTTTTTCTTCTCCAAATATAACATGCATGTCAAGGGTCGCTCAAGGATGCCAAAGACCTAGCGAAGTGGAGAAGAAATAGCCGGAACTGTTTAAATAATTTGGCTATTGTTTTACGACCGGCCGTCTGCCTGACGTCAACCCTCTTTGGGAATGTGTTTGTGCGAAAAGTTTTACAACCGGCCGCCGCCTGACGCTAACCCTCCTTGGGGATGGGGATGCAATTGTAGCACGAGATGTTTGTGCTAAGTCCTTAGTCCTTTAGTCGTCTCTTACAACACCTACAGAAAGAGATGGAGTGGTCCTATTCTAACCCGGAACCACACGGGTTAAGTAGGTACCTTTAACACACGACAATAAGACGTTAGGTAGATATTATTAAAAATATGAGTCGTACAATATACCATGCACTGTACAGATGGTCGTGTGATATGAATGCAAAGTATGCCTTGTACAGTCAACAGCATAACAGGTAATACAAATTTATTGCAATTTAGACACTATTAGCGGTGAATAAGATTGCGTGAAGGGTAATTTGTTCTGATATGTCCTGTACAAACGCTTCAGTAAACACACACCTCATTAGAGTCTCATGGATGAACTATTTGTGCAAACCCGAGTGCATACACAGGCTCATTTTGAACCTCGAAGCTATATTCAAGGAAAGTACTCTTTAAGAATAATAAAAATACGTATTCTATTTTATTTATTTATTTATACTTTATTGTACACACATATACATGTTTAAAGTACAACAGGCGGACTTAATGCTAAAAGCATTCTCTAACAGTCAAACCTTTGGGTCTATTGGAGAGTTTTATGTGAGTGTGAATATATAAAGAAAACTTAAACTAAACTAAATTTAAAAAATAATAATCACAACACATACTATAAACATACTATTATTATTATTACATATACACAAATTACTTACATACATATATATTACTTCATAAAATATATACCTACATTAAAATATATACAAAAATAAATATACGAGTACAAATACATAACCATAAATAAATATTATGCAATCAAGTCTGTCCTATGTTTAATTGGAAGTGGAAGTGCCTAAAAACTCTAAGTTTAAAGGAGTCGCGACTAGGGGCCCTTCTAATGGATTCAGGGAGAGCATTCCAAAGTCGTACAGCAGTCACGGAGAAAGAGTTATGGAAAAAACCTGTACGGTGAGAAGGAGTGACTAGGGTAAGAGTATTTGAAGAACGCAGGGACCTTTCATGAATAGAACTTAAAAGTTGGAAACATGTTTTGAGATACTCAGGGGCCTGGGGATTATTTAAAACATTGTATAGTTGACAGAGAATATGTTGGTTCCTGCGTTGACGGATTGGCAGCCAATTAAGTTGGGTGCGAAATTGAGAAACGTGGTCGAATTTACGCAAGCAGAAAATAAACCAAATACAATAGTTAAGAAGACGTTCTATTTTATTGAGTTGTTCCTCGGTTAAGTCCAGGTAACACACATCGGCGTAATCAATTATGGGGAGAATTAAAGTTTGTGCTAGCATTGTTTTTGTTTTCTCAGGTAGAAAGTTTTTCAAACGATTTAAATAGTGAAAACTGGCAAACACCTTTCTGCTAACTTCTGCGATGTGAGTGCTCCAAGACAAAGTGTGGTCAATCCAGAGGCCAAGATTCTTAACCTCGGTACTAAAAGGAACATTGCAACCATCAAATGTAATAGGCGTCACTGTACTCATGTCTATGATATTTATTTGCCTCCTGCTACCAACAATTATGGCCTGACATTTTTGAGGATTCACCCGCACCCCAAAGTCGTTGGACCAGATCATGACTTTTGTAAGATTGTCGTTCAATAGTGAAATCGCTGTATTCACATTCTATCATACGTTTCTTGTTTCCAAATGTCCCCAATTTCGTGTTTACCAAAAATTTCCCATTTGAATGTCACCACTGCTAACGGGCTTGTGTTGTTGTGGCAGGCGGCGGCCGGCGAGCCGAGGACACGGCCGCGTGTAGGTACAATACCCGGCACATAAGTTGACCCAAAATGGCGGTCACTGCGCACACTTTTCCCTCTAATTATTCCTGCGCAGAGCCGCCATTTTGGGTCAACTTATGTGCCGGGTATTGTAGTCAATTCAATAAGTTAGCCAATTATTTATTTAGAAATTTGGGAGAAATATTTATACAAAAAAAAAAAAATCATTTTTCTTACGGTTTTGTGTTCTATTAATGATTCTGATAAAAAGATTTCAATATAACTAGGGGGTGCTAATTAACCTATATAAGGACCTCAATTTACATATGTTGCGAAAAAATCCAAAAGGGGGAGTGAAGGGGGAAAACAGGGGGAAGTTTAGTTTATCGTTATATATGGACGGTTTTCTCTGAAATAGCTTTGCTAAGCTAGGGGAAAGGGCAAAATGTGGTTATTGCATGGTTATAAGTTAAGAGCTCGCGAGCTACTGTTCTCACAATACCACTAGTATCTAATACTTAGATTATCTATCTGTTAGCGAGTAACTTTCTTATGCACGACTCAAGTATGTATTTGCTAGAGCGTGCAAAGAAACCTGTGAAGTCACTAGACAGTGAACTGACCGACTTCGATAGATACATTTTCTGAATGCGGCTGGCCTAATATCTGGTTAATTTAAACTCATCATCATCCGAGCGTATTCCCAGTTGCATCGACAGCGGTTACGCTTCAGAGCCCGGGGTCAGCTACCTTACCTAGGTGATTCGACGAGGTTACTGGTTTTTACACAGAGCGACTGCCGTCTGACCTCCGCAACCCAAAGGGTAGAACAGAACCAATCCTAGTATAGGCACAAACGCTAGATGGCGTTCGGGACCAACAGCTTTACGTGCCTTCCGAAGCACGGAATCATCTTTCTTTTCGGATAATCAGGTGATTCAAGCATGCAATATCCTAACCAGACTGGAAACAACTTTTCACAAAGTATACTTCCCGGTGGGATTTGAACCCACGGCCTCCAGATCATAATGCAGACGTCTTGACCACTGGACCACGAAGGCAGTCCCCGGTAAATTTAAACTATTTTATTAAAAATGTCGCGTGGAAGTGGAAGCCACCACGTCACTGTCTGTACTGCAAGTACTCAACCAATTGAGCTTTTAAACTAGCTTTTGCCCGCGGCTTCGCTCGAGTATCCCACGGGAACATTACATTTGTCCAGGATAAAAGGTACCCTATGTCCTTCTCAGTACTCCTAACTATATACAATAGGTATTTCAAGAAGATTGGTTCAGTAGATAAAGCGTGAAGAGGTAACAAACAAACAAATATACAAACTCACTTTCGCATTTATAATATTAGTTAGGAAGTTAGGATTAGGACAGGATAGTTAGGAAGTTAGGATTAGGATAGGATAGTTAGGAAGTTAGGATTAGGATAATTAAGTGTCCTGAATCTGTGTTTTATGAATGGTGCCATAATTTTTTTCCGCAACACGGGGAGGTTCTCTAACTTTACAATGTTATCGAATTCCAGAAAGAAAATGCCGCGAATTCAGCCAATGTCGATGGAGAAAGAGTACGAGAAGAACCCGGACATCTCCCGGGATGACATCGCCAAGCTGCGAGCCTGGCTGAAGACACAACCGCATTTGCCGGAGCAGTATCTGACAGGTGAGATCACTGATTATCATTTTAGCAAGGGCACAGAAGACAGTAAGAGTATTATATGTACATACAGAACGGAATCTCCTAAAGTCCACAAGAACGAGGGAGAGGTGCGAGGACGGGGAACGGAGACGCATATCGCGCGTACCTTAGGAGATTCCGATCTGTATGTAGTACTCTTACTGTCTTCTGTGGAAAGGGTGTGATCGAAGGGCAGAAATCCTAAATGTGTTTCAAATGGCATAGATTTGGCCGTGTGGCTTCCGGCCTAGTTTTCCGGCCAGGGGGCCCCAAAGGACCGGCAATTTCTCTCACACATTTATTCTCAAAACATTGTTGTCGGGCACATTACACTCTTTTCACAAATCAGTAATCTTATCAGAAGGTATTTACAAGGCATATACTCGTACTACGCCATTATATTATATAGATGACTGCGCCTATTCCTACTGTACTAATTAATAATGTTTCCGAACGCATCCTACTTCCTACCTAATTTACTAAGTACACCTCTAGCGATCACTCACGCAATCACTCCGATTCCAAAGTCAAGGGCCCCAAAAGGGTCCAAAAGGGCCCCAAATTCTTGTGTGCCCAGGGGCCCTAGTCCTTGATCACTCCATCTCTTCTAGTTGATGGCGTAAGAGGCGTCTAAAGATCATACCTGTAGACGCCTTTTACTTACGACATCAACTTGTACAAATATATCGAGCTACAACTCCATTCCCAAAGAAGGTTGCCGTCAGGTAGGCCGGTTGGTAAACTATAGCCAAATCCAAATTGAAAATATATGATGAAAAAAACCACCACGAGTAGGATTCGAACCCACGACCCTCACGTTAACCTATCGTGACTTCGAATTGTACTAATATGTATTCTGTGCTTCGAATCACTCCGATGAATTTTCTCATCATATAGTACACAATTTGGATTAATATCCGAGCATTGTAATGCTATTAAAAATAATAATTGTAACCAAATCGGCCGGCTATTTGTCTTTGGGTGACCATTGACATGCAAGCATTTATATTTGTAGAAGAAAAAGCACAGCTGAAGTTTCAACCGGGAACGGGCTAATATGAAGAGTGGCTCCCCTTTTAAGTACACTGTTAAAAATTATGTAATTTTACATGCAAAAAATTACATAAACAAAAAATTATATAAATATATTATTATTATTATTATTATTATTAAAAATTTACATATTTTTTGGCATTTTTACATATCCTTCCGTGAATTTCCCAGATTTTTCGGAAATTTTACAGGTTTATGTAAAATTACATAATTTTTTTGCATGTAAAATAACATAATTTTTTACAGTGTACAAGCTTTTATTTTGTTTCAGCTGTCCCGTTGTCTGTGTGTCCGTAATCAAATCTTGCAAGCTAAATTAGACCCACTTCCCATTATTCGATCGAGTAACTTTTATACTTATGTAAGTTGTGTGACAATGCAATGTTATGGTACCAATGTACGGATCTCATTATGAAGCCGGTAGGTGGCCCCACCGAGTTTGGCCCCGACTGATTTATCTTGAAAATCATTTTAACATTTTTAGTTTATAGATAAAAGTTTTTTAAATATATTTTAAATAGCTTTTATTCATGTAAATAAATAAATATATACGGACAAATCACACAGATTGAGCTAGCCCCTAAGTAAGTTCGAGACTTGTGTTATGGGATACTAACTCAACGATTCTATATTTTATAACAAATACTTAAACAAAGTTTGTTTGCATACAATATACATAATGTAAACCTGTGGTATGAACGTAGGCCAATACGTACTGGAAGGAGCAGCTCAGCCCTTCAAAAAGATCAAGTTTTTGTATGCTGGAACTGGAAAAGAATTTTGACATTCCCATAAAAATTATCTGGTCAGTGAATATGAGGGTAAAGGGTAAAACGATTAGTCTGTGGAAGGTGTTCGTTTCTCACCTCATTAAACCTCATCGTCTCGTGTACGACGACCATTTAACAGCGATTACCGCAATTACCACAAATACGTCAGTTACACACTTCGCGGCAACCTTCGACTCGTAATTGTGCCTTTGATTTCATCAGCAAAAGTTGTGAAAGAGGAAAATACATTTTCTTACAACTAGGTATATATATGTCGCAGTTGATTGGTATAATCAGCTAATTCGCTAAACCTCTAGCTGTTTGGCATTACAGCTCGGTTTCGTAAAACATCGTTAAATAACTGAACCCTCATACGCAGAATGGCATGAACGATTTGTATTCATGAATGCCGCACTGCGAGACCTAATATTGTAGATTTTAGTTCGGAATTCCTTAAAGCGTTTCTAGAATAAGCTGTTTTCATCGAGAGATATCAGATACATCTTTTATGATTATGGACTGCAAATGGTTAAAAAGAATAAAGCAGATCTTCAGCTTGGTTCCCATATAGTTATTTCAACGCCCGCCTTCCGACAAGATGGAGAATTTACGTGAATCAAATAAAGGCCGAGAGAAACCGCTACGCCATTGAGATTATGTTGTATTATCAAACTTTTCTGTATCCACTTGCATTGTACTTTGTATGTAGATTACATAGTAAGAAGTTGAATTGAGGTTTTATTTTAATATTTTTAATGCCACGCGTGATAAAAAAATAACAATGAATGATAATAACATATTCTATTCTGCGGTCTATACGTGGTTGGCTGGTTTGTTAAACGTGACGCGATACATTGACAATCCAGCTGGCCGATATTCAGCTGTTTAACAAAACCGAGCTGTAATGCCAAACAACTAGAGTTATAGTGAATTAGCGGTTTATACCATCCAACTGCGACATATACAAATTCATCATCATCTTGGAGCCAAACCTCAAACCATTGTATATACATAAAAATTGCAATTTCTAAATTGAATATACAGGTGCACAAACATACAAAATACATATGCGAGCGGTCGCTCTCACGTGAGATGGGGCAACCGTGTCCACGCATCCCACACGAGCGACTGCCCGTTTTTCCACGGGATGAGCGTCATGCCATCGTCTCGGGTGATGCCACTAGGCTCAAGCACTGCTGACACACTGGAAGATGCAAGGGCGCGATTGATGACGTAATTTAAGGCGGCGTGGCGTGGAATACGTCCGGCGTTGCGACTTTATGCTAAGCCTTGTTGACCTAGAGGATCGTCGTCTATCCCGCAATGGCAGTGATGGGGTTCGTTTGTCC
The DNA here is from genome assembly GCA_963576875.1 of Acrobasis repandana. Classification (NCBI taxonomy): domain Eukaryota; kingdom Metazoa; phylum Arthropoda; class Insecta; order Lepidoptera; family Pyralidae; genus Acrobasis; species Acrobasis repandana. The sequence continues at coordinate 16,081,850 of OY756235.1, forward strand.
TGGCTCCTAACCTTAGGCTCACCGCCAAGCTACATGTAGTCTTCTCCAAGAGGGCTTATTCTTCTTTCGAGTCGATTGATATATATACAAATTATCATTTTTTTATATTTTTGCACGCCTCATAAGCGAAGCGCATGAGGTAGTGCTCTACTCTCGCCTTACAAAAATCAAGTGATTTTTTTAACTAAATGTGTCTCTATTTCTTTTCTATCGCACTTGTACAATAATATTTACACATAAATGTCAAGAAAAAACACTAGTTTCAACACTTATGACATTTTTAAAAGACATTTTGCCTTTTAAATAAATAAAAACAATGTTTAATAAAATCATTTTGTGGACGTCCGTGTGTCTGTATGTATGGAAACTGGCGTGGTCACGATAACTCCCGAAAAACTTATTTGATCAAGTCCATTTTTTTTTATACGCTTCAGTATTATCCAAAACTAAGTCCTTTCGAAGATCACGGTCTAATTCAATGTAGTTTAATCGTAATTATTATTATAAAAATACAGGTGACATATTAAAAATAATTTTGGATGTGAGGTTTGTTGAAAGAATTAATACCTATGTATGATGAGTACGAATGTGTAACTGGCAAGTAAGAAAAGAAGTAAAAAGAAATTTGAATAAAGAATGTTGTGATTTTGTTTGTTTTATTAAATATGAAAGACGAATAAATGTAAAAGAAGCGATAAGTTAGTTAATATTTTTTATTTAATTTGCATTAACTAATTGAGAATGAAAAGAACAATCAGTGGTAACACTTTTCTTGACATTCGTGACGTAGTCTTGTGTCTTTTTCTTGTTTTGGTTTAGTTTTTTTGAGATTTCTCAAAATCTACCGGTCCGAATCGGTTTAAATTAACAGGAAATCAGAGTTGTATAGAACTCTTTGGAAAGCTACTTGTTTGGTTCCGATCGGTTTAGTTGTTCAAGAGTTATAAGCGGGTCACATACACACCCACACACACATACGGATAGGGTGCATGACACTTGCTCGTGAGTGGTCAGGGAAGATTCCTGAGACCTTTAAACGTCGAGATCTGATGAAAACTCGACTTTTCAAAAACGGGGTGAAACTAATAACGTCCCGAATTTTGAAAATTTTCAATTTTCTTAGCGGGAAGTTAAAAATTAAAAGTTAAAAATAATCTCCAGTCGTGCGTTAAAGCCGACACATACTTTTCTTTGTTTTAAGTTAGCAATAAAACAATCAAAATCAATTTAATTGTGAAAAATGAGATTATGAGGCGTGCACTTTTGGATTTTCCAAACTATTTTTAAACAGGTTTGACCAGTGCTTGGCTACAGTGACCGCACATTTGCCTCGATGCGGTCCTGCATTGAGCAGGGTGTAGGGCACGCTAGGACCGGCTACTCCAGACTTCCAAGAGGGCTAAAGTTATAATACTTACTCGTGCAAAACCGGGGCGAGCCGCTATCAAATTTAAAATAAATCATCTTTAATTACCTGAGATGGTCATGTATATTATATACATTATTTATACCTAGTAAATTATGTTTTAATTTATGATAACTACTAACTACCCATGAATGAACATAACTCATGATATTTATGACATAAAATTATTAGAAATCCGTGCAGGGTCAGGTTGACCTTGTCAGGCCCGTATGCATGTTTGCATGCTGGAGTCCATAGAGTCGTATTTACCAAAGGGTAGAGCGTAATTCGCCGCAGAACTAAGGCCGAAGACGTAGGTGGACGGATTACGCATTTGAAGAGGGAATAAACGGGCAATTTGGCTAGAAGCGAACAGTCGATTGACCAAAGCTGTAACGGAGTGGTGGCTCTGGGACTAGCTCTTCGCTCTGTTTTGGGCAATTTTCCAGCTACCTTTGTTGTACCTTGTAGATGGACATTCTACACTGCGCTTGTCAGTACGCTGTTGTTATTCGATATAACATTTATTTGTTTTTAATACAGATCTAGAACTGATGATCACGTTCCACTGCTGTGATAAGAGTCAAGAGGTGTCCAAGCAGGTACTCGACCTCCACTTCACCTTGAAGACGCTGTTCACGACCTTCTTCAAGGACAGGAGCCTAGACAGTCGGGTCCAGTACTGCCTAGACAAAATGTAAGTATTTTAGTTATGGGTATACTCTTGTCATCCATAAAATTACTAAAAAAAAAAATCTACTATCTATAGGATAATATTCCAAGTCAATTCCATGCTGGTCTGGGAGAAAAAAAAAACCAACAACCTTCTCTGGGAAGTTCTGTCTGATAGTTTATTACTTGATTTATTGTCATAGGACAATAAATCAACTGCCCTCTACTAAACCCAGGGGACATACTAATAGGTCCCCTGGGTGGGGCCGCTACAGAACTTCTCCATTTCGTTCTGTCTTGAGCAACATGCCTCACTTCAGGCCAAGATAACCCGATTGTCTTCAGTTCCGCTGCTACCGAACGTCGCCAAGTCTGCTTTGGTCAACCACTTCCTCTTTCCCTAAAGAGTCCATTCTAGTTCCTGCCTCAGAATGTGAATTGATCCCTCCTGAGCGTATGGCTAATCCATGTCCACTTTATTGAAAGTAACCCTTAAAGCCGTGGAGTAGAATACGGTTTGTCACCATCTCTTTCTGCCACGAGTGTCGTAAGAGGCGACTAAGGGAGGTCTATACCTCCCTTAGTCGCCTCTTACGACACTATTCTGTTCTCTGTTACCTATGTAACAGAGAACAGATAGCAGTATCCTCTGTACAACGACTTATCTACTGCGATCATCCACCCACCTGCCTAGGCTGCCCAGCGTGGAAATTTTGGGTAAATCCTCCCATAATAGGCATAATGACTGAAAAATTAATTTTAGCCCATCGGTTAGATTATTAAAAAATATTGTACACTTATTTTTTCGTTTCTCTGAGAAACAATAAATGACGAAGATACAGCGGATTTAAATTTCGCAAGACGTCACGCTTTCGTACGATTTTTACACATCGGTGACGTCACAAGCCCCCACTCTGGAACTTAGATACTCTGTATCTTTGTGAATTTTTACTATTTTGATAAACAGAAAAATATAGGTACATTATTTTTGGATAATCTAACTAACGGACTAATCAGAATTATACTTTTCTGACCCAGTCATCATCCCTATTACTTTAGGTTCTTTAGTGGACGGATATAGACTGTAAAGAAGAAACAAAATTGATACATACCCTGCAATTTTTCAGATTATTCGCGCCGCTGGCGTCTACGACCCGCGAAGGCTACCGCGTGGTGTACCTTCGAGTTTTAGACCCTGATCCCCGCTGCTTTAACTTCAACGACTGCGTCCGCGTCTTCATGATGATGTTCGAGCTCTGGCAGTACGAGGAGGGCACCTGGCCTGGGTATGCTTTAACTTTTCAGGGTTCTGATCCAATGCCAGATTAATCACGTGGCAAGAGTAGCGATTGCTATGGGCCTCGCGATAAAAAAGGAGGGGGGGGGGGGGGTTTGCGCGAGACGTATCCAAACCCAGCCACCTCCAAAGCGTAATGGCACTACTGAGCAGTAGTCGACAGTACCATAAGATAAATTTCAATAGTACTTACTAGTGAGACTGGATTGTTTTTATTTTTTCGTAAATGAGCAACCCTTTCGTGAACTTCAAGCTGCCTAAAGGCAGATGCGTATCTTGACGACTGCCATCTAATGATTGTACCTTCCGAAGCATTGAGCAAGCTTGACATATATTATGTCACTTTATTAAATTAATGCATACGGGAGTTAAGGCTAAACGTACCTTTTTTAATTATTTTGCTGACGTTTCGTTCGGGTTTCACCGGACGTGGTTCCAGCTTGACTGAAGCAGCGATGAATGATGACGGTGGACGAAGATCACACCGGGCAGGAGGAGGCGTAGGCGTCATCGCTGCTTCAGTCAAGCTGGGACCACGTGGAACCCGAACAAAACGTCAGAAAAATAAATAAAGAAGGTACGTTTCGCGTTAATTCCCGTATGCATTAATTTAATAATAATGCAACGCGATAGTTTAAAAGTTTTTATGTCACTTATCGTCACCAATCCTATTGTATAGAATATAAGTGTTGGTAATGCTCCCGCTGGGCCGCCGAGCTCCTAATAGCAGATCAGGGGCTCCTTGATAGAATTTGCTTTGCTTGCTTGATCCGGCACTGGACCTTATCACTAATCTAATAAGAGTGTAACAATTCAATTTGTTACCCGAAATGAACACAAATAATCAAACCGTAACAGGTAAGGGCAGATAGAGGTAAGCTGTTGGTGCATATTGGTATAACTTGACAGCTCCAGACAGCCAAATCAGAGCTTTCGAAGAAAGCGCCCAACAAACATCCCTGAAAAAAAATTTAAACGGTTTTCCTCCATACATTGTAGTTGGAAAATGGCCTTTTTAGGGTTCCGTACCCGAAGGGTGCAAACGGGACCGTATTACTAAGACTCCACTGTCCGCTGAGAACCGCAATAGCTAGACACTTGAAATTTTCACCGATTATGTATTACTGTAGCGGATATAACAACAAATACTAAAAATAAAAAATAGTTAAAAAATAAAGGGGGTCGTCATACAATAAACGTGTTTTTTTCAGCATTTTTAACTTGATCTTCATAATGGCATTAACTAGATACTTGAAATTTTCACCAATTATGTATTACTATGACCACAATAACAACAAATACTAAAAACGGAACCCTTCATGTACGAGTCCGACCCGCACTTGCCCGTTTATTCAAATTGTCCTGTGTCTTGGATGTTTATCTATATACGAGTATGTAGGTATTTATTATAAAATATAGTATCGTTGAGTTAGTATCCCATAATACAAGTTTAAACTTACTTTGGGGCTAGCTCAATTTGTGAGTGTTTTGTCCTTACCTTATCATACAAGGAGCGTATATGTGACGTTCCACGGGTCATCATCATCATCCGAGCGTATTCCCGGTTGCATCGTCAGCAGTTACGCTTCAGAGCCCGGGGTCCGCTACCTTACCTAGGCGATTTGACGAGGTTACTGGTTTTTACACAGAGCGACTGCCGTCTGACCTCCGCAACCCAAAGGGTAGACCAGAACCAATCCTAGGATAGGTACAAACGCTAGATGGCGTTCGGGACCAACGGCTTTACGTGCCTTCTGAAGCACGGAATCATCTTTCTTTTCGGATATGGACTTTATGGACGCTGGCACTTACGACATTGTGTTTATTTAAGCTAATTTAATTGTACGAATTGTTTTTCTCAACGTTCACAAGATACCTTTACCCGTGGAACGTCATATATATTTTTCGGCATTTTCTGCAAGGTACAAAACCTCATGAGATGTATGGTTTCTCAAGCAGCCTTGAAGAACCTAGTAACTTCTCTATCAGTAGAAGAATTATGAATCCTGTTTTTTTAGGTTCGTGATGATGATCGATATGGACCGAACGGTGATCGGGCACATCACGAAGCTGGAGATCATGTCCATTCGACAAGTGCTGTATTTCCTACAGGTAAGAACGTCTTGCTCGAATAGGTATTTACTAAAATCAACCCGACATAGGGCAAAGTGGTGGAGAGAGCTGGTGAAGAGCCGCACTCACCTGCCAAATTTATATTAAACTCTGTCAAAAGATGCCAAACCTAGCATAGGTAATTATTTTGTACAAAAATGTAAGATAGTATTAGACAAGCAAATGTTTTGAGGATCACATTTGCTCAGCGTCTGTCGAAGGTATACCTATTCTAACTTATACTATACTAATAGCTTTCTTTTTCCTATGATTTGTATGAAATTTGGATTTATAACTGTAAGTCTTCCTAAAATGTAATAAATAAAATAAAAATAAAAAAAATAGCTAGGCTATAAAAATAAATAAATAAAGGCTATATTAATTTAGGCTTTAAAAGGCTTGAAACTACGTCAAGTGGACGCCCGCGACGGGTTCAGTCCGTCTCTGTCACAAACCCTACATGCGATAAAGATAGCTGAACCCGTCGCGGAGATCCGCGACGCTTAACGCAGTTTCTAGCCTTATTGTCAAGCTAGATATTCTTTCTTTCTTATCGAGTGTGTTATTGTTATTACTACTACTAAAGCTAACACAGGCGTCAAATTGTTCAAGCTGCCTAAAGGAATCTGGATCTCTTCCTGTGGATGTCGAAAGAGGCGACTAAAGGACTAAACACAAATATCTCATGCTACAATTGCATCCCCAAAGAGGGTTGACGTTGGGCGGCGGCCGGTTGTATAGCTTTTCGCACAAATACATTTCCAAAGAGGGTTGACGTCAGGCACGCGGCTGGTCGTAAAACTATAGCCAAATCATTTAATTTATTTTGGCTATTTCTCTCAACTACGCAAGGCTTTGGGTGACCATTGACATGCATAATATATTATATTTGGAGAAGAAAAAGCGGGAAAGCGCACCCCGGATTCCGAAGCAGCACAGCTGAGGATGCAACTGGGAACGCTTTTTGATAACGAAAAAGAAGATTTATTTCGACTTCGCTTTCTTTGATTTCCAGAATTGCATGTTAGTGAAACTAAAAAGCGTCCACTTCCTGAACGCGCCGTCGTTCATGGATAAGCTGATGATGATGCTGAAGCCGTTCCTCAGCAAGACCCTGATGGACTTGATCAACATACATCAGGTCGGCTCCGACTCCCTGGAGAAATTCGTGCCAAAGAAGATACTGCCTAAGGAAGATGGGGGCGAGTATAAGGATCGTGCGACTATTAAAGGTAACTTGGGTTGGCTACTTTTTCTGACAGCCTCCGGCGCTTGCCTTGTGATCCGGAAGTCGTGGGTTCAAATCCCACTGGGAAGCATACTTTGTGAACAACTGTTTCTAATCTGGTTAGGATAGTGCAGGCTTGAGTCACCTGATTATCTGAAAAGAAAGAAATTATTGTTTGCTTCGGAGAGCACAAAAAAATAAAGCTGTGGGATCCCGAATGCCATCTAGCGTTTGTTTAAACCTATCTTAGGACTGGTTCTGGTCTACCCTTTGGGTTGCGGAGATGAGACGGCAGTCGCTCCGTCTAAAATGCGCAACCACCATTACGGAGATGTATCTAGGTGTTATGTCATCAGTACGTTCATATAATTTTGTACATTCCTTATTTCTTCATCAACTATGTTTTTTACAGAAGCACTACTAGAACGGATTAAGCAAAACCAGGAGTTTTACGTGGAGGAGAGTAAGAAGCGGGTTGACGAGAAGAAGAGACCAGGGAAGGCGGCTACCATCGAGGATTTATTCGGAATCCAGGGCAGCTTCAAGAAATTAGACATTGACTGATTAAGAAATAAACGGTGGAGAGAGATTGTGTTTAATTCCCTTTCTTTCATCATATTTCAAGCTGGCAGCCTTCCGGTGCTCTGCCGAACATTCTGTAAAACACATATAGCAGGTACGTGGTGTAATGGTCAACATGCTAGTCCGCCAATCTGGGTTCAATCCTCAGCCAAGTTAGAAAATGGCCTTTTTCAAATGGTCCTGGGTATTGGGTGTTTATCTATATATATTTATTATGAAATATAGTAGTAACGTTGAGTTATTATATACAAGTTTAAACTTACTTTGGGGCTAGCTCAATTAGTGTATCCCATTTGAACTACTGTTAAGTACGTCACAGCCAATCGGTAGATCTATTGAGACTAACATTCACAGTTGTCCTACTGGTACGCCATATTGAATGGAGGCATCAAGAAGAAGAAAAGAACGCCATTTTGCTCAGTGGTCATGACATGACGTTAGTTATGCGCTGATGTATGTACCTACTTGGCGTAATATTATTAAATACAGATTATAATAACTGAAAAGTTTTTTTTTTTAGTAACGAGTAGTACGACCGATTTTTTGTTTTTAGTAGAAGCTATCTCAAAAATAATATTTTTAGATTTTCTACCGATACCGTATTCTTATGATGCTTACTTTGCCACAAAATGTTTTAATATACGCTCTACACACTACACAGGAAGTGCGTGAATTTGACAACAAAATTATGACACCATTTTGGACAGGATGAGTTTTTATGAATTATCATTAGGTACATGTGCCGTATGGCTTCCGGCCTAGAATATGACCACTCCATCACTTCCCGTGGATGTCGTAAGAGCCGACTAAAGGACTAAGCACAAACATCTTGGCTTCAACAACATTCCCAAGGAGGGTTAACTTCGGGCGGAGGCCAGTTGTAAAACATTTCACACAAATGCATTCCCAAAGACGCTTTACGTCAGGCAGGCGGCCAGTCGTAAAACTATAGCCAAAACTTTAAACTGTTTCAGCTATTTCTTCACAATTTCCCAAGGTTTTTGACGTCCTTGGGGACCATTTTAACATGCATACCTACCTATTACTCGTGTATCTGGAGAAGAAAAATGCGGGAAAGCACACCTCGGGCTCCGAAGCAGCACAGCTGAGGATGCAACCGGGACAGCGCTAGATGAAGAAGAAGACCTTTATAATTTTAGCCATATGCAAATACATTGCTGCAAGGAAGGGACCACCATTTATCCAGTATTTTCTGCAATGCACTCTCAGTCATTAAAGTTATGGATTGATACATACGAGTATATCTGAAACAGAATATTATTAAATTGTACCTCCTTTGGATTCACGGGTCTTTTTACCCCGGTCCTTTGGGAGGCTTGTGGATATAGATCCAACACGTAGAGGCCCTTTGGAGAAGTTGAGGTTATGTGGCGCTTCCGCCAAAACTCATTCTTGGATATACCAATGAAAGATATACCTTTGAACAGTTATCAGCAGGAGAAGGATCTATTGCAAGGAAATTAAAAGAATAAATGGGTCTCATGATGAATCCGGAAAGTGACTACGGCATCTCTGTGATAAAAGAACATAACCTCACAGAGTTTGGGGTCAATCATCAGGTCTTTTTTAGTCTTCACTGCAGGAGCACGACCCTCTTTGTACTGCCAGAGCCACATATAAATTAGCCAGAGCAGTCAAAAGATTTGGCCTACGAGTACACTCTCCACGCTGGCCAGTCGGGTTGGAGAGGTCTCACTGATATTTACAAGCTTCATCTAGCTTGTATTTTCTAAGTCGGCTTCTACGACATCCACGGAAAGACTTGGATCGTGTTCTACTCTGCCGGAACCATTATATCTATCTATCTCATATCTATGCATAAAACGATTAAATATAATATATATTATTACGAGCGACCTTTACGGTCAGTTGCAAATACGAGGGCAATTTTCAGTTTGCTCGTATATAAAGTGTTTATCATTAAAAATAAATAACTCCGCGGAAAGCCATTGTGGTGGCATCCATACTGACAATTTCTGGTTTCCTGCTGCCTCAGTATATAACGTGCGTTATGGTTGTACAGTGACAGTGATCAGTTGCTGTGTCAAGATGAAGCTGCTTGGTGTTGTTCTGGCTGTTTTGGCCATCGTTTTTGCTGTTGTGGTAAGGGTCTTTACTTGCTACTCTGGGCACATGTTTGTTTGTTTAAGTATAAAAGGCAACATATACAAAGGCGGACTTATCCCATGTAGGGATCTCTTCCAGTCAACCTGCGAGAGACAAAGAGGAAGTTGACGAGGAGTTACAAATTTAACTATAAGATTATACTTACATAGCTACACACATGCATATATACCAACATACATAAATACTTTAATCATTACACATACTTACTGTATATAAATATATGTATATCTTACTCATATAAGATATTAAGCGTCACGCAGGCCGCAAATGGATGCAGGTGGCAAGGGAGAGACACAAATGGAATGATATGGAGGAGGCCTATGTCCTGAAAAGGATAACATAGAGGCTGCTATGGATGGATGGATATCTCACTCATACATACATATTAAATAACATATTACAGATAAGTACTTAATTCAGTCCAAGTGTGGCGCAACCAGAGAAGATTTTGATAACTTTATTTTAAATAAATCCAGTAAAGTTGCCATTTTTATATCAGCAGGAAGCAAGTTTCAAAGCCTTGCCTTGCCTCTGCCGCTTCGGCATTTTCGATCCTTTCACACGATGCCGCTGTGGTGTACGTAGCTGTGGTACAGAAGACAGTAAGAGTATTATACAGAACGGAATCTCCTAAGGTCCCTCGCAATATGCGTCCCTGTTCCTTGTCCCCGCCTTGAGGGGCAAGAGCGGGCGAACGCACACCCCTTGACGTGTGCATAGTGGCACAAGAACCGAGGAGAGGTGCGGGGACGCATATTGCGCCTACCTTAGGAGATTTCGTTCTGTATGTAATACTTTTACTGTCTGAACACCGCTGCCGCGGCGGCGGCATGTGTGAATGCTCTATTGACCTTGGGATCAGTTAGCTAAGTAGTATCGGTGTAGGATTGTAGGTATACATCATCATCATCAGCAGGTCTTTTATAGTCTCCACTGCAGAAGCCAGAGCAGTTACAGGATTTGGCCTACACTGTCCACGCTGGCCAGACGGGTAAGTTTTGTTTAGCTTTAGAAGGCAACTTAGTTCCCTAAGTTGCCTTCTACGACATCCATGGGAAATCTTGGAGTGGTCCCATTCTACTATGCCGTGAACTACACGGCTAACACTCTAAGACCTGTGTCTTATAAACAAGATGACGCGTTAAGCGAAAAAGAACTGGAGAATGACCGTAAACTGTGTGAAATTTCAGAGCGGCATGCACGTGGGTGGTAAACCGGCTGGTCTGCAGGAAGGTGCTCCCGGCCACGCCGGCTGCATGGGAGGCGGCGGTGGCGGGCCACCACCACCACCACCACCACCATCAAGTAAGTATTTATTCCTTGATCTGATTGACAAAATGGGGCTACTTTGAACATTATTCGTAAATACATAACAATTTCTTCAATGCTGGTCTGGGAGAAAAGAAAAAACATAGAATGCACCAGCTACTTCTCTTGCCGCGCAGATCGTAAAATCCGATCGAGGGAATGGGCAAGAATTTGAATCATATCAATAGGCGATTTGGTTAGCAACCCATCACTATTATGATTTTCTTTTTCCACCTTCATGCCCACCATCACGCTAAAAGTGGCCGGGCCTTGCCACCCTAGGCTCTGTCTGCCCTGTTAGAGATAAAGCCGTGATAGTGTATCTGTATAGAGTACATAACAAAATAAAAGTTGCAAAGACTTGACAACGACACAATTTTTTTGCAAACAAATTGAAAAAGCCCCCATTTTCAAGCATCATCATTATCACCACGTCTTTTTTAGTATCCACTGCAGCAGCACGACCCTCTCTGTATTACCAGAGCCATTATTGGCCACAGCAGTCGGGGGATTTGGCCTACAGTCTCTACGCTGGCCAGACGGGTTGGAGAGGTCTCACTGAAGTTTCATTTAGCTTGTGTTTCCTAAGTCGCCTTCTAAGACTTGGAGTAGTACTTTCAAACGTTTACCCCTAATAACTTTTTAACGGCTAAACCGATTTTCGTCAAACATACAAACAAACTAGCTAACAGACAATTCTTTCGCAAGACAAAAAAACGTAGTTTTGGCGCCAGTCCATTTGCTGAAATTTACATGCCGATTTTATAATACACTATAATTATAGTGACACATTGTCAATCCAGCTGAACGATATTGTACTGTTTAACAAAATGCCAAATGTAATGCCAAACAGCTAGAGATTTTGTCAATTAGTTGATTATACATTCCAACTGTGACCTAGACCTCAAGAATGCTTTTAACAGCGTGGAAAGAGATACTCTCTTAACAGAGACTAAGGAGTTAATCCCGTTATTATATCCTTTTCTCCATTAATGCTACTCGGAACCAAGTAATTTATATTTCAATGGTAACAGAATTCCATCACAAGTAGGTGCCCAGCAAGGAGATCCTTTGGGTCCACTTATTTTTAGTCTTTCAATACATCCTTTAATCGTTTCCTTCCAGTCACCTTTGAACGTTTGGTATTTAGATGATGTTACCATAGGCGGACCAGCAGAGTCTGTTATAAAGGACGTTAATACTCTCTTAACGGGCTTGGAGCAAATTGGCCTAACAGTAAACTCATCCAAGTGTGAATTTTACCCATGCGGAGAGGAAGCAAAGGAAAGTATAACATCCTTTGATAATATGTTTCCAAACATTAGAATAATTGACCACAATACGTTTGAACTTTTAGGGGCTCCTATTTTTCCTATAGCCACTCCAGCAGCTTTAAACTCTAAGACGCAAATGCTTAAACGCGTTCAAGAGCATCTTGTTAAACTATCAGCTCACGTCGCGTTAGTACTTTTTAGAGCATGCTTCTCTTTACCAAAGGTAACATATCTAATCCGAACTACCCCAACCTGGCTTTTCCCGAACGCTATTTCTGCTTTTGATAGCACTATAAAAACCATATTAGAAACAATAATCAATGTCACTTTAGACGAACATCAATTTCAACAAGCTGTGCTACCTGTTAGGTACGGTGGTTTAGGCATTGGTATGGTGTTACTGAGCTGGTCACTAAGATTTTACATAAAGAAGGTAACAGTTGTAGTATTCCCCTACAGGATGATGCTTTAGAGGCTTGGAGAACTATGTGTCCGAACATACTGCCGCCTGAAAATCTCCATTCTCAGAGGGCATGGGATGATTTAAGTTCCAAACTCTTTTTAAAAGAGCTAACGGAGTCACTTGACGGTTTAAACCTAGCACGAATAAAAGCCGCAACTTGTACAGAGTCAGGCGCCTGGCTCCAAGCGTTGCCCTCACCTCAACTAGGCACTCACCTAGATGATAACTCTTTACGGGTTGCAGTCGCCTTGAGGCTAGGTTGTAACGTCTGTGAGCCACACCGTTGCCCATGCGGTACGCACGTTGATGCTAACGGCTACCACGGCCTCAGCTGCTTAAGATGCGCCGGAAGATTCTCTAGACACCATACATTCAATGATATCATCCGCAGAGCCCTAGTGTCGGCAAACGTACCTTGCGTACTTGAGCCTCCCGGACTTTGCCGCACGGACGGTAAACGTCCAGATGGGCTCACCTTAATACCGTGGGAAAAAGGCAGATGCCTACTCTGGGACGCCACTTGCGTGAGTACCTTCGCCTCGTCCCATTTATCTCGTACAGTCCAGAAAGCAGGATCCGCTGCAGAATGTGCCGCTTAAGCAAAACACGTTAAGTATGCGGAATTAAATCAATACCATTTCATTCCATTCGCTGTCGAAACTGTGTGAGGAGGCCAAAAAATTTATCGCACATTTAGGGCGACGCCTGCGTAACAATCGAGGCGATCCTCGCTCCGGAGCATACCTGACGCAACACATTGCCCTCGCCATTCAGCGTGGCAATGCGGCTGGCGTTATGGGTACTTTTGAGCCCGGTATGCTCCGAGGTGGGCTCTTCGATTAGCATTATATTTAATATTTTGTTTGTTGTTTGTAATATTAGTTTTAGATTTATTTTATTATTGTTATATTAAGTTTAATTATAATTAATAAACTGTGACATATACATTCTTTGTTATGTAATAATTCAATGTTGGCCGATCGTTGCAAAACGCCACGATCAATTTATTAAAAACATACTAGAAGGAAAAATAGAAGCAAGAAGAGGAAAGGGTAGACCAAGAAGAGCATTTATAGATCAAGTGAAGGAGAAAGTTGACGCCGTGTCGTATACTCGTAGGTATAGGGAGGTCAAAAGAATGGCTCAAGAGAGGGAGACATGGAAACTACTCCAGTGACAAGAACGTAGTTCTTAAATTATAGATAGATATATAAAATCAGCATCTTGAATTCAGCTTTCACCCTTTCAGCGGCCCAAATGGACCATTCGCCAATGGAGGTCACTTTTAATAGAAACCAGATCACGTAACTCCTCATTTTGTATGAGATGCAATTTGTTCCGTGTTTCATTATGTAAAGGAAACTTGTCCAGAACCATCGTCTGAAAGTATTGGCACAGACTTAATTTTTTTTTTGTAAATTTTACTATTTTGAACTTTTTTTATTTTATTTTACAGATAGCTCTGGATAGACCTCACCCTGGAGACATATATCTACCTTTGACGAACCGCTTTGAATTTACGGAATATATATGATAATAATAAAATATGATAGTTCAATTCAAACATTGCTATGTTTTTTTTTTATTTCAACGCTACACAATAATAATAAAAAAACAGATTTCCTAAACTCATCATCATCCGAGCGTATTCCCGGTTGCATCCTCAGCGGTGCTTTAAAACCCGGGGTCTGCTACCTAACCAAGGTGATTTGACGAGGTTACTGGTTGGTGGAATTAGGGAATGAAATTTGAAATGTAGTTATAAAAAGTAACATGGACAGGATGAGTGGGAGAAATTAGGTGATAACGAACATGCAGCATGCAGGTGGCATACAGCATCGTTACAGTATAACAACTTTGCACTTTGAAAAATCTGACACTATATTTAGTTATTGTTATTAACGCTTCATGAATTTTCCGGGGTGCAATGCTGCACCCATCTATACTAATATTATAAAGTGGAAGAGTTTGTTTGTTTGTTTGTTTAAACGCGCTAATCTCAGGAAGGTCCGATTTGAAAAATTCTTTTTTTGTTGGGTAGCCCATTTATAGAGGAAGGCTTTAGGCTATATAACATTACGTTCCGACAACCACGCGAACGAAGTCGCGGGCACAGCTAGTTTAAAATAAATTATTTGAAAGGAAACGAAGATAAATAACCCTTCAACTATTTTATGAACTACTCTTTACAGTTTAAAGTAAGAACGTTAGGCTTTTGTACGCATTTTTGCCAAAAGTGGCCGTTTTTCGCAAATGTGCGAAGAAAAGCTTCAGTTTAAACTGTAAACAGTAGTTCATAAAATAGTTTGAAGCGTTATCTAGGGCTTAGTAGAGACAAAATTTTAAATGATATCTCAGTTTCCTTTGAAATGATTTATTTCAAATGGGCAGCTTTGGACCCCGGAAAATTCAATATGGCCGGTAAGAAGAAGGTTATTCGAAAAGATAAATACATAAGTACTTAGTTTAAAAATATTTATTCATATTGCGATTTTTAATTTTTTATACAAATGTACAAAACTTAACTGAAATTACTCTAGCTAGTCACTTAAAAATTATAATTTCATGGCATTTTAGAGTATTTCATGGTAACTTTGGAGACATATACGTTCTTAGTTCACATATACTTCGACATAAATATACAAAATAGGTAAAAAAATATACTGAATCTATTTAAAGAGTATCAGTCAGTAGTTTTGTTCCTTGGGATAGTTGTTCAATACCATGGACTGAACTTATCAATAAAATAGTTACGGTATTTTTGTTACACGTTATTAAGGTGAAGAGGTAAGCAAATGGCCTTGAAGTGTGAAATAAATTGTTAACTCGTAAATATGGTGATAATTTCCATATTGCTCTTCGTCATGCACTAGATATCCCTTTAAATTATTTTATGAACTGCCGTTGAAACTATTATTGGTGATCCGTCTAGCTTTAAAACTTGCCGTGGCCACTTTTGGCGGAGGCAAGTCTTAAAGCTAGACGAACTAATGTAAATACTTTCAACGGTGGTTCATAAAATAATTTAAAGGGCTATCTAGTGCATGACGAAGAGCAATATAGAAATATGTATATATATATCACCATATTTACAAGTTAAGGCCGTACCTAAATTTTCCGGGGTCCAGTGCTGCCCCCATTTAAAATAATTCATTAAAAAGAAAACGAAGACATCATTTAAAATTTTGCTACTACCAAGTCCTAGATAACCATTCAAAGTATTTTATGAACTACTGTTTACAGTTTATAATGATCACGTTAAGCTTTACTACGCACATTTGCCAAAAGTGGCCGTTTTTCGCAAATGTGCGTAGTAAAGCTTAACGTTCTCACTTTAAACTGTAAACAGTAGTTCATAAGATACTTTGAAGGGTTATCTAGGACTTGGTGGTAGCAGAATTGTAAATAATGTCTCCGTTTTCTTTGAAATGATTTATTTTAAATGGGGGCAGCACTGGACCCCGGAAAATTCAGGTACGGCCTTAACAATTTATTTCACACTTCAAGGCCATTTGCTTATCCCTTCACCTTAAGTTTAAATCTCAAACATTTTGCCTAAGAACCTAGATATCAGATTTTTTCTTTTGCAGAAGTAAAGATTCATTTTGCAACTATAACTATCTGTTAACTACCTGCAGCTTTTGCCCGCAACTTCGTCCGCGTGCTTCTCTCTCAAACCATACCCCGGGTTATTGAGAAAAAACCGGCCAAGTGCGAGACTTGCGCACGAAGGGTTCCGTACGTTTGTTGTATGTTGTATGGAAGCCCCTCTTAAATATTTATTTTATTTTAATTTAATTATTTATTTTTAAATGTTGCCTTTATTAATATCGAGCAAAAAACTGCAAAATGATCACGTTTGTTGTATGGGAGCCCCGCTTATTTTATTATGTTTTTAGAGTATTTGTTGTTATAGCGGCAACAGAAATACATCATTTGTGAAATTTTCATCTGTCTAGCAGCATATCATGGTTCATGAGATACAGCCTGGTGACAGACAGACGGACGGACAGTGGAGTCTTAGTATGGTCCCGTTTTTACCCACTGGGGACAGAACCCTAAAAAACGGAAAAAATCACATTAATCCTCTGCAAACACACTTTCACATTAATAATATTAATGTGGATTCTACTTCGATCAACAACACAACTAGATTCGTAGATATAATAAAGTCTTATCTACAAAATCAAATAAAATTCTTACTGCTTGAATTTTATAACATTCACTGTGAAGTCAACCTTAATATCTACCAAAAAAATATCAGATCTTTCATGCTGGTCTGGGAGTAAAGAATGTACCAGCTGCTTCTCTTTCAGCGCAGATTGTGAAAACCGATTGAGGGAATGGGCGAATGCAAATCATATTAATAGGCAATGCTGTTAGCAAACAATCACTATTTTGATTCCTATTTCCTCCTTCTCGCTAAAAGTGGCCTGGGCGTTACCGCCCTAGGCTATGTCTACCCAATAGGGCTAAAGACGTGATAATGTATATGTTACGGCTAAAGATGGGTGTGAACGTAGGTTTAGCCGGCTAATCCTAGGTTTATGTTCACACTCTTGTATTATTCATCCATAATATCAGGTACAAATCAGTGACAGTTCCACCAATTTTTTTTTAAGTTTAACACGGACTGTCACATTTGGCATGACCATTGACCACCCTTCCCCCTAGTACTGTGACGTAATATGTGTATTTGCCTGCGATGCACGAGCGCAATTCCAAAGCGTTTAGCTCAGTTCCACTTTTAGCGAGTATATGTGATGTGGTGAATTACAGATGAGAAATATTATGATTTCGGCGCCGCCCCATGATGGCGCTCGGGGCAGTCGCGCCGTTTGGACCGCGCTAGGGCCGCCTCTGGTACTAATACTGCTAATGCTCCAGCTCCTGCAGATTCTTCCCTTCTTCCTCCTGTTGTAATGCTTCTCTCTCAGCGGCTATCCTGGCGTGCTGCTCGGCGATCACTCTAAACAGCTGGGCGTGCTTGGCTGAGGCCAGGGCTACGGCCTCTGACTGCCGGGGGGACGAGGCGGCTAAAAAGAGAATTAAGTTTGATTATATAATTATGTCACTCTACTTATCAGAACTCAGGAGTTTAAGGCGGTAAGTCGAGAGGTTCAGTTGGGGTTTGCTTTAAATAATTAACAAATGTTAGTGGACTTTATAATGTGAAATTTGTGTAGTTTAGCGTTATGAATGCTCATGCTTGTGAACAATATGTGAAATAGTTAAAATGGATAGTCATAGTACGGCTGTAGTGATATTTGTTGGGCATCTTTAAGCGCCGTCTGCCACTCAATCGGTTGATAATCAGTGTACTTGTATGGATTTGCCGCCAAAAGCTCCCTTAAAGTAATCAAAGGACCTAAACTAGAATGAAACTTAAGATAGGCTCTAAAGGACTTGTATCCAGGCCCGTAAAATAATACCTGTCAGCCTGGCAAACAAACTATATCTATCTTGTTTCTTGTCCAAGGTGCCCTAACACCTGCACTTTGGACGATTTACTTGCAGCTTGCAGCTTAAGATGAAGCCGTTTGCAGTGGCTCGTTGGTGCCTGATAGATAAGCGAGCGCAAGCTTTTGCTGTCTTGTTCAGTCTATCTCTGTCACAAACTCTTCGTGCGAAAGAGATAGCAGAATCCGCCGCGTGATGACGTTTCTCTACTGCATGTAAAGTTTGTGACAGAGATAGACTGAACCTGTCGCGTGCGCCCACTTAAGAGGGTGCCTGAAGTCAGTAATCAAAAATTTGCTCCGCACACAAATTTACTCTAGCCGAAGCGAGACAGCGAGCCATGCGGGGCGTCGGGAATCGCGATGGGTCAATGAGGCTGGTTCTGGTTTTGAGGTTTTTTTCGTTTTACAAAGAATATTTAAGAGTTATTTAAAAAGTAAGACATATGATGACTGCCTAATACAATTATAATCCAAAGTAACAAGTGCTACATTATTGTATTTCTTGAATACTTTCTGTTTTAGTATAATTTTGAGGTGATGTGGAGGCAACTTCGCAATGTTTTTCTATTGAGAAAATTTTAAGCAATCGTGTTTTCAAAACTTATGTTTAGAGTTAGTCCTGAACTTTGCTGTGTTTTTATTTCAAAATGAGTATTTCGTTAATATTGATAAATATTTAAGATCGCTCTAAGAACTTTAGGGTAGTATAGGCTCTTAACATAGAGACGTCAGTCTGGAAGTCTCTGAATAGACTCCGGGCTGGTGTTGGGAGGTGTCGGGAAAACCAAGTTAGGTAGCGTCACGCTGATAGCGAGCTTTGCGAATGCGGTGCCATTCAGTCAATGGACCACCTTCTGTCATGTCCGAGCTGCTATACGTCATAGACCATAGAGGAGCTCAATGAAGCCAACGACAGGGATCCCCGTGGCCACATACTGGTCAAAGATGATTTGAAATTGAAGCTGCAGTGAAACCATTTCGACTCGATAAGAAGAATAAGCTTAACGTAGTGGATGCTCTGAGAATCACGTGTCTAACTCGAAAGGAAAATGATTGTAGCTACTAAATGTAGAACTTACCAGCGGGATGAGGATTCTGCGCATGCTCTTCAGCAATTTGAGCGTACAGTTGGAAGTGCTTGTCTTTGGCCCTCGCGACAGACTCTGAGTCGGCAGGGTGCTCTGGGGGCTGCTCGCTCAGCACCGGGTGGAAGCCCTGCTTATCGGCCACGTAGTCCACGGTGCGCAGCTTCTGACGAGGGTCCAAGTACGAGAATCTGCCTGGAATCGAGAGACAGTACTTGTTAGTTTTACTATGCAATTTACATTCGCCATATGGTGGCGGTAGAGTAGATTTAATTCGTCTTCCCCACTTTCCTCTCCCACCAGTATCGTAGAAGCTATGGAAGAACAGGTAATAGAGAACTGGCAGCAAAGGCCTATGTGCAATAACTTCATACTATTTTCTGTGATCCAACCTGTCTACCCAATGTGGTGATTACGGGCAAATCATCCCATTATTGGGAGAGGCCTTAATCCAGCAGAGAATTAATATATGCAAATAAGGAAAGAGATAAAAGAAATCAGGACTTGCTGTTCCATAACTCTGCTGCTTTATAGCTTGATATACCTCTACATTTATAGCACAGATTTTTCTCAAAGATAATATTCAAGTCCATGGTCAAATTAAGGATGCGCTTACTTGGCGTCAACTTGGGAATATATTTGTGCCGAAAGGTCTACAACCGGCCTGTAATGGGCTAATACCTGTAGAGAAAGAGAGAAAAGAAATATACCAGGACCTTTTTCTAACTCTGGGTACAAACTGCCAACATGCCATTATGTATGGGTAGTCGGATGGCACGAGTGTCAAAACCAAAGAATAACGTTATCATGGTCAAAACGTAAGAAACTAGTCCAAGTGTTCTTCTTCTTATAATTAAAACGTGGCTCTTGTCGGTGGAGTGCTTTCCATATCACTCTTTCTTCCGCCAAGTTCCGTCCCAGTGTTAGAACGACCAAATAAAAGATGACAGTAATCACAAATGCAATATTGCATGAGTGTTAAAATGTACAAATGTAGGAATACAGTTTTTCCTTGGGTTTCAAGTGGAGTAATAGTAGAAAAGATGGGAAGACATGATATTTACCTCTGACTACTCCACTGCCGTCACTAACTTCTGTGTGCTGTCTGTCCGCGTGTCCTGGGAACCTGCCAGCTGTGTACGAGAAAACATATGGTTTCGGTGGGGGTGGCTCGGTGGTGGTGGTGGAGCGTTCCAGAAGGTGGGAGACGTCGCAGCTGGTCAGCGCCAGGCTGGAAGCCAAGATGAGCAGCGTGGGGCACAGCATCTGGAAAAAGAGAGGAATTGGTGAGAAATTTAGTTTTCTGGATGTTGCCTTGCCTTTTTAACCCCTGACAAAAACGAGAGGTGTTATAAGTTTGACGCTAATGTCTGTCGGTTTATCTGTCTGTCTGTGGCAACGTAGCGCACGAACGGATGGACAAATTTCAATGCGGCTTTTATTTACGTAAAAGCAAGTTTCCTTGCAGAAAACGGCCACTTTTGGCAAAAATGCAAACTAAAGCTGACGTTCCCACTTTAAACTGTAAACAGAAGTTCATAAAATAGTTTGAAGGTTATCTAGGGCTTACTAGAAAAAAAAATGATATCTCCGTTTTCTTTCAAATAATTTATGTATCATCTTAAGTATGAAGGTTGCTAGACCTTGTATTTGTTCCCAACTTACTTTCACTTTGCAAAAGCAAATTTACAATTAGCAAAATCAAGCCTTTATTTTGGATTTGATTGTACAGGCCACACGTCCGCACCTCGGCTGATCTGAGTTAGAACTTGTTTAATCGACCTTTAAGGTCCATTGCGTCACGATCTTGAGGTAGGATCCGTTTGGAGCGGGCCACTAAACAGGTGATATGTAAAAAAACATTTTATTTTTTTAATTGTTATTTTCAGATAACTTTCATGCATTATTTCCATAGTTTAAAAAAACATAGAATGTACTAGCCGCTTCTCTTCCCGCGTAGATTAAAGAAGCCAATTGAGAAAATAAGCGATAATCTGTATTATGCTAGCAAGCCATCAATATTTCGTTTCCATTATTCTACCTTCATGCCCAACTAAAAGTGGCCTTGGGCAGGCCTGTGTCACTCCCCGTTTAGGTATCGAAAATGTACCTAAATTATTACAATGCGCGCAGGCGGCCCCTCCGGATGGTAATTTCAATTATACGAATACTTTGTCCAGAGTAATAAGAATGAAATTTGGATTGCAATGGATGTCTAGGTATCTATACGAAAAGGTGCTGAGTTCTGACTTGAGCTAAATTAAACCATATCGCTAACCACATTGAGTAGATATTACTTTGAATTTCTTTGCTGATTGAGACTTCTGTACGTTAGTATTATTTATTCTGTGCTCTCTGCACGGGAGAATTCTTACTTAAAAGTACATTTATCCAGTTATTGAAAACAGGATAAATAATAACAGCTAAAAATGTATATATTTTTGAAATGTGCTTTAATTTGATATCCTACATAGTATGATTCGATTTATTTTATTTTTCATTTGTTTATGGAGGGCGCCAAATTGAATTTAGTGTAATGTTACATGAGCATACATACATACATAGCCCACAGTCTACACAGATCGCTCTAAAGATTGTGTGGTTCACAGTCCCTCATGCAGGTACAAGTTATAACGATGCACTAAGTCACCTTGAACTCACAAAATAATTTAAAGGTCAAAGCCCCGTGTTATTTAAAAGCATCTTAGGTTTGATGCCCCTTAATGACGGCCAGAAGGCGACCAGAAATATAAAATGCGATGATATTGTTGGCCAAACTGCTAAAAGATGTCGCATCCAAAGTTATTTAGTACATCCTTGTTTTTCGCAAATAAAAATCTGTTTTTTTCCTCTGGCTTTTTTCCTTAATTTTAGATCTAAAAAGACGATACGACGAGAGAGATATAAAATTAAGTTTGGACTTTATGCCACCGTAAAAAATAAGACATCATCTGACATCTGTGTTGTCCACCTTATATACGCACAAAAAACCAACAAGTGTAAAAAAATATATGAATACAACTTGAAAAAAACGGTCCGCATCTGCAAAGAAAGTGCTCTATTTTTGACGTTATTTGGAGTGGGTGCGACGCTGAATAGAGTGTATCATTGTATGGGAAACAAAGCAAACAACTAGAGCCAAGGAATTTCGACGTTATAGGAAATTGGTCGTTAAATCGAGTGACGTTACATAGAGTTTACACTGTAGCACAGGCCGGACACTCCTAAGGTACGCGCATTATGCGTCACCCAGGCGTCCCCGTTCCCCGTCCCCGCACCTCTCCCCCGTTTTCGCCTCAATTTCTCACGTTGGCCGTCAAGAACCGGGGGAGAGGTGCGGGTGCGGGGAACGGGGACGTATATTGCGCGTACCTTAGAAGAGTCCCTTCTGTTTACTCTTACTGTATTCTGTGACTGTAGTTAGATATTTTTTTATTTTATTTTGGATCATGTACACTTAAAAATGTACAAATGGTACATTTATAAAAGAAAACATACTAAGTAGGTACTTACGTTAAGTGCTACTGATTTGTAAAGGAATTTCCAGCAGACCCGAGAGAGGAAATAGGAAGAACAAACCGGGCAAGTGCGAGTCAGACTCTTACATGAAGGGTTCCGTACGTCCAAAAGCTGAAAAAGCACGTTTCTTGTATGACGATTTTTTTTACTTTATCTTATTTATATAGTACTTGTTGTTATAGCGGCCATAGTAATACATAATCGGTGAAAATTTCAAGTGTCTAGCTATTACGGTTCGGTTCAAGAGATAGAGCCCTGTGACAGACAGACAGACAGCGGAGTCTCAATACTCTATACTCAATATTTTATTGCAAACCATAAAGTACGAGTACATAAGATGTACAATGTAATTTAAGATCATTGATGGATCCTGTCGGGTACAGCAATTTGGTTAGAGAAGAGGAGGTCGCACTCAAAAGGTAATTTAGATCGACTATTTTAAATTAGTTATAAATTATCAGTAACAGGGAACGCTAAAACGATATTTTCTCCGATTATGTATTACTGTGGCCACTATATACAGGCTGACTTTTTATAAACCTGCGAAATTTTTGTAGCAAGTTCAGTCCATGATACTGAACCACTTTCTATAAAAAAAAGTTATTAAATTTTTTTATCGATTTTTAATAACTTTTTTTATAGAAATTAGTTCAGCATCATGGACTGAACTTGCTCCAAAAATTTTGCAGGTTTATAAAAAGTCAGCCTGTATAATAACAAATACTAACAATAAGTTAAGTTAAAAATTAAAGGAGGTTGTTGTACAAGAAACGTGTATTTTTCAGCGTTTTAAAACATTATACGGAGTACATTCACGAGTCTGACTCGCACTTGACAAGTCTTTTATCAAGTTTTATGGCCTCAAGCTGGCGTATGGAACATCATTGAAGATAGCATCAGCGTTTGATCGGAATCGTGCGAATGCTAATCGCATTCAATGCTAAACGCAACACTATATGTCTAAGCATTATTTATTGCTTATTAGTTTCTTTATTGACGCGGATATCGTGCCAGAAATGAGGAATATCCTACGTGGTAGGGACATATCCATAATAAATCGAACCACGGTCTTAACTAGACCATTATAGTGCAATTATTTTTTTTTCTGTTCATAGTTATAATAATTTTATTATGTATTTTCATAAAATGTTTGAATGTCGGCACCATCACATTCGGTATACAAAGTGGAAGGGACATACCCGTAATAAATTGAACCACGGGCTATACTAGATCACTAAAGTATAATTAAATTAAAATAAGAGTAAAAAAACCTCGACATTCCCATACAAGTCGCCCGGGCGGCCGCACACTTTTGTATGGAAATGCCGAAATTAGTTTTTGTTCTTTGGCTGTTATTTTAATTTCATTATACTTTATCGATCTAGTATAGACGGTGGTTCGATTTATTACGAGTATGTCCCTTCCAAGTTGTATTATAACACCTGTAATGATTAGTGCTTGTAAGCTTCTTCTGCACTTGCGCCTAGGAAGCGGCGTAAACTTAGCTGTAAGTAATGATTTGACGTCAACATTTTTGCAAAACAAAACGTGAGTGAAAGTGACTATTATCTACACTAATATTATAAAGAGGAAACTTTGTTTGTATGTTTGTTTGTTTGTTTGTAATGAATAGGCTCAAAAAGTACTGGACCGATTTCAAAAATTCTTTTACCATTCGAAAACTACATTATCCACGAGTAACATAGGCTAAATTTTATTTTGGAAAAAAATAGGGTTCCGTAAGATATTTGGGTTTTTCGGACACAAGGTGTAAAAAATCAACCAGAAAAGTTACTTATTTTGCGTACGCTGCCTAAACTATAAAAGATAGAACCATAAAATGTTCTAATTAATTGTAGATCTTATATACAGGCTGTTTCAAAAGAAAGTTTACATTTGTTTCGCTGACTGCATGAACGCATCGAATCTGAGGGGCGCGGGGGGTATGCTAGTAGGTAGCCTGGCTCTTGGGAATTCAGTTGCTATGGAGCGTTTCTCGGGAACGGATCGCGCGCTGTGCGGACGAGAGTTTTACAAAATCGGTGATTCAGCGACTGACGTGCAAAAGATTTTGCAGTATTCGAGGTTTTCGACACTTAAATGATGCGCCAAGCACCCCTTTCATTACAAAATGGGTCAAAAAATTTGTAGATACCAGTTCAACACTAGAAAAACCAAAATCTGGGCGTTCAAGGTTTCCGAAACACAAGCATAACTGCATGAGAGGCCACTTCATTCACCAAAAGTGACAGTGTAACTATTAGACCTTACTTTTTTGAGGATGCAAGAAAACGTGCGGTTACGAAACGCTCCATAGCGACTGAATTCCCAAGAGTCAGGCTACCTACTAGCATACCACCCGCGCCCCTCAGATTCGATGCGTTCATACAGTCAGCGAAACAAATGTAAACTTTCTTTTGAAACTCCCTGTATCTCTACAAAAAAGTCCGCGACACAATGTGAAATAAACGTGTTTTCGCAGCGCAGCGAGTGTGTTACGCCGAATGCGATTATGCGCGCTCGATCCTTAAGAATTATTGGGCAAATTTTTTGTTTTGTGTTCGTCGTAACTATGATGGATAGATACTTGAATACCTATTTATTTAGTGTTTGTTGTATTGTTAGTCCTGAAGAGTATAGGTATTTTATACGATAAAAGTATACACCTACTTATTTCATTGAGTTTTAGTAGGTTTTGTTAGAGTATCAGTATTGTACCCGTGCGAAGCCGGGGCGGGTCGCTAGTTAAGAGATATTATAAATATCCTATGATAATAAAGATATTTTGAATTGAATTGATATCAAATAAATAACAATAAAAAATAAAATAAAATAATATAACAGGCAAAGACAAAAAAAAAGTCGGCATCTCCATATAAAAGTATGCAGTCGCCCGCCCGGGCGATTTGTATGGGAATGTCGATTTTTTTTACTGTTATTTTAATTTCATTATGCTTTAGTGATCGAAGCACAGAGATTACCAGGTATTTTATGCCACTACACCAATCCAAGTACAGATCTCGCCCAGAGTTGCTCACCATACGAAAACGCTAGCAATGCATACTCCTGCCGGGCTGCTTTACTGATTGTAGCTTAGGCCACAGGCCGGAATCTCCTAAGGTACGCGCAATATGTGTCCCCGTTCCCCGTCCCCGCACCTCTCCCCCGTTTTCGCGTCGATGACTCACGTTGGCCGTCAAGAATCGGGGGAGAGGTGCGGGTGCGGGGAACGGGGACGCATATTGCGCGTACCTTAGGAGATTCCGTTCTGTTTACTCTTAATGTATTCTGTGCTTAGGCACTAATATCATAGAATAATTCTCGAAGGTATTCTCAAATCATTATATAGATGCTAACGCCGCTCTCACGATTTGTTTGGCAACAACATCAATTTAGATGGTATCTAGCTGTTTGTACATCTGCCTGTCTGTCGCTGGGTAAGGGTTGCTACACACTTATTTGGAGCGGCATTATCGGTTTGCCAGTGTTTGTGAACAACAAAGCCGACCCGAATTTATTATATTATATTTTCCTCGAACATTCGTCTACATTCGATTTTACCGCCCGGCTGTGCCTATTAAAATGCCGGCCCGAGTAAATGTGTAGCAATCCTAACGGCTTCATGCTTTATCTGAATCGAGATTCCTCAACTTGTTCCTTCTTCACCTCTAACTTTGCTGCATACTTTAGTAAACCATTTGCAAAGAATAATAATAACTTGTTATAATTTATTATATCCATTAAAATTTCATTCTGCTGCATATTTACACTCATGATCATGATAAGGTCTTTTTAGTCTCCACTGCAGGAGCACGACCCTCTCTGTACTACCAGAGCTATACTTAGCCAGAGCAGCCAGAGATTTGGCCTACACTCTCCACGCTGGCCAGACGGGTTGGAGAGGTCTCACTGATGTTTATAAGCTTTGTTTAGCTTGTGTTCCCTAAGTCGCCTAAGTTCCCTAAATTCTACGACATCCACGGGAAGACTTGGAGTGGTCCTATTCTACTTTGCCGGAGACCACACGGCATATTTACACTATTACGTCTTTATCCCTACCGGGGCAGACAGAGTGTGTTGGGGCTTGCGGCTCTAAGCCGAAAGAGCCTAAGGCCGCAACACTTAAAGGCCTTTTCTGCTTTTCCTTCTCCAAATGTAATATACATGTCAATGGTCACCCAGAGATACCAAAGAACTTGCGAATGCATGCAAAAAAAATTATAACCACCCGCCGCCAAACCTTAACCCTTGTACTCCTGGGGATGTAGTTAGTCCATGAAGGGGATACTGCTGTGTCATCACATCATCATCATGATCAGGTCTTTTTAGTCTCCACTGCAGGAGCACGACCCTCTCTGTACTGCCAGAGCCATATATAAGCCAGAGCAGTCAGAGGATTTGGCCTACACTCTCCACGATGACCTCACGGGTTGGAGAGGTCTCATTGATGTTTATAAGCTTTGTTTAGCTTGTTATACTGCTGTGTGCTGCCCCCATTTTAAATAAATTATTTGAAAGGAAACCGAGATATCATTTAAAATGTTGTACCATACAGCTCCAAACTATTTGAAGAACTACTTTTTTAGTTTTCTTAGCATTTTTGCTAAAAGTGGCCGTTTTCCGCAAAAATGCTTAACGTTCTCACTTTTAGTACAAAATTTAAATGATATCTCCGTTTCCTTTCTAATAATTTATTTCAAATGTGGGCAGCACAGGACCTCAAAAAATTCATGTATCTAACACAGAATCAGTCCGTTTCTCTGCGAAAGTGTAGGTACGTTATCACGTACTAAACTGAACTTGCCCTAATACTGTCAGTCGGCAGTAAGGACCGCGGGCCGGCTCCGTGAAGGTCCTTACGGAGCCAACCCGCGGTCCTTGACCTACACGGCTACTGTCACTTTCATACACTATCACTAACACGCCGACTGGTTATTTCGTTGGTTTAGAGGTGTAGAAGACTATACTCGTATTTGTACCAAAAAGTGCATGCGTTTCGACATACGTACCTAGTACACTACTGACTATACAATAATACGATAATAATAAAAAATAACACAGATACGTCAAGCAATAATTTGATTTGACTGCCTCCATGCTCCAGTGGTCAAGGCGTTTGCCTTGTGATCCGGAGGTCGTGGGGTCAAATCCCACTGGGGAGCATAAGTACTTTGTTGAAAGATGTTTCCAGTCGGGTCAGGATATTGCAGGATTTGCAGGCTTGAATCATCTGATCTACTCGTGGACGTCGTAAAAGACGTCGTATGAAACACAAGCTAAATAAAGCTTATAAACATCAATGAGACGGGTTGGAGACCTCTCCAAGTCTCTATCTGGTAGCACACAGAGGGTCGTGCTCCTGCAGTGGGGACTAAAAAGACCTGGTTATGATGATGATGATGATTATGGAAATATAAACTTTATGTATGCGGCATTAAGTTTAATTTTGAATGTTGTTTTTTTGATATTATTACCTGTAATCATGATTGTATAGTCTAGATTGTATTTAATTTCTGTACAATATTTTTTAATAATCTACTTAATGAGCCAAAAATATTTTTCCGTCCACATGCCTATTGTAGTGATTTCATACCTCCATTAATGTAGTTGTTCCTCCTACCAGCGTGGAGTGGGTTCGCCATTGAATACAATAAGAGACATCTTCGAGTCACAGAATTATTCATTCATCTATTCTGAGCTTCGAGTGTGGGAGGTATGATAATTCGACGTGTCAGATGGTGAGCATCACTATGTAATGCACCTTCCTACGTAGAGGTATGTATAAGGATAGAAGCTACTTGGTGTGTCATTACTTTAACAAAGCGTATAATCCTAACTAATATTATAAATGAGAAAGTGAGTTTGTATATTTGTTTGTTTGTTTGTTACCTCTTCACGCTTTATCTACTTAACCAATCGTCTTGAAATTTTGCGTACACATAGTTAGGAGTACTGAGAAGGATATAGGGTACCATTTATCCCGGAAAAAAATGTTCCCGAGGGATTTGGGATACGCGAGCAAAGCCGCAGGCAAAAGCTAGTCCCAACTAATATACCTAAAATCATAAATGCGAAAGTGAGTTTGTATATTTGTTTGTTACCTCTTTACGCTTTATCTACTGAACCAATCTTCTTGAAATTTCCTCCTGAGTCCTGAGAAGGACATAAGATACTTTCATCCTGGAAAAATGTACTTACTGTTCCCGTAGGAACTGGGATACGCGAGTGAAGCCGCGGGTAAAAGCTAGTTTTACTATAATACTGAGACACTATCACGTCTTTATCCCTAGTGAAGCAGACAGAGCATTTTGGGTCTTATGGCTCTAAGCAAACAGAGCCCAGGGCTGCAAAACGCAAATACCACTTTTAACGTGATGATCGGCGGGAACGTGGAAAAAGGAATCAAAATAGTGATGGTTGCTAGACGCCTCGCCTTCGCCCATTCCCTCGATTGGCTTTTACGATCTGCGCGGGAAGCGATGCAGCTGGTACATTCTAAGTTTTTTTCTTTTCGCTCAGACCAGAATGGAAGAAATATTTTATTCCAAGCTTTAATTTAACTTGCCATGTAGTATGTTTGTTCGGGTCAAATCTTGCAAGAAAGGATCTGTTCGATCGCTTCATACATTTTGGGCCCTTATTGTTACATTATTTTTTTTTATTTTATGGATGTTTTTACATTGTATAAAAAAGGATTTTAGTTATTATTAGACGCCGCCATCCGGCAGCACGATGGGTAATGCATCTTGGTCGGAGCGTTTTGTTTACTACAGTTTATACAGATACACTATCACGTTTTTATCCCTAACGGGGCAGACAGAACCTAGGGTGATAGTGCCCAGGCCACTTTTATCGTGATGGGCGTGAAGGTGGAAAAAGGAAATTATAATAGTGATGGGTTGCTAACCGCATCGCCTATTGATATGATTCAGATTCTTGCCCATTCCCTCGATCGGCATTTACGATCTGCGCGGGAAGAGAAGCAGCTGGTATATTCTATGTTTTCTCTTTTCTCCCAGACCAGCATGGAAGATTTACTACAGTTGCTCACTCAAAAATATTTTTTTACAATACGAATAAAAGTGTACGGTATAAAAACTCATTAAAACAATATAATAAAAACAAATCACAACTTCACATCGTCTCATTTCATCATGGCCATTTATAGAAGGTGACTTGCTGTCAAGAGTTTTTGTGACAGAAGAACAAAACGCGATTGACAATGGCAATGATTACTGACATCACGTACGTTCAGTAAGTATGACGGTATAAAAAATGGACGTATAGAAAATTATAAAAAACCTTTAAAGTTATTTTAGGTTTTCCATTGTAAAATATGTTTTTATAATATGTTATTAACAATTATTATTTAGTGCTATGTTAGTTTACATTAATTTTAGGCCGCTGTACACATTTTGCAACATATAGGTATGACACTACAACAAACAGGGCCCAAATGAGAACAGATCCTTTGATCCACTTTCCGGTTTTCTACTTCTTCTCGTCATACCTAATATTGCATTGTTATCAATATTATTATGACTAGAAGCTGATCTGATGATGGAGCCGGAAGGTGGGCATAAGAACCCTGTAATAAAACGTCGCAACTCGACCGAGATCGAAAACTACACGTTTTGTGTTTCGCTTACCCCCATCGTTGAAAAATAGCACAAGACATGAATTTGGTGCTCCTAACCCTTCCTTAATTTACCTAACGTTCCCAAAAAATGTACCTTAAGTTTTCGTAAATAGCACCAGACATGAGTCTGGTGCTCCTAACCCTTCCTTAACTTACCTAACGTTCCCAAATAGGCGCCTATTTAAAGAAATTGTATACAATCTAAAATGCTTACGAAGTGGCAAAGCCGTTCCCAAAAAATATATACCTAAAGTTATAGCTCTCCCCTTCTACTTTATTGCACTGACAATTTGGAGGAAAGGGACGCCTAAAACTTAAGGTACATTTTTTGGAAACGTACCTAACGTTCCCAAAATTTAAGAAAAAATAAAAAATTAAGGAAGGATTAGGAGTAAGGTCCTACCAAGGCATTAAAAAGATGGCAGAGAGAAGAGAGGAATAAAGGCATCTCCACTTTATGCTTTATGTGCGTGGCATTAAGTTTCATTTTCAATGTTGTTTTTTTTTGAGATTATTACTCCTAGTTATTCTAGATTGTATTATTAATTCTTCGTGCCTACTATCCTACAATACTTACTTTCAAATTGCATGCCAATCTAACTAGTTATAATACCGCTTGACATTATCGAATTCAATCCTTCGATCCAATCAACCGC
Organism: Acrobasis repandana; assembly: GCA_963576875.1. Classification (NCBI taxonomy): domain Eukaryota; kingdom Metazoa; phylum Arthropoda; class Insecta; order Lepidoptera; family Pyralidae; genus Acrobasis; species Acrobasis repandana. The sequence goes on from OY756235.1 coordinate 16,112,700, forward strand.
TATCCCTATCTCAGTTCCGGGTGTACTGAGGTTTCAAAACCCGGCCTCCGCCTTGCCTCACTGGTTGAGCAACTAATATGCGCATAGAAGCCGAACGTCTTTTAGCAGTGTAGGTACACATTGTACCTGAATGAATAAACGAAATCAGTATAATATTTCGTATGCAAAGTGTAATTTACATACCTATGCGCAATAAACCGAACCACGGTTGTACTATTAGGTATGTATTCTGTGACCTCGGGCTATGAAAAAGTTTTTTTTTTATAAGGACAAGTCACACTGACTGAGCTAGCCCCAAAGTAAGTTTTAAACTTGTGTTATTGGATACTAACTCAACGATACTATATTTTATAATAAATACATATATAAATAAACACCCAAGACCCAGGACAATTTGAAAAAGGCCATTTTCCAACTTGACCTGGCTAGGGATCCAACCCATAACCTCCGGATTGGCGGACTAGCGTGTTGACCATTACACCACGGTGGTCGTCATCGTATTAAAAAGTAACCATGTATAGTGACTAGTATCACTTATACAGGGTCATTTTTAAACACCGGAAACGTTTTTGGAGCAAGTTCATCCCGTGATACTGAACCACTTTCCATAAAAACAATTATCTAGATACGAAAAATTCAATTTTGGCTCCCCAATCCCCATACAAATTGGTATGACCCTGTATATTGTAACCGTCTTTTCAAAACTATTTGTTGAATGCTCATCATCTTTTAATAATAGCCGGATTTTGTTACACTTAAGGTGAAGATATAGGCTAATGACCTTGAAGTGTGAAATAAATTGTTAACTCGTAAATATGGTGATAATTTCCATATTGCTCTTCGTCATGCACTAGATAGCCCTTTAAATTATTTTATGAACTGCCGTTGAAACTATTATTGGTGATCCGTCAAGCTTTAAACTTGCCGTGGCCACTTTTGGCGGAGGCAAGTTTTAAAGCTAGACGGACTAATGTAAATACTTTCAACTTTAAGTTCATAAAATAATTTAAACGGCTATCTAGTGCATGACGAAGAGCAATATGGAAATTATCACCATATTTACGAGTTAACAATTTATTTCAAATGAGGGCGCCACTTCAAGGCCATTTGCCTATATCTTCACCTTAATGCTTTTGAAAGAAATGACCTTATCACGTCTTCATCCTTAACAGGGTAAACAAAGCCCTAGGCCGTAGAGCCGTAGTTGCTAGCCGCATCGCTTTATAAAATTATTCGCATTTTCTCCCATTCCCTTGATCGGCTTTTACGATCTGCGCGGGAAGAAAAGCAGCTGGTACATTCTACGTTTCTTCTTTTCTCCCAGACTAGCATGGAGATTTTATACATGTCTAGTAGTTCTTAAGTTAACCTGTACAGTACCTACAGACAGAAACTACCCCAATACTACAGGCCGGAATCTCCTAAGGTACGCGCAATATGCGTCCCCGTTCCCCGTCCCCGCACCTCTCCTCCGTTTTTGCCTCGATGACTCACGTTGGCTCACAAGAACCGGGGGAGAGGTGCGGGTGCGGGGAACGGGGACGCATATTGCGCGTACCTTAGGAGATTCCGTTCTGTTTACTCTTACTGTATTCTGTGCCAATACTATGTAGCTAGCTAAGGTAGACAAATCTTGCAAGCTAAGTTAGACAAATCTTGCAAGCTAAGTTAGATAATTCTTGCAAGCTAAGGTAGACAAATCTTGCGAGCTAAGTTAAAAAATCTAGCAAGCTTAATTAGACAAATCTTGCAAGCTAAGTTAGATAATTCTTGCAAGCTAAGTTAAAAAATCTAGCAAGCTCAATTAGACAAATCTGACAAGCTAAGTTAGACAAATCTTGCAAGCTAAGTTAGACAAATCTTGCAAGCTAAGTTAGACAAATCTTACAAGCTAAGTTAGTTAGCTAAGTGGCTCTCTACTGGGCTCACAAAATATAGAGACAAAAGAAAGACCATCGACACGCAAAGAAGAAGATGTTAGACCCACTTCTCATTATTCGATTGAGCTGAAACTTCACATGCTTCTATAAATTGGGTGACAATGCAATTGGTACCAATGACTTTATCTCATGGTGAAGCAGGAAGGCCATGAAGAAGCCATGCCATGGCATAAGTCTTAAGACTATAGGTAGATTCGTTTCTTTTTATCAACCTTGGTTTTTTCAAAACACCATATTGTATAGTTTTGCCTTCATTTGCATTGAACTATTGTGTCCTTGAACTTAAAATAGTGTCATCCAATTGGTTTAAGTAATATATTTTTTCTATAAGTGGAAACTTATTATTGGCTAAGTATTGTATCTATTTGCTGTTATGCTTATATAGATAAGAAAATAGCTGTAAGTTTTCCGAAATAAAATAAAATAAATAAATAAAATATCTGTGATAAAACAACACCAAGTTTGATTCGTCTTGAGGAGATTTTTCAAGCTGCCTAAAGGCATCTGACGTAGGTTGACTACTGCCATACAATGATGACAGCCGGGACCAACGGCTTAACGTGCCTTCAATCAATCGCATTCACTCTGATCAAAGAAATACTAACAACTTTGCATAATAGTCGGACTGCAGCGCCAAAAATAGTTGCCAAAAAACGCTTTTTTATGTTGTCGGAAAAGCCCTCACTAGCGTCGTAGAAGGCGACTTAGAAAACAAAATCTAAATAAAGCTTATAAACATCAATGAGACCTCTCCAACCCGTCTGGCCAGCGTGGAGAGTGTAGGGTAAATCCTCTAACTGCTCTGGCTGATATATGGCTCTGGTAGAACCTACAGAGAGGGTCGTGCTCACAAAACAAAATGTTGCATCGGTTGTATCCTTAGCGGTTATGTTTCAAAGCCCGAGGTCCGCTACCTAACCTAGGTGATTTGACAAGTTTACTGGTTTTTACACAAAGCGACTGCCGTCTGACCTCCAATCCAAATCCAACCAATCCTAGAATAGGTTTAAACAAACACTAGATGGCGTTCGTGACCCACACGTTTGCGTGCCTTCCGAAGCACGGAATCGTCTTTCTTTTTAGATAATCAGGAGATTCAAGCCTGTAATATCCTAACCAGACTGGAAACAACTCTTCATAAAGTATGCTTCCCAGTGGGATTTGAACCTACGACCTCCGGATCACAAGGCGAACTAAGTAAATCAAAGCCAATCCCAACTTTATATTATAAATGCGTAAGTGAATTTGTATATTTGTTTGTTTGTTACCTCTTCACGCTTTATCTTCTGAACCAATATTCTTGAAAATTCGCATGCACATAGTTAGGAGTACTGTAAAGGACATAGGGTACCTTTCATCCCGGGAAAAAGTAATGTTCCCGTGGGTTTTGGGATACGCAAGCAAAGCCGCGGGCAAATGCTAGTAAAGTAATAAACCGCATCCGTTGTATTTGGTCATCCCCGCTGGCTATAACGCACATTCCTCGTCAGGCTCGAGCCGCTCCTCGCTGGTAACCAGCGACAACATAATTACTGGTAAATTACTTCCTCATTTCGTAATAACCGCTGGCCGAAGTGAGAATTCTTTATTAAAGGAATATTTCTTCGAGCTATGCTTGAAACTTGAGGGTACGTTGCCTCTATAGGCAAAAATATACCTAAAAAAGAAATTCAACGGCTAACTTAGTCTATAGAAAGTTAGTTGAATTTATTTTGTTTTTAATTTTCGCCAGCCTCTTTGGCATCCTAACTTGCAAGCGCAGTGATTTGAGGTCCATCTTTTATGTTATTCCATTAAATTTGTCTTTTTAGGATTCCGTACAAAAAATGAAAAAACGGAACCCTTATAGGATCACTCGTGCGTCTGTCTATCCGTCCGTCTATCACAGCCAATTTGCTCCGAATCTACTGGACCGGATCAGGTGCAATTTGGTCGGATTGTGTAATCCTATGACCCAAACACACATGTGCAAAGTAAATAAATATTTTTTTTTAAATAAGGGTCATTTTCGGGGGACACATTAGGAAATTGAAAAAAAAAGTTTTGCAAACCTTACTGTGTCATATATCAAATAAAAGGGCTTGTTATGAGGATCTCAAATATATATGTTTTATATTTCTAAAATAAATATTTTTGATTTTATTCATGAAAGAAGACGAAAATTTACCATCCCCCCCCCCTGATCTCCGAAACTAATGAGCCTATAATTTTGAAAAAAATGCAAAATATATTTCATTGTTTGTAGATTACAGGAAACTATAATAATTCAATCAATTTTACGGAACCCTCTCCACGCGAGTTTAACTCGCACTTGGCCGGTTTTTTTATTCTAATAGTTATATTTAGTTCAGTTATTAGTTTAGTTATTTTAGTCTCTAAAATAATTATTTATATGTTATTATTTTTATGTATTGATTTTTTTTATATTATCATGATTTATTTATATTATATATTCATCATCATCATCTGAGCGTATTCCCGGTTGCAACGTCAGCGGTAACGCTTCAGAGCCCGGGGTCCGCTACCTTACCTAGGTGATTTGACGAGGTTAATGGTTTTACACAGAGCGACTGCCGTCTGACCTCCGCAACCCAAAGGGTAGACCAGAACCAATTCTAGGATAGGTACAAACGCTAGATTAAAATAACAGTCGAGTCGGTGTTCGAGACCAACGGCTTTACGTGCCTTCCGAAGCACGGAATCATCTTTCTTTTCGGATAATCAGGTGATTCAAGCCTGCAATATCCTAAACAGACTGGAAACAACTTTTCACAAAGTATGCTTCCCAGTGGGATTTGAACCCATGACCTCCGGATCACAAGGCAAACGCCTTGACCACTGGACCGCGGAGGCAGTCAATATATTATATTATACTAGCTGTGCCCGCGACTTCGTTCGCGTGGTTGTCGGAACGTAATGTTATATAGCCTAAAGCCTTCCTCTATAAATGGACTACCCAACAAAAAAATAATTTTTCAAATCGGACCATTAGTTCCTGAGATTAGCGCGTATAAACCAACAAACAAACAAACTCTTCCGCTTTATAATATTAGTAAAGATGAAGTACTCTTAACCAACAACATATTTATTTGAATAAAGATTAATATTATTATGTTGATACAACTTAAACAAATTATTTCGACCAAATTAGGTACCATAAAAACGGTTTTTGTGAGTTAATCTTAAAAGATAGACATATACTATTGCGGACTGTTTTTTAGATCATTAAAAGAGCTATTATTCTTTAATACATATTTTTTGTGTATCTTGAACCGTTTTCACGGCGCACGCAACGGAAGGCTTCAAAGATAAAATAATTTCTCCCGTTTTTTACACATTTACCACTATATCTTTGCTCCTTTTGGTCGTAGCGTGATGTTATATAGCCTATAGCCTTCCTCGATAACTGGACTATCCAACACAAAAAGAATTATTCAATTCGAACCAGTAGTTTCGGAGATTAGCGCGTTCAAACAAACAAACAAACAAACTCTTCAGCTTTATAATATTAGTATAGATGAAATAATTTCTCCCGTTTTTTACACATTTACCACTATATCTTTGCTCCTATTGGTCGTAGCGTGATGTTATATAGCTTATAGCCTTCCTCGATAACTGGACTATCCAACACAAAAAGAATTATTCAATTCGAACCAGTAGTTTCGGAGATTAGCGCGTTCAAACAAACAAACAAACAAACAAACAAACTCTTCAGCTTTATAATATTAGTATAGATATGGTAACTAATTAATAATCTTCATTCTTTAAAAAATTAAATATTTTCGATGAGTGAGCGAGTTTTCCCAGTCTATTTATACGGTCGAAGTTATCATCGAACAGACATAACTATAAACTTATAGTTATGTTTGTTCGATGATAAGTTTATTATCTTTGGCCAGAAATCCATAATTTTGGTAGGCATGAGATATACAAAGCGGAAGGGACATACTCGTAATAAATCGAACCACGGTCTATACTAGATCATTGTAGTACCTATAATGAAATTAAACAACCAAAAAACAAAAAAAAACAGCATTTCCATGCAAAAGTGTGCAGCCGCTCGGGCAATTTGTATGGGAATGTCACATTTTTTATTGGTTTTTCGACTGTTATTTTAATTTCATTATACTATATAACGATCTAGTATAGCCCGGGGTTCGATTTATCACGGGTACATACCCGTTCAAGTTCGAGCACAAGCCAAAGAGATATGGTGTTCTAAAGGTGTCTTAAGGTTTGGAAGATAATTTTGCCTTAGGTATATCTTTAGTTAATCATAAATCATTGGATATAAAACTGTCTCAAAGTTTTCTTACGTAATAATTACAAGGTTTTGACAGAAATGTAGGTTGTTGAGAGTCAAGGTCGTGTGCGAACTTAGCTGAAACACGCGCCGGCCGCCAAACTAAGGAAAGCCTATCTGAACGAACAACTATCACATTTTACTATTACTTAATCTCGGCATTATTTCCCATTACCACTCCTGCGCAATTGCTTAAAATAAAATAAAATACATTTATTTCAAGTAACTATTTGACCCATAATACAATTTAATTAATTAAAATTGAAGTGCCTTTAAAAAAATAACTGTCATTCTACATTTCAATTTGATGGTTTTTTTTATAATAATTATTTTAAGACCTTGGATACGAGTCTTTTAGATCTTTAGGTTTTTGTTTCTTTATTTCTAACCTAGCCCACCTATCCGGGTGCATCCTGCCCACATGACCAGCTCAGTCCCTGAGTGGGTCCCTGCAGACTGGCGACGAAAAAGAGGCCGCCCTCAAATTCGTTGGGCAGACGATTTAAGGGCATACGAAAACAGCTGGCAAACTATCTCCACTGATAGGAGTTTGTAGCAATCTAGACGGGAGGCTTTTGCCAACTATGGGACACTACAAGCTGGAAAAGAAAACTCCTAACCTAACCTAACAAGTTTCAATCAAAGGGTGGTGTAGGTCCTTTGATTGGTTCAAGAGAGCCTCTGGCGACTAATCACACCACTCATAAACCTCCTCCGATCTACATTAATTATAATGTACCTATGTTTATAATTTATATGTTATATTTATAAAAACAATTGAAGTTCCTGCATTACTTAATTAGTTTTTGAGTTTTATTTGTCATTCTTCTTCGTCTAAGCGCGTTCCCGGTTGCATCCTCAGCTATGCTGCTTCGAAGCCCGGGGTGCGCTTTCCCGCTTTTTCTTCTCCAAATATATTATAACATGCATGTCAATGGTCACCCAAGGATGCCAAAGACCTTGCAAAATGGAAAAGAAATAGGCGGAACAGTTTAAATGATTTGGCTATAGTTTTACGACCGACCGCCTGCCTGACGTCAACCCCCTTTGGGAATGTATTTGTGTGAAAAGTTTTACAACCGGCCGCCGCCTAACGTTAACCCTTCCTTGGGAATGCAATTAGAGCACGAGATGTTTGTGCTTAGTCCTTTAGTCGCCACTTACGACATCCACAGGAAGAGATGGAGTGGTCCTATTCTAACCCGGAACCACACGGCCACAGTTTTATTTGTCATTATTAATCAAAAAAGAAGAAAATATATAAATTGCTAACCTAACCAAAGTTAATAAAGCTCGTTGAAGTCTTTTGTTAGAAGTGAGAGAACTTTTCTTATATAGGCCCATGTCGTTAAGGCCGTACTTAAATTTTCCGGGGTCCAGTGCTGCCCCCATTTTAAATAAATCATTTCAAAGAAAACGGAGACATCATTTAAAATTTTGCTACTATCAAGTGCTAGATAACCCTTCAAAGTATTTTATGAACGACTGTTTACAGTTTAAAATGACAACGTTAAGCTTTACTACGCACATTTTCGAAAAACGACCACTTTTGGCGAATGTGCGTAGTAAAGCTTAACGTTCTCATTATAAACTATAAACAGTAGTTTATAAAATACTTTGAATTGTTATCTAGCACTTGGTAGTAGCAAAATTTTATATAATGTCTCTGTTTTCTTTGAAATGATTTATTTAAAATGGGGGCAGCACTGGAGACCGGAAAATTTTGGTACGGCCTTAATGGTTCCTATAGTCTAAAGGGGACCTTAAGGTGCCTTAAGGAGTTTTTGGCGGGAAGTCAAGGTGTTTGGTTGGGGTTTTCTTTAAATTATTTTGCAAATTGTTTTTAGTGGACCTTATAATATGAAATTGGTGTTGTTTGGTGTTATAAATGCTCATGCTCGTGAACAATATGTGAAATAGTTAAAGTGGACAGTCATAGTACGGCTGTAGTCATATTTGTTTTGCGGACTGTGTGGGCTTCTTCGGGCGTCGAATCGTCCGCCACTCAATCGGCTATGAAAACCAGTGGACTCGTATAGATTTGTCGCCAGAAGCTCCCTTAAAGCAATCAAAGGCCTACACCAATCTTTGATTGTAACTTGTTAGGAAAAAATAATTTCCCACGTTTTATTAACTTGTTCCTGGCTAAATACGCAGTAGCGTCAAGCCATAAATTAAAAAAAAAAGGTGCCTTAAGTATAAATAGCCAGCCGGTCAACTATAATAGCCAGCAACATTTTTGGAGCAAGTTCAGTACATGATACGAGAGAAGAGAATGATGGGTGTAGATGAAGCAAAAGAGGTCTGTCAGGATCTTAGCACAGAAAATATTACGTTTTACATTAGCTTGTAGGGTTTAATCGTCTTCTTTTCTTCTCTTTGTCAAACTTATCCCATATTAAGGCCGTACCTAAATTTTCCGGGGTCCAGTGCTGCCCCCATTTAAAATAAATTATTTCAAATAAACCGGAGACATCCTTTAAAATTTTGCAACTACCAAGTCCTAGATAACCCTTCAAAGTATTTTATTAACTACTGTTTTCAGTTTAAAGTGAGAACGTTAAGCTTTACTACGCACATTTGTGAAAAACGGCCACTTTTGGCTAATGTGCGTAGTAAAGCTTAACGTTCTCATTATAAACTGTAAACAGCAGTTCATAAAATACTTAGAAGGGTTATCTAGGACTTGGCAGTTGCAAAATTTTAAATAATGTCTCCGTTTTCTTTGAAATGATTTATTTTAAATGGGGGCAGCACTGGACCCCGGAAAATTCAGGTACGGCCTTAAATAGGGGGCGTTGTCTTCGCGTGTACTTACATATTCCCGCTGCATCCTCAGCGGTAATGCTTTAGAGCCCGGGGTCCGCTACCTAACCTGACGAGGATACTGATTTTACACAAAGCCGTCTGACCTCCGCAACCCAAAGGGTAGATCAGAACCAATCCTATAGGATTCAAACCACCGCTACATGATGGTTGGAACCCACAGTTTTACTTGCCTTCCGAAGCACGGAATCATCTTTCTTTTCGGATAATCAGGTGACTCAAGCCTGCAGTATCCTAACCAGACTGGAAACAAGTTTTCAAAAGTATGCTGCACACTGAGATTAGAATCCACGACCACGACCACCGGATCACAAGGCAAACGCCTAAAACACTGGACCACAGAGGTAGTCAAGCCGAGTTATATATAAATGTATGGTACCTATATTCCTCTCAGATGCAGGAATGTATAATATGGGTATTACCTACTGCGAACATAATTTGCCTGCGCTGGGTTGGCCAACAGCACCCAGTTAGTAGGCCAGCATTGAACCAAAGCCAACCCGCTTAGTTCCTGATCAATTTTGCTTTCAACCACAGTTTCATCTTTTAACAAGGCTTGCCTTGTTTGTTGTATTTTTAGATCAAATCTTGCAAGTAAAATTTGGGCCGGTTTGTAATTGGGAAAAAAAATTGTACAATGATTTATACAAAATTTCTTCTCAATCAAACAAAATGAAATTAAAATAACAGCTAAAAAGCAAAAAAAAATTGAGATTTCCATAAAAAAGTGTGCAGCCGCCCGGGCGATTTGTATGGGAATGTCGAATTTTTTTTTTTGCTTTTTTGACTGTTATTTTAATTTCATTATACTATAATGATCTACTATAGACATTGGTTTGATTTATTACGGGTATGTCTCTTCCACGTTGTATAAATGTATAACACACATGCCATAGTAAAATTTAAGAATTTGATTATCTACGAGTACTTTAGTCCTTGACTGTTATTAGACAGTGCACACTACCGTGAGATGTGTCAAAAATTCGATGTGTAACAATCAGCACGGTAACGGCGTGATATTAGAAGTTACATTACACGGCCAAATCACAATGTCTGTTGCATCACTGCACTCTGTCGCAAATGTACCATTGAAATAGGTCGTTATGAAATTAATAATGACATCTTGTATTTTATCTCTATTAGTTTATTTCATACCACCAGTGGGTGCCAATGTCATACAAAATATTGGAAGGCACGTTAAAAGGAAACTTTTACAGTAAATAGATATCAGTAATAACTGCTCACATAGATGGCAGTAGACAAATTACTAGTAAACTTGCGAAAAGCCTAGATTATCTTACCTATGTAAATTTCTTAAAATTTGGCAATGTAAATTGAGCCTAAGGGTTGGGACATATCTGTCAGCACGGAACAGACTTTCCAATGCTGCTATCCTTTTCAGACGTTTAGAACGAAACGCTTCAGCACCGGCCATGCTAAAGCGTTCCATCGCTCTCTCTCGCTCTAGCAAATGACGCTTCTAAGCGACAGAAAAGGATACAAGCATAGGAAAGTGCTGTTCCGTGCTGACAGATGTGTCCCAAGTCCCAAGCCTAAATGTCTCAAAAACATTTTTTCCCCTTCCCGAGGACCTTAAAGCGAGGTTCCTGCTATATTTTAAACAAATTCTACACGTATACTCGTATTGTAAGGTTTTTTCCTCATAAGTGATACTCGTACAAAAGACTTGAAGTTCAATTGAAATAAATAACAATTCCATGAGACTATACCTACAAAAATCATACGTTTTGTTTTTTTGCCACATTCCATTAAGTGTTTTGCATAATGTATGCTAATAGAATAGTAATAAACAATTCTAGATTTTTCGTCTTATTCAATTGTGTCAATGGAATGTTACTAGATACGAGTACCAATAAGGAACAGTCACCTGTTCTTGTACGAGTACGAAGCCTAGATTTTTACTAGTTTTCCAGATTTTCACGAGGTTTTTTGTGGTGGTTTGGGATTTGAAATTTTGAACCAACGAGTAAACGCCTTGACCACTGGACCACAGAGGCAGTCGAATCGAATAGTATTAGTAGCCAACACTGATGTCAGATTTTTCAAGCTGCCTAAAGGAACCCTAAAAGTCGCTTGAAACAAGTGGCGCCTTAACGGCCGTCGTCCTTGACGTAGACGTTAAAGTATATTTAAAGGTCCTAGGTTCACTTCCAAATGTAAAGGTTACAATGCTTGCGTCATCTATGTATTTACAATCTATGTCTTCCTCAATTGGTCGTGGGAAAATAACGTTTATCGAGTACAACAGGTGCACTATCACATCTTTATATCAAACGGGGTAGACAGAGACTAGGGCCGTAAGAGCCAACCACTTTTAGCGTGATGGTGGGCGCGAAGGTGGAAAATGAAATAGAATTAGTTAAGGGCGGAAAACGGCCACTTATGGCAAAAATGCGTATAGTTTGAAGGGTTATCTAGGGCTTCACAAAGACAATAGTAGATTACTGCACCGAGCACAAAGTGAGTCATTATTGCACGAGTACTATGTTTTTGCCCGAGCGATAGCGAGGGCATTAAATTAGCACGAGTGCATTAATTACTCACTTCAGCAAGGTGTGTAATCTACTTTTCTTTCAACTTCTTATATTCTTTGAGTGTAAAATATACGTTCGAAAAAAAAATACAAATTATAAACAAAACTAACTTAACTTACTTATTTTACACGGAACTTTTGCGGTTAAAGGTTATTAATAATATCATTTGCAGCTGTTTATATGCTCTCTTTAGTTGAATTTGTCGTGCAAATCGAATTTATCACTTTCGCAGTCATTTCTTATTTTAAAAATATGTTCTTTTGTAAAATAATTTGACTTTAAAACTTTTACAATGGTTCAGAAAGCAATTTCTTCTTTGCTGGTCTGGGAGAAAAGAAAAAACATAGAATGTACCAGCTGCTTCTCTTCCCGTGCAGATCGTAAAAGCCCATCGAGGGAATGGGCGAGAATCTGAATCATATGAATAGGCGATGCGGTTAGCAACCCATCACTATTATGATTTCCCTTTTCCACCTTCATGCCCACCATTACGCTAAAAGTGGACTGGGCTTTACCGCCCTTGGCTCAGTCTACCCTGTTAGGGATAAAGACGTGATAGTGTATCTGTATCTGTACAGAATGCACGATTTTTGTTTTTTTAACAAGGTCTTTTTTCGTCTGCCAATTTTTTTTTTCAGCCAGTATCTTTTTGATTGAATGCATACATTTTTGTTAAAACTTAAACATCTGTGCCTGGCATCTATGGTAAATTAAAAAGTAAAACAGTGCAATAATGAGAAATTAAAAAGTAAATCAGTGCAACAATGAGATTTCATACAACCATTATTGCACTGTTTTGGTTTGATGCAATAAGCACTCACTTTGTGATCGGTTTTTTAGTGATTAATGATAACATTACTGCGTAGTTGGAAGAAAAATTTTAAACGATATCTCCGTTTCCTTTGAAATAATATATTTCAAATGGAGCACTGGACCCCGGCAATTTTATGTATGTAGTGCGCTAGTACCTAGTTTGTAGCTCTTTTCTGTTAATGGTATTTCGTTCAAGTTTTATTTTATTTTATTGAGTAGTTAATATATATATAAAAGCGAAAATCACTTAGACAATGAAGATGAAATTTGGCAGAAAGCTAGATTGTGACTAGAAGACGTCCGCTAAGAAAGGATTTTTGGAAATTTCATCCCTAAGGGGGTGAAATAGGGGTTGCAAGTTGGTATGAATCTTCGTCATTTTTGAAGCGAGACACATGACATTTTTTAATTAGTGGTTAGTAAAAAATAATTATCTTAATTGGATTTTAATAAATTGCAACCCCAGTTTATTTGTGTAGTCTACGCGGGCGAAGCCGCGGGCAAAAGCTAGTGATTTAATAAAATTATTTATTATTTATTAACTAAAAAACATAATACTCGTGAATTATATCAAGTTTATAAAAAAATATTTGGTTTTAAGTTTACGTAGAATTTTTACTGGTAGAAAAAGTCCCTTAAGGTGGTACTGGAGGCGCGGGCGAACTCCACAGCGAGTTGCCTACCGACGCGCTTCGTCGTGTTGCTATTTCGTCGAGAAAGAGAAAGGGCGCTAAAAAATGTAGCTCCGTCCCGACCCCCGCATGTGAGAGCTACACCCCCGCGTACGACAAAGAGAGTGCACTGAACACCAGCGAAACGGGCCGTTATAGGCCATGAATCGAAAGGTTTTCGTAGTTTTCGTTTATTTCGATAAATACGATACATACCCAAATAAAACTAAATTATTTGGAATTTAGAGTCTTCACTCTAGTCGTATAATTAGTTTCCATAAGGATCGAAAATATAATTATAAGTGTAATAGGCGTCTAAATATTACTCGATTTCGTCGATAAAAAAGGCAAATTTTAAGTTGCTATAACTTTTTTTTTGTTTATTATTTTCGAACCAAAACTAATTACAGATCTAGATATTTATCATCTTAATGCTTGTAAAAAATTTGAATACGATGAGTTTTATGGTTTCGAAATTAAAACGAAAGTACGTTTGTATGGGATTTCGTCCCTCCAGTTAACCCTTAAGAGACGGTACCCTAGACAAAATCAGACTTTGGCAAAATATTGTAATTTAAAAAAAATATTACATAAAATGGTTTTCACAGTCAAATTATGAACTTGAAATAGAATATAGTGCATCATATAATATTTGACCATCAGTATGGAAAATTTACACCCTAATCTTTTCTCGCAAGTATAGGTTTATTTTGATATTTGAAAACTAGTTAAGTATATGTCTAGATGTATGCAATAGAGAGTATGCCTGCATTTTTTTTATATATTTAATCGATAGTCCTCGTCGAGAAATAGCCGCAAAAAATAAATCTGGGCCGAAAAACATGTATGTGGTGTAGAAAATAAATATTAAAAATAGCAAGTAGATTATAACAACTAAAACACGCGATTTTAAAATATGACGTCAACGTCTGCAATATCCGCTAGAGACAGAAGCTGTCAACGCATTTTTTTCTTTTTTGGGTACTTTCGATATTATCAGCCAGTAATGTTTGTTAAACCTCTATATAAAAGTACATACATTTCGAATGTCATCGATAGTCAAACTACATGCACGGACAGTTCTACCGAACGCATCCGAACTTGTAATTTCCCTTTTGTGAACTTTGTCGTCATTTCCCTTTTGTTTGTTAAAAGTTCCCGCGCAATATTTGCATATTTTCAATAATTTATTTCTAATCCAAATAAGAGTCAGTAAGAAAAATAATTAACTAGGCATGGTAACGTATTAATAGAAATTGTAAAATAAAAATATGAGCCGGATTGGTTTTACATGCATATTGCTTATTTCTTTGAAATTACATAGGTAATACTGCAAATCATTTTAAAATAAAAGCTACACTTGTTTGTATTATACATATATATTGTGTATATATTTATATTTGGAACGACTATTTAGTCTGCCATTTACATGTAGGTATTGTAATAAAGTGAAATAGTCAATTTTGAAACGATTTCAGTAGGTAAAGCATGTTCTTTTTACCAAACCATGTTATATCCACTAATATTTGTTTACAAGGTATATTAGTTCATAAAGAAACGACCCACCTGATGGAAAGTGGCTACCGTAATCTGTGGAGTAATCAGCTGATCATGTTTTGTAAACATAGTTAACAAAAAATGTTATTAACCAAACACGCATCAGAAAACATTTACACAAACAAAATTGTATCTTTTCCGACAATGAGATTGAAATAATAGAACGTACTCACCTAAAATTTAAGGTAAGGTCACAAAAATAACACAACACTCACTGTGCAAGTCGGCTTGTCCGCCTGTGGGGCTCTGCGCACGGTACTGCGGTCGAGTGAAGGTGAGGAACAGATTCTTAGAGGTGAACTGGTTGAGTGAATGACTTGCGAAGTACGTACGGTGGGCAGGGGCAAACGGTGGGACCACAGAATAAATAATACTAACGTACAGAAGTCTCACTCAGCAAAGAAATTCAAAGAAATATCTACTCAATGTGGTTGGCGATATGGTTTAATTTAGCTCACGTCAGAACTCAGCACCTTTTCGCATAGATACCTAAACATCCATTGCAAGCCAACTTGGAAACTCTGGAAACACGATTCGTATAACTGAATTTACCACCCGGAGGGGCCGCCTGCGCGCATAGTAATAATGTAGGTACATTTTCGATACCCAAATGGGGAGTGACACAGGCCTGGTGGGACCAGGAACAACCACACGGCTTATTTGTATACTGATACACTATCACTTCTATATTCCCTGCGGAGTAGATAGTAGTTTTAGCGTGTAGGAAAAGGGAATCAAAATAGTAAAGTGAGGGGTTGCTAGCCGAAATGTCTATTAACATGTTTTCACTTCTCGCCCATTCCATCGATCGGCATTTACGAGTACGATCTGTGTGGGAAGAGAAGCGGCTGGTGATTTTTAGGGTTCCGTACCCAAAGGGTGCAAACGGGACCCTATTGCTGAGACTCCGCTGCCTGTCCGTCTGTCCGTCTGTCTGTCTGTCCGTCTGTCACAGGGCTCTATCTCTTGAACTGGAATAGCTAGACACTTGAAATTTTCACCGATTATGTATTACTGTGGCCGCTATAACAACAAATACTAAAAATAAAAAAGCAGCCAAGTGCAAGTCGGACTCGCCCATGAAGGGTTCCGTAGCAGCAAGTAACATAATATAAAAGTTCTAAAGGTAAATTGCGGTTTACGATTTATGACGTATAAAAAAATAACTATCTATGATACCGAGACCGCTATAGTTTTAATTGAAGGTACATACTTTTAGGTATTAACCACATTTTTTTCAGAATTATTTTAGTAATATTTCAAAAGTTACGGTGGGGGGACACCTCAAATTTTAACTTTGTATTAGATTATCTCAAGACTGGGGGGTTTGATCTACATAGTTTCAAAGCAGTTTTTGTTGCATTTTAAAAGACATTTTCAACGATACCCCACACGTTGGGGTAAGTCCAATTTAATTTATTAAATTCACTTTTCGTTGTATGGGAGTGGGCTGAAAAAAAAATTTTTTTCTTAATTTTAAAACCTAAATTTTGGATCTTCAATATCTATCTCTCCACCAATTTTCGTAACAATCAGTGCAGTAGCGGCGGAATACGAGCCCGGACGGACAGACAGACGGACGGACGGACATGACGAAACTATAAGGGTTCCTTGTGGACTACGGAACCCTAAAAAAAGTTAAATAATAAAGGGGGTCGCCATACAAAAAACGTGATTTTTCAGCGTTTTTAACTAGATCTTTATAATGGCATTAACTAGATACTTAAAATTTTCACAGATTATGTATTACTATGCCTATGGCTATAACAACTAATACTAAAAATAAAAAAAGTTAAAAATTAAAGTCGTAGGGTCGTCATACAAAAAACGTGTTTTTTTAGCATTTTAAAACATTGTACGGAGGTACGGAACCCTTCATGTACGAGTCCGACTCGCACTAGCCCGTTTATTTATTTTTTCTCTCGAACAATTCAAGGTTATGCAAATAAAAATATTTTTATTTATACATAGATATGGTTGCCTCAGAGGACAGGCAGTATCAGTGTGATATTTGCCTGACAAAATATCAATACCAAGGTCGAAGTAATTAAGAGTCTTCCGACCCTAGACCAAAGAATTTATAATACAATCTAAAATAACTACGAGTAATAATCTTAAAAAAAAACAACATTGAACATTAAACTTAATATCACGCACATAAAGCTCATATTTTCATAATGCTTATGT
Organism: Acrobasis repandana; assembly: GCA_963576875.1. NCBI lineage: Eukaryota > Metazoa > Arthropoda > Insecta > Lepidoptera > Pyralidae > Acrobasis > Acrobasis repandana. The sequence goes on from OY756235.1 coordinate 16,129,552, forward strand.
TTAAATACCTAACGCTCCCAAAAAATGTACCTAAAGTTATAGGCGTTCCTTTCTCGCAAACTGTCAGTGCACTAAAGTAGAAAGGGAGAACTATAACTTTGGGTATAATTTTTGGGAACGGCTTGCTTTGTCACTTCGTGAGCATTCTAGATTTGTATACAATTTCTTTGCCTTAGACAGAGTCAGACTCAAACGTAGTCTAGCTTTTATTTTGAAACGACATGCCGGATTTCGGAAAAAAAAAATATTTTCAAGGAAATTGCATATACACGGTGACTTTTTATTAGCTGGCAACATTTTTAGAACAAGATGATATGCCATGATACTGAACAAGTTTTTAGAAAAAAGGTATTAAATATCAATAAAAAATTTTCGCCCAGTATGTAAATTTGTATGTAAATACAAAATTCGTTTGGCTGAGCGCTAATTTGTGTGGGAGGACGAAAAATTTTTATCGATTTTTAATAACTTTATTTATAGAAAGTAGTTCAGTATCATGGACTGAACTTGCTCCAAAAATTATCTGGTGGATATAATACAGGCTGTATACAGGGTTATTTTTAATTAACCGGCAACCTTTTTGGAGCAAGTTCAGACCGTGATACTGAACCACTTTCCATAAAAACAATTATTGAAAAACGAAAAAAAAATTTCGACTTTCCATGTAAATCGGTGCTCAATCAAATGGATTTTGTATGGGAGGACAAAATTTTGTTTTCGTTTTTCGATAATTGTTTTATGGAAAGTGGTTCAGTATCACGGACTCCCATCATCCCACCCCTTGTTACCGGTTCCCGCGCCGGTCGGCTCAGTCTAGCAGTCTAGCTAGCTGGATGCGCGAAGCGAGCGCGGCGTCTCCAAACATTCCGAGACATTGCGCACTAATTTGATTAATTTTTTCTTTGTAATTAATAAGGATTTAGGTTGGTTTTATATTTTTTAACGTAACGTGTGAATTAATATGTCCTTAAGTATGACACGTGATTTACCAGTCAGCCTGTACTTTAGTGATATAGTATAGCACGTTCCATGTTCAATAAAGTAAGTGATTTTACAGATACAAATTTACGTAATAAGAATGACTTAATTAGCCCGTATTACAGGCTGAATACAGTCAGTAAGTCTTTAATGGGAAAGTGTATACTTTTTTATAATAAATTGCCAGAATCAGTCCTTGATATGCCAGACAGAAAATTCAAAGCTTATGTAAAGAAAGTACTTTGTGTGAAGGCTTATTATAGGACCGATGACTATCTTAAAGAAAAAATGTCTGGCTTGAGCTTGGCGCGGGTCCCTCTTAAAGGTTTATATACTTAGACATGTCATAATTTAGGTACATTGGTACATACTAAATTTACAAATTGACATTATTTTAAATTTCGTTATTCTTATAATTCTATTTAATTATGACATAACAAACAATGTAATCTCACTCCATCCATATAACTAATTTTATGTTTTTAGTTTGTTACGAGTAGTTGACGTCTTTGGAGAAAACGTGCAGTGCAGTTTGTTGCCGCTTCTTCTGCACTTGCGCCTAGGAAGCGGCGTAAACTTAGCTGTAAGTAAAGATTTGACGTCTACATTTGTGCAAAACAAAACAAAGTGACTAAGAGAAATATTAAGAGATATTATAAATATCCTATGATAATAAAGATATTTTTGAATTGAACGTGGTTCAATTTATTACGGGTATGTCCCTTCCACTTTGTATAATTAAATAGTTTATTTATAATATAATATAACTGGACAGTTTTGCAGCTGGTATGGACGCGCTCATACATTTTTATAGAAAAGTCGAGACGTTTTGTTTCAAGTGTGCGGCGTATTTCTATAGTTTTGTTATAATAATAATAAAGCAGCCGTCTTCTCGTGACATCTGTGATGAGTTCTAGGTATAGTTGGTATACACCGCTAAATTCTGCGTACATAAAAAAAAGTTAAATGTGTAAACATGGTAATTAAATGTTAATAATATGCCCAGACAACGACGGTTGTAAGTAAATGACGTCAACGATTGTTATGTGAAATTGAAAGCCAAATTGTAAACAATTATTAGGTAATGAAAATACCCAAAGATAAAGAAACGATTTTGACGTTGACTTTTGACATATGATGGTGTATAGTTGTATATTAGCTTAAATATATAGTCATTATGCAACGCAGCAAGACTCGACTACATACTGCTGTATCCCGAAGATGGAAACTCAGTTTGTTTGTTTGTTTTTCGTGTGTGTAAGTAGCCAACACTGGTGTCAGATTTTTCAAGCTGCCTAAAGGCATCTGACATAGCTTGACAACTGCCATACAATGACAGCCGGGACCAACGGCTTTTACGTGCCAACTCAACTCCTAAAGTGGCCGTTTTTCGCAAATGTGCGTAGTAAAGCTTAACGTTCTCATTATAAACTGTAAACAGTAGTTCATAAAATACTTTGAATGGTTATCTAGGACTTGGTAGTAGCAAAATTTTAAATGATGTCTCCGTTTTCTTTGAAATGAGCCGTGTTCGACGATATTTTTCTATCAAGCCAAAAATACTCAATCGTGTTTTGGCTATTGTGGGTTGTCTGTAGAAAATCCTTAAGATTTTTATGTAAATTTTTTGAGGAATAAACTGTAGTAGTTTAATAACAGTGATTTTTGAAAAACACGCACAGTATTGCAAATTGTGAACCCACGTCGCCTTAAGTACATTACAAAGACATTTAAAAACATCATGTAGGTACCTACGATGATTACTAATTATAATAATTATTCATCATCATCATTAGGCCCCCTTTAGTCTCCACTGCAGGAGCACGACCCTCTCTATACCCTCGCTGGCCAGACGGTGAAGAATGGTGGGTGTCCTACACCACAGATTAATAAATAGTCCTACACTGTGCTCGACGGTAGGTACGTGGCCATTCGAGAATCTTTCCGCCCCATCGGACAGCGGTCCTTCGCGCTCTGTGACTCGCTCATTGCCACTTTAATCAGCTAACCTACTTAGCTATATCAGTGGCCACCATTCTTCTACGTTTATCTCCATTTCTGATGCGATTAAGTAGAGAAACACCGAGCACAGCCCTCTCCAAAACCTGTTGGATGACCTTGAGCCTACTTACGAGACCTATTAGTACAGGCCACTGTTTAGATCATATTACATCACGAATACTTCTTTCCTGACTGATTCTTTTACATTCTTTCATGCTGATTAGAAAAGAAAAAAATCTGAATGGTCTACGCAGATCGTAAAAGACAATCGAGCAAAAATGCTAATCGGCGATCACAATTTTGATTCCTTTTTCCACCCACCATCACGCAGGCCATTGGGTGACTGCAGACTGTCTCCGTGGTCCAGTGGTAAAGGCGTTTGCCTTGTGATCTGGAGGTTGTGGGTTCAAATCCCACTGGGAAGCATACTTTGTGAAAAGTTGTTTCCAGTCTGGTTAGGATATTGCAGGCTTGAATCACCTGATTATCCGACAAGAAAGATGATTCCTTGCCGCGTAGTGTTTGTATCTATCTTAGGATTGGTTTTGGTCTACCCTTTGGGTTGCGGAGGTCAGACAGCAGTCGCTCTGTGTAAAAATCAGTAACCTCGTCAAATCACCTAGGTAAGGTAGCGGACCCCGGGCTCTGAAGCGTTTCCACTGACGAAGCAACCGGGAATACGCTTGGATGATGATCACGCAGGCCATTGGGTCTAGCGGCCCTGGGCTCACAAAACCCAAAATGCTCTGTCGGCCCCACTAGGTATAAAGGCGTGATATAGTGTCTCTAATGACGTGAATTAGTCCATGCGAAGGCCTAGTTTCTGAAGAAAAACAACCTAATAATTTTTTTTTTTATATTTTTGATGAAAGTTGCCGATTTGCAGATTGAACTTGACCTTGTGCAAGTGTGTCAAGTCATTTCCAGTTGTTAAGCTTGCAAGACCGGTCGCCAACTGCATTTCCATGCACCAGTAACCATTTATGATGTCCTTACTTTGCACCACTTGAATCTGTATGCTTCACGCGTGCGTCTCGTACAAACCCTACAGGGATAGAAAACCCAGTATAATTTTACTAAAAATAGTTTGGGGGAAAACTTGTTTCGTATTGTATATGAAAACTCAAGACATGGTTTAAAGTTTATTTGCATTTAATTACAGTATGTATGTGCCATTTTGTTCGATGACCTTTTCCCATCTTGTAAGTAGTGACATGATCCCGTTGCAGTAGAAAATTTGGGACTTCTGATTAAAAAAAAACGTGACAAGTAGTTGCCTAAAGAATTCTGAAGAGGCCGAAAAAGGTGAAAGTCAGAAGATGCCAGGTCAGGGCTATCACGTTATTGTGCAGTGCGTCACAGACTTTACGTTTAAAATAACTAGGTATTTTTTTTTATAGGATCGTTTTTAAATTTTATATAATAATCGTTTAACGAGTTCAATAAACCGCTTTACCTCGGCTTCGTCGACTACACCAAAGCATTCAACAGTATCAAACACCAGTCTATATTTCAAGCACTAGAAAATCTAAACATCGAAAAGATCTACATCGACCTCCTTAAAAATAGTACAGCAGATATAAAATTAGAAACACAGAAACCATCATTTAACATTGAAAAGGGTGTAAAACAAGGCGATCCACTTTCCCCAAAACTTTTTACTTGTACCTTGGAAGAAATTTTCAAAACACTCGCAGACAAATGGCAAACAATGGGCATTCAACTCGATGGAAAAACACTCACCAATCTCAGATTCGTTGACGACATTGTCATATTTGCCCCCACATCAGCTGATGTGCAACAGATGCTTTAAGATCTAAGCACGGATAGCCTTGAGGTTGGACTTACAATGAACCGGTCAAAGACCCAAGTCATGACCAATAGTAAAAAACATAGGGTCGAGGTAGACGGGCAAAAAATACACTACGTCGATGAGTATATCTACCTGAGCCAGTTAGTCTCCTTCAGTAGCCGGCAAGAGAGCGAAGTTAAGCGCCGCATTGAAAATGGCTGGAGGAGCTACTGGTACATGAAAGAGTACATGAAAGGCGATCTTCCCTTATCACTTAAGCGCCAACTCATGGACGTATGTATCTTGCCTGTCCTAACCTATGGTGCTCAAACGTGGTCACTGACCGAGGATTTGAAGTCCAAACTCAAGGTTTTTCAGAGAGCCATGGAGCGAGGTGTGCTAGGAGTTAAAAGGATAGATAGAATCCCAAACGTCACAATTCGCTCCAAAACACGGATCGTTGATGTGAGACATAAGACCGCCATACTAAAGTGGAATTGGGCAGGGCATGTCGGTAGGATGCACAGCGAAAGATGGGCAAGAATTGCAACGGAGTGGTTGCCTAAAGAAGGTTACCGTCGCCCGGGCAGGCAAAAAAAGCGCTGGCGAGACGATCTCGACGCATTCCAAAAAGGATGGTCGAAAAGGACAAGTGAAAGGGACAAGTGGGAGAGACCTTTGCCCAACAATGGGACAATTAAGGTTATTTATAATATAATAATCTACCTGATGAGCTTAAATTTTTTTTTTTAGTCCACATGTTTATTAGTTTACTTCGGCAAGGTATCCGATCCCTGTCAATTTACCTGAACGTCATGATTCTGCTACAACTCGGCTACAATCACTACTGTATGACAATTACACCCACGCGGACGTTTTCGTCGAGCGAGTAATTTATGTATTTATATATTTTAAAACTTCATTACAAGTTATATTTTATGATATGAACTTTGATAGTGTTTAGTGAATTTATCTTATCGTCGTCGTCTAAACCGGACCATACATTTCGTGATTATACCACAATTTGGTAAGTACATTATCAGGTATAACATTGAAATATTAACAAGTAATTATTAAAATACCAGGCAAAATACCAGGGCCACATCCTTGCTTGTAATCTGAAAGATGATGATGACATTGAAAGGAAACGGAGGGCCCTGTCGGTTAGAGCAAACATGATAGATAGCCCGGAGATCTGCACGGTGCTCGAATAAAGTGAAAATTTCACTTTTCGAGCATTTATTGCACATTTTTTAGGGTTCCGTACAAAAAATGAAAAAACGGAACCATTATAGGATTACTCGTGCGTCTGTCTGTCCGTTCGTGTGTCACAGCCAATTTGCTCCGAATCAACTGGACCGAAACAGGTGAAATTTGGTAGAAGGTTGTAATCCTATGACCTAAACACATATGTGCAAAGTAAATAATTTTTTTTAAATAAGTGTCATTTTTGTTGGACAAATTAAGAAATTAGAATATTTTTTTTGCAAATCTTACTGTGTCATATATTAAATGAAAGGGCTCGTTCTGAGGATCTCAAATATATTTTTGTTATTATTGTAAAATAAATAGTTTTGATTTATTCATGAAAGAAGACGAAAATTGACCATTTCCTCACCAGATCTCCGAAACTACTAAGCCTAAAATTTTGAAAAAATTACAAAATTTAGTTTATTGCTTGTAGATTACAGGAAAACCTATAAGAATTCAATCAATTGTATAGAACCCTCTCCACGCGAGTTTAACTTGCACTTGGCCGGTTTATTTATACTCGTACATGTAGCCTATGGGCTACGTTCACCCGAAAATCGTATAGCGCCCTCCGCGTACAATAAAGTCACGCATTTAGGGTGCTGATGGGGTTGCCTAAGTTCTGTAGTTCTTCGGGAATGTTTGCAGAAGCGTCATTAGATTGCTTTTACGCAACTATGCGTAAGAGGTGCGCTTCCCTGGTACGCAGAGTACGGGCCAGCCCCAACACCATCCTAAAAATGGTGGCCAGCAGACGACTGCCCATACATTAATCGCTGCTGTGCAGTTTCACCGATTATGTATTACTATAGCCACTATAACAAATACTAATGTTTTTTTAGTATTTGTTGTTATAGTGGCCACAATTATTTAATAAGATAAAGTTAAAAATTAATGGGAACGTGCTTTTTCAGCGTTTTTAACTTGATGATCTTTATAATGGCATGAAGTACTCGTAGATACTCGTAGGTCTTTAAAATTTTCACAGAATGTAGGTACCTATATTGCTATAGCCATATGTAATCCTTCATATACGAGTCACTTGACCGGTTTATCCACCTTCTCGCCCATCATGCTAAAAGTGGCCTTGCATGGTGTCTTGCGTCCCTGGGCCACAATTATACTGTGCCTGAGCACTGTCTGCTTAGAGCCGCCGGAACCCAAAATGCAAAATACACCGTGGAAGGGACATGAGACATTTCATAACATTTCCCAAAGAGGTTTGACGTCAGGCAGGCGGCCGGTCGTAAAACTAAAGCCAAATCATTTAAACTGTTCCGACTATTTCTTCTCCATTTTGCAAGGTCTTTGGCATTGGGTGACCATTGACATGCATGTTTTATTTGAAGAAGAAATAGCGGGAAAGTGCACCCCGGGCACCGAAGCAGCACAGCTGAGGATGCAACCAGGAACGCGCTTTCTTTGAAATGATTTATTTTAAATGGGGGCAGCACTGGACCCCGGAAAATTTAGGTACGGCCTTAACTAGTAATCATAATAAATAGACATAATTACAGGTCATCTAAAGGGCAAGGTGCCTCAAATGGATAGATTAACTGGAGCTTAAGATATAAAGGTAAAAGAAAACAGACATTCAATAAATAATATAGCATTTATTCAGACAGTATTTTACATTTCATACTTATACAGGGACTAACAAAATATACTGAAACTATTTTAAGGGTGGATTCAGTCCATGATACTGAACAACTTTCCCCAAGGAACATATACCGAAATTTGAAAAATAATTTTTGACCTCCCATACAAGTTTACCGATCAGCTGATCCGAGTTTGTGAGTGTGAATTTGTTGGGAAATCAAAAAATTATTTTTCATATTTCGACATATGTTCCTTGGGGAAAGTTGTTCAGTATCATGGACTGAATCCACCCTTAAAATAGTTTCAGTATATTTTGTTAGACGTTATATACTGTCATCGCCTCCTCTGGCTGGCAAGTTTGGCAAGGCCAACCGCCTCCATTCCTCGCTATCCTTAGCCACTCTGTTTCACGTGCTGCCAGCAATAGCTTCAATGTCTTCAACGCATCTACGAGATGGCTGCCTCATCATTAATTTTAAAAATTAGCTAACTTGTGGTGAAATCTTTTTTAGTTTTTAGGGTTCCGTACCAAAATGATGAAACGGGAACCATAAGGGTTCCCGTGCCGCTCTGTCCGTCCGTCCGTCATCACAACTTAATATCTCAAGAACTATACTAGTGGCACAGAAGACAGTAATAGTATTAACTACTAGTGGTTCCGCGAGCTGTAAACCTCGCGACTAATAGCCAACCCGTTGAAGTTTATCGGATATAGTTAAATTTTCAACAAAAAAAGACAATCGACTTCAATTTTTTTTAGGAGTTTCTTCCATATCTCCAAAGTTGTTCATCATATCTTCACCAAATTAAAACGGGACCAACTTGGTAGTAAAGGCTTTCAAATAAAAAAAGAATCATCAAAATCGGTTTACAATTGGCGAAGATATCGCGTAACAAACAAACATTAAAAAAAAACATACAGTCGAATCGATAACCTCCTCCTTTTTTTGAGTCGATTAAAAATAGTTCAGACATAAAAGTTGCGTCTTAATAAGGGTAACAAAAAAGTTTTACGACATATATTTGAAAATTTTCCGAAATGGCTGAAATATGATTCTTAAAGTTTATAACCCCCATAACTCCGCTTGTAAGATTTCACGAGAATCTGTTGGTAAATGCAACATGTAGGGAAGAACAAACCGACAGACAGACAGACGGACGGACCAAAGCATTTTTGGCCAATCTTGAAACAGACGCTTCGCTCGCTCAGTCAAAAATAATTTATTTATTTATTTATTTATTTATTTATTTATTTATTTATTTATTTATTTATTTATTTATTTATTTATTTATTTATTTATTTATTTATTTATTTATTTATTTATTTATTTATTTATTTATTTATTTATTTATTTATTTATTTATTTATTTATTTATTTATTTAAGTTTATTGCACACAATCTCATATTTGATTGATTACAATGGGTCAAACTTAACGCTATGCATTATCTACCAGTTTGCCTTTGGGACACATCGAGAAGTTGGTAGAAGGGGTGCAAGTTTTAGCACTATTACAATGCAACATTCCTACATAATATTACACAATAAATACATATACCTAATATAAATATTATTAATTACAACATAATTTTATTACATAATACATGAAAAGATTTATAACAATACATACATACATATATATCCACAGAAACATTAAATAAATACCATACATATATACTAAACTATATACATACATACATACACATATCTATATATTATATACAGCAGAGAGAGTTACGCTCGGTATAACTTTGAAATTTGAATGTTAATTAAAAATTGTCTTCTTCATCTAAGCGCATACCCGGTTGCATCCTCAGCTGTGCTGCTTCGGAGCCCGGGGTGCGCTTTCCCGCTTTTTCTTCTTCAAATATAATATGCATGTCAATGGTCACCCAAGGATGCTAAAGGCCTTGTAGAGACATTTCATAACATTTCCCAAAGAGGGTTGACGTCAGGCAGGCGGCCGGTCGTAAAACTATATGCATATACAAACTATATATATATAATATGCATGTCAATGGTCACCCAAGGATGCTAAAGGCCTTGTAAAATGGAGAAGAAATAGCTGGAACACTTTCAATGATTTCGCTATAGTTTTACAACCGGCCGCCTGCCTGACGTCAACCCTCTTTGGGAATGTATTTGTGCGAAAAGTTTTACAACCGGCCGCCGCCCGACGTTAACCCTCCTTGGGAATGCAATTGTAGCACGAGATATTTGTGCTTAGTCCTTTAGTTGCCTCTTACGACATCCAAAGGAAGAGATGGAGTGGTCTGATTCTAACCCGGAACCACACGGGTAAATGTAAGGTAAGGTAAGCGTTTACTAAAAATTGTAACTGACAATAATGTTTGCTGTGCCTTGACATAGAGTTCATGTACAGAGTCTCAGAGTCTCAATAATTTTATTCATATTTTCTCAAAACAAAAAACCGACTTTAGTACCGGAAAAGCTAAATATTCAAACAATTGTATAAACGACATATTTGTTCTAGTTATTCTTGTTTAAAAAAACAAACCACGCAACCGATTTTAACAAAATGTATATGGGACACCTGGAAAGTATACGTTTTAAACAAAAAAATAATTTTCCAAGTCAGTCCAGGCGTTAACGAGAATTACAAGTAACTGGGTAAAAAAATCACAATTTCCTTAAGGTGAAGATATAGGCAAATGACCTTGAAGTGGCGCCCTCATTTGAAATAAATTGTTAACTCGTAAATATGGTGATAATTTCCATATTACTCTTCGTCATGCACTAGATAGCCCTTTAAATTATTTTATAAACCACCGTTGAAAGTATTTACATTAGTCCGTCTAGCTTTAAAACTTGCCTCCGCCAAAAGTGGCCACTGCAAGTTTTAAAGCTGGACGGATCACCAATAATAGTTTTAACGGCAGTTCATAAAATAATTTAAAGGGCTATCTAGTGCATGACGTAGAGCAATATGGAAATTATCACCATATTTACGAGTTAACAATTTATTTCACACTTCAAGGTCATTTGCCTATATCTTCGCCTTAATCTGACGGTTTGAATAGTATTTCAAACCGTCGAGTTAAGAAAAGAACATTTTTTCTTTGACCAAAGTGCTAGTCAAGACAAATCAAATGAGCCCAAACACGATAGGTTTTCGTCGTTTCATTACTGAGTTGTTATGGCTACCTCCCGGCTCCACCATCAGTTTACCAATATGATATCGTTATATTGTACTGTGATCCTGACATGACACGACTGCATGTTTATCTCACACGCTCGAGTAAATCCAAAAATCCCCCTCTTGGCTCCCCTACTATAAAGAATACCTATGCTTATCTTCATGTCATATTTTTTCGCAACAAATAATTATTATAAAAGTATCGAATTTTAATAGTTGTATTATTATTCACTCATTCAAAACCTGTGATGTGGAGTTATGGCTTTCAACGGCCATTTAAATATTTACCTAATAAGTAGGTACCTAGGTACTTATATAATTTTACATCTTGGATGTACTTACTTGTCATTGTTAAACACTTGTTGACATTGCAGTAATTAATACTTATCTCAGTATTTATTAAATTTATTTACATAATTTATTTAAAATAAATAAAAAATAAATACACGTGATATCTCACTTACTTTGTGATATTTCGTGATTTTTACCGAACCCATGTCCGTCTGTCCGTCTGTCACAGGGCTCTATCTCTTGAACCGTAATAGCTAGACACCTGAAATTTTCACCGATTATGTATTACTGTGGCCGCTATAACAACAAATACTAAAAATAAAAAGAAGTTGAAAATTAAAGGGAGTCGTCTCGTCATACGAAAAATGTGTTTTTTTCAGCGTTTTGAACTCGATCTGTCACAGGGCTCTATCTCTTGAACCTTAATAGCTAGACACCTGAAATTTTCACCGATTATGTATTACTATGACCACTATAACAAAAAATACTAAAAATAAGATAAAGTTAATAATTAAAGGGGGTCGTCATACAAGAAACGTGTTTCTTCAGCGTTTTAAAACATTGTACGGTGGTACGGAACCCTTCATGGACGAGTCCGACTCGCACTTGCCCGTTTATTTAGTCTCCACTGCTGAGCACGCACGACCTCTATACTACAGACCCATATATTGGCCAGAGAAGTCAGAGGATTTAGCGTACACTCTCCACACTGGCTAGACGGGTTGCAGAGGTCTCATTGATGGTTATAAGCTATGTTTAGCTTGTGTTTCCTAAGTCGCCTTCTACGACATCCACAGGAAGACTTGGAGTGATCCTATTCTACTCTGCCTGGAGCCACACGGCTTAATATAAAGTATTTGTGCAGTTGATTTAAGATTATCATGATAAATTGTTTTATTAAACTGGTTTCTAATACAAAATGACTTTTTTTGTCATTATTATATTGCAATAAGCGGGAACTAACGAGAATACATAATTGCTTTTCATCAATCATCATGTATATCAATTATCATATGATTGATTTATAATATTATACGATGAGATCAAAAATAGGTAATTGTGGATGACAGGGGTGGCCTTTGCCCAGCTGTGGGACATAAATGGCTAACAAAGAATCATATAGGAAATTAATTATAATTTCTAAGATTCTGTTCTAAAATGACTCAGGCTGGGTAGGGAGAGTTTTTGAGTTTAAAAAACCATCTGAGATATAGGAAATAGTGTTAAGGTACGTCTTAAGACGATACACGGTGTCCAGTGCTGCCCCCATTTGAAATAAATTATTTGTAAGGAAACGGAAATATCATTTAAAATTTTAAGCTACTAAAACCTTAAAAAACCCTTAACCCTTCAAACTATTTTATGAACCACTGTTTACAGTTTTAAGTGTGAACGTTAAGCTTTAGTTTGCATTTTTGCGTAAAACGGCCACTTTTGGCAAAAACGCAAACTAAAGCTTAACGTTCTCACTTTAAACTGTAAACAGTGGTTCATAAAATAGTTTGAAGGGTTATCTAGGTTTTAGTAGCTTAAAATTTTAAATGATATTTTCTTACAAATAATTTATTTAAAATGGGGGCAGCACTGGACACCGTTTATCATCTTAATTAAGGATCTAATCTAGTGAAAATCGCATTTAGTGACAAGATCTAATAAACTTCTCTCGATAAAAAATATCCCCAAGCAACTCCTTTTTACCCGAATGCGGCAAAGCCGAAAAGGAGGGTATATGTGTTTGACCTGTATGTTTGTCCCTATAATTATATGTTCCCTAGTAACTACTAAATGGCTAAACCAATTTTAATAAATTAGACATGGTTAGATTCGTCTTAACCACTAGAGTAACATAGAATATATTAAACTTATTGAAAATCAAAATGGCGGATTTTAGGCGCCAAATTGCGCGGCATTAAATATCTTTTCAAACCTATCGAAATTTCAAATTAAAGGATTTTATTCAAGGATTACAAAAATATATACCTACAACTTATATGTTTAAATGAAATATGCTAAAAGCAACATATAACATCGCTTCGCCAAGTGCATTCCCAGTTGCGTCTTACCTAGGCCACAGAAGACAGTAAGTGCCTAGGCATAGGTAAGTTCTGTTGTTGTATCACGCAGTCAGGTTTTTTGTTTTTTTTTAAATAATTACTTGTAATATTTTTTCAACACTATGACTAAATATTTTATATAATATAAATACTGATATTTAACAAATTCGCAGAGTTCCATTATACGCCTTTTTTAAACAATTAAAAACCGATGAAATCCAAATTCCGCGTTCATTCCCCGCCTCGGGAGCTTCACAGTTAGACGAAATATTAGAAAAGCATGCGGAAATATTAGAAAAGCATGCGGAAATATTAGAAAAGGGGTGCTTTGCGGACCGCCCCGCTTGTTGGACGATAGTGACTTTAGGGTTCAATATAGTCAAGTAAAAAATAAATTTACAAACAAGCAACATACATACAAGATACGCGCGAAAAACACAACCCTTTCTAGGCGGTCAGGTAAAAGATCAAATTGTTTTCAGAGTGATGTCGTTTCTAAACAAGCCGGGTCAAGTCTCCCTGGAAGAGGTGTACAAGAAGACTGGCATCTCGCCACAGGACATCGCACAGCTTCGTGTCTGGGTCAAGACTCAACCACACCTACCGGCTGAACATATCACCGGTAAGACATGTAGTGTAGTGTAATATATGTACAATATGAATAGCAATAAATAAATTGAAATTGAAGACACAATGTCGTCACCATCATCTTTATCAGGTCTTTTTAGGGTTCCGTACCCAAAGGGTGCAAACGGGACCCTATTACTGAGACTCCGCTGTCTGTCCGTCTGTCCGTCTGTCACAGGGCTCTATCTCTTGAACCGTAATAGCTAGACACTTGAAATTTTCACAGATTATGTATAACTATGGCAGCTATAACAACAAATACTAAAAATAAGATAAAGTTAAAAATTAAAGGGGGTCGTCATACAAAAACCGTGTTTCTTCATCGTTTTAAAACGGAGGTACGGAACCCCTCATGTACGAGTCCGTCTCGCACTTGCCCGTTAGTTTACCCACTCTCCACTGCAGGAGCATGACCCTCTCTGTACTACCAGAGCTAGGTATATACCGTCTAACAAAATATACTGAAACCATTTCAAGGGTGAATTCAGTTCATGATACTGAATAATTTTCCAAAGGAACATATACATATATATCGAAATATGAAAAATATTTTTTTGCCTTTCATACAAACTGAGATCAGCTGTTCGGTCAACTTGTCTGGGAAACCAAAAAATATTGTTTTCATTTCGATACATGTTCCTTGTAGAAAATTGTTCAGTATCATTGACTGAATTCACCCTTAAAATAGTTTCAGTATATTTTGTTACACCCTGTTTATAAGTCAAAGCAGTCAGAGGATTTGGCCAGTAGCGGCGTTAGGGTAGGGCGCGGTTGGGCGACCGCCCAGGGCGCCAGATACAAAGGGGCGACAGGGGGCGTTTTTGGGCAAGGAGGGGGTCACAGGTAATAATAAATATATAAATAGCGGCTGGTTAAGGGCTGCAACTCCTACTCTTATTTGTATGCACCCCTCCCTCCCTCCGTTTACAATGAGGCGGCAAATTTGAAGAATCCTATATCGTACTTGAACCCCCCCCCCCCCTTCCTCCTCCCGTCGGCAGAAATACATCCTATAAGATTGAAGCCTAAGTCAGAGTCTGAATTGCAGTTTGGAGGGGGGGGGAGCGGCGGGAAAATCTCGCCCGGGGCGCTGGTACAGCTAAAACCGGCACTGGATTTGGCCTACACTCTCCACGCGGGTTAGAGAGGTCTCATTGATGTTTCGAAGCTTTGTTTAGCTTCGTGTCATCCATCATCATCATTCGAGCGTATTCCCCCGTTGGTATCCTCAGCGGTAACGCTTCAAAGCCCGGGGTGCGGTACCTAACCTAGGTGATTTGACGAGGCTACTGGTTTTTACAGAGCGACTGCCGTCTGCCCTCCGCAACCCAAGGGGTTGAGTTACTCATCATCATGATCCGAGCATATTCCCAGTTGCAATCTCAGCGGCATGCTTTAGAGCCCGGGGTCCGCAATGTTTGTAGTTACGCTTCTATAGTATACCTATAGTTCGCTTGTCACGGCTCTTATCTCTATGCTATATGGAATATAATCTCATGCCATTACGAAATACAAAAAGAAAAAAAAAACAGCACTAATTACTTATACCAAACCAACAATTTATTCAAGTTAGTAATAATAGCCCTTGTCTTCAAGGTCAGTAGCTATTACACTCGCCTTCCTCAAAGAGCTGTTATATACTAAAGTACGTTACTGAGGACCACATATCACTGTTTTGTCCATATATTAGCTCGATAAACTTCACTTAGTCGCTTGCTAGCTCTTATACGCCTAGTTTTGCCAGGCGTCCGGATAAAGCCGGACATAGATAGGTTTTTTGATTGCGTGTCCGGCCAAAATAAACGGAGTCCGGCTTGTCCGGCTTTTGTTAGGCTTTTTACATTTCGCAAAGGAGCTAGCGCCGAGCGTGGCCGAGCGCAGGCGAGTCGGCTCTTAGACTGATTTGGCATTCGATTTTGTTATAGGTATTTATGGTAAAAATCAAAAAAGCTTTTTTTACATATTTTTTTTGACGTACCTATTACTGCTGAGACACAAAATCCTTAATCATTATTAGTGTCCGGCCTTTTTACCCAAATGTCCGGCCAAACTGGCTGGTTTGTCCGGCTATTAGATTTGGCGACTTGGCAACCCTATATACGCCTAGGTACTACTTTCAACAGTTTATTAGCGAAAACCATACGAAATCATGGTAAAGACTAATTCAAGGAACACGGCAAAGTGTAAAGAAATAACTTTCCATCGGTAAGTAACCAGATTTCACTGTCTGAAAATTAAATACGTATGATAAAATTCACGCCGCCATATATTTCAAAATAATGCCAATGTTTGAGATGGCTGTTTTTTAGATTCTATATCAATGGTCTTCCTCCAGTGTTTGTTTTCACGTGCATTGAGTATTTAGAAAGAAGAAGTTCAGATTGTTCATTACAAGACAGGCAATGTATAATCAAATCGCCACAATATAATAGTCTAGTGTAATAGCGATTCAAGTAATTATAGACGACATCATGACACGACGACTTTACAATCCACAATAAGCTAATTAAGGGTTATTAGCTATAATTTATGGACCGGCGAACGACCTAGGGCACGGTAATGTCATCAACTCGGCCCTGACTTTGAAATAAATACCTACAGCGACGCGCGACCGCGCAGTAGGGTTACTCCAAAAGCGGTACGCAAGATGTAACTACGTCTACTAGAGACGTCAGCTCAACCCACACAATATTTTGACCTCTTTGTAGTACATTCAACCGAGTAAAGTTGGCATCACAGATCTGTATGTTGGGATGCAATCAAAATGTACCTATAAAGTATTCAATTAACTTCGTACACCGCAAATCTTCCGACTTAAGTGATTCTTTGGCGCAGCGCAATGCCAGGAATGTTTGTTATGCAAACCCTACTTTGACTCTCCTAATTTGAATTAAACTACTAAAGTACCTTACAATTTCTAGCTGATCTAAATGAAAATTAACAAAGATTTTACTAACGTAACAACTTGTAAGTTGTAGGTAATTCTGTAGATTGACGAAGTTCACAGGTGAATAGGGGGAAGGTTACAGGTGACAGACTACTCTCACAGATATTGTTATTGACCTGATAGACAGAAACTGTTATTTCACTATACCATATGAATATATATAGAAACCAGACCATATGATATAGAAACCATATGAATATATATATATATAAGAAAAAGGCCATTTTCCAACTTGCCCTGGCTGGGGATCAACCTCAGAACATCCGGATTGACGGACTGGCATGTTAACCACTACGCCACGGAGGTCTCCCTTGGATGTTGTGAGAAGCGACTGATAGGTAACAGAGAACGAGTAGGAGCGTCATCTGGGAAACGACTTTATACCACTTACTGTCACCAGTCTGAAGTGGTGATTAGGAGCTAATCCTTCTTGTATTTGGGAAAGGATTTACTTCAATGGTCGACTGATCATCATTATCATCCGAGTGTATTCCCGGTTGCTTCCTCAGTGGTAACGCTTCAGAGCCCGGGGTCCGCTACCTACCCTAGGTGATTTGACGAGGTTACTGGTTTTTACACAGAGCGACTGCCGTCTGACCTCCTCAACCTAAATGATGACTAGAACCAATCCTAGGATAGGTTTAATCAAACGCTAGATGTCGTTTGGGACCCACATTTTACTCTTTTTTCTTGAATCATCTTTCTTTTCAGATAATCAGGTGATTCAAGCCTGGAATATCCTAACTAGACTGGAAACAACTTTTCACAAAGTTTACTTCCCAGTGGGATTTGAACCCATGACCTCTAGATCACAGGGCAAACGCCTTGACTTCTGGACCACGGCGGCAGTCACAGAGTGGTCAACTGATATGGGTTGGTAAAGATATTTCTTGACAGTAATTGTGAAATATTTGTCTAGATTTGGACCTGATCCTGGCATACCACTGCTGTGGCTACAGCTCGGCCGTGGCGAAGGAGCTCTTAGACCTGAACCTGACACTCAGAACGCTCTTCACCAACTTGTTCAAGGACAGGTGCTTGGACAAGCCAACCATCAAGAGCCTGGAGATATGGTGAGTCTTTTAACGAACAGCAATACACTAGCTACTTACCATGTCAATAAGAAGAAAAGAAATACTACTGCTGCTCGGGTCAAATATGTTTCAATATTATAATAATAATAGCATCTCGCTACTCCAGCGACCAGTAACCCGCTGTTAGGCGGGTCGAACTCATCATCATCATCCGAGCGTATTCCTGATTGCATCCTCAGCGATAACGCTTCAGATGCCAGGGTCCGCTACCTACCTTAAGTGATTTGACGAGGTTACTGGTTTTTACACAGAGCGACTGCCACAGACCAAGGTATACAGATCTGTGGCGACTGCCGTGTGACCTCCGCAACCCAAAGGGTAGACTAATCCTAGGATAGGTTTAAACAAACGCTAGATGGCGTTAGGGACTTACAGCTTTACGTGCCTTCCGAAGCACGGAATCATCTTTCTTTTCGGATAATTATGTGATTCAAGCCTTCAATATCCAAACCAGACTGGAAACAACTTTTCACAAAGTATGCTTCCCAGTGGGATTTGAACTCACGACCTTCGGATCACAAGGCAAACGCCTTGACCACGGAGGCAGTTCAAACTAATAAACGACTATAATATTTTTCTATATTTTCAGTTTATTTACGCCCCTGGACATCCACACCGAGAAAGGACAGGCTGTGTTCTACGCGCGGCTACTGGACTATGAGCCCAAGAACTTTATTTTCTCACACGCAGTCAAGTAAGCATATTTTAAATATACTTCTTCTTCTTCGTCTTCGTCGGTCCCTCAATGCTGGAGATCGTGACCACATATTTGTTTTTAAGCTGTCATCACCAATAATAGTTTCAACGGCAGTTCATAAAATAATTTAAAGGTCCATCTAGTGCATGACGAAGAGCAATATGGAAATTATTACCATATTAACGAGTTAACAATTTATTTCACACTTCAAGGCCATTTGCCTATCTTCACCTTAACCTCCAACAGCTTTATTTATGCAATCGGCCCATCTAGCCGGCGGTTATGTATGAAATGTACTATAAAACACATACACAAAGCCTTGACTGTCATACTCTGTGTAGTAAACTACGTTTTTACAAGCTTTTATTTACCTTGCCCTGTATGTTGTTATTGAAGGACAGACGGACAGAATTTCGGACTTTTTATGAACTGACAACATTTTTGAAGCAAGAGAGAGCAAGACTGCCTCCGTGGTCCAGTGGTCAAGGCGTCTGCCTTGTGATCCGGAGGTCGTGGGTTCAAATCCCACTGGGAAGCACACTTTGTGAAAAGTTGTTTCCAGTCTGGTTAGGATATTGCAGGCTTGAATCACCTGATTATCCGAAAAGAAAGATGATCCCGTGCTTCGGAAGGCACGTAAAACCGTTGGTACCGAACGCCATCTAGCGTTTGTACCTATCCCAGGATTGGTTCTGGTCCACCCTTTGGGTTGCGGAGGTCAAACGGCAGTCGCTCTGTATAAAAACCAGTAACCTCGTTGAATCACCTAGGTTAGGTAGGGGACCCTCCCCCCGGGTTCTCATCTTGTCGCGATGGGGGGGCTCAGTACCTGCGGAATGCCTCATCCGCAGGGAAGCCAAGAGGAACCCATTGCCCGGGTTGAGGCTTAGGCCTCCCCGGGCCCGGAGGAGGCCATTCCTGGTGGGAATGGCCTGGCTGTGAGAGAAGGGGGTTTACTCCCTACTCTCACAGCCGTGGTAGGGGTCGCGGGGGAAGAGGAGTGTCGGTGTGTCGTTGCCGCTCGCCCTATCCTCCGCGACCAAGCGCGGCCGTGGCGCTTGGCACGGCAACGGTGGGGCCGCAGGGGAAGAGGAGTGTCGGTGTTACGTTGCCGCTCTCCCTATCCCCTGCGGCCGGCTTGGTGGGCCCCGGTCACCGTCAGGTGGACTGGGGCAGGGCCTGCTTCTGCAGGCTCCAAATTATGAGTGCTGGTTGGACGGTGGAAACGGGATTCCATCGTCCAACAGACAGCCCTCCGGGGTGGAAGGCAGGCGCGTTGCGTGTCAGCGCGCCTGTTCTTGTCGGGCCGAGAGGCCAACGCGACGGTTTCTCTGGCCCCTCTGATTCAGCAGAGGGTGCCGTGAGGCCGTTGGCGAGCCGGGGCCGCTGAGATAGCGGCCGGCTGCGCCGGGGCTGTGGAGCAAGAGATGCACACGGCCCCGGCCGATAGCGGCTGAGAGGTTTTTAGTTTTACACCGCGGAGTTTTTAGTGGTAACACCACATAACCTTACCGGTGTCCCGTAACCGGTAAGGTATCCGAAGGGATTTTCTCCAAGTCAAAAAAAAAAAAAAGGTAGCGGTCCCCGGGCTCTGAAGCGTAATCGCTGACGAAACAACCGGGAATACGCTCGGATGATGATGAACATTTTTGGAGCAAGTTCAGTCCATGAAAGTTGGGGAAAGTTGTTCAGTATCATGGAATGAATCCACCCTTGAAATAGTTTCAGTATACTTTGACGTTATATAATGTTACATTACAAGTGAATGCTCGTCAGTCAGGAAGGTAGTATTGTAATGTAATGCTCAAAGTCGAATCTATAATGTTACATTACAAGTAAATGCTCGCGGTGAGGGAGCACCTTAAGGTGAATATATCAGCAGCAAATGGCCTTGAAGTGTGAAATAAATTGTTAACTCGTAAATATGGTGATATATATATACGAGTATATATATTTTTCCATATTGCTCTTCGTCATGCACTAGATAACCCTTTAAATTATTTTATTTACCACCGTTGAAAGTATTTACATTAGTCCGTCTAGCTTTAAAACTTGCCTCCGCCAAAAGTGGCCACGGCAAGTTTTAAAGCTAGACGGATCACCAATAATAGTTTCAACGGCAGTTCATAAAATAATCTAAAAGGATATCTAGTGCATGACGAAGAGCAATATGGAAATTATCACCATATTTACGAGTTAAAAATTTATTTCACACTTCAAGGCCATTTGCTTATATATTCACCTTAATAATAAGCAGATTTTATGATGGAGCCGGAAGGTGGCTAATGGCTACAGTAACCCTGTAATAAAACGACGCAACGTCATCTAGTTTGGGCTTATTACATCTTGATTGGTACTTAGGCCTTACAGTAAAAGCTTGTACGAAAAAAATATTATTTTTCCCAAAACTTATTTGGTCTCAAACTAGAGCCCAGTGTCTTTGTAAGTTATGGTAATAATCCAGTCGCTATTACACGTAGATTACTTATTGTGTGCGATTTCATTTAGGTACACTTATTGCCTGTTTTGTACTTACTAAACAATCATCGTCAGTCGTCATCTTTGCACGCAATGTAGGTACGTCAGAAAAGACACATTCAGACACAAGAGGAAGACTGAAGGTTAACGTAAACTGAAGTAATGCAGGCTGACTTTTTATCGACCGGAAAATTTTTTGAAGCAAGTTCAATCCATGTTACTGAACTACATTCTATAAAAAAAATTGTTGAAAATCGATAAAAAAAAATTTATGTAATGCCGGTGGATAATGCCACCTGTACACCGGCTTTAGATGTAAATTTCACGTCATGATTGAACTAATAAACTCCTTATTATCTCTTTATATAATTACGTATTTTCGAACATAGATGTACAACAATTATCCAAGTACATACACTTCGAGCACTTAGGCTGTGACTTAGGTCGCTTTTTTAAAAATATGTCGCGTACTTACAATGCAAGATGTGTTTGTTCTATTGGAAAGTTATAATGCTTTTGATTAGTGGCCGGATAATCAGATGCTTATTTGTCGAATCTAAACTTCACGGGTACATACTGTGGGTACAAAAAAACCCAGAGACTGATATTGGAAGGTACATTATGATACAACCAAAGGATTTATAATACAATCTAGAATAACTACCGAGTAATAATTTCAAAAAAAACAACATTGAAAATTAAACTTAATGCCACGCACATAAAGCTCATATTTTCATTATGATCATGTTTACCTAACGTTTCCAAAAAATATACCTAAAGTATAGGCGTCCCTTTCCCGCAAACTGTCAGTGCAATAATATATTACTTTATTATTGCAATAATATATTACTTTATTATTGCACTGACAGTTTGCGGGAAAGTGGGGGAGAGTTATAACTTTAGGTATATTTTTTGGGAACGGCTTTGCCATTTCGTAAGCATTCTAGATTGTATACAATTTCTTTGGATACAACCACTAACCTGATAAAAATAAATATCAATCTCCCTAAATTCAACTTTGCCATTATGGTTACAACTTGATTGGAAATAGCCCCGTCGAAAGCACGCGGCAGTATTCAATTAAATATTATTATTTTGTTGCAATGAGTGGTACAATATTTTATAAGTAGGTAACATTTTTAACAAAGTCAGCCTGTGAAGTCAGCACTAGGTACGTACTTGTAGTTATTCCATGTACAACTAGATAATCGTAGTATCAAGCGTCTAGATAAACCATAATGCAAAGTAGAATTAATGGAGATTAATGATCATCATTATTTATTTATTTATTTATTTAATTTTTATTGAGCCAAAAGCTACAATAGGCAGACTTAATGCTAAAGCATTCTCTCCCTGTCAACCTTTAGGAGAAGAGAAACAGATAGAATAGTTGGCGTCTAAAATAGATAAAAACAATCCAGAAATAGTAAGTACTTTTAAATGATCATAGTAGTAGGGATTCCAGAGTTCTGGCTCACCGGAAGCCCGGGTTCTGGTGATCATTCGGGGGCCGGCCCGCCTAAAAAAAAAAAAAAAAAAGGTTTTGGGGTGCGCTGAGTCGATTGGCGCTATCCGTTTCACTCTATTTCTTACGGATTCTGAGATACCTAATTGATCTGTATGATCTCCACTACACATCATTACAACACGCTCATTACTAATCATCTTTCTCGACGTTCGAGCACTCTTAATTGTTCTTAATTACCCAACCTCGACTACCCGCTTAATCACCTACACGGTGTCCGAAAATCCTTGATTGCTCTTAATTACCCTGCCCAGCGCTGCATTGATATCTTGGTATCATGAACTTAACCGCTTCTTCTTCTTCGTCTTCTTCCTCGCATTTTTACTATTTCGGGTGCTAATAAATTAAAACTCTTTGTATTTCATTATATCCTTTATTTCAAATAATACTTGTACAAATTGTAAACAATTACATCATTATTCAGGGTTTCATCTCGATCAAATATCTTTGTAAAATCTGCCATGCTGTAACCGTGGAACATGTAATACAGATATACCAGACAATACTCGCCACATACGGAAGTCCAGTCATTTTGTAATCTGTTACTGTTGAAATCCCATACTCTACAATTTCTATTTAGGAATTTCCTATGGAAACCTGCAGGTGGGCGTCCAAACGAGTCAAAATATTGTCCATTGTTTTTTTTTCGCTATGTGCAATGCTACCCAATGAGAGCCTGGTTGTGTATCAGAGTCTAGATTACTTACTAAGAACGTAGGTGCTTCGATATAAATCGGTAACCTATTTGCAGCATATGCATTATTTTTTAACGATGGGTGAATCTTATGCAAACATTCCTTGATTTCAATGGTGTTCATGTTTTGAGATAGTCACTTGTGCTATCTAGTTAAGATTGCTCCTGTAAATGTCTATCATAAAACATGATCTTCATATTTAAAGGAGATTGGAAAATAAAAACTAAAGCTTTGGAAATTTTATAAATTGCTCTAATACGACTTTCTAATGTGCTACGATTATTTAGCAGGTCATTACTAATGAGAAGTCCACATCATTATATTAATTTCAATGAAACTTGTTTTTACTGCGTCAATAGGGTAATCAGTAATGAGGTATTTCGTAAATACCATTATATTTCTGGTCTTGTGACAATATACATTTACTAATGAGAATTATAATTACTGCCATTATATAAACTCAAAATCATAAGAAGACTGTCACATAATAAAGTCATCAACGTACTTAAAAGTACTTATCCAAGTTTTTAGTTATTGTGTTGTGAATTTATATTCTTCGAAGTCATCATGGAGGTGAGTTGAGGTAATTATAATTCTCATTAGTAAATGTATATTGTCACAAGACCAAAAATATAATGGTATTTACGAAATACTTCATTACTGATTACCCTATTGACGCAGTAAAAACAAGTTTCATTGAAATTAATCTAATGATGTGGACTTCTCATTAGTAATGACCTGCTAAATAATAGTAGCACATTAGAAAGTCGTATTAGAGCAATTTATAAAATTTCCAAAGCTTTAGTTTTTATTTTCCAATCTCCTTTAAATATGAAGATCATGTTTTATGATAGACATTTACAGGAGCAATCTTAACTAGATAGCACAAGTGACTATCTCAAAACATGAACACCATTGAAATCAAGGAATGTTTGCATAAGATTCACCCATCGTTAAAAAATAATGCATATGCTGCAAATAGGTTACCGATTTATATCGAAGCACCTACGTTCTTAGTAAGTAATCTAGACTCTGATACACAACCAGGCTCTCATTGGGTAGCATTGCACATAGGGAAAAACAACATTGGACAATATTTTGACTCGTTTGGACGCCCACCTGCAGGTTTCCATAGGAAATTCCTAAATAGAAATTGTAGAGTATGGGATTTCAACAGTAACAGATTACAAAATGACTGGACTTCCGTATGTGGCGAGTATTGTCTGGTATATCTGTATTACATGTTCCACGGTTACAGCATGGCAGATTTTACAAAGATATTTGATCGAGATGAAACCCTGAATAATGATGTAATTGTTTACAATTTGTACAAGTATTATTTGAAATAAAGGATATAATGAAATACAAAGAGTTTTAATTTATTAGCACCCGAAACAGTGAATGCGAGGAAGAAGACGAAGAAGAAGAAGCGGTTAAGTTCATGATACCAAGATATCGATGCAGCGCTGGGCAGGGTAATTAAGAGCAATCAAGGATTTTCGGACACCGTGTAGGTGATTAAGCGGGTAGTCGAGGTTGGGTAATTAAGAACAATTAAGAGTGCTCGAACGTCGAGAAAGGTGATTAGTAATGAGCGTGTTGTAATGATGTGTAGTGGAGATCATACAGATCAATTAGGTATCTCAGAATCCGTAAGAAATAGAGTGAAACGGATAGCGCCAATCGACTCAGCGCACCCCAAAACCTTTTTCTTTTTTTTTTTTTTTAGGTGGGCCGACCCCCGAATGAGCGCCAGAACCCGGGCTTCCGGTGAGCCAGAACTCTGGAATCCCTACTACTGATCATACATAAATATCGTGTAAAATAAATACTATATTTATACATACAACATATTATATACATACATATATAAATATAATATTAGGTCCTTACATATGAAATTGCCGATTTTCAATATTGGCAACTTAAAAATCAAATATCTTGCGTTTCATTAGGAATTCCAAATTCAAATTTATTTCGAAATAAAGCCAGAAAAATATTGTTTTAAAATTCGTATTTCATTTGTTTTAACATCATTTGTTTGAGTTTCAACATTGCTATGACAACAACTACGAACAAATTGAAAATTCGCGGTATTTACGAATACGAGTTCCACCGTGGCACCAGTGCTGCAGAAAGGACTCGAAGAATTAACGACGTGTATGGACTAGGCACCGCTAACGAACGAACGGTGCGTTTTTGGTTTCAACGTTTCCGTTCTGGAAATTTCGATTTACACAATGAGCCTCGTGGACGACCTGATACTCAAGTGAATAACGAAGAATTGAAGGCGATAGTGGAAGCGGATCCATCTCAAACCACTTCTGAATTGGCAGCAGCCTTCGGCGTAAGTGACAAAATGATACTTATCCACTTGCGCCAAATTGGAAAAATTAGAAAATTCGAAAAGTGGGTACCGCGTGAATTGGCTGAAGCAAACCAACAAACACGCGTTGCTTGCTGCGTTTCTTTGCTTAATCGCCACAATAATGAGGGGATTTTGAACCGTATCGTGACTTGTGATGATAAATAGATCCTGTACGACAATCGGAAGCGATCATCACAATGGCTTGACCCTGGAGAACCGGCAAAACCTTGCCCTAAGCGAAAACTGACCAAAAAGAAGATTCTGGTTAGTGTTTGGTGGATCAGTGCTGGTGTTATCCACTACAGCTTCTTGAGATCAGGCCAGACGATTGTTGCAGACTTGTATTGCCAACAATTGCAAACAATGATAGAAAAGCTCGCCATTAAACAACCGAGACTGATGAATTGCTCTAGCCCACTGCTCCTTCAGGATAACGCTTGACCACACACTGCACATCAAACGATCGCCAAGTTAGAGGAGCTGCGACTGGAACCTCTGCGTCACCCACCATACTCTCCAGATCTTGCCCCAACCGATTACCACTTTTTTCAAAATTTGGATAACTTTTTACAAGGAAAAAATTTCAAATCTGATGAGGCAGTCAAAACCGCCTTCAAACAGTTCATAGACTCTCGCTCCCAGGATTTTTTTTCCAAAGGTATCAATGATCTGCCTATAAAATGGCGGAAGTGTATCGATAACATATTCTTCGCTAACGCTTCGCTTGCCAGTAGTGGTCGCCATTCGACAACCTTTTTGCCCCAATGGCTATCGGTTCGTCGCGCTATGTTTCCCGCCCACTGCCACTTCAACGAGCAAATCCGCTGGGCTATGTCAGTGAATTTTGTTCTCCTACGAATTTCCTCATTTCTGATTTGATCACGTACAGAAACACCGAGCATAGCCCTCTCCATAGCGCGCTTGGGCCTTGAGCCATCTTATGAGACCCGTAGGGACCACGTTTCAGAGCCATAAGTCATCACTATGTAGGTATGGTTACACACATTGAATAAACACTTTCGTCTTAAGGCACTGAGGACACTTCACATAATATTTACAATACAATACAATACAATACAAAAATTTTTATTGCACCAAATAAGAAACATTAAAAATTACAAAGTTTACGGAACTTATAAATAATTATTACTCAGTAATTGTTCTTTGGTTAAAGATCTTTGAGTTTATCGAAAGTCTGAGTGATATTTTCCAGAGCATTCCTGATGACAACAGACATCTGGCAGTACAAGGAGGGCACATGGCCTGGGATCTTGCTCGTCATCGACCTGGATCGGATAGCCTTCGGACACCTGGGCAGGCTGGACTTGCAGACGATGCAGCAGTTTCTCTATTTCTTGCAGGTTAGTAACACAAGGCTGTATGGCCTAGAACAAAGTCTTCCCATACAAAATCCGCTTAGCTGAGCGTTGATTTGTATGGAAAGGGGAGAGTTTTTGTTTTTCGTTAATTATTTTCAGGTAGTTCAGTAGCATGGACTGAATTTGCCCCAAAAAATTTTCTGATGGTCCATTTACAGGGTGACTTTTTAAGTCATCTCATCTCAGCCGTGTGGTTCCCGGCTGAGCAGAATAGGACCACTCTAAGTCTTCCCGTGGATGTCGTAGAAGACGACTTAGGAAACACAGGCTAAACAAAGCTTATAAACATCAATGAGCCTTCTCCAACCCGTCTGCCCAGCGTGGAGAGTGTAGGCCTATAACAAAAAAAAAAAGGCCAACTCTCTGGCTGCTCTGGCAAAATATGACTCTAGAAATACAGAGAAGGTTGTGCTCCTGTAATGGAGACTAAATAAAGACATGTTGATGATGACGATATCTTATCTATCTTAGCATAATGTGTAAAACCTATTTGGTTACAGGAAGGTCTGCTGGCGAAATTGGAGGGGCTCCACTTCATCAACGCCCCGTCGTTTATGGACAAGCTGATGATGCTCATCAAACCCTTCCTCAAAAAGGAACTCATGGACGTGTTAAGGATTCACCAGATCGGAGCCAATACGCTGGACCAGTACGTGCCCATGAGTGGGCTGCCTAAAGAAGCGGGTGGAAATTACAAGACTTTTGACCAGTGTAGAGGTATTTATTTCTTACTGGCTTTGGTCCGCGGCTGCGCTTGCGTATCCCAAATCCGACGGAAACATGACTTTTTTCCGGGATGAAATACTTTACTTTTAGAAGAATAAAGGGTACTCCCTTTATTTCAGAACTCCTAACTATCTGTATGAGAATTTTTAAGAATAATGCTTCAGTAGATAAAGTGTGAAGAGGTAACAAACAAACAAACAAATATACAAACTCACCTTCGCATTTATAATATTAGTTAGGATGGGATTGGGATAGTTGGGATTCTTTTTGTAATCTTCCATGCTGGTCTAGGAGAAATTAAAATACTTAGAGTATACCAACTGCTTCTCTTCCCACGCAGATCGTAAAAGCCAATCGAGGGAATGGGCGAGAATCCGAATCATAATAATAGGCGATGCGGTTAGCAATGTTCCACCCCATCGGCCATCGTTCGTCTAGATTTCCCTTTTTCACCTTCATTCCCACCATCACGCTAAAAGTGGCCTGGTCCTTACCGTCCTAGGCTCTGCCTGCTCTGTTAGGGATAAAGACGTGGTAGTATATCAGCTGCTTCCCTTCCCGCGCAGATCGTAAAAGCCGATCGAGGGAATGGCCGAAAATGTGAATCATGTTTAGGCGATGCAGTAGCATCACTATTTTGATTGATTTTTCCTTCTTTCCAACCAACACTCTAAAAGTGGCCTTTGAGCTCTGTATGGCCTCCAATACAAGTTGACCGATTAGCTAATCCAAATTAGTATGGGAGGCCAAAAAATATTTTTCATATTTCGACATATTATGTTCCTTGGCCTTGGGGAAAGTTGTTCAGTATCATGGAGTTAATCCACCTCTAAAATAGTTTCAGTATACATATTTTGTCAGATTCTGTATATTTTTAATAAAAAAATTATTTTTTGTTATGAAAATTAACAATAGGTACATTCCGGGAGTGCCCACAGAAGTGAAAACTTGAACAAGGTCACAAGGTGGTGTCGGTTACGTAACAGTGCCGCAATACGATAAAAACGGCCAAGTGCGAGTCGGACTCGCCCATGAAGGGTTCCGTAGCAGCAAGTAACATAACATAAAAGTTCTAAAGGTAAATTGCGGTTTACGATTTATGACGTATTAAAAATAACTATATATGATACCGAGACCGCTATAGTTTTAATTGAAAGTACATACTTTGAGGTATATACCACATTTTTTTCAGAATTATTTTAGTAATATTTCAAAAGTAACGATCGATCGATTTGATCTACATAGTTTCAAAGAAGTTTTTGTTGCATTTTTAAAGGCCTTTTTAACGATACCCTACACGTTGGGGTTAGTCCAAATTAAATTTTTTAAATTCACTTTTCGTTGTATGGGAAAAAAAATGGCTGAAAAAATTTTTTTTCATAATTTTAACAAGCAATTTTCGGAACTTCAATATCTATCTCTCCACCAATTTTCGTGACAATCGGTGCAGTAGCGACGGAGTACGAGCCCATACGGACAGACAGACGGACGGACGGGGACGGACATGACGAAACTATAAGGGTTCCTTGTGGACTACGGAACCCTAAAAATGCCCAACGCGCCTACAGAAGTTTTCACTTCAATAATTATTTTTTGCATAACATAGGTCGCGATTTCACAGTTCTGGGCGAGCCACTAGTATAGTTTCAGTATGTCCGTCTGTACATACTCATACAACGTGGAAGGGACATACCCGTAATAAATCGAACCACGGTCTATATTAACTAGGTCATTATAGTTTAATGAAATTAAAATAACAACCAAAGAACAAAAATAAAATTCGGCATTTCCATACAAAAGTGTGCAAGCGCCCAGGCAATTTTTATGGGAATGGCGAATTTTTTTTTGTTTTTGACTGCTATTTTCATTTTTCGATTTCGTTTTAATAGTAATAAGTAACTAGGGTTTATTTTCAGATGACATGATAGCAGTAATGAAGGCAAACGAAGATTACTTCAAAGCTGAAAACAAGAAGAGAGTAGTGGAAGCCAAGAGGCCAGGCAAGCCAAAGACAATCACTGACATATTCGGGGGGGTCGAGGGCTCCTTCAAGAAGTTGGACATCGATTAACTTTGTGACAACAAACAGGGGCTTTAAGTGGTGTACACAAGTGATGACCCATAGGCGTCAAAGGGGGAAATAAGGGTTCAAAAGAGTCAAAGACACTGCGGTCCTTTTATCTAGTTAAATATTTAGGGTGGGCCTTGTAATTGTAACAAATAATTGAATAGTGGATTTCTTACAAGTTTATTTACTAGGTTTATTAAAAAAACTCCTACTGTCAAGAACGCCATCTAGTAATGAGTAGTAGAACTATCGATTCGACTTAATATTCGTAGCGCCATCTATTACTTGCTAGAGAAAGCCCTGACTTTCAAGCGTTAACCCCCAATAACTTTTAAACGTCTAAACCGATTATACTAATATATGTTCCTTGGGGAAAGTTGTTCAGAATCATAGACTGAATTCACTCTTAAAATAGTTTCAGTATAATAGGTTGGGGAAAAAGTCTTTTCGCATTTTATATGAAAATTCAAAACATTTTTTAATATAGTTTATTTACATTTAACTAAAGCATGTAGGTACAATTTTGTTCGATAACTTTTTGCCATCTTATAGGTAGGGACATGATCCCATTGCTATAGAAATTTTGGGGCTTCTGGTCAAAAAACTGCGTCAAGTAGTTTTGGCAGTCCTCTCGTGATGTTAACCTGACACTGCCTAAAGAATTCTAAGGAGACCGAAACAGGTGGAAATCTGAAGGTGCCAGGTCAGGACTATACGGCGGATGCATTAACACCTCCCAGCCAAACTCTCTTAATTTTTGCTGAGTGGTTAAAGATGTGTGAAGTCTAGCGTTATCATGATGAAAAACCACACCCCTTCTGTTGATTAATTCTGGCCGCTTTCTCTCAACTTCTTGCTTTAATCTTATCAGTGTGTATCAGTCTTACCACTGTGAACACACAGTGGTGTTCTGAATCGATGGTCCTGTCTGGTGGTAACAGCTCATAATAAATAATGCCCTTCTAATCCCACCACACACACAGCATCACCTTGTTACGAGTTAACCCGGGTTTCGCCACAGTCTGTGAAGCCTAACCGGCCTTTGACCATGACCTTTTTCACACGTTCTTGTCGTATGTGATCCACTTTTCATCACCATTTATCAATTTCTTCAAAAATGGTTCGGTCTCATTACGTCGTAATAAAGAATCACAAATGAGTACACCATTCATTAGGTTTCTTTCAGAGAGCGTACCCATTTTTTTTCCAAATGCGCTGAAACTGTTTTGTGGTCAATTCCCAGTTCTTCAGCTACGTCGTAACTACTAATATGCCGATCTTGCTCCACTTTTTCAAAAATAGCATCCATTTTATCCGTAACTGGGCGACCAGAGCGACGTGCATCTTTGACATCAAAATTTCCGGATTGAAAACGCTTAAACCAAATTTGTGCTACTCTCACAGACACTGCACTAGGTCCATAAACATCGCAAATTTTTTTCGCGGCTTGCGTTGCATTTTTACCTTTTTGGTAGTAAAATTTTAAAATTTATCTAATTTATTCATTAGATTCACTCATCTTGACGGTAAGAAAAACAAATGAAAATCACGCATTTTTCTAATTTCAATTTGGAATTATCTTCTTTAAAATTTAAACTTTTAAATGATACCAAAACCAGCCAGGTACAAATAGTATAGCCAAAGTGGTTTTATTACAAGTTCATACATACTATATGCGAAAAGACTTTTTCCCCAACCTAATATTTTGTAAGACTCTCTATATTTTCTATTTAAAATGAATAATAAAAAAAGAGCATTTCCGTTTCAAGGTATAGTTCCTACCTTTCTATGGAATTAATTAAGGTAAATATAGAAGCAAATGGCCTTGAAGTGACGCCCTCATTTGAATTCAAAAATTCAATACATTGTTAACTCGTAAATATGGAGATAATTTCCATATTGCTAATCGTCAGGCACTAGATAACCCTTTAAATTATTTTATGAACTGCCGTTGAAACTATTATTGGTGATCCGTCTAACTTTAAAACTTGCCTCCGCCAAAAGTGGCCACTTTGGGGCAACACACGGGGGCAAGTTATAAAGCTAGACGGACTAATGTAAATACTTTCAACGGTGGTTCATAAAATAATTTAAAGGGCTATCTAGTGCCTGACGATTAGCAATGGAAATTATCACCATATTTACGAGTTAACAATTTATTTCAAATGAGGGCGCAACTTCAAAGCCATTTGCTTCTATATTCACCTTAAATGTGCATACCATTTTATATAAATAAAAAGAATTTCCCACGTTTTATTAACTTGTTCCTGGCTAAATACGCAGTAGCGTCAAGCCATAAATAAAAAAAAAATTTAAAAAAAAAAAGTAATAGTGATCCGATAACTGGGTAAAGGTTTTAGATATTACTTTTTTAGGGTTCCGTACCCGAAGGGTGCAAACGGGACCCTATTACTGAGACTCTGTCGCTGTCTGACCGTCTGTCAGTCTGTCTGTCCGTCTGTTTATCTGTCCGTTAGTCACATGGCTCTATCTCTTGAACCGTTATATATAGACACTTTAAATTTTCACCGATTATGTATTACTGTGGCGGATATAACAACAAATACTAAAAATAAAAAATAGTTAAAAATTAAAGGGGGTCGTCATACAAGAAACGTGTTTTTTTCAGCGTTTTTACCTTGATCTTCATAATAGCATTAACTAGATACTTGAAATTTTCACCAATTATGTATTACTATGACCACAATAAACAAATACTAAGAATAAAATAAAGTTAAAAATTAAAGGGGGTCGTCATACAAGAAACGTGTTTCTTCAGCGTTTTAAAACATTGTACGGTGGTACGGAACCCTTCATGTACGAGTCCGACTCGCACTTGCCCGTTTATTTATATATAATTTCCATGCAAATAAATGAGTAGGTACTTAACTTATACAATTTGTGACTAAAGATACAATTGATTTGAAAACGTTTACGGGTTTATATTGAAATGTAGGTAAATAAAATAAAAGTAGCAAAGTATAATTACATTTATTTCAATTCGCCGACGATGACGCTCACTTTTTTATTTTTATTTATTAATTGTTAATTTTGTGGTATTTAAGAAAATAAAATATAAATTTTTGTTTCATGGCTTGATTATTTCTTTTTTACCTTTTATTTCCATTCTTTATACACCGCTCCCGGTGTATAATATACTTCACAATTAATTTGGAAATTTCAAAAGCCCTCCATTATCACATACAAAATCTGACCCTGTAATACCCTTAGCCTTTTCACTTGCCAAATACGTGATCAAATCAGCAATTTCTTCTGGTTCTGAGGATCTTTTCAAAGGCAGCATTTCACCAATACCATCAGCAGTAATAGGCATCGCACAATTGTCGAAGAAATCAGTTCTGACTGGTCCTGGACTGACTGCGTTCACTCTGACTCCTGAGGCTGACAGCTCCAACGCTGCTCCGCGAGTGAAATGGTCCAATGCTGCTTTGCTCACGTTGTAAGCCATGTAATCTATAACTCTCATGCTTTTGCCTGATATGCTGGATACATTTACGATATTTCCTTTAGTTTTGATAAGATGTGGTGCAGCTAGTGTCGTTAGTTGGATGACTGAGCGAACATTGACTTTCATTATGGTATCGTACGCTTCAAGCACTTTCCCATCTAAGACCGTACCAGTAACGGATATTCCAGCGTTGTTCACAAGCACGTCCAGTTTTCCAAACTTGTTTATCGTTTCTTCAACAATGCGTTTAACATCGTCCTCATTGCTCAACTCTGCTTGAATTACAAGTGGTGCTTTACCATTTTTCGCACAATCTCCAGCCACTTTGTTCAACTTGGTTGTATTTCTTCCTACAATAGCAACGTTGGCGCCTTCTTTAGCAAACGAGATGGCTGTAGATGCTCCGATCCCCGAGCTCCCGCCGGTAACGAGGACGACCTTGTTTATAAAACTCATTTTGAGACAAGCGCGTGTGCCTTGTTTAACAATAGACGCAATACTGAATCAGTGGCAGTCTGGCAGTAATCTCATTACAAGAAACCGGGATATTCATAAGTTTTATGATACCAAATAGCGAAGTAATATATTTTCATATAGTGTTAATGTAAACTATGACTTTTTTGTCTTATCGTATAATACATTCTTCAACTAAAGCTTAAAGATGGCATAACTAGTAAAATATATTAAATATTTCAATAAAAATCTGTAAGATGGCACTAGTAGAGCAGTGTTTAGAAATACCACTAAAAATCTTGTAACATTGGTAGATATAATAAACAACAAAAAAATATTTATCCAGTAATAAAAATATTTAAAACGATTAATACATATGAAAAGCGATTTATAATAAAATTATACAATCAGACACCACAAGAAGAAATCGCAAGGTAAAAATTTATAGTTTATTGAAAAGGGTATGTATATTTCGCGAAATTATAAATGGCAACACCGTAGTAGTTTTGGTATGGCGGACCAGGACCATAGAATAATATTGTATATACTGAAATAGATAAGAAACTGAAGCTTTAACATTAAATCAAACCAGTGGCGCCATCTGATAGCAAGGTTTCACAACACCAAAGGAATAAAATGGTAAAAAAAATATTCCGTGAGCGGGACTTGAACTCGCAATCTTGGTTCAAATACGATACCATACAACCATGTTCTAAACAACTGAGCTATCACATGTTCTACATCGTATGGCGAATTTCTCTACCATTTGATATTCCTAGTCTATAACACGCATTAGGAATTAGGTTAGAACTTATTGGCTAGATGGCGTTTTATTAAAAAAATTTATCAAAATTCTGCAATGTTCTAAGTTTCATAGGCATGACCAAGACTCCACTAGGAGTAATATAGTTCTGTGTGGCGGACTGGGCCAGTGTTGGATTTCGTAGTATAATTATACTATTTGTACCATAATTTCATGATGAGTAGTATGTAGTATTGTTATGTCAGTATACTACGCGAAAGTACCATAGTTTTCCATTCGGTCTATCTAGGGTATTTTGTTTTTTGATATTTACCCCGAAATATAGGGAACTTTTGTATGTATGGCAACATTAAAACAGGAAACGACAAGCAAGAAGCAAAAGGACTAGAATCCAGGCCAATAAATTAATAAAAATCAACCAACGAAATGATGGGGAGGGATTCCCCGCTGGCGGCCGAAATATTTGCCTCTCGCTCACTTTGTTTGTTTGTTGGTGTTTGTTCAACGCCAAGGATGAATCTTCGATTGACGAATTGGCTGAAATAGACGTCCACCTACCTGAATATTATTAATTTACTTACGTATTTGCTTTTAGTACTTGTTCTTAGAATTTACGTATCAAATAAAAAAGCTAAATTTTACAGTTAATTGCAATTTTATTTCAAAACAAAGCAATAATTGCGTAGAACGAAAAGTAGTATAATTTAAGCCAAGTAGTACACTTTTAGAATCTATAGACAATAATTTTCGGAGGCTCTGAATCCAACCCTGGACTGGGCGGACACAAAACAATTTGATTTCTTTTTAAGTCAAGAGTGCCGGTATTCGGTGTCTTTTTGCGCTGGCGCAGTTATCTTGTGGTGTTTTTGACTATTCCTTGAATTTCCGTAAAACAAATAAAAAATGCAGAAACATAACTACAGAAAGCAGGTCTCATCTCACCATCGTTGCTACAATATGCGACCAAGAAGCGAACAACAGACATGGAATGAAAATATGAGGAAAATATATTAAATAAACGAATCCAAAGCAGCTTGGCTCAAAGAAGAAAACGATCAAAAAGAAAGTATAATGATCATCAACAAGCAAGAAGTTATACCATTATAATGACCCACCGCACCTCTTGGCCTTCCAAGAATCTCAAATTCCGAATGCCCTTGCATTCGGAATAATTTCCTTACAAAAAATGTAAAATATCTAAGAGGAACAGCAGCGATTGGCTAAATGGGGTCATATAAAAATACTGCACCTAGAAAACCCCGAGCACCTACAGAGGCGTTTGCCTTTTACTCGTATGTACCAAAATTAACATCGAATCATGTCCACGCAGAAAAAATAAATAAAATGAAGGTGAAATATGCCTCACAAAACAAATTTTCAGTGCTACCGCTGCACCGCAGTGACCGCTATAACAGCAAATACTAAAAATAAGAAAAAGTTAAAAACGTTAGGGTCATCACACAAAAAACGTGTTTTTTTCAGCGTTTTTAACTTGATCTATATAATGGCATTAACTAGATACTGAGACTTACTAGAGATTATGTATAGCTATGACCGCTATAACAAAAAATACTAAAAATAAGAAAAAGTTAATTAACTGGGTTCGTCATACAAGAAACGTGTTTCTTCAGCGTTTTAAAACATTGTACGGTTGTACGGAACCCTTCATGTACGAGTTCGACTCGCACTTGCCTGTTTATTTATTGGGATTTATTCAATACTTAACATGACTGTATTTAATGTTTTGTGATTATCTGACTTACAAAACTTGTGATTTGTTATAATATATTTGAATTTTAATATATGTATATAAACAAGCCTATTATTTTATTTTTTGGTTTATTTCGCAATGTCTGGTAAAGGTACGGTACCAACAAAGTAGATTAGTCAATGATTTACGCTAGTAATACGTAGGTAAGTCCATGAGATAAGTTTAAATTTAATATTTTTAAATTTCAGTAGCGCTAATTTTGAAATAGTTCATCACATTGTGAAGTAAGGCAAAACTTTCTTTAAAACCTAACAAACCTACCTTTTTACTATACATAAGCATAGTATATAAGTACCTACCTACAAAGTACCTACCTATACACATTAATGCCTACTAGAAATAACAGATGGCGTTGTCTATGCATCGAAAATTTTATTTCCGGTTTTATGCATCAAGTTAGGTCTCTATTTCAGTATATACAAAAGTACTCTGTGTACTGAATCACGCATAGCACTGGGGTTATATAACGAGTCATTATCTAATCTTGGCGAATGCTACTAAATGGGAGAGTCTGTACTTATCGCATTATCTGACGCGTACCTTCAAACAATATGGAGACCACGTCACAATATGGAGAACAGCGACTTTAGTTTTTCGTTTTGAATGATTTTATTGTCATCATGACAGCACCTACTTGATACCCGAATGCTATTCTTTCTTCCACACCTGCGAAGAAGTAGGAAGGTACCTACATCTTTTCTTGCTCTTAGAGAAGTAGGTACTAAATTGAATGCGGTTTTTCACGAATTTTTAGGGTTCCGTACCCAAAGGGTGCAAACGGGACCCTATTACTGAGACTCCGCTGACAGACAGCGGAGTCTCAGTAACTAATAGGGTACAGTTTGCACCCTTTGGGTACGCAACTCTAAAAAAGAATGCACATTCTGCGCTTGAGACGTCACTGCGATTAGATATCGCGCGTACGAAAGAGATAGCGAGATGTACCCACCACGCTCCCCAAAAAAGCTATAGGTACGCTCCCACTTTTCTTCACACTAACATTTGATTTGAAATGCTAATAGCTGCTTCATTAAATACCCAATTTTCATGCCGTTTTCAGAAAAAGATTTCTTCTTAGTATTATTTGTGGTTTCGTATAAAATATTGTCTAAAAACAAACACAGTGAAATACCTTATTGAAATGAAACATTTACCTACCTATGTCGTGTGGTTCCTGGCAGATAGAAGAGGACTACTCCAAGCCTTCTCGTGGATGTCGTAGAAGGCGACTTATGAAACACAAGCTAATAAAATCAATGAGACCTCTCCAACCCGTCTGGCCAGCGTGGAGGACGTAGGCCAAATCCTCTGGCTACTCTTGCTCTGGTAGTACAAAGAGCGTCCTGCTCCTGCAGTGGAGACTAAAAAAAAACTGATGATGATGATAATTTACCTACCTAACTATCGTAATACCAGCTTTTTGTGGAAAATAATGATTGGTGGAAAAGCAATCTAAAATTATAAAAAATGATTATCTTACAACCCAGGACGCTGAATGTAGTATAAAATAGAGGAGAAAAGCAGGAAAAGCGATGCTCTGGCTCCGAAGCAGCACAGCTAAGACTGCAACCGGGAACTCGCTGAATGAGACAGGTAAACTTGTGACCTGCCTGACTATGCTATTCATACTTGTACTCTATCATCTTAATTGTAATATTGCTAATGTAAATACACCAGGCGTTAAAATAATTCTTGAAATAGAACTCGTAATACATCGTCTCTTTCTTCCTCTTACTAGAATATAGGTGCTATAACCACAGAATAAATAATACTAACGTACAGAAGTCTCACTCAGCAAAGAAATTCAAAGAAATATCTACAAATGTGGCTAGCGATATGGTTTAATGAGGATCAATCAGTAAACAGAAAAATCTAATTTTGACTAGTATTTCGCATGCCTCGTGATTTTCTAAGTACGGCACTTTTTGAATTTTTTAAATCCGTTCTGTAATGCATAAGTTATTCAACATTTCATTGACCGCGATTTTAAAACACGCGTCTGCCGACCGAAAGTAGCGATGACGTCACTATCTCCAAGCGACACGCCATCCGCGCGCCATCGCATTCTTTTAGTACAGATATTCATGTTTAGTGGTGGACACTGTTGGTTTTTTGCATTGTTTCTGGGACTGTGTAATAATGAGCAACAAATTGAAAGATGGGTTTGAAAAATTATTACCCATAAATCGGTATTTTATATAATTTTCCATGTAATTTTCCACCTATAAAATAGTTTACATTATGTTGATTGATACTAGAGCTACATAACTAAAATTTAATAATATTATCTAATCTTTTTAGCAAAGTTCTGACTCGATGCGTAGATTAGGATACGGAATACATGTAAAATAAAACCGGTCAAGTGTGAGTCGGACTTGTACATGAAGGGTTTCGTACTTTGTTTACGTAGGTACCTACGTACAATGTTTTAAACCCCTGAAAAATAGACGTCTCTTGTATGATGACCCCCTTTTATTCTTAACTTTGTTTTTTTTTACCCTACTGCGGCAAAGCCCAAAGGAGGGTTATGTTTTTGACCTGTATGTATGTCCGACTCTTTGTTCCTCCGTTACTACGGCTGAACCTGTTTTAATTAATTATACGTGGTAAGATTCATCTTAACAACTAGTTTCATGGGTCATAAGTCTATATTAAAATGATTGGAAATCAAAATGGCGGATTTCAGGCGCCAAATTGCGCAGCATGAAAAATCTTTTCTTTTCAAAACCTATCGAGTGGGATATCAAATTAAAGAATTTTATTCAAGGATTACAAAAATATACAGACTATCACGCCTGTTTCCCACAGGGGTAGGCAGAGACCTCAACTTGCTACGATCCTGACAGACCTCTTTATTAAAATATATACAACTTATATCTTAAAATGAAATTTGGAATGAGAAATACTAAAAACAAAATGCATCACCATGCCTTTGCATGGTAATGTACATCATATATATTTTTTATTTTTATCACTCTCTTATTTTAGAAGTTACAGGGGGGGGGGGGGGACACATTTTACCATTTTGGAAGTGTCTCTCGCGCAAACTATTTAGTTTAGAAAAAAAATGATATTAGAAACCTCAATATAATTTTTAAAAGACTTATCCATAGATACCCCACACGTATGGGTTGGAAGAAAAAAAATTTTTTTAGTTTCAGTTCTAAGTATGGGGAACCCCCAAAATTTATTGTTTTTTTTTCTATTTTTGTGTGAAAATCTTAATGCGGTTCACAGAATACCAAACTTACCAAGTTTCAATAGTATAGTTCTTATAGTTTAGGAAAAAAGTGGCTGTGACGTATGTCACTGTCCTGATCCGTCCTGAGCTGTCCGTATGGACAGACAGATAGACATGACGAATCTATAAGGGTTCCGTTCTTTGCCATTTGGCTACGGAACCCTAAAAAGTACCTACTCTTACTTGCTAGCGGATGTCTCTTCATAACACTGATCCACTTTTTATAGTTTTTTGGTCTATGACGCTGTTGAAAAGAGCATCGTGTCCTGAAGCAATTGCTGACATGATTTTATATTTGGCAAGCGAGAAAGCAAAAGGAATCACTGGATCAAATTTTTTATGTGACAATGGTATACTTTTAGGAATATGAATTTTATTCAACTGAACCGAACGAATAAACTCAAATTGAATTGTTAATTTGATTTCTCTCTGATGTTTTCTGCTTACATCGCTATATTGTGATTCTATTATTTGAAGAGAATCAATATTTCTTCTCTTATTCTGTACTATATTGATCGTCCGTATAAGTAACTACGACTTTAAATTAAACATCTGTAATTCAGTACAACCAATGTCACTTCATATCGGTAAATTGCATTTAAAAATGGGGGGTTCAAATAAGGCTGGCTTACTCCACTACGGGCAGATTAGTAGATTTTTAGATTATTAGATTAGACGCGGGCTCTGCTCGTGCGCTGTGCGAACGCGACGCATGCGCGATGCGTGCTCGACGCTGTTACTACCAGGGCTTGGAATACCGTTAAAAATCTGGTAACGGTAATTCTGTCAAACGGCGCCGTTAACGTTAACGTTATCAGCAAAGATAACGTTATGCTGGGTAACGGTTTTAACCAGCTGACAGCTGCTGGTACCTACTGAACTTGAATCCTTGAAACAAAAAATATTAATGTACTTTGTTGGCTATTTCTTGTCCTGGGTCTTGGGTGTTTATCTATATATGTATTTATTATAAAATATAGTATCGTAGAGTTAGTATCCCATAACACAAGTTTAAAAACTTACTTTGGGGCTAGCTCAATCAGTGTGATTTGTCCCTATATATATTTATATATTCATATTTATTTCTTTTTTAACATTTATAGTTATCACAAGATACAGTTTGAAAAACTAAAATCGGACTACACAGTCAGTGCAAGCTCAGCGGGGAGTAGCAGCTTATAATGTAGGTATATATTTTTGGAATTTGCTAATTCAGCCCTTTTATTTGATACCCAACACGTTAGGTATGATTTGATTTATTTTAGCTTTGAGTTCATCCATCACTTATTTTATTTAGTGAGACCTCACATAGCCTATAACTAGAGGACAGTCTTGGCTGCAACGCTAACTCATTTGTCAATGTACCATGGATATCATGGATAATACGAGGAATATATTAACATACACTTACATACTTACATACATACATAGCGGTGAAACACATAACCTTCTTTTTTGCTTCGGCGTAGTCGGGTAAAATGGAAAAGATTTAAACAAACTAGGTGCCTAGGTATGTACCGAGTGTAAAAGTTAATCTACAACAATTGGAAACGTCCTAGATATGCCGAATCCCTCAGCCGAATCCTTATCTAATTACCTGATACAAATACAAAAAAAAGATCAGTGTGAACGCGACATCCACGCACAGCGGCCGTGCTCGCGACGTTATTTATCAAACATGAGTTTCGCAGGCAAAGTGGTGTTGGTGACGGGCGCCAGCTCCGGCATCGGCGCCGCCACGGCGCGGCTGTTTGCCAGAGAAGGCGCCCGCGTCGCTCTGGTGGGCAGGAAGCAGGACAAGCTCAAGAAAGTCCAGAATGACTGCGCCAAACTTGGCCCCAATCCCCTAGTCATCATCGCAGATGTATCCAACGACGATGATGCCAAACGCATCGTAAAAACTACTATTGAAAATTTCGGAAGACTGGACGTACTGGTGAACAACGCTGGAATGGCTGGATTCGGGACTCTCCTAGGAGGAAATGTTATGAATACATATGACGCGGTTACTAACACAAATGTTCGAGCAGTCGTTTATATTACTTCATTAGCTACTCCACATTTAGTCGAGAGCAAAGGAAGTGTTGTCAACATTTCTGCAGTAGGTGGAACTCATGCGCCGCCACCGCCATTTTTAGCGTATTCCATGTCAAAAGCAGCACTGAATCATTTCACTAAGGGAGCTGCCCTGGAGCTCGCTTCTGCTGGAGTGAGAGTCAACGCGATCAGTCCAGGTCCTGTAAATACGGATATTTTGGAAAATGCTGGCTTTCCATCGACGTGGGAAAAGTTCGCAGAGAAAACAGCTTTAGGAAGATTCTCGGAGCCGGAAGAAATAGCAGAGTTGGTGTTATACCTGTCCAGTGAGAAAGCTAAGGGCATCACTGGATCGAATTTCGTTTCTGATAATGGTTGGTTGTTGAAAAAATAAGTTAAGATTGTAAATTTAATTTTAATTGATTGAGTAAAGATTTTCAGTATTTCCTTTCTTCTTTTATTTTTGACAAAAAGTGGTGATGATTGGGCAGCAAACGTGTGGATTTGCAGCGGAAATAGCGCGATAAGTAAATGTTGTTGTCATGTTATTGTACTGCCGCGATGACGTAACTATGAGACAAGTGATAACGACCTTTCAAGGGCACAGCAGCAGTACGTTTATACCTACCTATCTTAAAGGCTAATTTAAATTAATATATCTTCATTATAATTTTTTTTTTAATAAAAAAAAAAAATTTTTGTAAAAACTTTTATTGTGTTGTGAACATAATATCTTATCAAGACAATATAATAAGCCAAAACTCGATTGGGTTGCGTCGTTTTATTAAAGGGTTTCTAAAGCCACGTTCCGGCTCCATTATCAGATCAGCTTCTTGTCATAATATTATTAGCATTGTCATCTGATTTACATTAACAAACAAAAAATCATCTTAATCAGAAACGGGGAGTGGCTCAAATTTAACTTGCAAGAGTTGCAAGATAAACAACAACAAAAGGGCAGGGTAAAAATCAACGCCCCTTTAAAAAAAAATTAAATTGAAAATATCTCAGGCCCACTCTTGGTCTAAGATACGTTGAAGAACGACCTTCACCGATCGAGTAACCGAACCAAATGTGTTTTTTATAAAATATGTTAACAAAAGTAACGGTGATGAGTTGCCCATAAAAATCCTGTCAAGGATATTTTTAATTAATAATGTAACAAGTCATTTTTTTTATACTTTCACCGATGGAGTAACCAAAAAAATTAACACCAATTAAAAGTATGATGTCTATAGAATATGCAAACATAGGGTTGCCTACTTTTTTCTTGTCAAGGCTATTGGGTTGCCTAGAAAAAACAGGTGAATTGAAAATGGTACCTTCACCGATTAAGTAACCAAATAATTTATATGTCAAAATTGAGATTGTTTTTTTCGAATACGATGGTATAGGGTTGCCTGTGAAAAACCTGTCAAAAATCAAGGTTGCCAAGCGTTGAAATTTGAACAGGTAATTTTTTTGATACTTTCACCGATGAAGTAACCAAAAAAAATTAACACCAATTGAAAGTATTATGTATATAGAATATGCAAACATAGGGTTGCCTACTTTTTTCTTGTCAAGGCTATTGGGTTGCCTAGTAAAAACAGGTGAATTGAAAATGGTACCTTCACCTATTGAGTAACCAAATAATTTATATGTCAAAATTGAGATTGTTTTTTTGCGAATACGATGGTATAGGGTTGCCTGTGAAAAACCTGTCAAAAATCAAGGTTGCCAAGCGTTGAAATTTGAACAGGTAATTTTTTTGATACTTTCACCGATGAAGTAACCAAAAAAAATTAACACCAATTGAAAGTATTATGTATATAGAATATGCAAACATAGGGTTGCCTACTTTTTTCTTGTCAAGGCTATTGGGTTGCCTAGTAAAAACAGGTGAATTGAAAATGGTACCTTCACCTATTGAGAAACCAAATAATTTATATGTCAAAATTGAGATTGTTGTTTTGCGAATACGATGGTATAGGGTTGCCTGTGAAAAACCTGTCAAAAAAAGGTTGCCAGGCGTTAAAATTATAACAGGTCATTTTTTTCGTTACTTTCACCGATGGAGTAACAAAAAAAATGAACACCCATTGAAAGTTTTATTTATATAGAACATGCAAATATAGGTTTGCCTACTTTTTTCTTTTCAAGGCTATTGGGTTGCCTAGTTAAAACAGTAATTGAGTAACTAAATAATTTATATGTCAAAATAGAGATTATTTTTTTGAAAATACGATGGTATAGGGTTGCCTGTGAAAAACATACACATAGATATGAAATGCCCTATCAAACTTTTCCCCAATCAAAAATCGCTATAGATCAAGGATATTGAGTGCCAATGTTTGTCAAAATCGGTTGAAAAATGCGTCCTGTAGGCAAGAAAAGACAGACAAAAGCATTTTGGCCAATATCAAACATGAGATAGGCAGGTACTTAGTATAGAAATAGTCTAATTAGAACCCTGTAGTGCTACCGGGAGCGCACATTACGATCACGCTTTTCGGAATACTTTTACTTTTTGTCCTAGTGTGCTATACGTGTACTGTACGTGTAAGTCTTTTGACAGACACGTTTGCGAAATTCATTGTTTTGACAACGAACAATTATAGGATCTCTCGCTCACTCAGAGACCTTGGAAGTTCTTTCGTTGATCCATGATTGGTCAAATGGTGAAATGACAGTAGTCGGAGCGGATTTGCTTCGTAAATTCCTACGGCATGTCCGGAGTTGCCGTATTTGGTTCGTTGTCAAACTAAGTTGTAACATTGAGAAACAATCTTGAACAAGTACCTACTTTATTGTATAATAAATGCTTTAAATAATGATATGACTTTACTTACTTGCTTTCATTTGGTCGTTGGAAACACTATTAGAATTACATTTTTAAAATATAAAAGTAAGACGAGGAGCAATCAGATCAAAAAACTACTCAAGATAGAAACAGAAATACCCCACAGAATCTCAGTTGTTTTAAAGAAATAAGATCCTTGTATGTACTAAAGCTAAAAGGCGTGTCAGTCTTTTTAAAACTCTTTTAATTTCATCGGAAGCAGTAGCAGTAGGGCATGAGAGTAAGATCTGTTATATCTTTAGTAAT
Source organism: Acrobasis repandana (assembly GCA_963576875.1). Classification (NCBI taxonomy): domain Eukaryota; kingdom Metazoa; phylum Arthropoda; class Insecta; order Lepidoptera; family Pyralidae; genus Acrobasis; species Acrobasis repandana. The sequence continues at coordinate 16,174,101 of OY756235.1, forward strand.
ATTAGCAAAGATGGTGTTTCAGGAACTCATTAGCTACTGCCGTATCAGAGTCAGTCAACACTTTTATTTTAGCATACCGCCTTCGCTATCGAAAGAGCAGACAATTCGTTGCTATTGTATTAGATAAAGTACGTACATACACACTTACACATTTACATACTTACACGCTTACATACTTACATACTAACATACATCTAACATGAATAACGGCGAAACACCCAACCTTCATTTAATTTGGCTTCGCCGTAGATAATATTTCTATTTTATAAACTAATTAGGTATGTACCGAGTGTCAAAGTTAATCTACAACGATTGGAATGGAAACGTGCCTAGATATGCCAAATCCTTATCTAATCATCTGATACACAGATCAGTGAATGCCACTTGCAAGCACAGCGGCTGTGCTCGCGACGCTCTCAACTTAAACATATTATGAGTTTCGCAGACAAAGTGGTGTTAGTGATGGGCGCCAACTCTGGCATCGGCGCCGCCACGGCGCGGCTGTTTACTAGAGAAGGCGCCCGCGTCGCCCTGGTGGACAGGAAGCAGGACAAGCTCAATAAAGTCAAGGATGACTGCACCAAACTTGGCCCCAATCCCCTAGTCATCATTGCAGATGTATCCAACGACGACGATGCCAAACGTATCGTCAAAACTACTATTGAACATTTCGGAAGATTGGATGTACTGGTGAACAACGCTGGAATGCTGACTGCATACGGGACTCTCTTAGAAGGAATTGTTATGAATACATATGACGCGATTACTAATACAAATGTCCGGGCTGTCGTTCATATAACTTCATTAGCTACTCCACATTTAGTCGAGAGCAAAGGAAGTGTTGTCAACATTGCTTCCACAGCTGGAATTAATGCGATGTCATCGCCACTTTTAGCGTATTCCATGTCAAAAGCAGCATTGATTCATTTCACTAAGGGAGCTGCCCTGGAGCTCGCTTCGGCTGGAGTGAGAGTAAACGCTATTAGTCCAGGTCCTGTAAATACAGATATTTTGAAAAATGCTGACTTTCCATCGACGTGGGAACAAATCGCAGAGAAAACAGCTTTAGGAAGATTCTCGGAGCCGGAAGAAATAGCAGAGTTAGTGTTATACCTGTCCAGTGAGAAAGCTAAGGGCGTTACTGGATCGAATTTCGTTTCTGATAATGGTTGGTTGTTGAAAAATTAAGTTAAGATTGTAAATAACTTGATTGAGTAAAGATTTTTAACATTTCCCTTCTTTTATTTTTGACAAAAAGTTGTAATGATTTCGCAAAAGTGTGGATTTGCAGTGGAAATAGCGCGATAAGTAAATTTTGTTATGTTATTGAACATGACGCGGTGACGTAACTATGATACAAGTGATAACGACTTTTCAAGGGCACAGCAGTACGTTTATACCTACCTACCTAAAAGGCTGATTTAAATTAATATATCTTCTTATAATTTTTTTGAAGTGAAAACTTCATTAGCGGCGTTGTGCACTTTTTTTGTAATGGGTAAAAAATGTTAAACTCGCGTCAGGACACGTGTCCTGATCGAAAATCAATCAAACACCGCCCCAGTTACCTCCTTGTGGATGTAAAATGCCTGAAGTCCGCATTCATCAAAAGGAGGTTCTCAAGACTCTACGCAACTTAGATGTGAATAAGGCCAGTGGTCCCGACGGTATTCCTGCTATTGTCTTAAGGAATTGCGCACCCGAGTTGTCTCCTGTTCTGACGCGCCTGTTTCGTCTATCTCTTCGGTCCGGAATCGTCCCAAAAATGTGGAAGCTCGCCAATGTTCAACCCGTACCTAAGAAGGGTAGACGTGCCGACCCTTCAAACTATCGCCCAATTGCAATCACCTCCATTCTGTGTAAGGTAATGGAGCGTGTTATTAACAAGCGCTTACTTGCGTACCTTGAGGACAATGATCTCCTCAGTGACCGGCAATACGGATTTCGCCAGAACCGATCTACTGGGGATCTTCTTGTGTACGCTACACATCTTTGGGGTGAAGCCCTTGAAAAATACGGTGAGGCACTTGCTGTCTCACTTGACATTTCAAAGGCATTTGACAGGGTATGGCATGACGCTCTTATAGCGAAGCTTTCCGCTTACGGTATCCCTCCCACCCTTTGTGCTTGGATTTCCGATTTCCTGAGGGAACGGTTTATTCGAGTAACTCTTGACGGCTGCTCGTCTGACCTATTGGCAATTAATGCTGGAGTACCTCAGGGATCTGTTCTTTCCGCAACGCTATTTCTGCTTCACATTAACGATCTGCTAAAGCCCGGTATTTTTGGGTATGCAGACGATAGCACCGTTACGGAAAGATATTTTTCTAGTGCAAGGGCAAAAAAACCGGAAATAGACGAACTAAGAGAGGCAATGGTGCTCCATACCAATCTTACTCTGCAAGCTGTCTCCGATTGGGGTGATGCCAACCTTGTGAGATTCAATGCCTCTAAGACACAGGCGTGTCTCTTCTCTGCTAAAAAGAGCCCTTTCAACTTGGCTCCCACTTTCCGGGGTGTGCCTGTTCCTATCACCCGTCATCTCGAACTTCTCGGTATCGATCTCTCATCAAATCTTAACTTCGGTAGCTATATTGAGTCCAGGGCTAAGACGGCTTCTAAAAAACTGGGCATCCTCTCCAAGGTCCAACGATATTTTACCCCTGACCAACTGTTGAGCCTTTACACAGCTCAAGTCCGCTCATGTATGGAGTATTGCTCCCACCTATGGGATGGATCTGCCCGCTATCAGCTCGAAGCCCTGGAAGCTATCGACAGACGTGCCAGAAGACTCGTTGGTGATGAGTTGCTTACGGCAGGACGGCTCCACAGCCTCGAACATCGCCGACTGGTAGCAAGTCTGTGTGTCTTCTACAGGTTGCACTTCGGGGAGTGTGCGCAGGAATTACATAATTTAATTCCCCCTGCACCATTCCACCATCGGACAACACGACGTGGACAGGGATTCCACCCATTTGTGGTCGATATTCCTCCTCATCGTACCTCTCGATTCGCCTCCTCCTTCATTGTGCGAACCGCTAAGGTGTGGAATTCCCTCCCTGCGTCGATGTTTCCCCATACATATAATTTAGGGATTTTCAAGGCAAGAGTGAATAGGCATTTTTTGAGTCTGCGTGATACACGTTAGACCTCATCTTAGCCTCCCATCAGGCTAGATAGAGATCAAACGCACTCAAATTTCTAATAAAAAAAAATAAAAAATAAAAAATAAAAAAAAAATTCGTAAGACGGAGCGGAGTTGGCACAAGGGGCCTAAGCGCCTTTGGAGTTTATGGCTCTTACGACCATTTTGTGTTTGTAGTGACAATAAAATAACAAAGGAATTTTATTTTCTATTATGACATACAATAGACGGATATTTTCAGTAGCATTGTCAAAAGATGAATAGTCCAGTTTGTTATAATGAGATCAGAACGACTTGAGCGTCTAGAGTTCGAATACCACCGGAAGGTGTTCACTTTTTAGTTCAATGATTTTATTTTTATTTTACGACCGGTATTTTGAAGTTTTATTTCACAAGTTTTTGAAGTGAAAACTCAATGAAAACTTCTTTAGCGGCGTTGTGCACTTTTTTGTAATGGGTAAAAAATGTTAAACTCGCTGCCCTGATCGAAAATTCGTAAGACGGATGGAGAGTAGACAGCCGGCGCGGCGTAGGAGAGGAAGTATCCCCCTCTCTTTCTACGGCGCGGCGAAAATGTATGCCTGCGCCTGCTGTTTCGTTTAGCTGAGAGATAAACTTTTAATGTTATATAAATTGTCATGTTTGTGTACATTAGCGCAATAAATAAATACTGTATTCTACCACATAAATGATAGTACTTTTATACTGATAATTAAAGCAATTCGTGCAAAATTATTCCCTAACCATTCCAAAATATCAAAAATGCACAACGTTAATATTCAAGTTTTCACTTCTGCCGGCACTCCCGGAGTGCAACCCATCGTGTTTTTTTTAATAAAAAAATAATATTTTTATAAAAGCTTTTACTGTGCTGTGAACATAATATCTTATCAAGACAATATAATAAGCCAAAACTCGATTGGGTTGCGTCGTTTTATTACAGGGTTTCTATAGCCACCTTCCGGCTCCATTATCAGATCAGCTTCTTGTCATAATATTATTAGCATTGTCATCTGATTAACATCAACAAACAAAAATTCGTCTTAATTAGAAACGGGGAGTGGCTCAAATTTAACTTGCAAGAGTTGCAAGATAAACAACAACAAAAGGGCAGGGTAAAAATCAACGCCGCTGTCAAAAAATTAAAATTGAAAATATCTCAGGCCCACTCTTGGTCTAAGATACGTTGAAGAACGACCTTTACCGATCGAGTAACCGAACCTAATGTGTTTTTTATAAAATATGTTAACAAAAGTAACGGTGATGGGTTGCCCAATGAAATCCTGTCAAGGATATTTTTAATTAATAATGTAACAAGTCATTTTTTTTTATACTTTCACCGATGGAGTAACCAAAAAAATTAACACCAATTAAAAGTATGATGTCTATAGAATATGCAAACATAGGGTTGCCTACTTTTTTCTTGTCAAGGCTATTGGGTTGCCTAGAAAAAACAGGTGAATTGAAAATGGTACCTTCACCGATTAAGTAACCAAATAATTTATATGTCAAAATTGAGATTGTTTTTTTCGAATACGATGGTATAGGGTTGCCTGTGAAAAACCTGTCAAAAATCAAGGTTGCCAAGCGTTGAAATTTGAACAGGTAATTTTTTTGATACTTTCACCGATGAAGTAACCAAAAAAAATTAACACCAATTGAAAGTATTATGTATATAGAATATGCAAACATAGGGTTGCCTACTTTTTTCTTGTCAAGGCTATTGGGTTGCCTAGTAAAAACAGGTGAATTGAAAATGGTACCTTCACCGATTGAGTAACCAAATAATTTATATGTCAAAATTGAGATTGTTGTTTTGCGAATACGATAGTATAGGGTTGCCTGTGAAAAACCTGTCAAAAAAAGGTTGCCAGGCGTTAAAATTTTAACAGGTCATTTTTTTCGTTACTTTCACCGATGGAGTAACAAAAAAAATGAACACCCATTGAAAGTTTTATTTATATAGAACATGCAAACATAGGTTTGCCTACTTTTTTCTTTTCAAGGCTATTGGATTGCCTAGTTAAAACAGGTGAATTAAAATGGTATCTTCACCGATTAAGTAACCAAATAATTTATATGTCAAAATTGAGATTGTTGTTTTGCGAATACGATGGTATAAGGTTGCCTGTGAAAAACCTGTCAAAAAAAGGTTGCTAGGCGTTAAAATTTGAACAGGTCATTTTTTTCGTTACTTTCACCGATGGAGTAACAAAAATAATGAACACCCATTGAAAGTTTTATTTATATAGAATATGCAAACATAGGTTTGCCTACTTTTTTCTTTTCAAGGCTATTGGATTGCCTAGTTAAAACAGGTGAATTAAAATGGTATCTTCACCGATTAAGTAACCAAATAATTTATATATCAAAATAGAGATTATTTTTTTGAGAATACGATGGTATAGGGTTGCCTGTGAAAAACATACACATAGATATGAAATGCCCTATCAAACTTTTCCCCAATCAAAAATCGCTATAGCGTGAAAAATGCGTCCTGTAGGCAAGAAAAGACAGACAAAAGCATTTTGGCCAATATCAAACATGAGATAGGCAGGTACTTAGTATAGAAATAGTCTAATTAGAACCCTGTAGTGCTACCGGGAGCGCACATTACGATCACGCTTTTCGGATTACTTTTACTTTTTGTCCTAGTGTGCTATACGTGTACTGTACGTGTAAGTCTTTTGACAGACACGTTTGCGAAATTCATTGTTTTGACAACGAACAATTATAGGATCTCTCGCTCACTCAGAGACCTTGGAAGTTCTTTCGTTGATCCATGATTGGTCAAATGGTGAAATGACAGTAGTCGGAGCGGATTTGCTTCGTAAATTCCTACGGCATGTCCGGAGTTGCCGTATTTGGTTCGTTGTCAAACTAAGTTGTAACATTGAGAAACAAGCTTGAACAAGTACCTACTTTATTGTATAATAAATGCTTTAAATAATGATATGACTTTACTTACTTGCTTTCATTTGGTCGTTGGAAACACGACGAGGAGCAATCAGATCAAAAAACTACTCAAGATAGAAACAGAAATACCCCACAGGATCTGTTGTTTTAAAGAAATAAGATCCTTGTATGTACTAAAGCTAAAACTCGTGTCAGTCTTTTTAAAACTCTTTTAATTTTATCGGCAGCAGTAGCAGTAGGGCATGAGAGTAAGATCTGTAATATCTTTAGTAATATTAGCAAAGATGGTGTTTCAGGAACTCATTAGCTACTGCCGTATCAGAGTCAGTCAACACTTTTATTTTAGCATACCGCCTTCGCTATCGAAAGAGCAGACAATTCGTTGCTATTGTATTAGATAAAGTACGTACATACACACTTACACATTTACATACTTACACACTTACATACTAACATACATCTAACATGAATAACGGCGAAACACCCAACCTTCATTTAATTTGGCTTCGCCGTAGATAATATTTCTATTTTATAAACAAATTAGGTATGTACCGAGTGTCAAAGTTAATCTACAACGATTGGAATGGAAACGTCCCTAGATATGCCAAATCCTTATCTAATCATCTGATCAGTGTTGCCACTTTAGAGAATTTGTCACTAGATTTAGGGAATTCTACAGTAGCTTATCGATTTTTGCATTTGCTTAGTCACTAGACATAGATTTGGTGACTTCTAGCGACTTTTTTGCCAATCGATGACCACTAAAAAAAAATATTTATTTATTTTCCCCTGAGTAAATAAAGGGAACTTTATAAGGTATTTTTATCATAATGCTGACAACACCGACACTCAATATGACCGATCGTCGCATGAGAATCGTGATTGGTGCTCTAACTCTGACGTACTGAATTAGTAATTTGATATCCTTGTCTAGTCACGTTATTTCCCCTGTTACGATATGGGGAATAACTTACAGCTTTTTTTTTGAGATTTTCATTCAGTGTTCACTGTTCATTCCTATTCGTTCTGTTTTGTTGTTGTCGCGGTGTGTGCCGTATTGTAAAACCTTTGTTATAACATTGTTGTACATCGAGAGTCAGAATGGAAATTCCTTTAAAAAAAGAAGGTATATGGCCAGAAATATCGCAAAGAATGGGAAATAATTGAAGAGTTTAAAATGTGGCTTAAACCAGTTGTGACAGACCCTATGAAAGCTCATTGTGCGTATTGCCGGACGGATTTACAAGCAAGAATAAATGATTTGCGAAAGCATGCAGAGTCAAGGAAACATAAGGATAAATGTGATGCTATATCTACGAACAGAAGAATTGACTTTTCAGCTGCTCCTAAACCACATCCCAAGACGGATTTGAACACCTTAAGAGCAGAAGGTAGGCTAGCACTTTTTATAACAGAACATACTGCCATATCTCAAATTGATCACCTTACTGAAACTATAAAAAAGTGTTTTCCTGATTGCAAAGAAGCTGCGAAAATCAAAATGCACAGAACCAAGTGTACTGAAGTGATTAAAAATGTTATCGCCCCCCACTTCATTCAGACACTCATAAATGACATCGGATCACAAAAGTATAGCATCTTGCTCGATGAGTCCACTGATCTTAACGTGTCCAAATATTTGGGAGTAGTGTTACGATATTTCAGTCCCGCAAGAAACACTGTGGTATCATCTTTTCTGGCTTTGGAACCTCTGATCGCATGTGATGCTCGTGGTATTGTAAATGCTTTGCTGAAATGTTTAGAACGACATGGCATACCACTGAAAAACATGATCGGATTGGGTTGTGATAACGCCTCTGTTATGATCGGTATAAATAACGGCGTACATAAAATTCTAAAAACTGAATACGGATTAACAAATCTAGTTCTTGTGAAATGTGTATGCCACTCACTACAACTAGCCGTATCTCATGCTTCTGAACACACATTGCCCAGTAATATAGAATTTCTTATCAGGGAAACTCACAATCGGTTTTCAAATTCACCTAAACGCAGAGAAGAGTACAAAGAACTGTACCAGTTAATAAACTGTGGCGAAAATTCTTTGAAAATTTTGAGATCTTGTGCAACCCGCTGGCTTCAGTGGAGCAGGCAGTAACGAGAATTTTGTCGCAGTGGGATGACTTAAAACTACATTTTGCACTTACGAGAGATAAATGTTACACCTCTGACATACTCCACGCAATGTTTTCGGACGAAACAAATCACCTGTACCTCTGTTACATGAGAAGCGTTTTGAATGACGTTCAAATAGGAGTAAAAACTTTTGAAAGCGAAGATTGTAACCCTGTGGCATTGCTTAGCACTTTAATGACGCTTCTACGCTCCGTTTGCACAAGAATAATGATGCCATCGGCTGCAACTACCAATGACGATTTTTTACACATTCAAATTGAAGAGCATCTGAACTCTGTCCCATATTTAGGGTATTTATTTGAACGCAGGCGAGCAAGTCAGCATTGCCTGTTGAATGTATAAATGCAGTTAGAAAAAAGTGCATTGATTTTAACATTAAACTAGTAAAAGAAATCCAGCAGAGGCTACCAAGCAACTTCACTATATTAAACAAAATGTCTCAGTTTAGTGTTGAAAATACACTTCGACAAGTAAAAGACAACTCAATTACAGAACTAGCTTCAGAAATGGGTGTGGATGCTGAAACAATTGATAAAATTTTGCAGCAATGGCAGACTATAAATTTAGTGAAATGGCAAAATACAAAAAATATTATTAGTTTTTGGGCTGAAGTTTTTGAGTATAAAAACGCAGCTGGAATAAATAGTTTCCAAGAACTAGCTGATTTCGCAATCTCCGTGATATCTCTACGTCACTCCAATGCTGCAGTAGAGAGAATTTTCAGTACTATGAACATCATCAAAAGTAAGTTAAGAAACAGGATGAACATCAGCACTTTGAATAGCATTCTTTTTATTAAAAACAGGCTGAAAGTAATGAATGACCAGTGCTTTAGCTACGAACTCCCAGAAGAAGTAATTGAGGAAATAGGAAAAAATAAAAAGTATTCTTTTAAACATTATAAAGAAGAAAGTTATGTCCCTACTGCCATATTACCATCAACATCATCGGGAGTGGAAGATTTGACGGACGAGACGGATGTGATTGGCGAAGAATTGTTCTTAATTCTAGGTGATTCTGTGAATTTTTAAATATAGATTAAGTATACCTAAATTTTAAACTTCTACTACTAAGAGCTAAATAGGTGTAGTTATTATGTTAATGGTAAAAATTTTTAAGAATTAATTAAACAATCACGATTTTCGTGTTTTTATTTTTTGTTTATGACCACATAATGAAAAACTACTAAAAAATATATTTTTTTAAACAAAATTATGACCGAATAGGATTAAAGGAATTCTAGGGAATTTTTAATATTCTAAATTATCATTATCTAGCGAGTTTTGATTGTACATCTAGTGACTTGTCCAAATTAAAGGTGGCAACACTGCATCTGATACACAGATCAGTGTGAATGCCACATGCAAGCACAGCGGCTGTGCTCGCGACGCTCTCAACTTAAACATATTATGAGTTTCGCAGACAAAGTGGTGTTAGTGACGGGCGCCAACTCTGGCATCGGCGCCGCCACGGCGCGGCTGTTTACTAGAGAAGGCGCCCGCGTCGCCCTGGTGGACAAGAAGCAGGACAAGCTCAATAAAGTCAAGGATAACTGCACCAAACTTGGCCCCAATCCCCTAGTCATCATTGCAGATGTATCCAACGACGACGATGCCAAACGTATCGTCAAAACTACTATTGAACATTTCGGAAGATTGGATGTACTGGTGAACAACGCTGGAATGCTGACTGCATACGGGACTCTCTTAGAAGGAATTGTTATGAATACATATGACGCGATTACTAATACAAATGTCCGGGCTGTCGTTCATATAACTTCATTAGCTACTCCACATTTAGTCGAGAGCAAAGGAAGTGTTGTCAACATTGCTTCCATAGCTGGAATTAATGCGACGTCATCGCCACTTTTAGCGTATTCCATGTCAAAAGCAGCATTGATTCATTTCACTAAGGGAGCTGCCCTGGAGCTCGCTTCGGCTGGAGTGAGAGTAAACGCTATTAGTCCAGGTCCTGTAAATACAGATATTTTGAAAAATGCTGGCTTTCCATCGACGTGGGAACAGTCCGCAGAGAAAACAGCTTTAGGAAGATTCTCGGAGCCGGAAGAAATAGCAGAGTTAGTGTTATACCTGTCCAGTGAGAAAGCTAAGGGCGTCACTGGATCGAATTTCGTTTCTGATAATGGTTGGTTGTTGAAAAAATAAGTTAAGATTGTAAATAACTTGATTGAGTAAAGATTTTCAATATTTCCCTTCTTTTATTTTTGACAAAAAGTGGTGATGATTTGGCAAAAGTGTGGATTTGCAGTGGAAATAGCGCGATAAGTAAATTTTGTTATGTTATTGAACATGACGCGGTGACGTAACTATGATACAAGTGATAACGACCTTTCAAGGGCACAGCAGCAGTACGTTTATACCTACCTACCTAAAAGGCTGATTTAAATTAATATATCTTCTTATAATTTTTTTGAAGTGAAAACTTCATTAGCGGCGTTGTGCACTTTTTTTGTAATGGGTAAAAAATGTTAAACTCGCGTCAGGACACGTGCCCTGATCGAAAATTCGTAAGACGGAGCGGAGTTGGCACAAGGGGCCTAAGCGCCTTTGGAGTTTATGGCTCTTACGACCATTTTGTGTTTGTAGTGACAATAAAATAACAAAGGAATTTTATTTTCTATTATGACATACAATAGACGGATATTTTCAGTAGCATTGTCAAAAGATGAATAGTCCAGTTTGTTTATAATGAGATCAGAACGACTTGAGCGTCTAGAGTTCGAATACCACCGGAAGGTGTTCACTTTTTAGTTCAATGAATTTATTTTTATTTTACGACCGGTATTTTGATTTTTTTATTTTTCCATTTTTTTCCAAAATATCAAAAATGCACAACGTTAATATTCAAGTTTTCACTTCTGCCGGCACTCCCGGAGTGCAACCCATCGTTTTTTTTTTAATAAAAAAATAATATTTTTATAAAAGCTTTTACTGTGCTGTGAACATAATATCTTATCAAGACAATATAATAAGCCAAAACTCGATTGGGTTGCGTCGTTTTATTACAGGGTTTCTATAGCCACCTTCCGGCTCCATTATCAGATCAGCTTCTTGTCATAATATTATTAGCATTGTCATCTGATTAACATCAACAAACAAAAATTCGTCTTAATTAGAAACGGGGAGTGGCTCAAATTTAACTTGCAAGAGTTGCAAGATAAACAACAACAAAAGGGCAGGGTAAAAATCAACGCCGCTGTCAAAAAATTGAAATTGAAAATAACTCCATGCATACGTAGACTCAGAGGCGGTAGTATGATTCACGTTCCGACCGTTTGTATGGAGAAACACTACTGTTTTATATCATTACCGTGACTAAACTATTCCCATATATCGATCTAGTTTCATGTCCAACTCCTTCACTTCTCAAGCCATACGGCTTTGGAATGCATAACCCGAAGACATCAGACAAATCTCTAGTAGACATATTTACAAGAAAAAAGTGCACGATTTACTTTTTGAATCCTTAAACAACTAGAATTCATCGGTTATATACTTATATGTATGTATGTATATAATATGTTGGATGTATTAATATATTCAAGTGCACCGGAAGACCAACCGGAGCGGTCTTCTTTGACATAGCAACGGCCTTCGACAAGGTCTGGCATGAGGGTTTGGTATCCAAACTCGTCCGCATGGGCATGTCAATCAATCTCGTGCGCATCATACGAGATTTCCTGTCGAATAGGTCGTTCCGCTATCGTCTCCAGGGCTGTCTCTCGACGTCACGCCCCATCAGAGCCGGAGTCCCGCAAGGCTCAGTGCTCTCTCCGACCCTATTCTCGCTGTTCACAAGCGATATCCCCAAAACTCCAAACGTGGAGTATGCCCTATATGCCGACGATACGGCAATCTACTACTCCCACTTCCGGAAAGAGATTCTTTCCAACAAACTCCAGAAAGCCATCACAGCGCTTGGAGAGTGGTTTCAGAAGTGGAGAATCACCGTGAACCCGTCCAAAAGTACCGCAGTGTACTTTAGTGACGATCCCGGTGCTACGAGTTGCCCCCGTAGGGGAGGTTCCACTCCACTTCTTAAAACCCTATCACTGTTCGGCCAGTCCATTCAATGGGCAAAACAGGCCAAATACCTAGGCGTAACACTAGACAGTGCTATGACCTTTGGTCCCCACATAAAGAGAGTCAGAGACCGCGCGGCTCACTGCCTCTTTAGGTTGTCCCCGATGATCAGCAATCGTAGAATGTCACTTCGTAACAAGTTGACATTGTACAAGCTGTGCATCCGCCCTATCATGTCGTACGCCAGCGTGTGCTTCGCACACGCTGCCGGCATGCATATTAAAAAACTACAAGTCATCCAAAATAGGTTCCTCAGGAAGGCTACCCAAGCGGCATGGGGTACCCGGAATGTGGACCTACATCGCGAACTGGAGCTCACCTCTATCCCCCGATTCTTCAAAGAGATCGCCTCACGATCCTTTGAACGCGCCCCCAATCATCCCAACCAGTTAGTAGCGAAAGCTGCTGACTACAACCCCACAGATTTCCTTAGGTGTAGGAGACCAAGGCATGTACTCAACGATCCGGACGACCCCATTAGTCGTGCGATTCCCCCTACCGTAGAGTCACCTGCGCAACGCAGACATAGCACACAAATTAGCTCGATTACGAATCCCACTCGCCGGCGAGTGCGGATCAGGAATAGGAATAGGACTGGCGCGTTCACGAGGTACCGCACGGTACCCGGTCGCTTCTAGCCAGTCAGCCCTTCAGGCGCTTGACACTTGGTCAAAGCCGATCGCCAGTGACGCCCAAAGCCAAGGTTCGTTCCCACCCGGTGGGAGCCCTTTGTGCTGTCACTTAACGGTGTGGACAACATCTTGCCATTTTGGCAATGTTGGTCCCGCCTAACCCGTCGCGCCCGGTGAGCTGTAAAATGGGCTCAGCATACAGCGAATTACTTCGATAAAAAAAAAAATAAAAAAAAAAAAAAAAACCAGTGCCGACTCATTCTCGCTTCATCTTTCGTGTGACTAGGTCGTTACTCTGCCGGTTTGGTTAACTGTTTTAGTGTTTGTCGTAATTGTTAGATCATAGTGTTGTTATGTTCATTTTGTAATTAATTAGTTAGTTTGTGATATTTTTGTGCTGAATGATGTGAATTAAATGGTTGTGTAAAAATTCTATTTTTGAGTTAATATTTCTTAAGGCAGTTGTAATTAAATCTTTAAAAAAAAAACACTTCTGGTCTTATTTCCAAGATCAGAAGTGGGATTCGTTCTCTTTTGCCCACGTATTTTGTTTTACATGTGATTTTAGTTGGTTTATGATTTGAATAACCGTTTATTTTTTTCTTTTCTAACACGTGTAGGTGTTGATTGCGAGTCATCATAGTCGTCAAGGGTGAGTTATTTCCATTTTTTCTCCATTTTGTTTGTACTGTGGTATTTCAGTGATTTGTGTGTGATTTTCTTCCGTACATTGGTGTTTTTTTTTATTTGTTTTGTGTTTTTCATAAGTGTTTGAATTATAAGTTATTGTTCGAATCTTTATAAAGTTAGAATGCCAGATCACGGGCGTGATCGCAGTGTGAGCCGCCGTGATAGTCGAAGCCCGTATCGTGAGCATGATCGCCGTGATAGTCGCGGTCGACATAGTAGTAGGCACCGTGAACGGTCTTCTGAAATGGACGCTCTAATGGCTCGTGTTAGGGTGTTAGAAGAAAAGGTTAGGTCTTCGTCTGCGTCGGTTCGTTCTAATGTACGAGTGGTACGTTCGAAAAATCGAGATGTGAGTCGAGATAGGGCGCCACTGCGGCGCCAGCGAACACCGTCACGTTCACATGCATGTCACCCATCGCCAACGCAGTCCAAGCATACGTTGGTGTCGCCAAGTAGACGTAGGTCGCGTTCACCAGATAGGTACATGTCTACGTCTCACGATCGAAGTAGGAGACACTCACGGGATTGGCTTGTATCGCCCACCCGTAATCCATCGCGTTTGCATTGTAGATCTAGATCGCCACCTCGTGATACGGAACGTAACTTGAAACATCAGCGGTTGACGCCGGAACGTTCGTCGGTTACCGATCGCATTGTAGACGCGATACGTTCCATAAACTATGGGGGTAGGTCGAGCCAACATTTTTTCATTTCGAGTTTCGATCCGAATTTGCACAATTTTGATGATTGGTGTGCGGAAGTGGATCGTGCTAAATCATGTAACAAGTGGAATGACTACGAATGCCTTTCGCGTATCGGTAACTGTCTTAAAGGTGACTCACAATCATGGTTAAACGAGTGGGTGTCAAATGATCGTTCCTGGACAAATTTTAAGAAAGAGTTTAAGCCGTTATGTCCAAAGACACCCGACATTGCGAATATTTTGGCCGAGGTCATTAATACAAACTCCGACAAGTATCCTACGTATGCGGATTATGCGCGTCGCGCGTTGCTTCGGTTACGTATAGTGCGGGGTCTCAGTGATGAGTTGATTTCGGCAATAATTATACGCGGCATTAGCGATCCGAATATTCGAGCGTCGGCAACTAATGCAAAATTAATGCCTAATGATCTGATTGAATTTTTTTCGATTTATGTTAAGTCGGTTGGTACCTCAAAGAGTTTTGCGCCGCGTTCGGTTGCGTTTAATAGTACCCCGAGTAAGCAAACCACGGATTCATCGCGAAAAAAGAGTACTGGTGATTTTAAATGTTTTTCGTGTGGTCAACCGGGGCATAGGCAGGCTAATTGTTCTAAGCGTCATAAGGTCGATCAGGGGTCGAGTAAGCCGTCGAATACTTCGAGTGCCGCGTCTTCAAGGTCTGCTTTCGTGCCGACCAGGTCTGAACCTTGTTCATTCTGCAAAAAATTGGGTCACAGTGTCGATACTTGTTTTGCGAAACAAAGGTCCGAAGCGGCAAATAAGGAGACAGTCAATTTTTGTAACGTTTTGGTTGCTTCCACCAATAGTGACGTTGTAGTGGCTGTCATTCAGGATGTATCGGTGGATATTTTGATCGATAGTGGTTCGACTATTTCACTAATGTCGTCATCGTTGCTGAAACATTTTAACTGTTCAGTTAAGCCTGCTTTTCGGATTTTAAAGGGATTGGGTAGCCAGGAGGTAGAAAGTACGTCTTATGTAAGGTTGCCGATTGAGTTTGACGGGTTGACTCTCGAGGTAGACTTGTTCGTTGTACCATCTCAGTACATGAACACTCCAGTCATATTAGGTACAGATGTTTTGAATAGGGAAGGAGTTAGGTATGTTCGTACCAAGGATTATCAGCGGCTTACGAGGGTTGAACGTAACTCGGATACGGTGAACACAGTTCAATCTGAGGCTTCTATTCCAATTAACATTCCTCTTATTGGTGTACAGTTACAAAAGCTGTTAGAGATAATAAATTACTTTTCAAAATTTTTCATTTCTGGCACTGCGACCTCAACAGTTAAGACAGGGTGTATGTCAATAAAACTTAACTCCAACATTCCTGTCTACTATCGCCCTTATAGACTGTCTCACGCCGAGACACTTCGCGTTCGCGAAATTATTAAAGATCTTTTGGATAAAGGCATTATTGAGGAGTCAGATTCTGAGTACGCGAGTCCTATATCCTTCTCGTCAAAAAGAAAGACGGGTCGGACAGAATGTGTTACTAACTAAGCTCTGCTACCAAAAATGTTGGGCGCAGAGTAGCTAAGATTCCGTTCTGGGTACCAAGAGATTTTGTGACTACGCTCTTGGTACGAGTCCGGCAATCTCAACGGCAACGAACAAACACACATACAACCTACGCAGTCTGCTACCACCCTGTATATACATACTGTATATAAATACAGTACATAACTAGGTACAGGGACCTATTTTAATCTAATTTAACTAATTATGATTTGAACTTAATTCTAATTAAAAGTAGTTATACTAATTATAAAACTCACCGCCTCCCCGCGGTCCTCAGGCAGCCTCGCCTGGCCTTCGCGTCGATCCCCTGGTCGTCCTCAGGGATGGCGACGGCCTCAGGTCTCTTCATAGACCCGAGATCAGTGGTGCAGAAGAATTGGGTCCATTTTTTTAGTTTTACAAATTTTTTAGTAGCCTGGATATGGCAACTGGGTTCCACCAGATCCCATTGGATCAGGAGTCGATACCGCTCACAGGATTTGTCACGCCTGAGGGTCATTATCAGTATCTCAAAATGCCTTATGAATTGGCCAACGCTCCTGTCGTTTATCAGCGAATTATCGCAAAAACACTTCGCGAGTTCATCGAATCTGGTGATATCCTGGTCTACATTGACGATGTACTTATTTTAAGTAAAACGGTAGACCAAGGCCTTATTTTGCTTCGTAAGGTCCTTGACACATTAACCAGCGCCGGTTTTTCGATTAACTTGAAGAAGTGTTCGTTTTTTGCGACAGAGATAGAATATCTGGGACGAACAATTAGTGAAGGTCAGGTTAGGCTGAGCCATGAGAAGGTGAGAGCTTTGATTGACTCAGCCGAACCACAAAATGTAAAACTGGTTCGTCAGTTTATGGGCTTAGCCAGTTATTTTAGACGCTATATGGCTGACTTTGCCCAAAAGACTGCGTGTGTGGCCGCATTAACTAAAAAGGGCGTTAACTTTTCTTGGGGGATAGAACAACAGGCTGCCCGAAAGTACATCATAGAATGTCTAACGAGTGAGCCGGTACTAGCCATCTATGATCCTTCGTTACCAATAGAGGTCCATACAGACGCGAGCTCTATTGGTTATGGAGCTGTTTTGATGCAGATACATGAGGGTAACCGTAAACGAGTTGTGTCTTATTTTAGCCGACTGACTCAGGGTGCTGAGAGCAAATACCACTCTTATGAGCTGGAAACGCTTGCAGTCGTTAAGGCCCTCGAGCACTTTAGGCATTATCTTGTGGGTGTACGCTTCACCGTGGTAACTGACTGTAACGCTTTAAAACTAACTCAGAGGAAAAAAGATTTGTGCCCAGAGTGGCCCGGTGGTGGGTATACCTACAAGATTTTGATTTCTCTTTGGATTATCGTAAGGGTTCCCTTTTGTCCCATACCGACTATCTCAGCCGTAATCCGATCAATACTGTTACTGTCCAGAAACCTCAGAATTGGGCTCGAATTGCTCAGGCTTCTGACGAAGAGACTCGGTCTCTTATGCAGAGATTGTCGGACGGTCAATTGGATGCTACTCAATATGTTGTAAAGAATGATATCTTGTATTTTAAATGTACACCTACTGGTGAAAATTCAAGATTGTTATGCTACATTCCGAAAGGTTAAGGATTAAGCCTTTTACGAATATATAATAAATATAATATAATATAATAAACAATTTTTCTTTCTTTCTTTCTTTCAAATATTCCACGTAGAACATGACCATCCTGGGGTAGATAAAACAGTGGACTTGATCATGAAGCACTTCTGGTTTCCAGGGTTGAGAGCTTTCGCATTGAAATATATAACACACTGTTTGGTGTGCCTTTCTCATAAAAAAGTAGCTCGTGCTCCTTTCCAACCCATTCATTCATGGGAAAAACCAGATGTGCCCTTTGAGACAGTCCATATGGATGTGTTGGGACCTCTACCAGAAGCCGATGGCTATCGTTATGTTCTAATAGTAATAGACGCTTTTTCTAAGTACTGTTTGTTGTATCCTATGTTTCGGCAAGAGTCAGACGAATTAAAACGCCATGTTACCAACTTCGTTTCACTTTTTGGAACGCTCAAGCTAATCGTAGCTGACAGAGGTCGGATGTTCTAAAGTGCCGACTTCCTCGACTGGATTAATGGTATGGGCTGTGACACGCATCTGATAACTCCCGAGATGCATCAATCCAACGGGCAAGTGGAGCGCTATTGCCGTACTGTGTCAATATGGTACGAATTGAGGGCAATTATCGCGAACAAAGATGGCCAACTGTCATGTGGAAGCTACAGCTGGTCCTCAATATCACCAAGCACAGGACAACAAAATGTTTAGCTCTGAACCTGTTAATTGGCATTGATGCCACTCATTCGAAGTTTAAATCGTGATGTGGCCATTGTGGGCTCAAGCCCAAACAGGGAAGCTCTCCGGGAGATGAATCGCCAGAGAGTTTCTGAACGTCTTCGTTCAAACCAAGCGACTCAAAATGCTTATGTCAACAAAAGTCGCAAGTCACCTCGTGGCTTTGAACTTAATTCTTTAGTTTTTGTAAGAAAACAGGCTCAAGCGACAGGGAAGGTGGATTCCTGTATGCGAGGGCCTTACCGGGTGATGAAGATCCTGCCTCATGGTCGCTATGAGCTGCAGCTCCTGGCAGGCTCATATGGGAAGTCAACACAGGCAGCTGCGGAATATATGATGCCGTGGCATGGAGAATGGACTCCTGATATTTGTTCTGCTTTCTTTAGTGGTAAGTGAATTTTATTATACTTACCAAGAAGTCTGCTCAAATATTTTTTGTGAGACACGCCTGTGCCGGGGCCTCTGTCTGTTTTAAAGATAATGGTTTCGAGAAGTAAATTTTTGTGCTCTATTATTTTTGTGAGTGTAATATGTTTACGCATGGGGCAGACACGGTCGATGGAGGTTTTATCTTGCGGTCTGGATAGCCGCTATCTTGAAGTCCGTGTACTTGGGTAAGCTATCTTGGCTGACGGATGTACTTCCAGTGTAAAGTATGTTTCATGTTATGGAATGCTGTATTGGAGTGCGCTCAGACATGCGATTCTGGTATATGGAACATGCTTGGTGTTGTGTGCTCGGACACAGTCTTGGAGTCGCTCAGATACGTGGTCCTGGAGCATTGGTACACGCAGCGTCATACCACGGGTTGCTTCCTGACGAGTCGTGGGGTATACATATGTGTGTGTGGTGCTTGTGTAGGAAGCACTGTCCTCGGATTATTGAAAGTTTGGGTTGAAACATTCTTTTATGTGGAACCGATTCACACACGCAAAGTTATGTCTCACGTAAGTGCACGTAGATCTCTAACGAGTCGTGAGGCGGCACTGCCCCGACGGGAACTGCCCCGGGTGATTGGTACAGATATCAGTTTGTTTTATATCCGTCTTGCTTAGGCTAGGCTAGATCAGCTAGCCTACTGTATTGCTGTTTAACTTAACTACTAATTAAGTTTCCTCACTTTGTTTTGAATTGAGTGAACAAGTTTTTGTGCTTTGGTTCTTGTTCTGTGCAGATGCAGACGACGAGAGCGAGGAGTCCGCCTCGTGTGTTACCCAGCCTCCCATAGTCGAGGTGCCTGACGCTGGGCAGAGATTGACGGAAGAATCTGTCACGCCGCCCAGGACCCCATCCGGCAGTGAAGACTCTTCCATGCCAATCTTGAATACCGACCATCACAGTTAGAGATGAAGGAGCCTGAGGTCGGCCTCCCGTCAGGAAAGGCCGTGTTGGCGAGAAGAGTAATGGTGGAGGGGAAAGCCTATAAAAAGGCGATGCCGCTCCAGTGCCGACACATTCTCGCTTTATCTTTCGTGTGACTAGGTCGTTACTCTGCCGGTTTGGTTAACTGTTTTAGTGTTTGTCGTAATTGTTAGATCGTAGTGTTGTCATGTTCATTTTGTGATTAATTAGTTAGTTTGTGATATTTTTGTGCTGAATGATGTGAATTAAATGGTTGTGTAAAAATTCTATTTTTGAGTTAATATTTCTTAAGGCAGTTGTAATTAAATCTTTTTTAAAAAAATCACTTCTGGTCTTATTTCCAAGAATAGTATTTACTTTATACGATACTTATGTTTAATTATTTAAAAGTACCTACTTATTATATATATCTGGATATTGTATCTATCTATTTAAGACGCCAACTATTATTTCTGCTTCTCTTCTCCTAAAGGTTGACAAGGAGAGAATGCTTTAGCATTAAGTCTACCTATTGTAGCTGTTGGATCAATTTAATTTTTAAATAAAAAAATTAAAAAAACTTAGCGTTACATTAACATTAACATTTATACATGGGAAAACTCCCTTAATCACGATATCACTACACAAATAAAACAAAGATGGAATGGAGAGAAATAGCGGAAAACAGAACCTTAATGAAAAAAGAAGCCGATAAGATTTATAATGCCCTAGAGTCAGATTCAGAAACCGACCTGGAATCAGAAGGACATACCTTGACCGCAGCACAAATCAATTCACCACTGACAGTAAACTAAACTAGGCGTTAGCTCAGAAATCGCAAAGGTTTTCCCGTCAAACAACAAAAGACAACCACAGCGAACCTTCTACCACCTACCTATCATTAGTATTTAAGGAAAGTACTTTAAATATCAAAAAAATAAAAAAAAACTTAGCGTAAGTTAATGATCTGACGTCAACAACTTTTATGAAATCGAAAGAAATACATTACAATTATCAAGTGATACAAACATTCAAAGATAAATAAATTATTTTACTTTGACTTTGGAGATAGAAACGATTAGAAACGTACCTATACTATATATAATGCCAAATACTAATCTAATTACTTGATACAAAGATCAGTGTGAACGCGACATCCACGCACAGCAGCCGTGCTCGCGACGTTCTATAACAAACATGAGTTTCACAGACAAAGTGGTGTTGGTGACGGGTGCCAGCTCCGGCATCGGCGCCGCAACGGCGCGGCTATTCACTAAAGAAGGTGCCCGCGTCGCCCTGGTGGGCAGGAAGCAGGACAAGCTTAAGAAAGTCGAGGATGACTGCGCCAAACTCGGGCTTAATCCCCTAGTCATCATCGCAGATGTATCCAACGACGACGATGCCAAACGTATCGTCAAAACTACTATTGAACATTTCGGAAGATTGGACGTACTGGTGAACAACGCTGGGATAGCTGGATTCGGAACCATTTTAGGAGGAAATGCAATGAATACATATGACGCGATTACTAATACAAATGTCCGGGCTGTCGTTCATATAACTTCATTAGCTACTCCACATTTAGTCGAGAGCAAAGGAAGTGTTGTCAACATTTCTTCCATAGCTGGAATTCATGCGCCGCAACCGCAATTTTTAGCATATTCCATGTCAAAAGCAGCATTGAATCATTTTACTAATGGAGCTGCCCTGGAGCTCGCTTCTGCTGGAGTGAGAGTCAACGTCATCAGTCCAGGTCCTGTTAATACAGACATTATGGAAAATGCCGGTTATCCGTCGTCATGGGAAAAGTTCGCAGAGAAAACAGCTTTAGGAAGATTCTCGGAGCCGGAAGAAATAGCAGAGTTGGTGTTATACCTGTCCAGTGAGAAAGCTAAGGGCATCACTGGATCGAATTTCGTTTGTGATAATGGTTGGTTGTTGAAAAATTAAGTTATCATTGTAAATAAATTGATTAAATAAAGATTTCCTATCTCTTTTATTTTTGACAAAAAGTTGTGATGATTTGGCAGTAAATGTGAGTGATAAAATGATGTGATAAGTAAATGTTGTTAATGTAGTTCATACCTCACTGATAACGACCTTTCAAAGGTACAGCAGCAGTACGTTTTTACCTACCTATCCCCTATCCCCTATCCTTATCAAATGATTAGGTAGTTTATATGGAAGTGGCGGTTAGATTATACGGCAATTACATGATAAGATTATCGTGTAATTGCCATATGATTTCAGTAGTAGCTCTGTGAGTGTCTGTAATTCGGACCCACGAAAGAATTTTTGCCGAAGCTGAAACGGAGACCTTCGTTCGCTTCGCTCGCTCAGTCAATGAGGCGAATTCACCATGTTAATAAATACTTAATTTTGCTTTCAGCTTGGTCTCTCTCTTCGTATCTGTGACAGTCTGTATTTAAGTATGTACATACGAAAAGGCTGAGCTGAATTAAATACCATATTTTCGTACAAGCTTTTATTGTGAGCCTTAGAATATAACATATCAAGACAAATGTAAATAGGTAGGCCCAAATAATTTATAATACTATCTAGAATAACTACGAGTAATAATCTCACAAAAATGACATTGAAAATTAAACTTAATGCCACGCACATAAAGCTCATATTTTCATTATGCTTATATTTAAATATCCAACGTTCCCAAAAAATTTACCTAAAGTTATAGGCGTCCCTTTCCCGCAAACTGTCAGTGCAATAAAGTATAAGGGGAGAGCTATAACTTTAGGTATAACTTTTGGAAACGGCTTTGTCATTTCGTAAGCATTCTAGATTTGTATACAATTTCTTTGAATAGGCCCAATCAGTAGCGGCGTTAGGGTAGGGCGCGGTTGGGCGACCGCCCAGAAAGGGGCGACAGGGGGCGTTTTTGGGCAAGGAGGGATCACAGGTAATAATAAATGGCGGCCACTCCTAGACCCTTATTTGCATGCATCTCAATCAGAAACGGGGAGTGGCTCAAAAACTTACAACTTTTACAAGGTTTACATACAGTACGGAATCCAATCAACAACAACAAAAGACAGGGCAAGCTAAATAAGAGCTTGTAAAAATCATCGCCGCTGTCAAAAAATTTAAATTAAAAATATCTTAGGCCCACTTATCTTGCTGAGCATGGCCCTTGTCCTTATCCTTAGGAACCATAACCACAGCAGACAGTAAGAGTATTATATACAGAACGGAATCTCCTATGGTCCCGCGCAATATGCGTCCCCGTTCTCCCCCGCACCTCTCCCCCGTTCTCGCCGTATTGAGGGTCGAGAGCAGGCGAACACACACCCATTGACGTGTGCACGCGGCACACAGCGGCACAAGAACGGGGGAGAGGTGCGGGGACGGGGAACGGGGACGCATATTGCACGTAATAGGTACCTTAAGAGATTCCGTTCTGTATGTAATACTCTGACTATATTCTGTGCCATAACCCTTTTTAATTCTGTAATGTATAGGTTAAGGCCGTACCTGAATTTTCCGGGGTCCAGTGTTGCCCCCATTTAAAATAAATAATTTCAAAGAAAGCGGAGACATTATTTAAAATTTTGCTACTACCAAGTCCTAATATAACCCTTCAAAGTATTTTATGAACTGTGAGAACGTTAAGCTTTACTAGGCACATTTGCGAAAAACGGCCACTTTTGGCCAATGTGCGTAGTAAAGCTTAACGTTCTCATTATAAACTGTAAACAGTGGTTCATAAAATACTTTGAAGGGTATTCTAGGACTTGGTAGTAGCAAAATTTTTAATAATGTCGCCGCTTTCTATGAAATGATTTATTTTAAATGGGGGCAGCACTGGACCCCGGAAAATTCAGGTACGGCCTTAACGCATATTAATCGTGACTGTAGATGAATACTTATAGGTATGTACTCGTATATGTATCTACTTTAATTATTATATTTCAATAGCAACGAGTTGTGTGCTTAAAATTTGCTATTTCGACAGGGAAGGCGGTATGCAGTATACTCTGTCTTACCAACTTACCTTGTCTTTTCCTGAATCTGATCTTCTAATCGAGCGCCTTCTTCTTCTTCTTAAAGTGCCTCTCCAACTAGTTAAGGTCGGCAATCAGCTTGGCGTAGTCCTTCTTGTTTCTAATCTCCTAATCGAGTGTGCTAACCTGGTGTCGGATTTGTCTGTTTGAGCTGCCTTATGGCATCTGACGTAGATCAATTTATTTATTTATTTAATCTTTAACGCTAAAATAAAATAGAAGTATCTAAAAGAGGCGGATGCCATATGGTATTCTCTCCCGGTCAACCATTGGACCAAGCAGAAAATATGTGTGGCTGGCGTAATAAATATTTTAATAAGAAAACTTGACATTGTTCAAATATAAATAATCAAAAGCACATATAGGTACTTATACAAAAATATACTATTAAACATAAAACACAGTGCCTGGCAATGTCATCTTTTCCTCCAATGTTTTCCTTTACCGGAAGCAGTCTTATCAGATTCAACTACCTATACAGATCTGTGAATATGATCATAGTAAGTTTCATTACACTTTCTGATTTAAAGTTCCTAAAATCTACACATCTGAACTTGCAGGTAACTTTCGAACGCGACGTTCCCTTTACCACACCTTTAGTTATAATATTAAAGTTGCTTGAAAGTTTCAAATAAAATGTTGATGCAATGTATAGAAATTCACATGCAGCAACTTACAGTAATACTTTTCAAGTAAATTACCACTATTAAGTCCATGTAACATTCAAAGTGAAAGTTACTGAAAGTTTTAACTGGTCTTTAAAAGCAACATGCATCTAATATGACTGGGACAGGCGGCCGTTGACTCGATCGATCAGCTGATCAGTTTGTATGAAAATTCAAATATCTTTTTTTCGGTTTAGTGAAAGTTGTAAAACAAAGTTGTTTAGTTTCATAGGCTGAGGTATCATCTGAGAGGTTTTGCGTTATTTCATTAACACATTGTAGGTATATTTTCAAAATATTTATTAATAAAAAGGTTTTGTCCTGTCAACTATTTCACATAAGTACCTATATGTTTAAAAATGTACTTATAAAAAGGAACTGTATAAAAAATTACGTTTCTGGGAATTAATATTAGCTTTAGCTTATATTTTCAGGATTCTCTACAGATTTTGACAGCCATTTAGTTTGCCGGACCTTGAACCTGGCTCCCATTTATACATTTATGTTTTTGGTAGGATGTTTCTTTTACGCCTAAGCATTTGATTACGGCAAATTTGGCCCTTTGTAATGTAACTATCGTATTTATATTATTTTACAGTAATCTAGTATAGTATAGCCTGTGGTTTGATTTATTACACAGTCAATTACACTTTGTATATCAAGTACAATATAAAATAAATAACTAGAGACTTCTGTACCTTATTACACGCTTCTTTTGCTTTTTCTTGCACTGATCAGTATACGTACGTTTACGTTTTGTATGCATGCTTATATATATTTTGTTTCTTCTATTTTAATATGGAACGATATTGCAACAATTACTCTGCAGTATATTATTTATTTTATGATTGTGTAACTGATGTCCACACGTCACACAAAAAATTAAAAAAAGGGACTGCAGAATATCAGCGCTGCAGAGCTATGCGCTGCGGCAACACGCTGAGCAGGCTCCTTTTGGCAGCCATTGCGACACGCAATGCACAATTATGTAGGTACTTTGAAAATATTATTGTATTCTTTTTTTATTTATATTTAAAATGTTTAGACTTAAATATGTAAATTAAGATTATTGTGTCGCATATTGTGTAATGCCAATAAAACTGTTTATTATTATTATATTATTATTATTATAACTATTGATATTTTTTTAAAACAAAAAATCAACTTCATTACCAGAAAATATAAATATTCAAACAATTGCATACTGAGACAACATATTTTTTCTAGTTATTTTCGTTTAAAAAACAAAGGACACAAGTTATTTTGACGACTTGAAAAGTACAATTTTAAACAAAAAAAGGATTTTTCTAATTGGTCAGTAATTTCCAGGTGTCTTCGACTAATCAGGGAACATACATAAAAGTAGTGAAGTAGGTTAATAAAACAGCTTCTATATTTCAAAATATATTTATTGTGTCATAGGCACAATAGCAATATGTTTATATGTATAACAATATAATATAAAGTAGGTATGTACCTCCATACATACATAGGTATACAGTCAAGATTAATGTAACTCTGCATTTATTTCACTAATAACATCCCATTATCAGACAAATAATCGGAACCAGTTATTCCTTTTGCCTTCTCACTGGCCAAGAACAGGATCAGGTCTGCTATCTCCTCAGGATCAGACACCCTGTTGTCCAGGGCTGTGACAGCTCCGGTTTCCTCAAGCCCGCCCTTAATGCCAGCATTTTCTAATATATCAGTATGAACTGGTCCAGGACTGACTATATTCACTCGGACTCCATGAGGCGCGAGCTCCAAGGCTGTGGCCCGAGAAAAATGACTCAGTGCAGCTTTCGAGGTGCAATACACACCCATGTCCGCATTGTTTATGGTAAATCCAGATACGCTTGATATGTTCACAATATTGCCTTTAGTTTTGACCAGATATGGTGCAACTAAAGTTGTGAGCTTGACTACAGCGCGCACATTTGTATTCATGATTTCATCGTATACCTCCGCCGCTGTTCCATCTAGAATATTTCCCAATCTCACAATCCCAGCATTGTTGACCAAGATATCGATTTTTTTTAATTTGGCGATGGTGTCTTTTACGATTCTTTGCACATCGTCGTCGTTGGCCACGTCAGCCTTGATAACCAAAGGTTTGTTTCCGACTTTAACGCAATCTTGTTCAACCTTTTTAAGTTTGGTTTCATTTCTGGCTACTATGACCACGTCAGCACCTTCCTTGGCGAACAGGACGGCAGTAGCGGCTCCTATCCCGGAGCTGGCGCCGGTCACTAAAACTACTTTATTTTTGAAACTCATCTTACACAAACAAGAGGTCTAGAGGTTTCTGCTATAGATAGGTGACTGAAGTTCTCAACTGCGAGTAGCCTACAATAATTATAGTTGTTAATTTACTGATAAGGAATAAGTGTTACTGATAACGAGCGACACACAGCTGGACAAACCTTTAATCTACAAAGAACCACTGTAGAATGTATCTACTGTACATACGTGTGCAGTGTATTATTATTTATTATCAAGGGATAGGCGTTTTACACACATAAACCTAAATTAAACTTTTGTGAATAGTAGAAGGAACTCAAAGTTTGTCAGACAGATTGTTTTGACTGGTTTTGACTTGGTTTGGTTTTGACTGTTTGTTTTCAATGTTTTGATCATAGAACCACTTTACTCCTATTCGGAGAAGAATAAATAACAAACGCATAAATTATCCCACGCTTCGAGATTAGCTCCCAAGAATTAAAGAAACCAATGAGAACGGCTTTTTTGTCGTCGTAGTAGGTAGGTAGGTACTACGCGTATACCTATATATTCCGTAGTAGGTTAATTTATTATTATATATGTAGGTACCTAACATAAGAAAAAAACAAATAAAAATTACTGACAAGGATTTATTAATAAAATGTATAAATAATTTAAAATACTGTAGACTAATCATGACATGACCGGCGACAATAGAGGTTGCTTTTCCCCGGCTTCAAAATACGGAACAGTTTGATGAACTTTGATGCCATCTTCTATGTAAAGCCGCAGTGAAAACATTTCTGCCTGTTTTCTTTATCTGACATTATTTATGGCACTAATTACGAGTCTTTTCTCACTAACTAAGCGTCTCACAGGAGTATTTTTTCTCGAAACTTCCAAAAAACGGAGGAACAGCTATTCAACTTAACGTTCTTTGACAAGATAATTAATATCTCATCAGCACAGTTCGCAACGCAACACAGCTTTAAAGTCGGAGTAATTTCTTAGTGGAACAAAAACTCAAGTCGACGAAAACCACACGACAAAGTTTTGATATTGTGAAAAAATCGCTAATAATCGCCATTTTGTTTTTGACATTGATTAGTGTTGCCAGCACTAATGAAAAAAAAATTACTACAATATTTGCTTTTTCTACTGCAATAGTAGTAAGTCTTGTATACAGCCACACTGTTGTACATTTTTATCCCTCGTAGGTAGTTTTTGAAGGCCCGTACTAACTTAACCAGGGCTGGTTTTGACACTTTTGACCACAGATAGTTTTGACTTTTGTTTGTTTGATCAAGGCAAGGACAAATAGACTGATCATCCACGGCTGGAATATTCAGATTCTAACTTTCAGAACGAAATAATGCTCATTATGTCAGTTCTTTGTTACGTTTTACGCAGCCGAGATAAAAGCGGTTGCGTAAAATGCAAGAAAACAGGAGGGCCATTTTTGAAATGCTGAGTCATGAAACTCATGGTTATTTATATATAAAAAACAGTACGTTTAGTAACTTAGCGTTTCAAAAATGGCAACCACAGAACGTCTAGTCTATAGATACCATGGTAAATGGTCTATAGTTATGAATAGAAAAAAAATCTCATCGCATTGTTATTATATTAATATAAAACAAAAGAAATGAATACACTTAATAAAAATATATGATTTCATAATCTCATGAATGAGATACCTACGTACGATATAAAAAGTATTTTTATGTTAATTCAAGTAATAAGCTATTTACATATATTTTAGTAACAAACGTGATCACAAACGAGACAACAAAGGTACCTACTTACATAAAGGTAGGTAGGTACATACTTAATAAGAATATTATCATTTTTTTCTATATAAACGAGGTTGCCTGGAAGAAATTGCTTAGCGATAAGGCCGCCTTTTGCGCATTTCCTAATTTTTAAGATAATTATGTTCTGTTTTTTACTTTTGTGCAATAAAGGGTATTGTATTGTATTGTATTGTATTATTTATTTGCCCATTCCTATAAAAATAAAATGCCAAAAATAACCATGTTTATTGAATTTACCTACAACATTCATTTATTTTCGAAAAAATCTCAGTCTATAGTGCATTCTTCAAGAGGCGTTCTTAGTCACATGTGCTAATAAATATTCTTTTAAAATAAGGGTCATTTTCGGGGGACAAATTAGGAAATTAAAAAATAAAGTTGTGCAAACCTTACTGTATCATAGGTATATCAAATGAAAGGGCTCGTTATGAGGACCACAAATATATTTTTGTTATTATTGTAAAGTGAATAGCTTTATTTTATTCATGAAAGAAGACGAAAATTGACCATTCCCCCCTGATGTCCGAAACTACTGAGCCTAAAATTTTGAAAAATATACAAAATATAGTTCATTGCTTGAAGATTACAGGAAAACCTATGAAAATTACGGAACCCTCTTCACGCGAGTTTAACTCGTACTTGACCAGTTTATTAAAAGCTTTGTTTAGCTTGTGTTTCCTAAGTCGCTTTCTAAGACATCCACGGGAAGACTTGGAGTGGTCCTATTTTACTCTGCCGGGAACCACAACTACTGAGCCTAAAATTTTGAAAACAATACAAAATATAGCTCATTGCTTGTAGATTACAGAAAAACCTATAAGAATTCAATCAATTGTACGGAACCCTCTCCACGCGAGTTTAACTCGCACTTGGCCGGTTTATTTTCAATAATAATTATTTGTTCATTTTTATGCCTCGTTACGGTACTCGTAATCATATATCTACAAATACATATACAACAAACACTACAAGTACAATATATAAATAACACAGTTTATTTTATCTCAAAATATATTTATTGCATCTGTGGGTATTGTAATTAACTCCGAATTTATTTTATTAATAACATCCCGTTATCAGACACATAATCCGAGCCCGTTATTCCTTTCGCCTTCTCACTGGCCAAGAACAGGATCAGGTCTGCTATCTCCTCAGGACCAGAGACTCTGTTGTTCAAAGCTGTGACAGCTCCGATTTCCTTAAGACCGTCCTTCATGCCGGCATTGTCAAATATATCAGTATAGACTGGTCCAGGACTGACTATATTCACTCTGACTCCATGAGGCGCGAGCTCTAAGGCTATAGCCCGAGAGAAATGACTCAAAGCAGCTTTGGACGAGCAATATGTACCTAATCCAACATTGTTTATGGTTATACCAGAAATGCTTGATATGTTCACAATATTGCCTTTGGTTTTGATCAGACACGGTGCAGCTAAAGTTGTGAGCTTGACCACGGCGCGCATGTTTGTGTTCATGATTTCATCGAATATCTCCACCGCTGTTCCATCCAGAATATTTCCCACTCTCACAATCCCAGCATTGTTGACCAAGACATCGAGATTTTTGAATTTGGCGATGGTGTCTTTTACGATTCTTTGCACATCGTCGTCGTTGGCCACGTCAGCCTTGATAATCAAGGGTTTGTTTCCGACTTTGGCGCAATCTTGTTCAACCTTTTTAAGTTTGGTTTCATTTCTGGCTACTATGACCACGTCAGCACCTTCCTTGGCGAACAGGACGGCAGTAGCGGCTCCTATCCCGGAGCTGGCGCCGGTCACTAAAACTACTTTATTTTTGAAACTCATCTTACACAAACAAGAGGTCTAGAGGTTTCTGCTATAGATAGGTGACTGAAGTTCACAGTTGTAGTTGTTAATTAACTGATAAGGAATAAACGAGCGACACACACACAGATGTACAAAACTTACTCTACAAAGAACCACTCTGTGGCTGTGGCTGTGGAATAGTACTGTACGTGTGCCGTGTATTATTATCAAGCATCTATTTTACATTCAAAACAAGTTGATATTAAAAAGTTTTGATGTTAAAATACTCAATCCGTACTTAGGTACAGTTCATGATATATAATACCAGTTTTTTTGCTAGGTATCTC
The DNA here is from genome assembly GCA_963576875.1 of Acrobasis repandana. Lineage (NCBI taxonomy): Eukaryota > Metazoa > Arthropoda > Insecta > Lepidoptera > Pyralidae > Acrobasis > Acrobasis repandana. Next base: position 16,204,501 of record OY756235.1, read on the forward strand.
CTATTTTTTTGAAATTACTTCAAAACTATTTATCATAAAATTATATACATATTTGTAATTCTTACAATAAGAGAGACCGATTTCGATGCGGTTTTTTACGCGAAAGCAAGTCCCTTGCGGTGGTTCTTAGCTATGTTTGATGAAAATCGGGTTAGCCGTTTTAAGTTATTGGGGGTTCAAGCTTGAGAGTCAGGGCTTTCTCTAGCAAATAAAAGATGGTGCGGATATCAAGTCATATCGGTAGTTTCGCTACTCATCACTAGATGGCGTACTTGACAGTCGGGGTTTTTTTTTAATTTGCCTAGCAAATAAACTTGTGTTCTATTTATGTATGTTCAATCTTAGATTTAATTATGGTTGAGGCTCCGTCAATTCAGAACCAAGAATACTGTGAGTGTTTTTGAAAAATCACCATAAGTAAATTACTACAGTTTATTTCTCAAAAAAAAATACATGGGAATCAGACACCCATAATATCCAAAACACGATTGAGCATTTTTGGCTCGATAGAAAACAATCTCAAACATACTTCTAATTATGTACCTTTAAAAAAGTACAAGCGCTTTTTGATATGAAAATCATACTTAATTTGTTCGCTCTCGCTCGACGAATATTTCACTGTTTTATTTATAATTTTATTGTATACTTAATATTTATAATTTTTTGTGTAGCGAAATTAACTAGGTAGTAATTTAGGTTATACATTTTTTGGTATAATTTTCACATAAAAAGTGATTGTATAAAGTATCTTTTTTAAAGGTAAATTTAGAGGTATGTTTGTGAATTTTTTCTATCCAGCCAGAAATGCTTAATTGGGTTTTGGATATCGTGGGTGTCTGTAGAAAAGCCTTAGGATTCCTATGTAAAATTTTTGAGAAATAAACTGTAGTAGTTTATTTACAGTGATTTTTCAAAAACACGCACATTATTGCGGGCTGTGAACTTATCTCGCCTTAAGTAGTTCAAGTGATACTTTGAAGAAATAAAAATTCTTGGTTTTGATATTATAAACAACATCAAAAATATATTTTTGTGTATAAGAATAAGCGTTATAGAAGATGAGTGGGATGGCGCTGAGTGTTTACCTACTTGCTTGATGTCATCATCACTATTATCAGTTAATAAACATTCACGTTCGAGTAATTCATCTGTACTTATGTAGTTAAGAGACCACGTGTAATAAATAATACCCACTTCAAATAAGCACTTCTAAAATATATCGATCGGATCGAGATATAATGTACTCTGTGATTGAGATTAAGGTACTTGAAATGTTAATTTTACCTATTTTTAATTGCCTTCCTGATTATTTCATAAACTGTCAACTAAAGTTATGGAAAACATTGCGCATCCAACATAACACACTATACAAACATAGAATTTAAACTTTTGTATCCATTAATTTGTTTATTTAAAAATAATAATGCTCAGTTCATCCGTACCTCTGTGGCCTAGTGGTCATCATGCCAGGCTACTTAATAACAGGCTAAAACAACTTGTCGAATTAATATTTGATATCATTAATGTAGGTCGAGGGCCATTGATCAAATACCAAATTAGATGCATAACAGGTTTACAAGGTTGCAGCGATGCTTTGAAGGTTCAGAGGCCGCTCATTATCTTCAGTTTAATTCGAGAGATCGTTCAATTTAGTGCCCTATTACTCTTATTAACTCTGCAAATAGGTTGCCATAGTTACTTAGTTTTTAAAACTTGAGAAGTTTAACAAACTTTTTTCAAAAACCTGGAAGTGTAACAAACTTCTTTTTAAAACTCGAATGTTTATCATACTTTTTCAAAAAACTTGGGACTTTTAAGACAATTATTCAAACCACATTCGGCGTTCCTATCACCAACACCAATCGACCGTCTTGGCCTCAACTTTGTAAAGAAGAAAATCCAATGCTGTCAAACGTAAGTTTCCTAGGCAAAGTGGTGATAGTGACGGGTGCTGGGTCGGGAATAGGAGCGGCGACTGCTGAGCTATTTGCGAAAGAGGGAGCTAGTGTCGTGGCTGTGGACTTAGATGGAGATGCGTTGCGGCGTGTGACTAAGCGTTGTAACGACTATAACTCGCGCAACGGAAATATAGACATTAGCAATGGCAACGGAGACAACGATGGCGCTACGCATAACGGAAATATATCTCACGACAATGCAACTGTTGAAAAGAAGACAATAACCATTACTGCTAATGTAGCAAAAGACGATGACGCTAATCTTATCATAGAAGAGACAATACAAACATTCGGCAAATTAGACGTTCTTGTAAACTGTGCTGGCATCTATCGAGATGGCACCATCTGCGATGGTTCCTTGTTGAAAACTTACGACGACGTACTGAACGTGAATCTTCGAGCTGTCGTCCAACTGACTACTCTTGCTGCGCCTTATCTCGTAAAGAGTAAAGGAAACGTAGTTAACATATCAAGTATAAAAGCAAAGGCTATCAGTACATCATACGCGTACGATATTTCCAAAGTCGGCATTGAACATTTTACAAGACGAGCAGCGTTAGAGTTGGGGCCTTTGGGTGTTAGAGTGAATGCGGTAAGACCTGGCCCTGTAAGGACCAATATCATCAAGAATTCTGGAGTTGACATCGATATAGAGGGCTGGTCGGCGATGACAGCGTTGGACAGGATGTCAGCGCCTGAAGAAATAGCTGAGCATATCTTGTTTCTATCTAAAGCGAAGGGTGTTACTGGGTCAGTGTTCACTCACGATAATGGTACGCTTGTCAAATATTGTGCTTCATAAATATATTATATAAACCACTAAAGCGCGTTTTTTAGTTTTTTAAACTATAATTTATTTTTCATTTTTAGGGTTCCGTACCCAAAGGTTGCAAACGGGACCCTATTACTGAGACTGCTGTCTGTCTGTCCGTCTGTCACATGGCTCTAGCTCTTGAACCGCACTTGCCCGGTTTTTTAACCCCCGATAAAAAGAGGGGTGTTATAAGTTTGACGCTAGTGTCGGTCTGTCTGTCTGTCTGTGGCATTATTATTAGTATATAATATTAGTCCTCTTCAAAGTATTTTATGAACTACTGTTTACAGTTTATAATGAGAACGTTAAGCATCACTATGCACATTTGCCAAAAGTGGCCGTTTTACGCAAATGTGCGTAGTAAAGCTTAACGATCACTTTAAACTGTAAACAGTAGTTCTTGAAATACTATGAAGGGTTATCTAGGACTTGGTAGTAGCAAAATTTTAAATGATGTCTCCGTTTTCTTTGAAATGATTTATTTTAAATTGGGGCAGCACTGGACCCCGGAAAATTCAGGTACGGCCTTAAGGGTAAGCCAGCCACAATTTCTGATTCCGACCTGTGTCTTGCGAAATTTGGCTCTGGCTACCCCGTAAGAGAAAAGCCTGATAATCCAGAATTTGTGTCTTATCGAATAGGCCTAGGTGGTACAAAAAATAAGTTACTTTTAAAATAAATATCACAAAGATACGTTTTGATAAAATACTTACTGTAATTATTAGAATTCCTTAGATAAACTTTAGTTTTATCAACTGATAAGCAAAATACTTAATCAATAAGGCTTCAACATCAGTTGAGAAAATGCATTTCACTAATAAAGTAGTTCTTATTACGGGCGCAGCGTCTGGCATAGGCGCGTCCTGTGCTGTACTATTTTCCGAAGAGGGCGCCACTGTGGTTGCTGTCGACAGAGATCCCCAAGGACTGCGTCGCACCGCGGAAAGTTGCAAAAATGCAACGCTACAAATCGTTGCAGATGTTTCTAAAGACGACGATGTCCAACGCGTCATCAACGAAGCAATTGACAAATTCGGAAAACTGGACGTGCTTATCAACAGCGCAGGTTTCATAAGATTGGGAAATATCCTAGATGGAAACCTGGTGAAAGCTTATGACAACCTGATCGATGTGAATTTGCGAGCAGTGATGCAAATGACGTCAGTGGCTGCCCCGCATCTAATTAAAACTAAAGGGAATGTCGTGAACATTGCTAGTATGTTTGCTACCAAAAAACCTATGGTGAACTTCCTGCCGTACTGTATTTCTAAAGCTGGGGTCCTGCGATTTACTCAAGGTATGAATTAATAAACTATCCGAGATAATACAACTTAATTGAATATGAATTTTTCAGTTTTAGAAGTTAATACTCGTAAATGCTACTATCTACATAAGTAATACTCGTATTAAAGTAATGCTTATAATTATAATGCAAACATTATAATAAACACGGCTGCCCCAAAAAAGAAGTATAATGTTTTCGGGGTTTATAAACGTATAAATGTTTGTGAGTTTTTTTTTTCCACCTCTGTATCTCAAATCCGTTTCGAGATACAGAGTTGATGAACAGTTGTGGGTCATTTTTTGCTAAAATAATCAACGGTTGGTTTTGGATATTTCTACAAACAAACGTATGACCTTGTTGTTGTACCTAATCGCCCGGGCGGCCGCACAATTTTGTATGGAAATGCCAATTTTTTTTTTCTTATTTGGCTGATATTTTAATTTCATTATACTTTAGTGATCTAGTCTGTACATTACCGTGTTGCCATGGATAAAATAAAATAAAAAAACTATTATATTTTTTTAGGTGCAGCGCTGGAACTTGCTCCTCATGGTGTAAGAGTGAATTGCATTAGTCCAGGAGTAGTCAGAACCAACTTCAACTCGAACGGTGGCATGAATACAGATATAGAGTCGTTGAAAAGCTTCGCCTTGCTAAACAGAGTACTGGAGCCGCAAGAGGTGGCTGACTTGATATGCTACTTAGCTAGTGACCGAGCTAAAGGAATCACTGGATCGGATATGATCATAGATAATGGTTCGACCTAGGTTTCAATAAACTATGAAACTGACTAGTGTCTTTCTTGATTGAGGACTTCTTTCGCCATGATTAATTCAATACAAAAAATCGTTGACGTTCTCCTTCCGCAATCATCATCCACTATTTTACAAGCTTTTATTTTGTTTGACTTCGCCTGTCCCATAACCCCGTTGTCTGTGTGTCCGTACTTGCACTGGCAGTTTGCTGGAAAGGGATGCCTATAACTTTTTTGGGAACGTTAGGTATTTAAACATAAGCATTTAGGAAATATATACTTTAAGTACCTACGTGACATTAAACTTTATTTTCCTTATTTTTTTTTATATATGATTTGGCCAAGTAAAACAGATATGGCAAACAGACTACTGCCCTCGACAGAACTGATTGGAAACAGAAAGGGGAGGCCTTTGCCCAGCAGTAGCAGCAGGACACTGAAATAGGCTAGTAAAATATATATATATAGGTACATATTCCTCATCATAGCTAAGTAGTCATTCTAGATGCGCATTCCTTTGCGCGACGGATTCAAAAATACGATGAATTTTATGGTAATTAACGTGAGCGTTGACTTGGAAAACTACATGTTTTGTGTTGCGCTGATTCCCTCAATGAAAAATATCACTCCTGAAGGCAACAAGAACGCAACTTGGGTTTTTTTATTGTATAAATCTACGGTTGTCATCAAAGAGCACATCTAAACCAATATCAGCAGAGTACCAGAGATATTGAAGGTGTATCGAACTCGCGATGCAGACGATGAAGTGTCAAAAGTCTAACCTGTAGTCAGTTTCGGATTAACACATTTGGCGCCAGTAGGTGTCAGTAGGCAATTAATATTTTGCCGCCCCATGTTCAGTTATTTCTGGCGACGGGGGGGTGCAAATAGGAGTCTTTAAATTCGCCGCCTTTAATCCTTTAGCCCTTGCCGCCCGGGGTTTGGGCTTGCCCGGATCTGGGGGCTTGCCCCCTAGATCCGGGGATGGAAAAGGGGGAGTGGGATTTTTTCACGCAGCGCCCCTTTGTTACCTCGCGCCCCTAGGCACGTGACTACTTACTTTGCCTTTACTATAATCCGCCACTGAACTTAGTATAGTAGTACCTACTAAATAGAGAGTCACGTTGAGGTTGAGTCGCGGGGTTTACAGCTCACAGAGCTACTAATAGAAGAAGCTCAGTAAGCAAAGACTTGTTGTCACTAGGTACCTAACACTTCGACGTCCTCCATTGTCGCTAGCTCAAAGACGAACCACAAATTAGATAGATATGTATAAATAAACTGAATTCAGCTCAGCAATCACCACAAGAGTGTAAACAGGAAGCTCATTTATTTACCATCGATCACGCGAGGTGCGGACCGAGACAAGACGAAGTACGAGACGAGACGAACCATGAGGCGACAGTGTATTGTAAATGAATGGCCCAGTTCAAGAAATCACAGTCCATTTTCCCACTTTTGAGATAATCATATTTAAGGCCTTTTTTTAAATCCTGAAATAATTTTTAGGAATTAACATATATAATAAAAATATATTTTGTAGTCATTGACTTATACAAAGTGGAAGGGACATAGGTACCCGTAATAAATCGAACCACGGGCTATAGGTACTAGAACACTAAAGTCAAAAAACAATAATTAAATTTTTAACAAAAAAAAAACAACCGACTTTTTTAAATTTTTTTTAAGACTTTCTTCCATATCTCCAAAGTTCTTCATCATATCTTCACCAAATTAAAATGGGACCAACTTGGTAGTAAAGGCTTTCAAATAAAAAAAGAATCATCAAAATCGGTTCACAATTGGCAAAGATATCGCGTAACAGACATACATTTAAAAAAAAAGACAGTCTAATTGATAACCTCGTCCTTTTTGAAGTCGGTTAAAAATATGTTCTTTTAGACAAATCGCCCGGGCGGCCGCACACTTTTGTATGGAAATGCCGAAATTAATTTTTGTTATTTGGCTGTTTTTAGGGTTCCGTAGTCCACAAGGAACCCTTATAGTTTCGTCATGTCCGTCCATCCGTCCGTCTGTCCGTCCGGGCTCGTACGCCGCCGCTACTCACCGATTGTCACAAAAATTGGTGGAGAGATAGATATTGAAGTTCCGAAAATTTGTTTTTAAAATTATGAAAGCATGAATTTTTTTCAGCCCCCTCCCATACAACGAAAAGTGAATTTAAAAAATTAAATTGGTCTAACCCCAACGTGTGGGGTATCGTTGAAAAGGTCTTTTATATGCAACAAAAGCTGCTTTGAAACTATGTAGATCAAACCCCCCAGTCTTGAGATAATCTAATACAAAGTTAAAATTTGAGGTGTCCCCCCACCGTAACTTTTGAAATCTTATTACTAAAATAATTCTGAAAAAAATGTGGTATATACCTCAAAGTATGTACTTTAAATTAAAACTATAGCGGTCTCGGTATCATAGATAGTTATTTTTTAATACGTCATAAATCGTAAACCGCAATTTACCTTTAGAACTTTTATATTATTTTACTTGCTGCTACGGAACCCTTCATGGGCGAGTCCGACTCGCACTTGGCCGCTTTTTTTCTATAACATTAGGTCCTTACATATGAAATTGCCGATTTTCAATACTGGCAACTTTAAAATCAAATATCTTGCGTTTCATTAGGAATTCCAAATTCAAATTTATCTCGAAATAAAGCCAGAAAAATATTGTTTTAAAATTCGTATTTCATTTTTTTTAACATCTTTTGTTTGAGTTTCAACATTGCTATAAAAACAACTATGGACAAATTGAAAATTCGCGGTATTTACGAATACGAGTTCCACCGTGGCACCAGTGCTGCAGAAACGACTCTAAGAATTAACGACGTGCATGGACCAGGCACCACTAACTACCGAACGGTGCGTTTTTGGTTTCAACGTTTCCGTTCTGGAAATTTCGATTTACACAATGAGCCTCGTGGACAACCTGATACTCAAGTCACAAACGAAGAATTGAAGGCGATAGTGGAAGCGGATCCATCTCAAACCACTTCTGAATTAGGAGCAGCCTTCGGCGTAAATGACAAAACGATACTTATCCACTTGCGCCAAATCGGAAAAATTAAAAAACTTGAAAATTGGGTACCGCACGAATTGACTGAAGCAAACCAACAAACACGCGTTGCTTGCTGCGTTTCTTTTCTTTGCTTAATCGCCACAATAATGAGGGGATTTTGAACCGTATCGTGACTTGTGATGAGAAATGGATCCTGTACGACAATCGGAAGCGATCATCACAATGGCTTGACCCTGGAGAACCGGCAAAACCTTGCCCTAAGCGAAAACTGACCAAAAAGAAGATTCTGGTTAGTGTTTGGTGGACCAGTGCTGGTGTTATCCACTACAGCTTCTTGAGATCAGGCCAGACGATTACTGCAGACTTGTATTGCCAACAATTGCAAACAATGATGGAAAAGCTCGCCATTAAACAACCGAGACTGATGAATTGCTCTAGCCCACTGCTCCTTCAGGATAACGCTAGACCACACACTGCACATCAAACGATCGCCAAGTTAGAGGAGCTGCGACTGGAACCTCTGCGTCACCCACCATACTCTCCAGATCTTGCCCCAACCGATTACCACTTTTTTCAAAATTTGGATAACTTTTTACAAGGAAAAAATTTCAAATCTGATGAGGCAGTCAAAACCGCCTTCAAACAGTTCATAGACTCTCGCTCCCAGGATTTTTTTTCCAAAGGTATCAATGATCTGCGTATAAAATGGCGGAAGTGTATCGATAACAACGGCGCATACTTCGATTGATTAAATAATAATTTCATTAAAAAAAACTTGGTTTACTTTTTTGATACTGAACGGCAATTTCAAATATAATGATCCAGTATAGACCGTGGTTTGATTAATTACGGGTATGTCCCTTCCACGTTGTACCTATATCTATCTTTAGATTTTCCACCATATTTATAGGACATAGGTATTTTTTAGTACAAAATGATTTCTTGAATTGAAAACGGTGGATTTTGTGTACCTACTTTGCTTATAGCAGAAACGTCGCCTGCCCGCGCGCGGCGCTCCATAGGCCGTAACACACGCAGACGCTTATATTTGTGGCTGAGCGGTTACCTTACCTACCCGTCTTTGCCCTCCTGACAAAAAAAATCTTAATTAATGCCTTTATTCAGTGTTGCCAACTTAATATATTTTACCCTAAAATAAGAATAACATTTATCCAGACAGCTAATTTATTAGGGTATGAATTTTCCTAGGGTATTTTTTAGAGAAGTAATTAATTGGGTGGGGCGTGGTAAAGTTAAAACCTGACCTGGCAACACTGCCTTTATTTATGGTAATAAGTTATGGTACGGTACGGTACGGTTGGTAGTTGGCATGCCTATGACACTTAGAACATTGCAGAATTTTGATAAAAAAAATCAATAAAACGCCATCTAGTCACGTGTTCTGACCTAACTCCTAATGCGTGTTTAAGATAGGAATATTAAATGATGGAGAAATTCGCCATATGAGGTAGAACACGTGATAGCTCAGTTGATTAGAGTATGGTTAAAATAAGAGCAACGTTGCAAGTTCAAGTCCCACTTACGCAGAATATTTTTTACACCAAATTTTTTTGACGTGACAAGGTCTTCTAAATTGGTTAGCCGGGTGACACTTCAAGAAACTGCGTTACGCTCCGCTCACGTTATGCGCTCACAATGAGAGCGAGTGAGAGGCACGCGTGCGAGAGAGAGACAGACATAAAAAGTGAAAGGCAAAGTCGTTGTCACGTAAAACTTTCGCCCGTATACCGACTTTACAGGCAACCAATTTTTTTTTTCTTCATAGGAATATTAAATGATGGATAAATTCGACATGCGAGGTTAATCACATAATAGCTCAGTTGTTTAGACATTAGAACTTAGTCGTATTTGAACCGAGATCGCGAATTCAAGTCCCAGCTCACGGAGTAATTTTTTCACCATTTTATTTCATCTTTTAGTCCTTTGGTGTTGCGAAAGCTTGCTTCCAGATGGCGCCACTGGTTAGATCTAATGTTAAAGCTATAGTTTCTTATCTATTTCGATATATATAATATTAATCTATGTTAGTTGGTATTGTAGGTAGGTAACTTTGAAAACTTGAACACTAGAAGAAACTTAAAGATTTTATTAGAATTTGAGATTTTACAGAATAATACGCGGTATTATTTTTCACAGAGATTAAATAGTTATGAAAGGTAGGTATGTATTTTTAATTTTTTATACATTAGTGTAAATCCAGCCAGTACCTACCTACAAAATTGAATTTAGAAGTACAGTATGTACCTAAACCTACATAATTTCTACAAAAATCTTCATATCTTTGTAAATCAATGTTTTCAGGAGCTGAACTAAAGGCAAAGCGCTAATTTCTTCACTAAATCTTCAGGACTTCTACTTTGCATTTGATACTTGGTTCTAGTTGCAACCATACTAACCAAATGTCTGGAGTCGCGACTTGATTCTAGTTCCGCTTCCAAGATTTGGTAGGTAAGTCCATTATATATAATACCATATTTATTTAAGTACCTATATCTACAATACGATCGAGTTAATTAACTGCAAGCGAACCTGGCGTCTTCGGCCGTTCATCCAGCGAGGTGCGCAGTTAACTCGATCGGGTTGTAGTTATTTCTCCGCAAATATAGTAGTAGTTATTGTAGATTATTAACCGTTTTATATTTTAACTACTTAGGTATTAAATAGGTGTATGTACTTACCTACCTACATAATTAAGAAATTAAGTTGTTTTATCTGATTTGAAAAATGGTTTCTTTTTGTTACAGAACCTACAGAGCAGTCTTTCTATGAATACCTAAGTATGTACTTTGGTCCAAAATGTCCAGTATAGCAAAAATCTCCTTTACAACACTGCCAATTGAGGTTTTGACCATCCTCATCAGAAAATTGGATACGGAATCAGTTTGCAAGCTGTATGAGTCATGTAAATATTTCAAAGATTTGATTTGCATGCCAGGGATCGTCAGAGTGTGCCATTTCTCCGTGAACCGACTAGCTACCGTTAAGTCCTTTAATCAGCCCTTCTTTAGAGATGTTGCTGAACATCTCAAGATCTTGAATTTGTGTGGTGTTAATGATTTAAACAAATCATCCCTAATGTCTGTTTTGAAAAATCTAAAAAGTTTAACAAATTTAGATGTCACTTTCACTAAAATCACTATGCCCGACTATCTTGAACTTGCAAAACTGACACCTGAACTGAAAACCTTAGCAATCAACTTTTCATTTGGTATTAATTATAAAATTGATAAAAAATTGATGTCAAGTTATCAGGAGACTTTGGCGGGGTTAAAGAATGTTCACTTTGTTGGAAGCTCCACTCACCTCACAGATGGAAAACTGGCAGTATGTTTACTGCAGAAGGGAGATCTTATCAATTTAAAGTTTACAATATGTGATAATGATACCGTAGTTTATAAGAATCTTGAATATGAAGAATGTGATCAAATCGAGATGATTAAGATGTCTCAATTTCAAATATATTACATGCATGAAGTATTTGAAAGCCCGTTAACAAAGTCAGCTATATTTAAATTAATGGATTTAAACAAATATGAAGCTGTATTGCTTCAATCATGTTTTAGGTCAGTGTGTGCAACAGAGATGCTTGAGGAATTCATCTGCAAGCACTTTAATGTTTATGTAGACAGTCTGCGTTACGCTGAGGGGATGGTGGGGCATGCCGTTATTTTGTTTTGGGATAAAGAACGTACACAGTTTGATGTTGAATTTTATGCTAAATTGCTAGTAGTCTTACAAGAAAATTTAGTTCATAAGTTTGAATTTATTGAAACAACACCAGTACCAAAGTACTACAAGTTGTATAATGTAGAGCAATATGCTCCGGGCTATAATAGTGACGATTCCTTTGATGAACTTGTGACTAAGAGAGCACGGCTAGAAGGGACAACATTTTTATTAGATTATGATGCAGCGTTCAAAGAAAAAAAAGATAATTTTAAATTAAATATATCATTTACAGTCTACTCCAGGCGAGTATCATTGCAGTATTCAGGGTTTTTGAGGAAAATAAGCCACTTGGTTCTCTCTGGCGATGCGCAACTATCATCAGTCTTTTATAAAAATTTGTTTCTATCCTGTGACTCTTTAGTAACATTAGAAATAATCCGACGGAGAGGAATTGTTGCTACTCCATTAACATTTCTATCGAAGAGTGGTAGCATAAAAAACATACACCTCCACATAAGAGGTACCCATTTGGTGCCTATATATTCTTTTTTAAGTAAATGTAAGACTTTGGAAAATATTAGCTTGCATAATACCCAATGTGACCGGGATGCAATTGAGCCGTTGCCAAGTCCAGTAGAGCTGTTTAGGAACTGTGATAGGCTGTATCACTTTGCTATTCGGTCGTTTATGGAGGAATACGATAGAGTGAGACAACTGGAATATTATAAATCAGTCCGAACTTGGCTTGGCAAAGACTGGCTGCATATAAACTTTGTGCACTATTTAGACAATCCATTTGAAGACCTGCACAATCCTTACACAAGTGTTTTTAATGCTTTTCAAATGCAAATGCCAACATAAATTAATACTTCGTCTTTTAGATTGACTTATTGCACGCCTCATAAGCGAAGCGCATGAGGTAGTGCTCTACTCTCGCCTTACAAAAATCAAGTGATTTTTTTTAACTAAATGTGTCTCTATTTATTTTCTATCGCACTTGTACAATAATATTTACACATAAATGTCAAGGAAAAACACTAGTTTCAACACTTATGACATTTTTAAAAGACATTTTGCCTTTTAAATAAATAAAAACAATGTTTAATAAGATCATTTTGTGGACGTCCGTGTGTCTGTATGTATGGAAACTGGCGTGGTCACGATAACTCCCGAAAAACTTATCTGATCAAGTCCATTTTTTTTTATACGCTTCAGTACTATCCAAAACTAAGTCCTTTCGAAGATCACGGTCTAATTCAATGTAGTTTAATCGTAATTTCAATTTAATTGTAAAAAATGAGATTATGAGGCGTGCACTTTTGGATTTTCCAAAATTATTGATTTTTATACCCGACTGCGCCAGAAGGAGGGTTATTTACTGTTAAGTATAAGTAGGTATACGAACATAGCACCATAAGGATTGGATCTCATCTATCAGCACGAAACAGCACTTTCCTATGCTGCTGTCCTTTTCTGTCGCTCAGAACAGTAATACCATACAGCACGCATGCAGCACGGCCGGTGCTGAAGCGTTCCGTCGCTCTCTCTCGCTCTAGCAAATGACGCTTCTGAGCGACAGAAAACGATAGCAGCATAGGAAAGTGCTGTTCCGTGCTTATAGATGAGATCCAACCCTTGGTATGGTATTTTACTGATCATTAAATGATCTAAGGTATGGTATGATGAGTAATCGTATTAATAACTTTGGATTTTTTCTCATTTGTGTACATATTATGCTTGTGTTACGTTTTTGAATTTTATTTGGGTGTTCGAGCCCTTCGGCTTGACCCACTGTGAGATATACCTTCAGAACATCGGCGCCATCTAGCGTAAAAGCCCCAAAAGGGCATAGTAACTGTCAAGTAAACGTTCACTCGTTCATTCAGACTGAGTGAAGGGTGTGTCAGCGTCGGTTGGTGGCGCGTGCGTCCGCCATCTTTATTCAGTACGCTTTTGAATCTCGGCGTCATCGGTCGTCTAAGGACGAACTTAAAAACAGTAAGTAAATTTTCTCTTTCTAGGTAAATTACTATGTGGATATCCCTAGTTTGTTAGGGAGAATATCCACGAAGCATGGTGCAAATATTTAAGTTTTTACTTATCACCATATCGTCTCGCAATGAACGATTGAGTATCTTAGTTGGATCTTAATCCATATAAGATGAGCGCCATGCTTCGATTGCTAAAAATGCAATCACAAAATCGAAAATTTAATTTTCGTTAATTCATTGTTGTTGGTCGTTTCAAATGAAACGTCGACGCACGAAAAGGTCGCTTCAGCAAAGCGCGTTGTTGGTCGTTTCAAATGAAACGTCGACGCACGAAAAGGTCGCTTCAGCAAAGCGCCTACATGGTCGTATCAAAAGAAAGTTTTCAACGAAACGGCCAGTCGCTTCGAATTGAAACTCGGAAGTTTCATCGAATGTTCGGCCAATATTGGTTCGACCATACTGTACTACCATCATATTCACCAAACGACCCAACTCTTTCGGAGAAGAAATATAGGCTGCTAAAAAGAAAGCTGCTGGAATGGCCGCTGGGGCGAGCCTTGATATACGCTCCTCACGCAGTAATGGAAAAAATTCACGCACAATCGTATACGCCATTTATGGACACCGTGAAATTTTTAAAACCAAAGCTGACGTCAAGGAAAAGGAGCCTGTCTCCTCAACCATCAACATCGTCGTCGTGCAAAAAACCACGCGAGCGATCACCGTCTCGATCCAGACGGATCTTAACATCCCCGCCAATGAGTAGATCCGACTATCAGGCGGTTCCTTCTTCAAATCCACGTCACAGCTCATCCACTACACCTCGACAAGATAGCATGTTAAATAATGAGTTGCAAATGTCATTTTTCGAGAAGATGATGAGCGTTCTTAACGTTAGTGCACAGACTATGGCAGATGTCGCAAACCAAGTAGCTGATCTATCAGCGAAAGTGAATAACAAATCTGAGAGTCCTTCCGAAGCAGACTCGGAATCTGACTATGAGCACTCTAGATCCGACGTAAACGAAAGGGGTTCTACAGTTAATCCCACCGAAGAAGCTAACTACCATTCGGATGAATGTAATTTCTCTCCCTGCACAACAGAAGCAGAACCGAAACTGGCAAAAGCGAACCCACGACTAGCCGAACAAGGTCGGAAGTGTCAACGCCTGGGGGATGGAAACTGGAAAAACGTGCGATATGCGGATGTCCAGAAAAATTTCCATACAACTCCGGTGTTTAGTGCACTAAAAGTAAACTCATTACTCGCTACAAACACTCCTTCGTGGAGCTCCCTCGGTCATCTCGAGAAATCGGACTCAACCTTAGGTGCTGTAACGTATGGCCTCCTTTTGCAAAGAGCAGCCTTCGAGGAAGCTTGCAAAAAATTAGACAAAAAATGCAGGCAAGAAGTACAAAGAAACTTCTTAGATGAAGGTTGCGAGTTTAAGAAAATGTCTGACAACTTATTACAATACGTTTGCGGTAGAAGAGCTGAAGTAATTCAAACTCGAAGGGAAACTTACAAGTGCCCAAACAAAGTACTAAATGACCTCCTGCACGAAATCCCACCCTCTGAAACACACTTGTTCTCAGAGGAAAAATTGTCAGAGGTTGTTAAGGAACAAGGAGGTACATACAAATTCTTTCCCAAAAAGACATCGACTAGCAATAAGCCTGCCAAGAAATACCCTGCAAAAGGCCCCAGTAACAAACCTCGAAATGACCATACAAACAAGCATTTCAAAAAGCCTACAAACCGGAATTTTCGTCCCTCATGGAAACATGAAAAGTCCTCAACTAAAACCAAGCCTTCTCAAACTACCGAGAAAAAAGACTAAGGTATCTTCCGGTTTTACGGCCGGCCAACTAAGGTCAAAAGTTAATCTTTGGGAATCTCTTAGAACCCCTGATACTATTATTAAAGTTATCACGGGATATCGCATACCCTTTATACAGAAACCGCCGTTGATTCCACTCTACCACGAAAGCGCTAAACGCTTTGAACCCAACGTTTCAGACGCTATGTCAAAACAGATTAATAAATTGATTGAAATAGGTGCAATCTCAATCAATACTTACAAACGCGGTTACTTGTCTCCTATATTCCTAAGAGAAAAAGCAAATGGCTCCCATAGATTAATTTTTAACTTAAAAGGACTAAACCTATTTGTGAAACCTCCAAAATTTCGGCTCATTAGCCTAAGAAAGGTCGCTCAAATAATACAAAAAGATGATTACTTGGTAAAATTGACATTTCTAACGCTTATTACCATATTCCGAGGGCAAGGGCCCACGAACGGTATCTATCGTTTGCCTACGACGGGCAAATTTACAACATGCAATGCTTGCCTTTTGGACTATCGAGTGCTCCGTCAATTTTTAACAAAATAACTAACTGGGTAGCATCTCTTTTACGAGAACAAGGCTTAAGAGTTATCGTATATTTAGATGACTTGCTCATTTTAAACCAAAATTCAGAAACGCTATCAAAACAAGCTAAATTAGCAGTTTCACTCTTAAGCAACTTAGGATGGGACATTAATTTTGAGAAATGTCACCTAAATCCTACAAAACATATAGAATATTTAGGCCTTTATTGGGACACTCAAAGAAACGTGATTGCACTCCCTAATTCTAAAATTCAAAACATAACTGACACACTGACGATTATATTGCAAAAAAGTAGATGGAGTTGGAATGATGCAAAACACCTCCTAGGCAAGCTAAACTTCGCTGCTAATGCCGTCCCATTGGGACTTCTCCATTGCAGACCCATACAAATGGCATCAAAAAGATTACCGGACGACGACAAACACAGACTTTATCGACTTCCAGCTCAAGTGAAAGAAGAGCTTCTCTGGTGGGTACAAAACTTGACCACGTGTTCCACACTTCAAGTCGCTCCACCTACAGCCTTCGTTACCACCGATGCTTCGGATCTCGGCTGGGGTGCGATAGTAAACGACAAAAAACTCTTCGGTCGCTGGAATGCCGCTCAAAATCACTGGCATTGCAATCGGAAAGAACTATGGACATTTTACGAACTATTGCAGAAAGAATGCCAAGAACTAAAAGACAAAACTGTGATTCTCCAAATGGACAATCGAACGTCCGTAGCATATCTGAAAAAGCAAGGAAGCACGAGATCGAAAATCCTTCACAAGATCGCGGCCAATATTTTGAACCTCGCAAACAAATACAATATCGTGGTGATCCCAAAATATCTACCAGGAAGATACAACGACATAGCGGACAGCCTGTCCAGAATGAAAAATCAGCAAGAATGGCATCTGGACAAAACCATGCAAAGAATAATCTTTGCAAAGATGGGAACACCCACAATAGATCTATTCGCAACAGAAACTTCACATGTCGTTCCAAGGTATGTGAGCGAGGATGCCAGAGATCAAGGGAAGGAGTTCACGAACGCATTCAGCAGACCATGGGACTACAGCTTAGGTTGGATATTCCCACCACCAGCTCTAATCCCACGCGTTCTCCAACACCTGAATACTTCCCGCGGAAACTATCTACTGATAGCACCGAAGTGGGAGAAAGCATTCTGGAGATCAGAAGTCAAGGGAAGAGCAATATGTCCACCGTTTCTCATCCAGAACCTCGACAGACACCTTCTCGATCTCAGGACAAACAGTACTCCTCGAGAAGTGAAGAAATTAGCCTTGCAGGTCTGGAAAATACGGGCTGGTCCAATGAAATAGCCACTTGGAATCAAGATGAACGCAGTTTTTTAGAATCAGCTTGGAGATCATCGACAATGAAAACCTACAAACAAGTGTGGGATACCTGGCAAAAATGGGCGAATGAAAACGAGATATCCATATCAGCACCCAGCCCCAGTAATGTAGCAAGATACTTAATTCATCTCAGCAGTACCAGAAAACTGGCTGCCCGAACCATATTGGTACATAAGTCAACAATAGCAACTTTTACTAATCCATCGTCAAGCGATTCACTTAGCAGCCATCCCCTTATCAAAAAGGTCTTAAAAGCGGTTCTATTAAAAGACCCCCCAAAACATAACCCATGTACATGGAACATTAAAGATCTCTTGGAGTGGATAAACCGTCGAACTATTGACGAATCAAATTTATTTCAAGTATCGCAACACGTGGCGACTTTACTCTTACTAGCTTCCAGTCGTCGCATCCACGACCTTACATTACTTCATATAAATAATAAACGTTGCCGAATAACCAAAAATGAAATAATTTTTTGGCCGGCTTTTGGCTCAAAAACTGATTCAGCAAATTATCGCCAGTCTGGGTGGAGCCTATCAAAATGCGAAAACCCTAAATTAGATCTTTACCACTGGATTCCAATCCTGATCAGACTTACCGAACGGCGACGTGCAGCAGTCACCGACCTAACGAGCCTTTTTATCACCACAAGAGGGAAGGTTAAACCAGCCACCAGGTCAGTAATCGCGGGCTGGATAAGAATTGAGCTCAGAGAAGCCAATATAAGGGGATCACCTGGCAGCTTCAGGTCAGCGGTGGCTTCTAATAACTGGTCTAAGAAAGACCTTGATTTAGAGACAGTATTGCAGAAAGGTAATTGGCGCGAAGCCAATACGTTTCTAAAACATTATTATAAAGAAATAAAAAGCAATAATTCTGATCTTGTTTTTTCTATGTCTGATTTCTTTAATACTGTTTAATCATAAAGAGACCGGAAAGGTCATTGAATTATATAATTAAGAATATTTATGTTCTTTGTCATGATTAAATGAAAATCATCATCCATTTTTTCTTTGAATCTCTTCATCTCACTGTTCATCACAGTACGCGGTGTCAGCGCCGGCAGATAATAAACATCTCACAGTGGGTCAAGCCGAAGGGCTCGAACACCCAAATAGACGTGTTTTCCCCCCGAAGGGATGAAAACACTTATTTGGGTTTCAGCCAAGAGGCTTGACCCACTAATAAATTTTCTTGCCGGCTTCCGCCTCGCCTCGATTCTACTAGTACTGAATAAAGATGGCGGACGCACGCGCCACCAACCGACGCTGACACACCCTTCACTCAGTCTGAATATACGAGTGAACGTTTACTTGACAGTTACTATGCCCTTTTGGGGCTTTTACGCTAGATGGCGCCGATGTTCTGAAGGTACTATATCTCACAGTGGGTCAAGCCTCTTGGCTGAAACCCAAATAAGTGTTTTCATCCCTTCGGGGGGAAAACACGTCTATTACTTAGCACCTAAGATGTTTTGAATTGTGATGAGACTGAAATATGTGCATAGCATATAAGTAGGTATCACTTTATTTATTATTACTCAGTAGGTACCAACATAAGAGTTGCATAATTGAAATGAAACTACACTGATAGTAACTACTTAAAAGTCTTGTGATGTTATTACTAATTTAAACCAAAGAAACGGTTTTTTTTTAGAAAATAATAATTAGCACTGATTGAGTTTATTAAACTGAAGAATAATGCAGTTAAATAATCCTGACAGGTGCTTTGTATTACACACTGCCTTTATTTCAGAACTTGATTTTATACAGGGTCTACAAAATATACTGAAACTATTTTAAGGGTGGATTCAGTGCATGATACTGAACAACTTTCCCCAAGGAACATACTTATATCGTAATATGAAAAATAATGTTTTGCCTCCCATACAATTAAGTTGACCAGTAGATCAGCTGATCTGAGTTTTTATGGGAAGCCAAACATTATTTTTCATGTTTCGATATATGTTCCTTGGGGAAAGTTGTTCAGTACCCTTCTTGTATCGCCCTTAAAATAGTTTCAGTATATTTTGTTAGACGTTATAATTATATTAAGTACATTGATTGTTTTGTTAGGTATATTATTGATCCTATATACATTGCCTGTTTTACATGGTTTGGTTTAAATTGTATCGTTACAAAACCAGCAATGTATATCACTAGTTAATTTCGATACAAAAAAAATTATAAATACTTATACAAAAAAATAGTAAATAAAACAGCGAAATATTGTCGTTCACGGGTCCGGGCCTTTGTTCGCTCTTGATGTATACAGGGTGACTTTTTATTAACTGGCAACATTTTTGGAGCAAGTTCAGTCCATGATACTGAACTACTTAAAAAAAGTTATTATAAAAAATGTTCGTCCTTCCATACACAATTCGTTTGGCTAAGCGCTGCGATTTGTATGGGAGGTAAATTTTTATCGAATTTTAATAACTTTTTATAGAAAGTAGTTCAGTATCATGGACTAAACTTGCTCCAAAAATGTTGCCAGTTAATAAGAAGTCACCTGTATACAGCATTACAATGCTCGGAACAATATCTAGTTATGTAAATAACAAATATATGTATGTGCGTATAACACAAGCAATGTATTTAATAGCAGTAAATTTTGAATTAATAAAGACAGAATAAGTCCAGGAAAGCTGAAACTGTTGTGGAAAATATACCTTATTATTTTTCCATTACAAAAGCTTATGTAAAAGTTATACTTTGACACAGGATTCTTGCTTTATTAAATAAAGCAAGAATGCTGTCCTATTATGTTAAATAAAGTTTTCTTTTACATAATAGGTATGGTGCTACCACACTGCTGTTAAAAATGTTTACAAACATTTTCTAACAAAAATAATACTTATAATATCGTAGGTATATTATCAAATATTACAATGATAAGTTATTATATTTGAATTTTGAAATGAAAAATTGTTATCAGCAGTGCGGTGGCACCAATACGTTTCTGAACCTTTGCACAATTTTATTATTTCGCTGATTATTTTTAGTTTTAAGATTGTTGATTTTCCTATTTCAAATTCTAATTTTCATTGAACAAATAAAGTTCTGAACAAAATCTAAACAAACAAATATTTGCCATCTTATTACATAAGCACTTACTTACCTGACATTCATTTCTAGCACTTATTTACCTGACACTCATATATTTATAGAGAAGCATATCAATCATAATATCATTTGTGATTTAGGCAAATAGATATTGATCCATTTAGTTATTGTCACTCCCTTAGTCATACAAATTGTAGTACAAATGTTGAATATAAATGTGATCGATTATAAAAGTTCTACTTAAATACTAGATTTTTAACGATATATTCTCTTTTTATTTAACCGACTTATTAATAAAAGAAATGCGGCTTGAGGATGATATGCGTGCCAATCGTCTTACACCAAGGATGCTCAAGATCGTGTGAAGTGGAGAAGGAAAAGCCGGAAAGCGGACCCCGGGCTTCGCAGCGTTGCAGCTGTGGATACAACTGGGAATACGCTGAGATGAGAAAGAGAGAGCGGGAAGAGAAGCAGCTGGTATATTCTAATTTTTTTCTTTTCTCCCAAACCAGCATGGAAGTGTAAGGGTTGGATCTCATCTATCAGCACGGCCGGTGCTGAAGCGTTCCGTCGTTCTCTCTCGCTCTAGCAAATGACGCTTCTGAGCGACAGAAAAGGATAGCAGCATAGGAAAGTGTTGTTCCGTACTGATATATGAGATCCAACCCTTAAATGTCAAATATTTCAAATAAAAGGACCATTGAACAGTATTAAATTGTTATTAGATAAATAGAAACAAAAACTAATATTGCAGAGTTCACATTTTTCCTACCAACTGATTTGGTGCCTGGTATTTGGCTCAGTCGCCCTCAGTATGCATATATCGACTGCACATTTACACCATGTTGTAAATACTATAAATCAAAAAATCGATCTATTCTGTTGCACATTGATTGAAATTACTAAGGCACCACACCACACCTAGCACCACAAAATAAATACTAATAAGTACTAACGTACAGAAGTCTTACTCAGCAGAGAAATTCAAAGAAATGTCTACTCAAATGTGGCTAGCGATATGGTTTAATTTAGCTCACGCCAGAACTGTTCTGTACGGAGTACTAGTATCCTATTCTGTGCCAGCACTGAATACAATAAGTTATGTTTATGGTAGATTATAACATTTATAACGCAAGTAATAAATTGGGAATTCCTGTAAAGTAGTTGTTTAAGAACCCCCACACTAGCGTCTTTCGAGCATCGTCGTCGTGTTAGCGTTTGCGTAGCGTCGACGCTGCGGTGACGCGGCGCCAGCGCAACGTTTTTTGCGAACAAGAACAATTCGCAACATGGGTAGATTCGGGTATTTACCTAATCTATCGGGTTAATACCTAAATGGGTAGATTGGGTATTTATCCACCGCCCATCTCTAGACAAGTGGATTGTGTTGCGAATTGTACTTGTTCGCAAAAAACGACGCCAGCGCTGCGTAAGCCCGGCGTTCGGCAGTCGGCCAGCGCTGACACGACGACGACGCTCGAAAGACGCTAGTGTGGGGGGCTTCTTAAAGTGGAAAGATAAACAAATAAATGTTTATACATTAAGTATTATTATATGCTAGTTATATTCATCAATAGTTACCTATACTATTAGTATACTAATTATAATAAGTACTTACTAAATAATTCAAAATTCAACATATCTCAGATAATCACTTTGGTGTACTTATATTACTTACAGCAGAAAAATCACATCAAGCACGTATCAACTAGTAGGTAAGGAAGAGGCAAAGAAAGAATTTATAATACAATCTAGAATAACTACCGAGTAATAATCTCAAAAAAACATATTGGAAATTAAACTTAATGCCACGCACATAAAGGTCATGCTTTATGTTTAAATACCTAACGTTCCAAAAAAATGTACTTAAAGTTACAGGCGTCCCTTTCCCGCAAACTGTCAGTGCAATAAAGTAGAACCAGAGCTATAACTTTAGGTATATTTTTTGGAAACGGCTTTGCCACTTCTATCTAAGCTTTCTAGATTGTATACCTACAATTTCTTTGGGTATAACAAAATATAAATCACGGCTTCAATTGAAAATCATCAAAAACACTGAAATACGGGTTGTATTGATCTTCCGGCCCATCATTATTATAATGAAAAATATCTATATTCAAACCATCAATTCCCAGTTGAGACCTTACTTGTTTATAATACTGTAATGCCCCCCTCTGATATCTGATCATATCACAAGACTGGAAACTAAAATTATACAATTTATCACATTTTGTGAACAATTCAGTCGGATTTGGTAATTTATCCACAGCGGTTGTATTAATATTGCTTCTAGTATTAACTAAATGTATATTCTCTAAAGTCGTACATGCACTTAAGCAATTAAATATAGGGAAAATATGTGTTGCTGTAACATACAATAATATGTTTTTCACTTTACTTATCTTTAGATAAGTTAGGGGATTAGAGACAATGCCTTTATGTTTCATTATTTGCAGCGTTACTAAACAATAAGAACACTCAAACAACTTTTTGAAAAAAGTGTTGGTGTAGCGAACATCACCATCCAGAGTCAGATGCGTTAGCTTCTTCAAGAAGTCACAAGTGCGTAACGTTACAATCCTCATATTACTCAAAAACGAGATCCTCAATTTAATAAGTTTTTTTTCTTGGAATGCAGAATCATAATTAATAATATAAGTTCTTGTTGAAAGTTTTCTTCTTTTTCCTTCGAAATCATAGTCAAAATCAAATTCATAACTGGAATCCGGACTCGGACTTTCTTGCTCTACTAAGTACCGCTCAAAATTCGTTGGTACTCTGGTTGGTGTCTCTGTTAGAGGATAGTCAAATTGGTAAATCAAATTTTCTTTTAAAATAAACAGAAATTTTGAATAAAATGTATCATCGAATTTAGTGTGTTCTTTATGCCAGAACATTACAGCGACTTGCTTTAAAAATTCAAAAAAAAAATCAAAATATCTTTATTATCATAGGATATTTATAATATCTCTTAATAATAGTCACTTTGTTTTGTTTTGCACAAATGTTGACGTCAAATCGTTACTTAAAGCTAAGTTTACGCCGCTTCCTAGGCGCAAGTGCAGAAGAAGCGGCAACAAACTGCACTGCACGTTTTCTCCAAAGACGTCAACTAACAAACTAAAAACTTAAAATTAGTTATATAGATGGACAGAGATTACATTGTTTATTATGTCATAATTAAATTGAATTATAAGTATTACGAAATTTAAAATAATGTCAATTTGTAAATTTAGTATGTACCAATGTACCTAAATTATGACATGTCTAAGTATACAAACCTTTAAGAGGGACCCGCGCCAAGCTCAAGCCAGACCTTTTGACGTGACAACGTCTTAAATTAGGTTGCGGCTGGGAGTCACTTATGAAAAAGTGTAACGCTCGGTAACGTTACGATGAGTCACCGAACGAGAGAGAGGCCCGCCGAATGCCTTGCGTCTCTCTCCCACTCAACTATGATCGGTCTGCCGCGCGCGTTGTCACGTAAAATCTTCGCCCGTAAAACCGACTTTACAGGCAACCATTTTTTTTTTGTCTTTAAGATAGTCATCGGTCCTATAATAAGCCTTCTCACAAAGTACTTTCTTTACATAAGCTTTGAATTTTCTGTCTGGCATATCAAGGACCGATTCTGACAATTTATTATAAAAAAGTATACACTTCCCCATAAAAGACTTACTGACTGTATTCAGCCTGTAATACGGGCTAACTAAGTCATTCTTATTACGTAAATTTCTATCTGTAAAATCACTTACTTTATTGAACATGGAAATATTTTTCCTTACATACATTATATTTTCAAATATGAATTGTGATGCAAAAGTAAGTATACCTATTTCCTTGAATAATTCCCTCAGTGAGTATCTCGATCCTAAACCGTAAATAGCACGAATTGCTCTTTTTTGTAAAAGAAAAATAGTCTGAATGTCCGCTGCACTCCCCCATAGAAGTATCCCGTAAGACATTAGACTGTGAAAGTAACTAAAGTACACTTGTCTAGCAGTTGCTACATCTGTCAATTGTCTTATTCTCCTAACAGCGTAAGCCGCAGAGCTAAGCCTATTAGAAAGTTTAGTTATATGAGCGCCCCATTGAAGTTTCGAATCAATTGTGATTCCTAAAAAGGTAGTACTTTCAACCAGATCGAGTTTCTGACCATTAATTAGTATGTCAACACAGGCTTGATTCACATTAGGAAGAGAGAATCGAATGCATTGGGTCTTGTTCGCATTTAACATGAGGTTATTGGCCGAAAACCAATCAGAAATTAAAGATAAGGTGCTGTTCACCGCGCTAGCATCACTGTTATGTCGATCTATTTTAAATATTAGCGAGGTGTCATCAGCAAACAGCACCATGTCAGCCTCTTTCTCAACCATGTAAGGCAAGTCATTGACATAAACTAAGAAAAGGAACGGTCCTAGAATTGAACCTTGGGGTACGCCCATTTTCACATTAGACCCGTGTGATTTTACGCCGTTTATATCAACAGTTTGAAGCCTATCAGTTAAGTAAGATTCTATTAATTTAATTGACTTATCATCAAAACCGTATTGACGAAATTTGAGCAAAAGTGTTGGATGATCAACGCAATCAAATGCTTTAGAAAGATCGCAAAATGATCCAATTGCATCATTTCTGTTTTCCCACGCGTCGTAGATATTAGTAATAAGTGCTACTCCTGCATCGGTGGTCGATTTTCCAGCAGTAAAGCCGTATTGTTGGCTATGGAAAAGATTATTGGTCTTGTAACCCAGGTAACTATTTAAGTGTGACAAATCTGAAACATCTACACTGAAATGTTTACAGATGAATTCTTTCAGTAAAGGTGTTGCATACATCAAAGACGGCATACATGACTGGAACAAAACCATTTCATATTCCTTTGGATCTATTAATCCAAAAAAAACTAATTTACCGAGAGTGTAATTGGAAACATCTTCCAAGCAATATACTTGAAAGTGGGACACTTTTATCATAACTATTTTGTCCATATCCCCATCTTCTTCTATATATCCTCTTGAACCTATATTACATGACGACAACTTCAAATGACAAATGTCTGCCTTTTGTAACAGGCTTAACGCTATTTTATTGTCCAGTAAATCCACTGTATTTCCAACAAAATGGACATTCTTCAGCCCCTGAAAAGCTTGTTGATATTCTAACAACATCTCTTTATTGATTCTAAAATTTTCACCAAAAAAAAAGTTGATCGCCAAACTTTTTAATGTCTGTAATGTTTTTACAATTACAACAAAGTCTGGTATTATTATGTCCGTATAGCTGACATCTAAATCTGTTAGGTTATTTAGTTTGTCTAAAGCAGGTGTCAGAGATGTTATGTCGAGATCGGAAATGCCTGATAAGTTCAAGATCCTCAGATGTCCTGCAATGTCATTGAAAAAGTCTAAATTCAGAGATTTCACCGTTGCCAGTTTGTTTATCGAGAACTTGCACTCTCTGACGACGCCCGGCGTGCTGACCACTTCTTGGAAGTATTTGCAGGAATCATAAAGGGTGCACACTGACTTTGTGTCCAGTTTTCTGATGATTAGGGTCCATACCTCGACAGGCAGTGTTATTAGTGGCATTTTGAATTTCCAGTCATCAATGTTGGTTTGTGATGCTGCAAAAATATAATACAATGTTATGTTATAAAGATACATATTCTACTACAAGATAGGTTTTTTTTTTTAATTTAAAACAAATATTCTTCTTCTTCCTCTAAGTGCGTTCCCGGTTGCATCTTTAGCTGAGCTGCTTCAGAGCCCGGGGTGCGCATACCCGCTTTTTCTTCTCCAAATATAACATGCATATCAATGGTCACCCGAGGATGCCAAAGATCTTGAAAAATGGAGAAGAAATAGCCGGAACAGTTCAAATGATTTGGCTATAGTTTTACGACCGCCCGCCGCCCAACATTTTGATTGAATGCAATTGTAGCACGAGAGGTTTGTGCTTAGTCCTTTAGTTGCCTCTTACGACATCCACAGGAAGACATGGACTATTCTAACCTGGAACCACACGGGTGATAATTTTAAATAAATATTATGTATGTTTTTTAATATTTCAGATTTATAATTTCAGTTTATTATAGGCCACAAATTGTTAACGGCCATACCTTAACTTCTTTATTGAAAATTTATAACAGTTTTGTCTCTAAATTTTGAGTTATTTCTCCGTTTTAAGCGTTTTTGCTTCAACAACACAAACTATATACTCGTAAAGTCCAATTAGGACAAAAACTAGGTAGATAGCTGATTTATGAGGGAAAAGCTGCCAAGTTTTTTTTTTTTATAATCATATACATGTAAGATCTAGACTGGACTCCACAACTGTGTTTACAGCATGATTATAGTGGCTTTATTCAATTATTATTTGACATACCTACTTTATACAAACAACAAAATATAAGCTAAGTAATTAGTGCATTGAATACATAAACATAGTAATTACTAGTATAAGAAATATACATACATAAATATATTAATAAAAACTTACATACTAAGTGTAAAATAGATTTAATAAGTTGTTGAGAGCAGTGCCGGTCATATGAAATAAAAGTGAGCTGAAAAGCAACACGAGACAAAAAGAAAAACCGCACTACCCTCAAGAAACATCATTCTGATTACTCAAAAATTTTGAGGGACTTACATTTACTTATAACTATTTACAAATTGGAAACCACTTAAGGATCTTCCGACCCCAGAGCATTAATAGTTGCTCTGCGAAATTGAAACAAGTTCAAACCAAAGATATTTAAGTCTCTGTGATTGGCAAGAATATCGTTGTACTGGCGACACATGTGAACTATGGGCAAAGGCCGAAATCTCCTAAGGTACGCGCAATATGCGTCCCCGTTCCCCGTCCCCGCACCTCCCCCGTTTTCGCCTCGATGACTCACAATGGCCGTCAAGAACCGGGGGAGAGGTGCGGGTGCGGGGAACGTTGACGCATATTGCACGTACCTTAGGAGATTCCGTTCTGTATACTCTTACTGTATTCTGTGCTATGGGGTTATAATAGGAAGTGCTGTTGACGTAGACGTTAAATTGGAACATATTAACATTTGAATTACGAGATCTAAAATGGGTGTTAAAACTTAGTGGGGACAGGGGAACTGCTGAATCAATCTTAGAATGTACTATTTTATAAAGAGTTATTGAGGAACTGCATTTCCGACGTGATTCTAAGGAAAGCATATTGAATTTGGTCAGTCTATCTTTGTAGGATGTTATCATACGACTGAAACCACACCGGAAGCAAGCTATAGCCAAGAATTTCTTATGAATTCTTTCAATACTCTGGCAGTGTGTATTGTAAAACGGTGCCCAGATGACTGAATTGTACTCCAAAATAGTTCGGATCAGTTTAAAGTACAAATAAATTAGACTGCTTGGGTTTTTAAAACTACGAGTAGATAGATAGATAGATAATACGTTTATTCACGAAAACTGCATCACATACACAGATATATAAGGTACAAGAAAATAACTATTGTTCAAAACAAACAATACTTAATAATAAACATGCAACAATCACAATTCACAATAAACAACAATAATACATGTATGTGCTGCAGTAGCGCAAAGTAGGCCAAAACTCAGTGTGGTTGGCCTAAATGGCGGCACACTGGTTTTCAGTTTTAGCCTTTAGGTACAGTCGGGTGTAATGGTAATGCAATGACGCATAAGAAGAAAAAAAAATGTTATTTGATTAAATAGATAGGTAAGTAAGTTGATCACATTTAATACGAATAATAGATAATTTCAAGAACTGTGCAATAAAATTAATTAATAAATGAGAAAAAAAAAGTATTAAGAAGCCACAAGTTACCATGCGACGAAGTTTCTAATTTCGGGTCCTTGGACAGAACAGATAAGCCGCCGGCTGTGGTAAATTCTACATCTGTCAGCTCATCTGCTTATCCAACAGAGTAGACCTGTAAAGTTTTCTAAAATTATTTTTAGATTGCAGAAGTCTAAGAGGGGGTGGAATATTGTTCCAACACTTCGTCGCATGGTAACGAAAGCTGCCTTCAAATGCCGCTGTTTTGTGCTTGTGCCCTAATAACGAAGGTCGCATTGATCGAAGAGTACCAGTACCACGTGGCTTACAGAATTTCAATTTATCAAACAAGTACTCGGGTTGCTTATACTTTATTACGTCAAACATAGACCTTGATATGAAACCAATTAAATTATTTGCCTTATCAACAATATGATCGTAATGAGCATGGAATGTTACTTTACTATCAACATGAACACCAAGATCCTTTGCAACGCTTTTACTATTCAAGACTTTTCTACAAGATCATAATCAAAGAGCATGGAACTTCCAATTAGGATTCAGGATATATTCTTATAATTACTTACTTATTTCAAAGTGAAAGGGTCGAGTGATCCCATTGGACATATCACAACACTACAACAACACACAACTTTATTTCCGAAGAATATATATTTAATAGACGACTGAGTGACGGAGACGCCCGAAAACGCCCACACAGTCCAAAAAAAAAATATCACTACAGCCGTATTATGCCTGTCCACTTTAACTATTTCACACATTGTTCATGTCATTAGCATTTACAACACCAAACAACACCAATTTCATATTATAAAGCCCACTAAAATCAATTTGTAAAAAAATTTAAAGCAAACCCCAACCCTATATGTCTGTGCCCCAACCGAACCCCTTAACTTCCCGCCAAAAACTCTCCCCGAATGAAGTTTGTTGCACAGATCGTTTTTTTTTACTAATTTTGTTTTGTTGGTATTATGCCTTGCTTCCGGGCTTTCCGGTGGCCCTACCCATGCCATGCATGCCCTACGTTGCCTTACTCAGGTTACCTGTGCAGGTTACAAACAGGGACAGAATATTTACCACAATAATATTTTTTCAGAATGATTGTAAGAATGTAGATATGATATTTATACACAATAAACAAAACTAAAACAAATTCTATCTGTTGTGGGTATCTGTATTTTACTACTGCGACGCGAATCGCCTCAACTTCAGAGCGAACTAGAAGTTTGGCGCGACCTGTAATAACTAAAACTTAGTGATTATATTCTCTTTGTATCCTACATACATTATGCTGGCCGGACGCGCCGGACAAGCTGCACTAGTGCTATTTTTGAAATCGGGAATCTAACTACGAATGATTTGCGCGACTGTTTCCAAACGGGCGCATTTTGCGTTAGTTGTCAATGTTGTCATGCTTGTGTAAATCCTTCGCGTACAGAATAGTACTTTGGTTGTATTGTAGGAAACGTACAATACAACCGAATTAAAAATTCGCCTTTCTGGAAATTCTCCCGCATCTCCATACTTAATGTGACTCCCGATTTCAAAAATAGCACTCCGACCAGTACCTCAGAGGTGTAGACAAGATAGATTATTTTTTAAATTAGTGTTGGACGTCATTTAATACCCGGTACCTATGTTATTACCGGAACTAATACCGATATTTAAAGTTGATTTTTATTCAATTTCAAAGCCTCATTTATTCCTTAATAAAATTAATTTATGTACATACATTACATTATTACATTTAGTTAACTTTCATTTCTAAATATTTAATAACAATTGGTCTCTCTCTTTCAGTTTTTATTTGGTATACTAGCTGTGCCCGCGACTTCGTTCGCGTGAATGTTATATAGCCTAAAGCCTTCCTCTATAAATGGACTACCCAACAAAAAAAGAATTTTTCAAATCGAACCATTAGTTCCTAAGATTAGCGCGTTTAAACAAACAAACAAACAAACTCTTCCGCTTTATAATATTAGTATAGATGAAGTACTCTTAACCAACAACATATTTATTTGAATAAAGATTAATATTATTATGTTGATACAACTTAAACAAATTATTTCGACCAAATTAGGTACCATAAAAACGGTTTTTGTGAGTTAATCTTAAAAGAGAGACATATACTATCGCGGACTGTTTTTTAGATCATTAAAAGAGCTATTATTCTTTAATACATATTTTTTGTGTATCTTGAACAGTTTTCACGGCGCACGCAACGGAAGGCTTCAAAGATGAAAGAATTTCTCCCGTTTTTTACACATTTACCACTATATCGCTCCTATTGGTCGTAGCGTGATGTTATATAGCCTATAGCCTTCCTCGATAACTGGACTATCCAACACAAAAAGAATTATTCAATTCGAACCAGTAGTTTCGGAGATTAGCGCGTTCAAACAAACAAACAAACTCTTCAGCTTTATAATATTAAAGTATAGATATGTCGCTGTTGGATGGTATACACCGCTAATTCACTAAACCTCTAGGTGTTCGAAATTACAGCTCGGTTTTGTTAAACAGCTGAATATCGTTCATTTGGATTGTCAATGTGTCATGTACGTCACGTATAAATCACTAGCTAACCACGTTTAGACCGCAAAATAGGTTATTTGCGCATATTATAAAAATCATCCAAAAATAATTGGTATTTCATAACTATATAACATAACTGTTATGCCTTAAGTTAAAATGTCAAAAAATGTTATGACTAATTATTATTATTGTAAAAACTTTGATGCTAAAAGTTTATATGCCGATATATTATTATGTTTAAATTCATTATCGTAAAAAATTAATGCCGTACAATTTATTCATAATTATCGTTATGCAATATGATAATGATGCCAAAAATCAATATGCCACCTTAATTTATTCCAATAAATTTTATGCATTTGAATATGGACCCCCCACCTTAAGTGTCTAACTTTTTCTGTTATGTGTTCTCTTTTGCTTGCGATTTTTGTTGTCTATAGAAAGATAATCCACAATTCGTTACCACTATGTTCTCAATGTATAATAAATAAAATAAATAGGTATATCTCATCATACCTCACGCTATAGGATGGCATTTTTAAAATTAGTTGCGTATGTAGATCCACTGCGCTTACATTTTTACTCAGTAATTTTTATAATTAAATAAGTTCACAGTTGTTCCGCTCTACTCCGCAGATAATTTCGATTCACGCTTAACGTTTTTGTTTTAGCGCTTAAGTTTTTGACTTTTAAATAGTTTACACTTCACTACACTACATTAGGGTGTTATGGATGGAGCCTGATGATCGTCCTACATTGCGTAGTGCACTACACATAGTGAGGTAGTGCGCCTACATAGCATGCTACATGCGACTTTGTATGCCTAATGGCGCAACGCAACACAGTGATCTTGAAATATGTATAACTAACATCCATTTTACCTGTGATTGACAAAATAAATGATGATTATTTATTATTTATGACCCTCAATACGGTCTTCACGATAAGAGCACACGGGGCCCGTGCCCAGGGCCCCCATTCTCAGGGGGCCCCGAAGGACCGACATTTTTGACGGGCACATTAAACTCTTTTCACAAATCAGTAATCTTATCAGAAGGTATTTACAAGGCATATACTACGCCAATATATTATATCGATGACTGCGCCTATTCCTACTGTACTAATTAATAATATTGCCGAACGCATCCTACTTCTTACCTAATTTACTAAGTACTAGCGATCACTCACGCAATCACTCCGATTCCAAAGTCAAGGGCCCCACCCTTCCATATTGTATACCTCCAATAATCTGTACTGTGTCTGCACACATTGCTTGCGCTTCGCCAGTTAAGCAATTCTAGAATATACAAAGTGGAAGAGACATAAATTAAACCACGGGCTATACTAGATCACTAAAGTATAATGAAATTAAAATAACAGTCAAAAAACTAAAAAAAATCGACATTTCCAATCGCCCGGGTGGCTGCACACTTTTGTATAGAAATGCCGACATTTATTTTGGTTTTTCGGCTGTTATTTTAATTTCATTACTATAATGATCAGATTTAGTATAGACCGTGGTTCGATTTATTACAGATATGTCCCCCCGTTGTATACAACGTGGAAGACTAAATAATACTGGCATAAAAAATTCTCAAGCTCCTCTGTGCTTCGGAAGGCACGTAAAGCCGTTGGTTCCGAACCCGGCTTTCGGAAGCTTGAAAAATCTGACACCAGTATTGGCCACTTACACACACGGAAATCATACTATATTTTTTTTTTAATATTTTCGACAAATTATCGATACGTAGCTTTAACAGTTATACCGGTATTAATATTCTCGCTCGATAAACGTAATAATGTTAAGTCAACAGCCCTAGTCAGTGTTGCCAGATTGGGTATTTTTCTCGCAATTCTGGGTAAAAATTTGGCTCTTGGAGAAATTTTGGAGAAAAAGAATCTGGAGAAATGTTTGGAGAAAAAATAAATCTTGTGGAGAATGTTGGGTATCTTTTTTATAAATAATAGTAATCTTTATTTTATCAATGAGAGGTTTTCAATTTGACAGTAAAAAAAAAAAAAACAAGTTGTATGTTGTTAATAGAGGGCGCTGCACAGAACACATATGTCAATGTCACTCAATATTTTAAAATATCTAGGTTATCAAAACATCGCTTACAAAATAGGTGTGCTATTTTTCAACGAGGGAATCAGCGAAATACAAACCTCGTAATTTTCCAACTCATTTTCTTTTTAAAAAGGTACCTTTTTGCTCTTTTAGTGGTCAAGTCAAGACCACTAGTTTAAATCCTTCAAGTACGGTACGACCTATTTAAAAATGCGCCTTTTTCGAAACGCTCGCGACAATCATTCTTTATGTGACTCCCTATTTCAAAAATAGCACTCCTGACCAAATAAAGACTGACAACTTTGCTTGACATATGCTATATGCACCATCTATTGGCGTCATAAAAAAATGGTTTTTTTTTCTCGGAAAAGCCTATATAATAATATCTTATAGCTTATAGTAGCACAGCTAGTCTAATTATGCATCCTACTACCTATTAAATTTTAAATATTTTTTTATTTTATTTATATCCAATACAGCTCGTTTTGAATTGAAGTACTTACAATAGAAGCGTGTAGTTTTGCAAAGGATGACACTATTAATTTCATTAACAATATGTATTTTTGATCACAATAGGTATGTGTTACCAATTGTTTTCTGTATACACACATTAGTATTAATTGTTGAAGAAGGTTACATATAGGTAACTGAGTTTTTAAAAGGAAACTCTTTGCTGGTTGATTTATTTTTTACATTTTTGTGTCATGTCATTTTAGCTATTGTATTTTTTATGTGCTTTTACATTTTGTTCTATCAACATTAAAAACGCAGTGATAATATCCAACAAATATTTTATTGCATAACTAAATAAAATCTTTGGGTCTATATTTATCTGCTGTGCAATATCTGCAACATGGTAGCACAGCGTTCGGTTTTCGATCCTTGCACAAGCGTTCTAAGATGTTGGATATAAAATGAACAAAAGTGACGATGATGTAAATAATATCGATGCTGGTGCAAATATGCAGCACGCACATGGATCTAACCCTGGGGGGTTACTACAAGGTATTGAAAAATTGTATGGAGCGTCTAATTACGATTTTAAATTTAATTTGCACGTATCTTCTTATCTATTTTGGCACTAGCAGCATCAGACGGTGTTGTTTTTTTTTTTATGTTATAGGGCGGCAAACGAACAAGCGGGTCACCTGATGGTAAGTGATCACCACTGTCCATGGACAACTGCAACACTAGTTTCTATGTAATCCAATAATTCCTCCATTACGAGCAAGATAAAGCTCCATTTGGATTTTCCAGGTAGCGTAATTAGACGCTCCATCCAATTTTTTAATATCTTGTAGTAACCTCCTACGTGATCTAAAGCTTGTTGGCTATGTGGATGCAGATCACGCAGGGGATTTATGTGATAGTAAATCATATACTGGATTTATATTCACATTCGGAGGATGTCCCATAGCATGAGAGAGTCAAAAACAAACGACTGTGGCACTGTCAAGTGCTGAAGCAGAATATGTGGCTTTATCAGAGGGATGCAGAGTCAGCATTCTTAATAGCATTGCTAGCCGAGCTGACTGGGATTAATGAGGCAGTGGAACTATTTAGCGATAGCCAGTCTGCAATTCAAATTGTGGAGAATCCCATGCATCACCGTCGAACTGAATATATAGATGTTAGGCATCACCTGATTCTAAAATCCATTCTTGAGAATTCGTATAGAAACAATTGTTTCTATACGTATGAAGAGCTGTATGCGTAGTATGTGCTTGACTGTTATGTTTATTTGGGCAAAAACGAGCTCGATGTCCAGCCCCACACACATAGCATTGTAGCATTCTATCTTCTTTTTCGCTGCCTTTCTGTTGTTATTCTCCTTTGCTTCAGTGTTGCCAGACGTACGGCAATTGCCGTTTCGTACGGCAATCAGGCTCCATTAAGACTAATTGTACGGCATACGGCAAAGTGGTCAATGCCGTACGTTAAAATACGGCAATCGAACACAGTAATAAAATCAATTTTGAGTAATAAAATCATTAAAAAAAAATTAAATAAAAGTTTTGCGTAAAAACAATTTAGGGAATTCCCTATCATAACCTCGCTCGTTGAACTACTCTATGTCAGAGATATGGGATCTCTATGTTATTGTATTGTCTTTGTTATTGGGTAATTCCCTAAAATGTTACCTCGTTATCTTACGTTATTGTATTGTCTGAAAATTTTTTTTATTCATTTTGCCTCGCTTATTCTCAGACAATTTGTAATCGAGACATTTCATTAGTACTTTAACACATATTTTTTACTTCTCAAACGATATTTATCCAGTGCAGTGTCCAGTATTCAATTTCGTTTGAAGATGATCAAGATATCACAGGTCCACCAACTCCTAAGAAATGTAAGAAAAGCAAACAGAGCACAAAAGTATAGAACCCAATGGAAAACAGAAGGCGAATTCAAAGATTGGATTATCCCTGATAAAAATTGTAGTTATAGGACTGAAGAGGACTTATGTAGGTGATATTGTGGACTTAATGCGAGCAGAGAATTATTAATTTGATATTTTTTTTAAATTTCTCATTAAGTACCTATGTCTTTTTCCTAAACCGATTTTTCATTTGCTTGAGTCAGGTGTTTGATATTATATCTTTGTTTTGTAAAAAAAATATCAAAAACCTGGTATGGTATTTTTTTTTTGAAATTGGTTGAAATACGGCAATTTTATCTTTTGTGTATGGCACCGCAATGAATGGCCAGTAGCAACACTGCTTTGCTTTGCTGTTGCTGTTCTTTCGAGCAGCACATGGACAGTACTCAAAGCATTCTGCGGCAAATCTGTACATCTGTGTGAAGTTATTGTCAATCTGTAATAACTTTGTCTTTATATAGTCGGTTGTCAACGTTACATTACTATTTTCAATTGCCATTCAATGAGAATGCTAGGAGAGCAGTATGAGCCAATGGGCTCATACTGTTCTCCTAGCCCTTGTAGCATAAGTGCAGCTGCCATATGATAATCCATTTTTTATACCGCCATACTTTCTGAACGAACGAGATGTCATTAATCATTCCATGCCTATGAAACTTAGAACATAGCAGAATTTTGATGAAAAAATTCAATAAAACGCCATCTAGTCAACAAGTTCTGACCTAACTCTAAATGCGTGTTATAGAATAGGAATATCAAATGGTGGAGAAATTCGACATGTGAGGTTAATCACTTAATAGCTCAGTTGTTTAGAACGTGGTCGTCTTTAAACCGAGATCGCGAATTTAAGTCCAAGTTCTTTTATTCCTTTGGTGTTGCGAAACCTTGCTACCAGATGACGCCACTGGTTTGAACTTTTATCAAAGCTACAATTTCTTATACAATTCATGTTCGTTCATTTGTCAATCGCGTTTTGTTTTATTGTATGTCACCAAACCTCTTGACAGCAAATCACTTGATATAAATGCATGATGCAAGATGTGAAGTTGTTGATTTGTTTTTATTATATTTTTATGAGATTTTATATCGTATTGTAAAAAATATTTATATTTATATTTCAGTGAACAACTGTAGTGAACAAAACGCTCCATCAAAGATGCATTACCCCTGAGCATTACCTACCCATCGTGTCAGAGATATGGGATATACAAGTGATTAAAATATAGCTTGATAAAAATGACAGCTGTCAAACTATGCCAAGTAGTGTTGGGACAAATATATCAAATCGAAATTTTTTGCACAAATTTTATTGATTATGAATATTTTATGTTAGAAATATAAATAACCTTCTAATTATTGATTTTAAGGAGGCTAATGAAATAAATGAGAGAGGAGGTGTTCAAGTAAAACACGGTCGTGGGTTCGAAGCTGAATATATAATGAATGAATGAGTACTTTATTATAAAAAACATGGTTTTATACACAGTGTGGAAATGGTAGGTACATTATTGCCATAAGATTATGGCGAGCTAGCAGTAGTTAGTGTTCTACATAGTTTATATTTTTAATGTGTGTGCAGAGAAGAAGTAGGTATTTCCTCTATGTGTAAGGATGCACAGCCCAAATCATCTTCGCTGCCAGTGTCTGAATCATCAGAGTCATCCGAGCAATCTTCTAAATTTATAATGAACTCCTGGTCACAAATAGTATCAAATTTGACGTCGCGCTCCCAGTCTTTTTCTATAACTCTGCGCGTACTATCAATGACTTTCTTCCACATGTCTCCAGTCACTTGTCTACATGCTTGTCCTCACCAACTTGCGATATCGGTAGTAACGGACCGCCATTTTGATACTCGCGTTCAAAGAAGTCGCGCAGGCGTACTACAAACTCGCGAGATTCACTGTTTAAAACAGTCTTCTTCGTTCTTTTCGGCATTATCGCAAAAAAACAAAAACTTTAACAATAAATGTAACAACAACTTTAACAATAACTTCACACCAACTTCAAAAACAACAAGATATCGAACAAACACAAGCAACACGCGGCGCATACAAGGCGTAAGCACTCGTACTGAACAAACAAACAAAAACAAAACAACGGAGGCGCAGTGTGACCATTTAAAAAAAACTATTTAAAAAATCTACCACAACTACGAAACGCGAAAATAATAATAGCTCAAATTAAAATTACTATTTTCAAAATTGTATTGTGATAATGATTATGGAAAACTATTGACTTAAATATATCGATGTGACCCATCTCTAACTTTCTTTAGCAAGTGAGCGTGCGAAGTTTTAAAATCAATTTTTGAAATAATTTTTTAAAATTCATTTAGTTATGTTTGATGCGAAAAATATTACTATTTTTGGATTTATAAATACAATACTAAATTATAAAAACCTAAAGTTATACAAATTTTCATATATTTGTCCTATTTCAAAATATTTTATCTGGTAGCCGCTAGTAAAAAGTTACATCGTTAGTTTTAATGACACCTGTCATTTTTATCAAGCTATATTTTAACAACTTGTAATAACATCGTGTTGCCATTGTTGCCAGATAGCGTCACTGCTATTTCCCAATGTAGAAAAAGTAAAATACTTTTTTATATAGTGTACAAACGTCCATAAAATCTAAAAAAAATGTTTTTATAATCTAAGGATTTTTTCTACAAAATGACGTAAAAATACTTGCTGCGACATGTAGTGCAACAATGAGGGCCAAAAATGTATCAAGCGATCTAACACATTATTTGGGGAGAAATAGAATATAGCATCTAGCAACCCTGGCCCTAGCTAGTCCGCCAGTCCGCCTCTTTCGCTTGGCGTTTTGTTCAAGTTGAACGTTCTTATTTACGGCTAAACACGTTTCGTGTCTTTACGACTTAAAAGTAAGTGTTTAAATGGAAAATATTTGGTTCAAATTTAAGAAAGAATGAGGAGTTTTCAGTGTAAATCTGCGATTTTGTAAAAAACATTATTCTAGTGCAAGATTCTAATGGATTTAATATGTGCGCGCCAGACGTGAAAATGCCAATTGTACTTATTATTCTAGTGTTTTACTGTTTACGGGTGCGATCATGATCTTATTTGATTAAATATGGATTATAATTATACTTAATATAAATATAGTATAGGTCCTATTACCTACCTACTTGTCCACTTCTTGGAACGTAGAAAATTCTCCGCACTTGATCGTGGTTTCATGCTTATTTTTGTACCTCTTTCTTGTCGTCAAAATAGGAAATAGAATTCATGATACATGCATTACAAATTAAATGCGCAGGTAACAATTAACGGTATTTGCTTTTCATGCTCGTAATAGTCCTAATAAATTGTTTTTATCTATTTAATATAAACATAACCTCAAATTTTAGGTTATGCGTATGTTCGGCTAGTATTTTGCCGCCGAGGTAGAAATCAAATCGCTAAGTTTATTTTGTAAGTACTTTTGGTAGGTACTTACACACTAAAAGTAATATGGATAGAGCCTATTCTTAGAAATTGATCAATTAAATATTTTTCAGAATGCGTTACGTGGCCGCGTATTTACTGGCTGTGCTGGGTGGGAAGGCGTCCCCGGCTGCCGCTGATGTCGAGAAGATCCTCAGCTCCGTGGGCATTGAGGCAGACTCGGAGAAACTGAAGAAGGTATGTTCATGTTTTTATATTCACACCTATAACTTGGCCTTAAAATAAAACAACTAAACAACAACATATAGGAATTTCCTACTATAATGTAGGTTACATAGGAATTTGACATTTAATTTTTTTTTAAAGAATTTTATGAATTGCGTGGTCTGAAGCTTGGCACTACATAGTAAATACAGAGTATGCATGCATTTTCTTTTAATTTTTAATCGATAGTCCTCGTCGAGAAATAGCCGCAAAAAATAAATCAGTGCCGAAAAACATGTATATGGTGTAGAAAATAATATTAAAAATAGCAAGTAGATTATAACAACTTAAACACGCCATTTTAAAATATGACGTCAACGTCTGCAACTCGTCTGCAATATCCGCTAGAAACAGAAGCTGTCAACGCATGTTTTTCTTTTTTGGGTACTTTCGATATTATCAGCCAGTGATGTTTGTTCAACTTCTATATAAAAGTACATACATTTCGAATGTCATCGATAGTCAAATTACATGGACGGACAGTCCTACCGAACGCACCCGAACTTGTCATTTCCTTTTTGTGAACTTTGTCGTCATTTCCCTTTTGTTTGTCAGAAGTTCCTGCTCAATATTTGCATATTTTCAATAATTTATTTCTAATCCAAATAAGAGTCGGTAAGAAAAATAATTAGCTAGGCGTGGTAACGTATTAATATAAATTGTAAAATAAAAATATGAGCCTGATTGGTATTACATGCATATTCCTTATTGCTCCGTCATGTAACTATGTACTTATTTGGAATTGAGTACCAATTTTCAATGTAATTTTTAGTTACAATTTAGTTTACCCTGCTGAATAGAACCAGTACCATCTTATTATAAAAACAGGACTAACTTTGTTCCTAGGTTACCATGGTTTACCATTACCCGCCCAAATCCCGTTGACATCTAGTTGTATCACACTATCTAACCTGTCAATGTCAACTTGATTTGGGTGGATAATGGTTTAAACCTAGTAACAAAGTTAGTCCTCTATTTTTATAATAAGATAGGTAGTTGTCAACCCCCAACCCTTTGACAAGTTGTATTACGTTTTTACTTACCAGACTACGGCAAAGATTAAAGGATGGTTGTGTTTCACCGCCTAGTACGCATGTATGGTATAATAAATCTAGGTATTCTCTTACTGCCCAAGACTACGTCAGGAATGTCATGATATGTGTTACCACTGATTGTTCTTGAAAAAAAAAAACTTGTCATTACAAAGTAATTTATTTTTGAGCCTGTTTTGTTTTTGTTTTGCCTGGATACTACCCTATTGTATGGATGTTATGTTGCAGGTGATCTCGGAGTTGGATGGCAAGAGCATCGAGGAGTTAATTGCGTCGGGTCGCGAGAAGCTGTCCTCGATGCCGGTCGGCGGCGCCGCGCCCGCCGCCGCCGCGCCTGGTGCGCCCGCTGCCGCAGCCGAGGAGAAGAAAGGTCAGACTACACTTTGTTCACATTCTTCACACCTGGGGCACAGAAATTAGGAGTATTTCATACAGAACGGAATCTCCTGCAGTCCCTTGCAATATGCGTCCCTGTTCCTCGTCCCCGCCCCTGTCCCCCGTCCTCGCCTTATCTCAGCGCGAGAGAGGGCGAACACACGCACTGATATGTGCATGGATGTATAGTTTCGTTTGTAGTAGTGTAGGCATAAATGTAACTCTGCTTCTATGAAGTGCCTAGGGTGCTGGGGAGGTCACCAGTGACTGGCAAACGATAAAATAATCTATTGTGTCTGAAAGATTTATTTCTCCACGGCAAGAGCACGACCCTCTGTACTACCAGAGCTATACTTAGCCAGAGTGACTTACTTATTTTTCTATGTCCCCTGGGTGGGGCAGAGGGCCGCTACAGTGCTTCTCCATCCCGCTCTGTCTTGAGCAACGCGCTTCACTTCGGGCCAAGACAGCCCGATTGTCTTTATCTCCGCCGCTACCGATCGTCGCCAGGTCTGCTTTGGTCGACCACGCTTCCTCTTTCCTTGAGGGGTCCATTCCAATGCCTGTCTCGGAATGTGAGTAGGCTCCCTCCTGAGCGTGTGGCCGATCCATGTCCATTTACGACGCGCTATCTGTTGGTCGATCGGTGTCTCGCCGCAAAGCTGCCACAGACGTTCATTGGGTATCTTTTCAGGCCAAAAGATACCCAATATCTGTCGAAGGCAGCGGTTGATGCAGACTTGGATCTGCTGCGTGATGTCTTTCGTCACCTTCCACGTTTCGCACCCATATAGCAGAACGGTTTTTACATTGGAGCGAAAGATTTTGAGTTTCACTCTGCGAGTAAGCTTCCTTGACCGCCATATGGGGCGGAGTTGCGCGAAGGTGGCTCGAGCTTTAGCAACTCTAGAAGTGATGTCCTCTTCTGTTCCTCCACATTGCGACACGACGCTTCCCAGGTACGTAAACTGCTGCACGCGCTCTATTTGTTTTGTGTCAAGCGTTAGTGGCAGCAGGTTCTTTCCTTTTATACGCATCTCTTGGGTCTTACGCGCGTTGACTTTAAGGCCCACCTTTCCCGCTTCACGCTGGAGGACTTAGCCAGAGTAGCCAAAGGATTTGGTCTACACTGGCCAGACACGTTGGAGAGCTTATTGATTAAGCGTTGTTTAGCTTGTGTTTCCTAAGTCGCCTTCTACGAAATCCACGAGAAGACTGAATGGTCCAATTCTTCTCTGCCGGGAACCACAAGATTTATTTATTTAACTTTATTACAAGAATGATAACAGGCGGACTTACGGCCTGGGGCCTTTTCTACTAGTTAACGTACAGGTGGTGCTGATAAAAGCAATTTTTGCTTTTTAAAAGCAATGTTTGATAATATCTATTAGTGTTGGGTAGGACATGACTTGAAAAAGAGTTCGTAAGAGTAGCCTATTTGTGCCGACTCAGTACAATGTGCTACTTTAAATGAAGTTGTTGGTTTACATATGTGACTCGTCTATGTATGTAATTTAGGCTGCATTGTAGAAAGAATGACATGGGACTGCACGTCTCGAGTGTCACAGCGAACTGTCGCGCCGCGCGGTTCATATTTTAAGCCCCGCCCGCCGCGGTACATGTCGCGTGGAATGATTTTTCGGGATTAGTTACGCTTCTAGGGATTATTATTCGTAGTACTTAACACTAATATGTATATGTGTGTAGAAGCGAGAGGTCTATCAGAGTTTGAGTTTTGTCAGGATAATAATAGTCCATAGTTCATACTCTTTATTGTTATTTGTGTGAAATTGTGAAGAACTTTTTGCTCAGTTACGAAAATTCGAAATTTACACGTAATTAGTATTTTTACACGAAATGACTGGTAAATTACTATTTTCAACTTTTCGTTACATTTCTAGTTTCAATGATGATTTCAAATAATCACCATCTTTCGACTGACATGTCGTGATGCTAAACATTTGCGAACTGAAGTTTACATTTTTTAAAATATCTGTCTTATATTTCCTTGTACCGTTTTTCTAATATTTATTTCACTTTTGCAGAGGAGAAGGAGACCAAGAAGGAGGAATCCGAGTCGGAAGATGAGGACATGGGCTTCGGTCTCTTTGACTAAATACATTTTTATGGTAAGAGCACCACTTATTATCTCTTTCATCAACATATACTGAAACTATTTTAAGGGTGTATTCAGTTCATGATACTGAACAACTTTCCCCAAGAAACATATATCGTATATGAAAAATATTTTTTTGCTTTTCATAAAAACTGATCAGCTGATCGATCAAATTGTATGGGAGGC
Organism: Acrobasis repandana; assembly: GCA_963576875.1. Lineage (NCBI taxonomy): Eukaryota > Metazoa > Arthropoda > Insecta > Lepidoptera > Pyralidae > Acrobasis > Acrobasis repandana. The sequence goes on from OY756235.1 coordinate 16,247,059, forward strand.
CAAAATTTATTTTTCATATTTCAATATTTGTTCCTTGCGAAAACTTGTTTGATATCATGGAATATTCACCTTTAAAATAGTTTCAGTATGTTTTGTTAGACTCTGTATACTCCATTTGGTTAGGTATTTAAATATGTAAATGTAAACAATCTTGACATGACTGTCTTTATATATATACACGAATTTATATCTTTACACATTACAAAACAATTATGTAACTAAACTCCAGTAGTGCCGACAGAAGTGGAAACTACAACAAAGTGGTGTCGTTAACAGTGTCGCGAGTTCAATGGTTTTTCCCATCTCAAAAAATGTCCAATGTGCCTAAAAAGATTTCACTTTAATAATACGCATGACTGAAAAATTATTTTCGGCCCATCGGTTAATTATTAAAAAACTAGCTGACCCGGCGAACTTCGTTTCGCCCTTTCCCGTTCCCTTTTCCATAATTTCTCACCGTTTAAACCTTCCCTGGACTTTCATGAATATTTCAAGACCAAAATTAGCTAAATCGGTTCAGCCGTTCTCGAGTTTTAAGCAGACTAACGAACAACAATTCATTTTTATTTATATAGATATTGTACACATATTTTTTCATTATTATACAAGTGTATTGCATCGCGCTGGGAATCGAACCCAAGGTAGCACAGGCTATCACGACATCCGTGTAGCTCTAGTAGCCTACTAGATAAACTCTCTCATCAATTTATTCTGTCAAATATCGAAAAGAAATACAGTGTTAACAATACCTTTTACCGTTAATATCATTGGTAACGTTATCTGATTTATCGGTAAATGGTTGGAAAAATACAGTTACCCAGCATAACGTTATCTTTGCTGATAACGTTAACGCCGTTTGACAGAATTAATGTTACCAGATTTTTAACGGTATTCCAAGCCTTGGTTTGTAGCGGCCCTTAATCTGTTAATGTTAATTTTTAATCCATCGTCAAACAGTGAAAAGAAAGTTTTTAAAATGCGTTTTGTTTGTTGCAGTGCACGCGGCGTATGCGGTCGTTATTCCAAATATGTAAGCGTAACTTGACGGCGATTATGTTTCTATGAAATATATTTGCTTAAACTTTTACCTGTTCGTTTTATTTGTATCGAATCAACCTTGGTCAGTGCTCTAGCTAACGTACTCACAAAGAAAATATTGACTCAATATTTTTAGAGGAATATTTAGGGCCCTTCCACACGACGTTTTTTTTACGTGCGTTTGTATCGATACAAACGCAAGTTGAACGCTCAGCAAGCGCAAGGAAGCTGGCACGTTTTTTAAACCTTTTCACAAGATCCTTGCGTTTGTATCGATACAAACGCCACGTTTTTCGAACGCAACCAGGACGCGCTGTAAGCGCGCTTTTGTGTCGCGTTTATATAGCGCCCCTACAATGAGGTGCAGTGCATTTTTAAAAATGAAACGCGCTGTGAGCGTTCGTTTGTATCAATATTCGATACAAACGCGCGTTTGAAGTTCGTTTCAAACCTGTTTGAATTTATACAAACGCACCATTTAATTTGGTAGGGGTGGATGGATGATAGGGATGATAACTAGGTAAGAAAAGTATTATTCTAATTAGTCCGTTAGATTATCCAAAAATAATGTACCCATATTTTTCAGTTTAGCAAAAAAGTAAAAATTTACAAAGATATACTGAGTATCAAAGTTCCAGAGTGGGGGCTTGTGACGTCATCGATGTGTCAAAATCGTACGAAAGCGTGACGTCATTCATGGCAAATTTAAATGAGCTGTATCTTCGTTATTTATTGTTTCTCAGAGAAAAGGAAAAATACGTGTACAATATTTTTTAATAATCTAACCGATTGCCGATAGGCTAAAAATATTTTTTTAGTCATCATGCATATTGTATTGAAAATTGAGTACTTATATACCTACATATGTACATAAATGTAGTAGGTACTAAGTTTTTAGGTGTAAAATACCTACAACCTCTGAGTAGCGCTTCAAGAATCAAAGTGGCGGGACCATTGACATGAATATATAGACTCGGCATCTTCAAACACGGCCATGTCCTTTTTGGTAATATAGACTAAACACGAGAGTAGTACAGAAAGGTCAATATACTTTTACATACCTACGAGTACGTGGTTCAAATTAAATCCTACATATATTTTAATAAATGCGGATGTTGGTAAGTATGGCTGGATGTATGGATGGTTGTATGGTTGTATAGATTTTTAGGATTGTAGACTCACGACTATTATATTTATAAAGGTAAAAGTTAAACTGCACATATCTGTTTCTTTGGTAACCTTTTATTATTCTTACTTAATTTCTTTACATAATGTTTTGCACTAGAAGAAAGTGATTTCTTGTACTTGTATACCTTTTTGTTTTTTTTTCTTTGTTAGCTATCTCTGTATTTAATGTATTATATAATCATATAGGGTAGGTATTGGGTCTAAATTACATATGTGTATTTAGATTACATATATGAAGATTTGTAATCGGCTTATAGTTATATAATAATTTATCAAAATCGATTTAGCCGCGTAGTAGTTATGAGGAAACAGAATTATAGGGACAAACATAATAAAACATCAAAAATGTGTAAGCGGCCATCTTGGATCCAAAATCTGATAGCAGTTTCAAGTTGCGCGGGGCACTTGTAGGGGTACAGCCCCCACATACAGCCTACATACATAGCCTTTTATCGATCTAGCTTCATGTCCAATTCCTTTACTTCTCAAGCTATACGGCTTTGGAATGCATTGCCCGAGAACATCAGACAAATATCTAGTAGACATTTATACAAGAAAAAAGTACATGATTTACTTTTTGAATCTTTCAACAATTAGGAGAATTCATCGTTTCTTTCTGATCTTTAAATATATATATGTATGTATATAATATGTTGTATGTATAAATATAGTATATTTATTTTATACGATATTTATGTATGATCATTTAAAAGTACTTATTATTTCTGGATTGTTTATCTATTTTAGACGCCAACTATTCTATCTGTTTCTCTTCTCCTAAAGGTTGACAGGGAGAGAATGCTTTTTAGCATTAAGTCTACCTATTGTAGCTTTTGGCTCAATAAAATTAAATAAATAAATAAATACAAAATTTTTGAGCCCTCGGATCGGAGGTCCTAGTGAGACGTTACGAGATATGACTTAATTTTATAAAGGATTTATAGGATTATAGGAAAGTTTTGTAAAGCATTTATAGCATATGTAGATAAAAACTATAAAACTTAACATTTTTAAACGTTTTACAAACATTAATAACTGAGTAGCAAGCAAATAGTTTTTCGATGCTTACATGAAGAAAGTGAAATGTAGGCATATTTATGATGTCTACATTTCACTTCTGTTTTGCTAGTTTATGACGAATCATTCCATCGGTTGACAGATCATTCACTCATTACATTCATTATGGCAGCCGAAATTTCGCAATCCGTATTTAATTTTCAATCAATGAAATCTAGTTACTTACCGATGGAAAGTTATTCCTTCATATTTTGCTTTGTTCTTTGAATTACTAGTGCAGTATCTCAACACACACCAAGACATTTTTGACTAAGTTGACAGTGTTTTCTTTAATTAATTGTGGAGTGTTTTATGCGCGTATTGCTAGCGAGTGACTAATGTGAGGTGAACAGTGATAGCATATGATGAACAGAACACAACTGTTGTATGTGGCGTCTTCTCTAGTACGTAAGTACATAGATCTCGTTGGGCGGGACCAGGGCAGGGACGACTTGACGTACTTCTTTTACCTTTAGAGGTACATGATCACAAACGCGCGCTTACAGCGCGTTTCATTTGCGACAAAAATCTTGTTCAATCTACCAAAACGCGCAGAGGACGCGCGTCGTACGAGGGTAAAAATACGTCGAGTATGGAAGGGCCCTTACATTTTTGAAGTGAACTTTCTTTAGCGCGTTGGGCATTTTTTGAGATGGGAAAAACTCACGACTACACTGTAACCGTAACCGACACCTCACGTTTGTTCAAGTTTGCACTCGGCACTCCCGGAGTGCCACTGTTTTTTTTACATGTGAGTACGTTAGCTAGTGACGCATATATTGGAAACCTCTCAGGTTAAAGGCACAAGTTGCTAGTCAACTGCAGACAGACGTGTCGCTGCAGTCATGAACTCGAACCCGGCGACGTGTCGGGTGTGACTCAAATCGTCCCATTCGAAACTCGACTCATTCGCAACTCGTCCTATTTATATTTTACAACTTGTATCGATGGAAGATATACCAGGGTGTTGATTTTGAATGCATGCATTCCATAGCCCAGGGGGTGACACTTTTGCATGACGAAGAGCAGTATGGAAATTATCTCCATATTTACGAGTTAACAATTTATTTCAAATGAGGGCGTCACTTTAAGGCCATTTGCCTATACCTTCACCTTATCAGACTTCAAAAAAGGAGGAGGTTATATCAATTCAACCGTTTTTTATTTTTATATAGGTAAGTATATGTTTTACGCGATATCTTCGCCAATTGTGGACCGATTTTGATGATTCTTTTTTTATTTGAAAGCCTACTACTACCAATATTTTAGTCCTATTTTAACTTGGTGAAGATATGATAAAGAACTTCGGAGATATGGAAGAAACACCTAAAAAATGAAGTCGTTTTTTTTGTTAAAAATTTAATTATTAACCCTTTCACCGCGAGACTATATCAGTTGTCGTGCTCCCAGCGCGAGAATTGTGAATGTCCATAGTTTTTGGTCGGATCAATCCGACGCTCGCGAAATGGGCACGAAAATGTTTGTCGGATTAATCCGACGTTCGCGGTTAAAGGGTTAAAATAGTAATAGTAGTATTGCACGAAAACAAATCGATACTATCAATAAGCCTATCGACGTAGACTCCCTTTGAAAATAAATAAATAACCAAGATTCATGTAATATAATAGCTGTTTTTTTATTAAGAACTTTATAGATATTTACTTAGTATTTAACTTATAATAAATCACAAAGGTTTCAATGGAAATACGTCAAATACGCCAATATACGGGCTGTATCTCTCTTGCCGACTTACTGGCCCACAAAATATATCGATATTCAAGCAATCTTTATCCCTATAGGACCGCATATCCGACCTGATGCAAATGTTATACAAACATCTACAATTGCTGAATAGTTCTCTCGGATTTGGCAAAGTATTAACAGAATTATTTCTATTTATATTTACTATATGAATATTTTCCAAAGTTATACATTTACTCAAACACTTGAATAAGTGGGAGAAATCTATACCACTCACTCTAATATAAATGTTTTTTAGGCATTTACTTTTCGACAGTGACTGGAGAACCGTTGGTGAAGAAAAGTGGCCATCCAACCGTAATGTAGCTAAAGAATCACAAAATTTGAACAAATTTTTGAAAGCATCTGAACTAAATTGTATATTGCCTGAAAATGTTAAGTGGCTAAGTTTTTTCAAATAAGCACAATTATTTAAAGTTATTAATGCATTTACAGTTCCTATATATTTTACTTTTAATTTAATATTATCTATTTCTGTAAATGCATCGTCATAGTTTAATGTTAGTCTTGGTTTATCCAATCGTGCTCGCTTTGACTTATTCCCTTCACCAGATAAATTAGCTCTTTCAAATTCTCGGGAAATATTTTCAATACAACATCTTTCATATATTGGTGGTACCGGTATCACATTTGGAGCTTCAATATGAAATATTAAATATTTTTTTAGGATTACTAATAACGTTGAATAAAATTCAGCGTTAAATTTGGTTAACTGTTTGTCCCATAACATTACAGCAGTTTCACCCATAATTAACAGTTCTACATCGTCTTCATCAATACTGTATACTGTAATGGGAAACTTTTCACAGATATACTTCTTCAGCACTGGTGTTCCATATATTTTCAGTTGTGTATACGTTTGAAATGTTAAAATTTCATATTTTTTCAAATCTAATAGTCTAAAAATGGATCGTTTAGTGGCTATTCCAATTCTAAGGAAATTTACGAAATACATTTGAAATTGTGACATTTTTGGCATCTCGGCACTGCCCCAATCTTCATCATACCTAGTCATCGACATACTCATTATCACCATGGAGTGTAAACTTTAAATTGAACAGATCTGCTTGGTGCAGCATATACTGCTGTAGTTCCGTACAATAAATTATGTAGCGATCCAACAAAATGAATATTTTTTAAGTTTTTGAAGGCTTGCTGGTAATCTAAGTACCTAGCCTCACTGATTTCAAAGACACCAGAAACTCTGAACATAAAGTTGACTGATAAAAACTCTGCAGTGTTGGTCTGACTTTAGCTATTTCCAGATAGTCGGGAATAATAATTTTTGTGTATGATACGTCTAAGTCTCTTAGATTATGCAGCTTTTTTAAAGCAGATATGTGTGACAACCTGTTTAGATCATGGACTCCAGATAAGTTTAAGACTGTTAGATGACCAGAAATGTCCCGAAAAAGGTCTATCTTGTTAACACACTGTTGCCAATGTGTTAAGAGAAAAATGGCATTCTTTCACCACCCCTGACATACAAATAATATTTCTAAAGTATTTACAAAACTTGTACAGATCATATACTGTTTTTGTGTCGAGGTATCCAATGATGTGAGCCAAAATTTCCATAGGTAGACTTGGCAAAGACATGTTTTCTTCACATTTATGTCAGTTACTGTAACAAATAGAAAAATTAAGATATCTTGTTGTTCAAAATATACAGTCAGTCGAAATTTTAGAAAAACGAATAATGGTATTTATGTCTGCAACGTTACTCCATAGCAATACATAACACTATGGAAGTAGCTAAAATATACCGAATGCGCTATATCAACATCAGCTCCTAACAGCGTAGGCCGCAGAGCTAATTTTCCGAACTATTTTGTACAACTTTTTGTTTGTGTATTCTCTGTATATATTGTCCGTGTACATAAATTGGTAAATAAATAAATAAATAAATAAATTTTTAGGGTTCCGTACCCAAAAGGTTCAAATGGGACCCTATTACTGAGACTCCGCTGTCTGTCTGTCACAGGGCTCTATCTCTTGAACCGTAATAGCTAGACACTTGAAATTTTCACCGATTATGTATTACTATAGCCGCTATAACAAATACATAAAAATAAAAAAAAAGTTGAAAATTAAAGGGGATTGTCATACAAAAAACGTGTTTTTTCAATGATTTTTAACTAGATCTTTATAATGGTATTACCTAGACACTTGAAATTTTCACCGATCATGTATTACTATGGCCGCGCTATAACGGAAGGACTGTACAATATCTGACAGAGCCGATTTTGACGAAATTTTTTTTGGGGGGGGAGGGTATCCCTATTGTATTTTTGAAATCGGAAAAGTGCGGAAAAACAGGGGAAAAGTTACGACGACCTTAAGGCCGTAAACTGTAAACAGTAGTTCATAAAATACCTTGAAAGGTTATCTAAAATTTGGTAGTAGCAAAATTTTAAATGTCTCCGTTTTCTTTGAAATGATTTATTTTTAATGGGGGCAGCACTGGACCCCGGAAAATTTAGGTACTGCCTTAACATTTTCAAAATTTGACACATTTGGGGCAAGTGTCACATGTCATGATGCTCTATACTCGTATTAAAGATATGATGGGAGGAAGGTTGAAGGGGGGGGGGGGGGGGCGTTGAGGGGAGGGGAGGAGGGCAGTTCCGGTGGTCATATTTTTTTTATAACTTAAACCTAACTTCTTTTTTGCCCTCATAGTGGTTCTGGGTAGTCAAAAAAAAAAAAACCTGAACCTATCTAGTTTTTGCCCTCAATCTTTCCGGGTGGATTATAATTAAATGCTATTTAATAAAACACAGCTCTTTTTCATAAGTTTTATTTATAAACATAATAAATATATTTAAGTAATTCTTCAAAGGGGTCTACCTTTTCTATTTTAATTTTTCTTCTCCATGTAAATTCTTATTTCATGCCAAATTTTCTCTACAGATATTTCGAAATGTAACATCTCCGGCGCTGCGGGAAGTGCAGCCCCTCCGCCCTTGCGTAAGAAAACGCAGGCACCATGCGAGCCGTAGCGGCTGAGGCTGGACCAGCAAGCCGAAGCTGAGAAGGCGAGGCGCGGGCGGGCGGGGGCTGCCCTCCCTTCCGCGCCTCCGGCTATAAAAAAACACTCGAGTATAGGGCAGACAAGACTACGTGAAGTCGGGGTTGGCCAGTTCGGATTTAAGATTTTTTTCTCATGAACCGTGAGTTTCCGCTACTTAAAATTTTATGAGGAGCCTTCTATTAATAAGTTCTATCTATAAAAAAAATATGGACTCCTAAATCGATGTCAGATATTGTACAGTTGAGCCGCTATAACAACAAATACTAAAAATAAGATAAAGTTAAAACTTATAGGGGGTCGTCATACAAGAAACGTGTTTCTTCAGTGCTTTAAAACATTGTACGGAGGTACGGAACCCTTCATGTACGAGTCCGACTCGCACTTGCCCGTTTATTTTGTTATTTATGAAGGTACCTACATATTTTTTCAAATCAACATCGTTAGTAAAAATATATATCAACATAACTTGAATTATTTGATGATAATGAAGTTGAATTTTAGCAGTCTGCCACTTGTGTTGTGATATAAAATAAAACTTAAAATCCAAGACAACAGTCCTATACTGGAACTGGAAGGACATAAAAATCATTGTACAAATTTATTATTGGTAAGAGAATAGCTTTTAGTAGTTGCACTGTTCAAGTAGTTACCCCCTACGTTTTTGCACAAATTAGAAGGAATCACAAATGAATACCTACCTATAAATCCTATAATGCTATGGGCTATGGAAATTGGAAGAAAGAATTTCAAAGAATCATTTTTGCATTGCAGAATTTTCACTGACTCACACTTTAAATAACACATAACACACACAAAAAGAATATAAATAATCACTATGTACGTTTTACAGCACAGCTTTGACTTTGACTTTTCATATCACTATTTTCCCGTTTCAGTGACATAATTCATAGGCTGATCGTCCACGTCCGGAATATTCTGATTCCACCGGACACGGAATCCCATACAAATTGGCATTCTACGTCCACGTCGTTCACGTACGGAATATTCTGATTTTTTAGGGTTCCTTACCATACTGCCGGTCTGTCTGTCTCAGGGCTCTATCTCTTGAACCGTAATAGCTATCTTATCTTGCATTGGGTTCCACGATGGGAAGCACGTCGAACCTTTAGGTTATATTGTACTTACCCCCTTGCCTTACTCACCCGCCTCAGGATTTCTGAAGAAGGACTGCATAAGCTTCAGAATATCACCTGGTGCGTAGTGCCTGTAGTCCTCTAGCTCAGGATATGCTGATCCGAAGAGGTCCATGCGCTTACCAGCCATCGAGTCGCAGCTACACATGATGTGTCTCATTGTCTCCTCTGAATCCTCACATGCCCGACATTTTGGGCTATCAACAAGTATCATTTTAAAGAGATGACTGCGATTGTGGTAGTGTCCAGTCAATGCTCCCAATAGAGTTCTTGCCTGTTTTCTGTTACATTTATTTAACTGTTTGTACCAGTTGGCAAAATCCTCGCCGAGTGTCTCTTTAGAGTGGGTGTGTCCACTTAGGCGTTTATGGCGTTAGTAACCATTCCATATGATAGTCCTAAGAAGGGTTTGGGGCCTATAGGCGTGTTACTTGACCCTTCCCTTGCCAGCTCATCAGCTTTCTCGTTTCCCTCGATGCCAACATGACCCGGCACCCAGACCAGCACCAGTTTGTTGTACCTGCCCAGCAGATTTAGAGCACGCACTCCATCCCAGACCAGTCTGGAGCCGCTGAACCTGCTGGAACTAAGGGCGGCGAGGGTTGCCTGGCTGTCTGTCAGAATATAGATTTGGCGGTTCTTTAGGCCTCCTTCTAAATTCATTTTAGCACATACAGTTACCGCATACGTTTCTGCTTGAAAAACGGTAGCATACTGCCCCATGCTCTTATACAGTTGTTTGTCCTTTAAAAAGATGCCCGCTCCTGTTCTATAGTTGGTCTTCGAGCCATCCGTGTACCAGGTCAAGCAATCTCGATTTGAAGGTCGAAGCTCTTCTTTCCATTCCCCCCTTGTAGGGGCATATATCTAATAATTTATCTTGAAGTTGTACACAGGGAGCATCTTATCGCTTCCCATGTCCAACATCTTTTCGAGCTCATGCGTCGTCTCCATTCGCGTATGCCTTGTCCTTGGTGCGTGCCTGTTCCACAGACCAGCTGTAGTTAGCCTGTAGAGTGCTTTACAGGCTTCGCCTTGCACGTATAGATATAGTGGTGGCAGTCCAAGGATGATCTCCATGGATGCGGTCGGTGTTGTAGAGAACGCCCCAGCTATTGCACAGCATGCCAATCGCTGGAACTTTCTGAGGTCATTTCTACAAGTCACCTGTCTTACCTTGGGCCACCAGACGAGTGCCCCGTAGGTCAAAATTGGCCTTACCATCATCTCATATATATAACGTAAAATATAAGGTTTTAGGCCCCACGTTTTACCATAGGTATTCCGACACATGTTCAATACTCTAGTGGCCTTCGTTATTATATTATTAACATGTATGTTCCAAGTCAGTTCTTTATCTAACGTAACGCCTAGATATTTTACCTCCTTGGACAATTTAAGCTCCGTATCGTTCATTTTGATATTATTCAAACATGTCAGTTTCCGGAGCCTTGTAAATGGGATAATTGTTGTCTTGCTTGGGTTGATATTCAAGTGGTTCCTATTACACCACTCTTGCACCTCCCGCAAAGTTTTGTTCATTATCCCTTTGACCGTATCAGGAACTTTCCCATTTATTAGAATGGCGATGTCATCCGCATAACCGACCGCTGTGACCGGTCCTTTGTTAAGAGAAGCTATCAGAGAGTCCACAACTAAGCTCCACAGCGTCGGTAAAAGCACCCCGCCCTGCGGGCAACCTTTTGTAGTTACTGCTGATAGTTCCTCTCCTAGAAGCTGAGATGTGATTATTCTACTCTTGAGCATATTTTCTATCCATTTGCAGAGAGTGTCCGGTATACCATGTTTCATCGCCGCCCTGCTGATGGATTCGAAATTAGTCCAGTCAAATGCCCCCTCTATATCGAGAAAGGCCCCCAGACATAACTCCTTTTCATCTAGTGCCTTCTCAGCCCGACTTACTACATAGTGCAGAGCTGTCTCTGTTGACTTGCTAGGCTGGTAGGCACACTGCATTCTGTGAAGCGGGTGCTTCCTCAGTGGGCCATCTTTGATGTATCTGTCCACCATTTTCTCCAATGTCTTCAGCAGAAACGACTGAAGACTAATAGCTCTATAGGCCTATGGGTCGTCATATGTCGCCTTTCCAGGCTTTGGAATGAACGTCAGCTTTACTAATCTCCATGACTTGGGAATATGTCCAAAAGCAATACAGGCTCTGAAAAGTCTGCAGAGATGTGGACTAAGTACCGAGATTCCTTTCTGCAAGAATATTGGATAGATGCCGTCAGGCCCTGGGGCCTTGTATGGTTGCAACGTACCCACGGCCCATTTTAATTTCTCGTCATCTATCACCTTCTTTGCCACTTCCCAGTCTCTCCTGAAGGTTCTAGCCCCCCAAGATTCCACCTTGTTGAGATCCTGCTGATCAATAGTAATAGCTAGCTAGACACTTGAAATTTTCACCAATTATGTATTACTGTGGCCGCTATAACAACAAATACTAAAAATAAAAAAGTTAAAAATTAAAGAGGGTCGTCATACAAGAAACGTGTTTTTCAGCGTTTTAAACTAGATCTTTATAATGGCAATAACTAGATACTTGCCACAGATGATGTATTACTATAGCCGATATAACAACAAATACTGAAAATAAGATAATGTTAAAAATTGAAGGGGGTCGTCAAACATGAAACGTGTTTTTTCAGCGTTTTTAACGTGATCTTTGTAATGGCAATTACTAGATACTTGAAATTTACACAGATTAAAGATACTCGTATACTGAAGACAATTATTGAGAAGAAGTTTGTTAGCATTGTTTCAGGTTTCAGTGTCACTGGGGAGAATTTTTTTAACTTATAGAGAGTTCTTAGGACACCCGTAACCTTTTAGAAAATTTTATGACTTGTGTATTCCACGAGAGACATTAATCCATGTGCAGACCCAGGTCTTTGACAGTTGTACCAAATGGAATTACTGTACCCTCAAAAGAAACAGAGAGATTGTATCATAGGTATAATGGATATTGAAAAGGATGCCAACGATTTCAATTCCACCCTGTATACAAACATGCAATATATATAAATAATTAATGATGATGGTGAAAAATAAAGAATATAATAACATCAATCAAAAAGATGAGTGCACTCTTCTCTAAAAAGCAAAAAAATGTAGAAAGTGCCCTATAGCTTGTAAGGTAAAAAAGCTTGTCATAAAATTTGTGCGATGAGGAGGAACAGAAAGGAGAAGATTATCAGTAGAACAAAGTTGCATGAGTGTCAGAAAGTAATTATAATTTACATTTAGGTACTCAAAAGAGAGTGCAACGAATTCGTATTTGTCTGTGTTCACGGATAGGTGCCATTTAAGCTCAAAACGAAAAGTTGATATGTGATCATATTTGCGAAGGCAAAAAATTAAACGTATTCAATTATTAACGAGACAGTCAAGCTTTCCAGTGGGATTTGAACCCACGATCTCTGGATCACAAGGCAAAAGCCTTTGAACCACTAAGTCAGTTAATTCTCTATAAGTATAGATAACCTTTCTAGTAGAAAAGTTTCTCGCATCAACCTGTAACAGTATGATGCGAGCGCAGCACACGCAGACGCGTATATTTGTGGCCAGGCAAGAATCTGACAGAATATTCCGGCTTGGACGATCAGCCATAAACGGTCTACACACGGCCTGATATCAGAGGCGATATCGGGTCGGTGGAGGGGAGCGCCCTAGATCGCTCCCGATTTCGCGTCGTGTGTAGGCAAATCGGCAGCATAATTATTATTATTGCCCCTAACTCTGAAATCGGTTCGGGCGAGCTCACGATTTAGGGTCGAAAATCGTGCAGGGAGCGTTGTTGTGCCGTGTGTGGCGAGATCGGGCCGATTTCGCCGCAGTACGCGTGCGTGACGAGCGGCGAGAGGTCGTTTTTCCTTTCAAGAATTTCAAGGGTGCCTGCGTGTGCGGCGCGGCAGCGAGTTTATTTCGAGAGTTAAAGTTAAAATGTCCAAAGAAAGGGAGCGCGAGGCATGGACGAAGACTTAAGAGTTATATAGGGGTTTGCCGTATTTATGGGACAAAAAACATAAAGAATATTTTAATAAAGATATGAGACAGGAGGCATTAAAAATGCTCCTCCAAGTTTATAATGAAGAGGTTGGCAAGGAGACGAGCCTAGCTGATATTAAGAAAAACTTTGAAAATATGCGCACTTCATATGGAAGAGTCTCTGGGATCATTTTCGACATTAGTTGCGGTGATATGACAGCACTAAATTTTAAATCCTCATAACTTTGACCTGTAGCCAGGAAACGTAGGCCCGTATTAATAAATCGAGCTCAAGACTATACTCAAGTGCGATCTCAGCTGAGTCGAACTCAAGATGTGATCACGCACTTAAGATGGTCGCTAATTAATAAACGTATATCAACGATGTATCACTCAAGATCTATCTCAAGAGCGCGAACTTGAGTAAACGTCAGTTTTGAGTGAATGGTTATGAATGGATTGAACGAATAGGTTAACGTTTTGTGGTTGCTGTTACCGTTACAGTTCTATGATCACTATATCGCAAGTTTTAGCCTAATATGAGATTTAATTCTACTTGAAATATACTCACGTGAAGTAAAAAATTATGAGTTTTATTTTTTTATTAAATATAAATAAAATTAAAAAAATCGTGGTTCAACATATCGATTCTTAAAAAATAACTAAACGCAACGCAAGCCAAGCCGTCAAGTCAAGAAAGACATTGACATGGCGTGGCGTCGCGTCGGCTTGTTCATTGTTGTGAAATTGTAAATTTGTTTGTTTGTGTATTGCGACTTTAGCGTAATTATTTTATTAGGTACTTTTGTGTAGTGCAGTGTAGTACAATGTCGGCGAAAAAACACATTTTTACCCCCATCGAAAGAACTGTTTTCAAAGATCTTTTGAAGAAATATGCCGCAATAATAGAAAATAAGTGCACCGATGGTGCATCATTGCAAAAAAAAAAGGAGGCATGGGCTAAACTACAATCAGAGTATAATGCAAGTCCACACGTTACTGCACAGGTAAATTTTAGATTCAAACTTTAATATCATTGTATACACCTACATGTTGCGTCGTATATGAAAGTTTTTACAAATAACTCTTGAAATTAACAGGTCACAAGTCAACAATTGAAAAGACTGTGGATGAATATGAAGCAGCGGCAAAGGGAGGCCATGACAAAAGAGAGGCAACATCGTTTTGCTACCGGAGGAGGCCCCTCTACAAGTGATGCAGTTATTGACGCGGATATAGCCCAAATTGCTCCAGCGTTAATTGTGGGCATAGATGGTGCGATTGACTCTGACACTACAGCAGGTGTTTATTAATTTTATTTACATAACTGAATTTGTTACATTTTTGCTATACCATTAATTGGTTGTCATAAAAAATAACCAGAATGTGAATGATTGATGATCAATAGAAACTCAGGTTTGAATTGTTTAACTCCTCTCATGATCACAGGCGAGCACTCTAATAACTTATTACAGTCTGATCTATTGAGCAGTTTAGTATTTAAAACATTTTTTAACTATTTTTCAGAATTTGCTGTGGTAGCTGATGAAATGGAAACATCTCCTCTTCCATCAACCTCTTCTTCGGTCTTCGTGTTTCCCGAGCTGACCCAAACTTCGACCTCTATTTCCCCAACTCCTATTGTACATACTCCACGTCCACCAACTCCTCTACCTATTGTACCAAATCTGCTTCCTTCCAACCCATGTTTATCTACTCCATGTCTTCGTCCAGCTACTCCACGTCCATCCATTCCTCGTCCACCATCTCCCACTTCAACGCGCTCCTTTCAAAGGCAAAAAAACAACATTCTGCAAAGGGAATATGAAGATCGCAAGAGACGGGCGGATGAAATCCATGAATTGGAGATGAAACTCCTTAAAGAAAAAATAAGGGAGACAAAAGCTAAAGCAGATCTGGCTATATTATTGTTGGAGCTGCAGAGACATGCAACAGGTTTGTCACATTTTATTTCATTTTATGGCAGATAGTTGTAACTTTATATTATACTGTGAAAAGACTTTATTTACTAAATTATTTACACATATATTTATATAACATATATTTTTTACTAAGTTTATTAAATTATCATTTGTGTCTTCTTCATCCAAGCGCATTCCCGGTTGCATCCTCAGCTGTGCTGCTTCGAAACCTGGGGTGCGCTTTCCCGCTTTTTCTTTTCCAAATATTACATGCATGTCAATGGTCACCCAAGGATACCAAATACCTTGCGTCGCCTCTTACGACATCCACAGGAAGAGATAGTGTGGTCCTTTTCTATCCCAAAACTACACGGGGTGTGGATTGCTTTCCATCATTTGTGTAATAGTCACCAAAATAATAAAATATCAAAATTTATCTTAACATTTATGTAAACCAATGTGACTTGGGTATCAATGTAGTGAATGTAAACTATTTTTGTTTCAGATAATAATCCTGATGTAGAGAATGCCTGATCTGTACTAGTGCCTGTATTTTAATTTTATATTATTTTTTGTTAAATTGACACATAAATATATAAAACTTGTGATTAAATGGTGCTTGTTTTATTGCTTTTCCATGATTTTTTTCACATAAAGAGAGCATTAAAGTTGGGTACATTAAAGATTATGAGACTGATTGGCATTAGCTGAATTATTTCCATATAAATAGTCCCTGTTACAAACAAATGACTTCATTAAAATACTTGAAGACATGAATCTTGCAAAAAAGTAATTTGAAAACAATAGAATAAAATTGTTTATTAATCTCAATTATTATTTATGATAATATTTTTTGATTATTTGATAATCATAAAATAGAAAAGTTTAATTATTTATATAAGTAGTTACATAACAAGAAAATCACCAAGTGTATTTATTATTACAAGTTTATATTATCGAAAATAATTTTCTATTATTGAACTTCTTAATATTATTGAAAATAATTTTCTATTATTGAACTTCTTAATAAAAATCCAGCACCAGAGCTTGTTGCTATATGCTCTTCATTTTCTTCGTCCTCTTCCTGGACTGGTTGTTCGACGTCTTCATTTTCTAGAAAAGGTAGTCTGTCATCTAAAATCAGTGATAAATTATGGAGCACAGCACAAGCTACTATAATGTAAGAGACTGTTGGTAACTTGTTGCCAAGTCCCTTGGATAAGCAAGGAAACCTTCTTTTCAAAAATCCAAATGTCCTTTCTACTATATTTCTTGTTTTAATTTGTGCCCGGTTATACCTAATAGACGGAGGATCTTCTGGGGGTGGCCTTATCGGAGTAAGAACAAATGGTAATGTAGGATATCCACTATCTCCAACAAGTCTTCCGGTCAATATTCCCTGACAATATTTCATATATACACTTGACATCTGAAATATTCTGGAGTCGTGCATGCTACCAGCCCATCTAGCCACAATGTCTAATATCTCCATTTTAGGGCCAACTATAGCTTGAACATTTATGGAAAAGTCTGTCTTTCTATTTCTGTAGGTCTCATGATGTTCACAGCCTGGTGTGGAGACGATTTTCACATGTGTGCAATCAATGGCTCCATCGATGCCTGGAAGTCCAGGCCAGCGTCCATGCCTTCCCAGTTCTTTAAATAATTCTCTATTTATACTAGTCTCCTCTCCGGAGGGAAACTTTATAAAATGTATATGTAATTGGGCAAACAATTTAGATACCTTAGTTATTATATTTGACGCAGTAGGTTGGGATATCTGGAGTAGATCGCCACCGACTATCTGAAAGAATATTGTAATTTTACTCTACAAATTTTTCATTAGGTATTTAAACCATTATTTTAATGGTTTCTACAAAATAAAGTTGTAAGTAGACACTTATCAATTGGGTCCTGATTACAGTAATCAAGTAACTTGAAAAATATACCTATAGGTAGTATTTAATGTATGATTTACAGGCATAAACTTCACAATATATAGTTCATAAATAATTGAAAAAACTTGTTATAAACAAAACAAAATCAACTCACCTGAAATGAAGCTGTGGCATAAAAACGCAATGTCAATAACACAGCAATTTCAGGGGCTATTGGAAGGCCCCTTTGATCATTAGTTTCAAGATCACTTCTTACTAAAGATGTAATATAAATAACACTGTTTTGGTGAAATCTGTATCTCTTTGAAAATTCTTCTTCCCGCATTTCAAATGGATTTTGTGCATCTCTTATATAATTCTTACGATATCTATATACATGTGACCAAAATATATTTTCATAATAGTCCATTTCGTCATAGTAATTAATTTCGTTGATAATACTTTCCATTATAATTAAAAACTTTTAACTTTAAAAACTTCCCAAACAAACTTTCGTCTAATCAAATCACGATCTTAAGTCATGGTCCTACTGCACTCAGCAAAAACGCGTTTGAGTAGTAACTTGAGCGCGCTATTAAGTTCTGATATTTGTTTATTAATACGTCAGTCACTCAGGTGATACTCGGAACTCAAATGCTTACTCAAGTATGGTTTATTAATTAGCACAGCATCTCAAGCTCAAACTTAAGATTGAACTCAGAGTTGAGTACGATTTATTAATACGGGCCGTAGAGTAGCTGTAAGTCGCTCTCTTGGACTTATGGACTCTCGCATCAAAGTATCTTGTTTCTTTATAAATGGTGTTACCATACTGAGGAGCTCTTCAAAACACTCTATTTATTTATTTTTTATTTAAAAAACTTTATTGTTCCACATTAAAAAAAAAATGGTACAATTGGCGGACTTAACGCTAAAAGCGTTCTCTCCCAGTCAACCATAGGGATAAACAGAAACAAATCATGTTGCGGCGCAAAAAACTAGATACAAAATAAAGTATTAAAATATGTGCATAATATAATATATGTCTACTACACAATATATAATATACATATAAAATATAACTCATAGAATATACCTACATACGTACATAAGACTATCTATAATACATATAACAAATAAATATATACAAACCTACAATATATATAAATAATGAATGATGATGGTGAAAAATAAAGAAAGATACTAACATCTATCAAAAAGATAAGAGTGCACTCTTCTCTTAAAAGAAAATTTTGTCGAAATATCTTTGATGTCAATGGGTAAAGCATTCCAGAGCCGTATAGCTTGTAAGTTAAAAGAGTTCGCCATAAAATTTGTGCGATGAGGAGGAACAGAAAGGAGAAGATTATCAGTAGAACGAAGTTGCCTATCATGCGTGTCAGAAAGAAATTTAAATTTACATCTAAGATACTCAGGGGAATTAGGATTCAGAAGAATTGAAAAGAGAGTGCAAAGAATTCGCACTTGTCTGCGTTCACGGATAGGAAGCCATTTAAGCTCAGAACGAAAAGATGATATATGATCATATTTGCGAAGGCAGAAAATGAAACGTATACAATTATTAACGAGACGGTCAAGCTTATTCAGTAAATCTACATTGAGATCAGGGTAACACACATCAGCATAATCAATGATGGGTAATATCAATGTATGGACTAATAAGAGCTTTGTTTTGAAAGGCAGGAAGTTCCTTAGACGATTAAGCTGTTGAAGAGCAACAGTAACAGAACGACTGACTTCAGCTACCTGAGTGGTCCAACTAAGTGTGGAATCAATGTGAAAGCCAAGATCCTTTACGGATTTACTGTAGGGGATAATACACTTGTTAAACATGACAGGTGCAACAGCATTAAAGTCAATCAGAGAAATTTGCCTTGTACTGCCTACAATTATAGCTTGGCATTTGGAGGGATTAACCTGAATTCCAAATTGATCGGACCAGGACAAGATAGCCGACAAAGCCAAGTTTACATTTGCTACACTAGGATCAAGGTCGTCAACTGATGATTGGGCATAAATTTGTAGGTCGTCAGCATAAAAATGGTAAGAACAGCCAAGGGAAGTGGAAAGTAAATTAATAAAAAGAGAGAAAAGCAACGGTGATAAGATACCCCCTTGAGGCACGCCATTAGACAGATCATTCCAGTCCGAGAAAACGCGGTCCATACGAACTGCCTGCTGGCGGTCACAGAGATATTCAGAAAACCAATCCAACACTGAAGACGAGAATTGAAGGTGCTCAAGGACAGCAAGCAGAATATCGTGGTCTACCATATTGAAAGCATTGGAGAAATCGATAAGAACTAAAATGGTGACCAACGTATTCTCCATGCCAAGTCGAATATCTTCGGTGACTTTAAGAAGAGCAGTGGCAGTACTGTGGCCAGGACGAAAACCAGATTGAAAAGGAGTAAGGAGGGAATTGGTAAAGATATAGGATGACACTTGAGCGTGAACTACGGCTTCTAGTATTTTGGAAAGAAAAGGAAGGATAGATATAGGTCTAAAATTATTCAAAAGGGCAGGAGTGGGGACTTTAGGAAGGGGTATGACAAACGCTTTCTTCCAAAGAGAAGGGAAGGTCCCGGTAACTAATGAGAAGTTTATGATGTGAGTAAGAATTGGGAGAATTACTGTTAAAATATTTGTTATCATTTCTCGACTCACATCATCACATCCAACTGCTTTGGATTTAATCGCTATAATTATTTTACGAATGTCGTCTTCAGTAGCTGGAGAAAATGTAAAAGGGTCAGTTGAAGGTTTGGCCATGGAAGATATTTTAGAAATAGTCGCTAACTTGACAGATGGATCTAGGGTATTTGTAGAAGAGAAGTGATTATTAAAATCATTAGGTGAAAATGAAGTGGAATAAGAATTTGTAGGATTTTTACCAAGATTATGAGTACGAAGAAACTTCCACATGTTAGCCGAAGAAGAGTTATTTAAATTGTCGCAGAAGTACTTGCGCTTGGCAGCCCTTACCATATTGTTACACCGGTTTCGTGCCTTCTTGTATGCATCCCAGTGTATATCGCACCTGTCACGCTTAAATATACGAAAAGCACGATTCCTTCTGGTCATGGCCATTCTGACGCCCCTCGTGATCCATGGAGATGGAGGACGCTTGCATTTCATTGATTTAAGAGGAGCATGGACATCATATAAGGAAATCACCATGGAATTTAACTTAGTGACTTTTTCATCCAAAGTTGCTGCCTCAAATATAGGAGTAAAATCTAACTTAGCTGCATCACTCAGTAACTTGTCACGATCCACACCAGACATATTGCGCATCCAAATAACCCTAGGCTTAGCTTTAGGTCCCTTTAATCTATACGACATGTACAGAAGATCATGTCTTGAAAAAGCGGGTGCTGCAACTTGTCCATACTTTGCTATTAAATTAGGGGAGGAAGTAAGAATCAAATCAAGCCATGTGTCAGCAGTTTTTGGATTAAAATGAGTAGGCTCCAAAGGCAAAACAGAGAGATTGACTGACTTGAGTATATTAAGAAGCTTCTGAGAACGCGATTCTTCGCTATGAATAAGGTCAGTATTGAAATCACCCATTATTATGTGATGTGTGTAATCCGAACAAAGGGAGTCGAGAACAGACTCAATTTGAGCAAAATAATCAATACCAGGAGGACTGTATACGACTCCAAGAAGGACTTTAGTTCCATTGACAGGGATTTCCAAAAATATAAATTCAGCTGCACCTGAATACTCAGGAGGAGAAGTCAACAAGATTTTATATTGGATATGGCTACGGAGATATAATGCAACACCTCCGCAACCCGCACCTGTTCGATCATTACGTATCAATATATACCCAGGAATTGCATACAATGCTGAAGACAGGCACGGTTTAAGAAAACTCTCTGAGACCAGTATCGCATCAAAAAGACCTGAAGAAAAGGTATCCAATAAATCTGCATGATGAGCTGGTATGCTTTGAGCATTCAGGTGGCATACGTTAAAGTTATAAGATGTTCCAGACATAGTATTTGAAAGAAAAGTATCCAGCGTATCAACATCATGAAACGATTCATTACTGGAGACACAAGAGTGAAATGAATCATCATCATCAGACATCATACATTAAATAAATATATATAATTATAAATACAAATACAACTCCAAAAATATTTAAATAAAGTAAAAACATATCTGCATGTCCTGCCGGTTGCCGGAAAGAAAAAAAAACTAAGCAAAACGCAAAATTGACTACATTATGGCAAATAGGCTGGAGGCCAGAGATGAAAACAAAACGCAAATTTGTTAGTTTGACATTGACATTAGATAGAGAATGTCAACAAGAAAATTGTGTTGTTTACAATTATTAAATTACCTACAAATCCTACAATAATACAATTACAATAATAAACCACCGCCAACCCGCACGTGAAACAAATTGCATTCAGACAAAGGTTACGTAAAAGCCAAAGTACGAATTGAACAATGCGAAAAGGGTTAATGGAAAAAAAAATAAAAAAATATAGTAGTTGGGACCACATAGAAATGTCCACACAGTTCACTTCCTGCCTTTGGCTTTCCTTCTGGGCCTGCCAGTCAGTTCGGGTGAATTGGGCGCAGCCGCTGCAGCGCCTGATGCCGCCGACAACTCCGCTTCCTCAGTTTGAGGCATGCCGCTGAGATCAGCCTCCGTAAACAGACGCCGCAACGAGCCATTATGTAGTTTTACGATGACGACTCCATTCGAGGTCCAACACCTACTCATCCCGAACTTTTGGCGTGCCTGGACAAACAAGGCTTGCCGCTGTTTAGTCAGGAACTCGGCCACGCTATACGGAGTGCCCTTAAAAGCCGTTTTCTTTTTCCATACCGCAGCCTTGTTGGAAATTTCTGAGAATCTTAACAATATGGGCCTACATCTATTCTCAGACACCTTCCCGATTCTATGACACACGGTGATATCTTCAGGCTTGATGTCATTCAGCCCCAGCTTTTCTCCAAACAGCCTAGACACAAACTGAGACAGTCCGCTTTCCACATCCTCAGATACACCGTTGAGAAGCAGATTTTTCCTTCGATGCTTAGTCACCAAATGGTCCACAGATGAAGAGAGTGCCACTATCTGTTGGAAAAGTAGCTTCACCATACCATAGACTTGGTTCTTGAATTCCTCATACTGCTCCACAAGGACCGTCGACACATGACTGCTGGATGCTGTAGATTTGGACGCCTTCAGCTGCGACTCAAACTCCCCCATCTTCGTGGTCATCATAGACATTAATGCTCTCTGGCCTTCAAGCACATCTTCAAAATTTGCCATGTTGAAGATTTAAGTGATTTGTAATTTATGTGATTGTTGACAAATATTATAGGTTATGAGAGTGTTGTATGGCTGGCAGGACAAGTGTAAATACTACCAGTTTACTTCATATCCAGTGCAAAACACAAGTGTATCTAGAAAACACCTCTTGGACTTCAAATTACAATAGTATTCAACTCAGTAAGTCTTTAATTTCTTAATTAAAATAAATTTTATTTGAGGAGCTATGTGTTGTCTTTTTTACAACTACCGCCGAAAAACTCTATGTCCATTCTTAAAAAGTTTTTTAAATCTGGTGGTTCTAAATGCATCATTATATTCATGTGGCTCAATTCCTCTCGTTTTAACAACCAAGTTTTTGCCCAGGTCCTTCTTTTCTTTTTTGTTTTGGTTGCACCGCCGT
This sequence comes from Acrobasis repandana, assembly GCA_963576875.1. Lineage (NCBI taxonomy): Eukaryota > Metazoa > Arthropoda > Insecta > Lepidoptera > Pyralidae > Acrobasis > Acrobasis repandana. The sequence continues at coordinate 16,269,820 of OY756235.1, forward strand.
AGCAAGTGCCAAAGCGAGGCCTATTCTTTGGTATTTTGAAAGCGTTGGCGGCATATTGACGCGCGCTTCACTACACGGTCGGTTGCGTACTAGCAGGCAGGGACGTGTGTAGAATCGTGCCCGATTTTACCCCCACTATCGCTCTCCCAATATCGCCTCCGATTTTAGGGCCGTGTGTAGATACCTATAGTCTTTGTTGATGATTGTTAAATAATAACATGGTATGTTGCTCAGAACAATAAAATCAATATGTTGTCTGTTAACTTCAAAAAAATGTCAAAAATTTATTTATTCATATCTCTGGTATTTTGTCTGTTATCTTCAAAAAGATGTCAAAAAGTGAAAAAGTTATTAAACTTTATTAAAGTATGACCAACACGGCCGATTCACTTGCCTTTTAAAAAATTAAGATATAGCAAAAAAAAAGAAATTAATTCTTAGTGGCGAGGCCTCGAATGACCTGCCAACTCGCGCACCGCACCTCACCCCCGCGGTCGCCCAGCACTTACTTACCCAAAAAGGTTGGCATTACTGCACAACAATATCCCCGAACTTTTTGTTTGGTTTCGAAATAATTTGAATTCTATTTTTTCATCTTGGCGCCATTTTGTGAAAATTATGTCAACTAATGAAAAAATTAAAACAAGTAATTATAATTTTGTTTTCTAAGATAAACAAGCGACAGTTCATCTTATTTTGTGCTGATGTTATGTAGATTGGAATTTTCGCTCGTCATAGAATGAGGAACATTGAAAGAAGTAGGTAGGTATTTGGTAAGTAGGTACTGATTAGGTACCTCTATATATTTAAGTAGGTACTAAAATGGTTTATTCTAGTGTAGGTAGTAGGTACATATATTTTATAACTTGTATTTTATTGTTTTAGCGCAAATAAATTCAAGCAGTTAACCATGGACAGAACAAATCGATTCACCCCATTGTAAAAGTTTAAACATTCAATACCTAACCTATCTTCTCTCTCTCCGTAGTCTGTGCGGAGCAGATACTATACTTGTATCAGACGACCGACTGCCATACATATTTTTTTGTGGATAGTGTCTATCATGCCTATGAAACTTAGAACATTGCAGAATTTTGATAAAAAAATTCAATAAAACGCTATCTAGTCACGAATCAGCTGACCTAACTCCTAATGAAAAAAAAATGCGTGTTATAGAATAGTAATATCAAATGGTGAAGAAATTCGCCATACGAAGTAGAACACGCGATAGCTCAGTTGATTAGAGCATGGTAAAAATAAGAGCAACGTTGCGAGTTCAAGTCCCACTCACGCAGTATATTTTTTACACCATTTGTTATTTGATAGGAATATTATATGATGGATAAATTCGACACGCGCGGTTAATCACTCAATAGCTCAGTTGTTTAGGCTATTGAACATAGTCGTATTGAACCGAGATCGCGGGTTCAAGTCCCAGCTCACGGAGTAATTTTTGCACCGTTTTATTTCATCTTTTAGTCCTTTGGTGTTGCGAAAGCATGTTACCAGATGGCGCCACTGGTTTGATCTAATGTTAAAGTCACAGTTTCTTATCTATTTCAGTATATACAATATTAATCTATGGTGTCTATGGGCGGGGCCTTCATTGAATTTGACATTTGACTTTTTTCTGTCCCGTGACATTTGAAGCAAAGAAATTGTCTATTTTGTTTTTTTTTTAAATAGCAGGTAGCTTTTAAGGTTAATTAAAACCTCATATTTATTACAAAGAAAACCACGAAATAAAAAAGGAAATATTTTTATTCATGTATAATATTACGTCGTACGTGAAATATAAAAGGTAGGTACATCGATATAATACTCATTCATTTTTATATAAAATTTTAAGTAGTCCTCTCAGGCAGGGAGGAGCAAATTTGATTTGTGTGATTTTTCTTATCTGAAACAAAAGAAAATATCTTTATTTACTTGTTTATGTAGAGGCACAGGTAGAGGTATAAGACATTTTTACATGTTAGTCAGGGAGAAAAGAAAATATTGGACTGGTATATTCCATTACTTATTTTCACGCGCATATCGTAAAAAGTCCGACCGAGGGAATGGGCGTAAAAGCGAATCATTTTAATACGCGCGACTAGCAACCCACCACTATTTTGATTCCTATCTCCGCCATAACGCTAAAAGAGGCGTTCGGGTCACGCGGCCCTAGGCTAGGATATATACCATTTTTACGTGGTCAGCAAAAAATTAAGTCTTTATCAGGAATTCAAAATGTCAGACACAAGTTTAGAGCTTTTGCACATGGGCTAGCATAGCCGCAGCAGTTACTTCAAACAAACTACAAACTAATGCCGATGGTCTTACGGTCAATTTGGCCTCCTTGTTTAGCTTTAAGTAACACATTTTACTTTCAATATGTACTTACATACCTAAGTACTACACTTACTTTAATTCTGTACCTATCAAATAATATAAACTTACGTTGGATGTTGCTGCCTCTCCCGTTCAAGTCGTAAAAGCTGAGTTTGAGCGAGAGGTAAACAAACAAAGATATCCCTAAATAGTTTGTGACAAAGTAAACTTATATATATGCATTTTTGGAATGAAGTGAGTTCTGACTCGGCTTTTACGACTGGCGTGGGTTCTTTTTTTCCAAAAAATGGCATGGAAGTAGGTATTTATTGGGCTTTTCAGAACACACATCCTTTAGCGCTCATTTTTATTCGCTCAAGGATGTGTTCTGAAAAGCCCAATAAATACGTTGAAATTTAAATACTTAATTGGGCTTTCTAATCCACTTCAACAAAGGCCCTCCGCCCCTTTTGGGTCAGTTCGTTACACTTTCAGTCAGAACTACTATGTTTATATCCATTTGGGCTTCCAGTCGCATTTTATGTCGATGAGCATTTTTGGAAACGCATCTTCCACTTCAGTCAGGTCTACTTCTTTTCCATCTATTCTGGTGACTTCCAATCGAATTTTAGACCATAATGTAGTGTATTTTTGCGAAGGTATTAGAATAGCATCATATTGCTCATAATTTATAATTTTAACTATGTGAAGACCAAGTACTTTCTCAGAAGTAATTATTATATCCACGTAATCTCCAATATTCAAAGATGTGTCAACTGATCCGGTGATAGTCATTTTCACTGTGCGAATGCCACATATTTTTCTCTTATACATGATTACAATATCCACGTGATCCCCAATATTCAATGACATGTCAACTGATTCGATGAACAGGTAGATATTTTAAAATAGCTGATACCCTGTTTTCCAAACTACTTTACAATAACTGATCAAAATTATAACTGAATCACATACTTATATCATATCACAGAGTCAGTTTGTTTCGATATATATAAACCGTTGCTTAAAAAATAAAAAAACATTCAATCAAAAACTGTCTTAGTGGTTAAAAGGATGAAATTCGTTAAACAATCTCAAACTTTACAATTGAGTAGAATATGTCCAGAGGAAAAAGTAGATGTTTCTCGACATGGTGACCTTCTACCTAATACTATTCGATGTATTATTTGCGGTCCCTCGAATTGTGGGAAAACTAATTTAATCATAGGTCTTCTATTACATGAAAATGGTTTACGTTTTAAAAATGTTTATCTTTATGCAAAAACATTGTATCAACCGAAATATGTGTTTTTAGAAAATGTTCTTAATTTAGTGCCAGATGTATCATTTGTAAAATATAAAGATAATGAACTTGTTTTAAGTCCTCACGATGCAAAATCACACTCAGTAATAATATTTGATGATGTCGCATGTGAGAATCAGTCCAATATAAGGGATTATTTCGCAATGGGTAGACATAAATTTATTGACTGTTTTTACTTGAATCAAACGTACAGTAAGATACCTAAACAGCTAGTAAGAGACAACGCAAACCTTTTAATACTATTCAAACAGGATGATGTGAACCTCCATCATGTATATGATGAACACGTTAATTCTGACATGTCGTGGTCCAAATTTCGAGAAATGTGTTCAAAAGTATGGAGCGAACCCTATACCTATTTGGTAATCAATAAAGATTGTATAAAGAATAAAGGCTGTTACAGGAAAAATTTTGATACTTTTATCTTGTTTGATGAGGATAAAAATACGAGCATATAAGAAGATTTATTCGATAATCATCTTCAGTTGAACTATTACCATACTAAGAAAATAACGTATATTCATCAAGTTCAAAATGGAAAAAGAGTTGAAGACTCAGATAGTTAAAATAGCAGAAGCTGTTAAAAAGAAAATCAAAGATATGAAAAGTATGGAATCCTATAATGAAAATGTTTTGAATACAGTTTTTAGACCTGTTACTGACCCAATGCATCAGTTGATTAAGGATGGGGACCATAAAATTAAATCAAAAGAAGCAAAGGATCATCATATTCAATCGCCTCAATCGCATTTTAACAAAACTCTTAAGAATAATATTTTTCAACAAAATTCTGAAGATGAATGTGGTGAAGATGATTCTGATGAAGATATTAGTTTAGAAAAATCTAGAGACTCTACCAATACCAGTAATACATCGTTTAGAACCGTTGAGTCAATACCTAGTCCTAGTCAAAATACTTCGTCCTGGTCACTTTCCTCCGAAATATTTAATGATGTACCTTTTGGTGTTAGACGAGAACGAGGTAAATTAATGATAGGTTCAGCACGTGTGCATATAAACGATCAAAATATTATATCTGTAGCAGGACGTGATTATCAAATTACACCAGGGTTGCAGGAGCTATTGTTAAAAAAAATACCTAATTTGGATGTGGTGACTGAAAATGACTGTCAAGAATATAAAACCATGTTATTAGACACAAATGCTCATCGACGAGACTTTGATCCCAGTAAACCAATTAAATCTAATAAAGGACGGAAGTACTTGCATATCATTAAACCGCTTTTTAGACTCCGAAAGCCTTCGACATCTTCTACCAGTAATGTTGATGATATCAGCGCTGGAGAAGGTTTAATACTTAAAAAGAAATATAAAAAAAATACTGACTACGTTTACTGGGATGACCCTAACGAATTAGTAGAAAGGCTAAAATTATTAATAGCTTCTAAAGATGCCGGAAACACTGGTCTGGATAACGAAATAATTTCAATCATAGAAGAACTACGTGAAAATGGTAGTATAAATTCATAACCGCATATCATACTTAGATCATTTATTATTTCACTGCGACCGAATTCAGTTCAAAATGAATGTTGATAAATTTAATCACCATGTTCATAAAAGACTGCGTTTGTCAGAAATACTAGATTGTTCGACAAATCACCTACTTAGATCGGAAAACGGAGATTTTGATTTAAAATCATTTCGATTGAGAGGAGTTCCAGAACCTGTAGCACATGATGATGTGGTGAATAAAAAATATGTGGATAAAAAGATTGCTGATGAAATAACCGCTCATATAAAGGCAATAAAAGAGGATGTGATAAATAATCTCGATCAGTTTGAAAAAAAGTTTTATACTAAAGACTACATCGATAAAATTATTAAACTATAAAATGGCGAAACTGCAAGTGGTAGATGAAATTCATAGATCAGCACGCAAAAATTTTTATCGTCGTAATGTGATCTTGAAAGGAATGGACGACTTATGGCAAGCAGACCTTGCCGACTTTCAATCATTTAAAAAGTATAATAATGGATACGCGTACATTTTAATTGTCATTGATGGTTTCTCAAAATATGCTTGGATGATTCCTTTGAAAACAAAATCAAAGAAAGAGGTTCTTTTAGCATTTACTCAAATTATAAGGGAAAGTGGTCGTATCCCTAAAAACCTACAAACTGACAGAGGCACAGAGTTTTATAACGATGTTTTTCAAAGACAAATGCAGTTAATGAAAATTAACCATTATTCATCGTATTCAACAAAAAAAGCTTCAATTGTGGAAAGGCTAATCAGAACATTGAAGACTAAATTGTATAAATGTTTTAGTTATAATGGTAACTATAAATGGATAGGAAAAACTATAAACGGCGTTTTGTTTTCGTATAACAATGAAACACATAGCGTTACTAAGTTTAAACCAGTAGATGTAAATACAAAAAATGAAAACCTAGTGAAAAATAACATTAAAAAATTCCAAGAGAAACGTTGTAAATTAACCAAAAATAAATTTAAAATAGGTGATCACGTTAGAATAAGTAAGTTCAAGAGTAGTTTTGCAAAAGGTTTTACGCCTAATTGGTCTACAGAAATTTTTATAATTAAAACGGTAAATAATACTAAACCAGTTACATATTTAATACAAGATCAACGCAAACAAAATATATTGGGTTCATTCTATCAAGAAGAGTTACAAAAAACGAAATACCCGAATATATACTTAATCGAAAAAATTATTAGGAAAAAAGGCAATAAATTGTTTGTCAAATGGTTAGGGCTCTCTGAAACAGAAAACAGTTGGGTGGATAGAAATTCAATTGTATCATAATACATATAAGTGTTAGCATCTAGTATTTTGCTCATTAGGTAAAAAAATATGAGAGGAGGTGGACTGATCAATAACTTGATAAACAATATCCCGTTTGAGCTTCACTTACCAGGTTACAACTATTGTGGACCAGGCACTAGGCTACAAGAAAGATTATTGAGAGGTGATAAAGGTGTTAACAAATTAGACGAAGCTTGTAAATACCACGATATTGCATATAACAATCTGGACCTCTCCGTTCGTCATAAAGCTGATTTACAGCTTATGAAAATGGCTAAGAAGCGATTACATTCTAAAGACGCTGGCAAAGGAGAAAGGTTAGCATCGTGGGTAGTAAACAAAGTTATGAAAGCAAAATTAAAAACAGGTGCTGGAATAAAAAAATTTAAAACCATTGTGTCAAAAATACGTTCACAAATAAAGAAACTGAAATCAAAGGATAACAAAACTGTTATTAAGTATGCTTATGAAGCGGCAAAAAAAATGTTTCCTAAAACATGTCACGTTCGTTTACCAAGAATAATACCAATCCCTAAAACAGGCGGGATTTTACCTTTGATACCAATTTTTGCGGGTTTATCAGCACTAGGCGCTTTGGCAGGAGGTGCGGCTGGTATAGCTAAAACTGTAAATGATTGTAAAATAGCTCAACAAAATTTTAAAGAATCTGAACGTCATAACAAAACTATGGAGGCTATTGCGCTTGGAAAAGGATTTTATCTTAAGCCATATAAAAAAGGAAGTGGGCTATTTTTGAAATCTACAAAAAACTAATAAGCAGGCTACCCAAACGTGCTCTTACGAATATCGATATTATTAAATACGCTAAAAATATTCCCTACTTTCGTGGTGTGTATATGAGAGATAGATTGCCACGTAAACCAAAACAGATAGAGTGTGGAATATTAAACTTAGACAGTCACAATAATAATGGAACACACTGGGTAGCTTTTGCAAAAATTTATAATTATTGTGAATATTTCGATAGTTTTGGAAATTTAAGACCACCCAATGAATTGGTGAAATATTTGAATGTTAGTGATATAAATTATAATTATACTAGGTTTCAAAACTTTGATACAGTGATCTGTGGTCATTTATGTTTAAAATTTTTGCAAGACTTTTGGTGTCAATATTGTATATATTAGTTATTACGTTTGAATAAAACATCATTTCAAAAATGTCTTTCACTCTGTCTATAACTGGAAACAGCTCAGTACTAACAACGAACTATTCCCCTCCATTGGAACTTGATGGTCAATACGAGTGCTCTCTTTTACATTTTTCTACTTTTAATTCTATACCAAATGTAACAAATACAAATAATAAATTTTATTACGGCATTAACGAAGTGGTTGAAATTCCTGAAGGAGCGTATGAACTCCAAGACATCAGCGAGTTCATACAATCAAAAGTAAAAAATTGTGTTTTCAAGTTATTGTGCAACAATAATACATTGAAGCTCTCGATATTCTGCTCTAAGGATATTCACTTTGAAAAACAAAATTCTATTGGACCTTTATTGGGTTACAGTAAGACTTTACTGATGAAGGATATATGGCACAAGTCTTTACTGCCAGTAAACATTCTACCTACAACTGTGCTCCGAGTTGAATGTGACATTACTGGAGGTTCCTACATTAATGGAAAATCAAGTCATATAATTCACGAATTTGCTTTGAATGTTCCTCCAGGCTATCGACTAATAGAAATTCCAAAAAATACGATTTATTTTCCTGTTAATAGAAGCACAGTGAATAGTATAAATATTAGAATATTGGATATAAATAACGATTTAATCAATTTTTGCGGTGAGCAAATTCAACTGTACTTACATTTAAAGAAAATATGATTGACTACAATAAATACACTACTACATGTATTCAAAAGATTAGTACCCATCGGGCAATCAAGAAGACTACACATACTAGTGATAAAAAAAAGAAATTGACAGCTGCCAATATACATTTTCTCAAATCGATTGGATTACTAAAATGAGTATTTTAAATATAACTAACCCACCTGCTTATGATAACTCCATAGACGGCATAGAAATTCATTCTTACAAGCCATATACCACTACTTTCAATATAAATGATGAAATTCGGATACCTATAAACCAACAAGATTTATATGTGCTTCCATGTGCAAGTACCTTGTATGTTGAAGCTGTGGTAAATGTTATCAATGTTGAGAAGAAAGAAGCAGCTCAAGCAGTACATTTTACCAACAACCCCCTTTTATTCCTTTTTCAAGATATAAGATATGAATTGAACGGTATTGAAATAGACAAAGTGAAGAATGCTGGTATAACTACTACTATGAAAGCACTGGTGTCTATGAACGCAGACGAGGCGAAGGTATCCAGAGCGTGGGGTTGGGATATACACGGTACAAAAAATGAAATTGCAGGTCATTTTGCTGCGTCAATACCTCTCAGCAATATACTAGGTTTTGCAGAAGATTATAAAAAAATAATTCTCAATTGCAAACACGAACTTGTGTTGTTACGAAGTAATACTAACCTTAATGCTTTAAAGCTAAACACTGGCGAAAAGGTTGAAAGTATTGACATAAAAAAAATTGTATGGCGAGTTCCTCACGTTAAAGTATCAGATAGAGAAAGAATTAATTTACTTAAAATACTTGAAAAAGATAGACCCATTCAATTAGTGTATAGAAACTGGGACCTTTATGAGTATCCTTTGTTACCAAAGACTACAAAACACACTTGGTCAATTAAAACTTCGTCACAAATTGAAAAACCAAGATATGTCATTTTAGGATTACAAACAAACAGAAAGAACAACGGTATGAATGATATGTCTCGGTTCGATCACTGCAATGTTCGAGATGTCAAAGTTTTTTTAAACTCTACATATTACCCGTACGAAAGTTACAACACCAACTTTTCATATCATAACTATGCTTTAATATACGAGCAATATGTAAATTTTCAGCAGTCTTATTACAACCGCCCATGCAACGCATTGTTGACTGCACAAGAGTTTAAAAATTTTGCACCATTATTCGTGATAGACTGTTCTAGACAGAACGATAATATTAAATCAGGACCGGTGATCAACATTCGCCTCGAACTAAAGTGTGATAAAGAGATACCAGATCAGACATCGGCATATTGTCTAATTTTGAATGACTGTATAGTCGAATACAGACCTCTGAGCAACATTGTTCGTAAAATATCATGAACTCGATTATTTTCGTTGATGTTCAAGGATTCAAGGATTGCTATAATAAATTTATTATCAAAGAGTTTGCATTATCTACTGAGGAGTTCACTCAAGTTTTTTTTTAATTAAACCTCCATATGCATATACTTCATTATCTACGAAAGAAAAGAAGACCGTTCGATACCTTGAAAGACAGAGAGGGATCACTTGGAGTGAGGGTCATATTGATTCTAGAGAATTTAAAAGAATTATTACACCAATAATGCAAAACAAAACTATTGTAATGAAAGGTCTCGAGAAACAGAAATGGATAAAGGAACTGTGTGAAGAGTGTGTGTTATTAGATATCGAAAAAATAGGTAGTCCTAATTTTTTGACGTTATATCAAACATATTGCAAAAATAAATGTAACTTCAATTGTTTAAGTCATAAGAACTTTTGAACACTAAAAAATGCTATTTGTATAAAGAAATGGTACTTAGAAAATATTTAGTTTTGTCATGATAAAAGGTAAAATCAAGTTTCTTTTTTGAATGTTTTATGTATAAAGAAGTTAATGATAGAAAAAAGTGTATTTTTATAAATTATTTGTAAATATATTTCATGTTTATGAATAATAATAAAGCAAGATAAATTTATAGCGTTTTTTATTCATTAGTTAATAAAATCTAGAGTAATATACAAACTTATTACATACAAAATATTTATTTTAATTTAAAATATAATTTTCATGAATACACACATATTAACTACATAAAATTAAGTTACAAGGAGAAATTAACTCTACTTACATATTTAAGTATTTATTCCAAGATATAGGTACTAAGCACTATTTATATTTAAGTTAACACCCATAATTTATATTATTTACATTACCATTCAATAATTTTATTTCTTTAACAAAACCTTAAATAACCATAATTAGAATTACACAAAAAAAAATTAAAAATTAAAATCTAAATAATAATTCATTTATATACGTACATAAATTTCCTTAAACTATTATATACATATTTTACAATCAAAAGTTATCACTAGTTAGCTTTTTACTAATTTTACTAATTACATTTTCAGTCAGGTCCATAATTTCATCAAAAGTATCACTCAACACATATTGCGCACTAAGTATCACGTTTTCGGTACTATCACTGCACTGCGATGAAGAATAACTACTAGCTTCGTTTTCCAAATCCAACACCTGAATTTTTATCATTCTTATGCCTTTCTTTGCTTTGCTGATAACAAAAGAGGAGGATGAAATTCCACTTTTCTTTTTTGCAGCTTCTTTCTTTTCTTCTATTTTCTTTAGCTCTGCAATCCGATTTCTCCATCCTTGGAAGCATTCTTCAGCGTCTTCGATGGGATCTTGAGCGTATTGGGAGCACAATATGCAAGTCTCTTGCGAGTCCGTCATGATCTGTAAAGAACAAAATATAAATTAAGTGACTAATGACAAGAATAATATTTTAAAATACTGTATCGGTTAGGCATTATTAATGAAAAATATGTCTAATTACGTTCAGTTATAAAATTGAAGGCACTAGCTGTGAATCGATGTAGTGAGCGATGATGTATCGCAGTTTGGCTGTTCAATATACAACTGAAAAACCATTACAAACAGAACAAGTCTTTTATAAATAAAATTTGATTATATTGCAAAACACGGTGTTCCTCGCAAAACTAAATAAACAGGAATAGACATGTCTGTACATGATGTTTACCTTGTAACTAGCAGGTATATCAATACAGTAGCTATCATATTTCATATGAGGCTCAATAATATTCTAATTTTAAGTCTTTCATTCGACAACCTCTGTGGCGTTACGGTTACCATGCTCGCCCGCCACTCACGAGGTTCTGGGTTCGATTCCCAGCCAAGGCATTGTGTAAAATGATATTTTTAAAAATTCCTTGGGTCTTGGATGTTATCTAGTTTTAAGTATCATAATACATCACAAATTTTTCATCACAAATAGTTATATAAGTTCATTCGATTCATCATCATATTTGGTGTCACGAACTCAATATTTTTTTATAAATTATCATATAAATGAAAATATTATGATATCGAATGTTTTTTGGGATTTGCGAGTAAATAAAACAAGATAATGATTTATTAAATATAATATTTATTAAAAATAAAAATCTTATTGAGCTACATTTTACTTAATATTACACTATTATATTCTAAACCGCTTACAAATTTTTATTTAAAAACTATAACTATGTATACATAACAAAACTCTTATCTACAATTTTCAACCCAGCCTTTTCTTCGTAATTTAATTACGATCCATTATCAGTGCATTCAGAAATTCAGAACCAACTTGACTTATGTCCCCAGGATAAAGTACTGGTTCTATCTCGCAATATAACACGTTTGTCGTCATTTGAAGATAATGCAACTTTGTCAATTGCTTGCGTGAAAAGTTCATGTTTAAAAGATTTAAATACTATATTTTTTTTTCTTAAGGACTTGTTAAACAATAACACTTTATTATAATCTTTAAAATGAATGTTTTTAATTTCAGATTTTTTTACACCCTTAGCTTTTTTTATTTCTTTGTCTTCTGTTTTAACACAATATAGTTTCGACCTCAAACCCACAAATTCTAAAATTAATTGCCCCCCAAACTCATCTTTAAATTTCCCCGGTACTTTTTTATTTTGACGTACAATATTGTACTGATTATTTTCGATAAAATTACTTGTATCAAAGTATGGATGAAAATACAATTTTATATCTTTATATATATCTTTTGTCTCAATTGAATATAAGAAACTATCAGTATCTGTGTAACAAAGCCTCAAATTGTTACCGTAGTATGGTTTAACAATAGAATAGTGAAAGTCATACATATGATGCTTAGAAATTTCCAAGACAGTAAATCCTATGTAAATAGGTTTATCTAAAACAACTGACTCCGGTTTCATTTGAACAGCCACCAAATTTTCCCCAAAAATAGTGCAACTATGAAAATTTGGTCTTGATATTAGTTGTTCAGCTGTGTATGTTTTTTTTGTTTTATTTCTAGTGTCAGACCACTGATTAACTAAATTAACGTTAACCCTTTTTTCTGGATCTTCTAATGTTTTTCCAAAGACACTGTTATTTAATAATTTAAAAAAATCTTGTTCGAATACTGACTTGGCTCTTTGACGTAATTTTGTATTTAAATCAATATACTGTTTTAAGAATGGACTTTGTTTAAATTTTATAACGCGGTGAATTTTTTTTAGCAGCAAACCATGTTTTACACATGTTTTTAAATGTACGTAGTGAATAACATAATTAAATTTGTCATACAAATTGGGAATAAGCTTTGGAATTTTGGACCCAGGTGGAGCAAATTTTTCAGCACAAAATGGTAGGTCATTATGCAAGTCGTGTAGTCGCTCTGGGTATTCTAAGTCTACTTCCAAAATGTAACCATATTCCGAATCATCGGGTATATCGAGGAAATTAAGTTTTGCTACATCTGTTTGGTTTAATAACTCAAAATTTGAATAAGGCATATAAGAGCACATGGCATAACCATACAAATTATTGCAATCAATGTATAGTAAGTACTTATCGGGTTCAGTTGCATCATAATTAGGTAAATACTTGTTGTTGGCCTTAGCATATCTATTTGAACATAAACAGATTCCACCTCGAATTCCTTTTTGGATTATACGTATAATTTCTAGGTTATCAATAAGTTGAAGTTTTGCTTTTGTTATGAGTAACATTGCGTCGAAAGAAAGAGACGGCGCAGTCATGTAAAAACAAGGGTCGAGCCTGTAAAATTTTTTACATGTTCGACGAAAGTTTTCAAATATATCTGCTAGTAAAATGACATCTGTTTTGAGATACAAATCGGTATATTCACCCAGATCTTTTAAATAAAATGTTTCCCATACTACTTGTGCGTGACAGTAATCGGACTCTGAAACATTTTCATCGGTTAAATGGCTATAGAAACAGTGACGCGGTGGCAAACTATTTTCTTTATATGAATTCCAACTTGTCATATATTCGTAAGGATATACACCTTTTCTTCTCAGAAGATCAAAATGCTTTTTTCTAGGAAAAAAGTTTGATAAGTGTATAAACTCATTGTCATTTAAATTTGCTGCAAGTTTTTCCAAGCTAGCACCTAAAAACTTAAACGAGTCAACAAAACGTACTGGTAAATATTCCTTATTACCGGTATTAAAATTTGTTTTTTGCAATAACTTTTATTTTACCAGGCATATCTCCTAACTGTCGAATAAACAAATGGCTGTCATATCCAGAAAGATTATGGAAAAATACTGGAACAAATTTTGGTAAACGGTATTTTAGGTTACAGTAAGAATGAACTGCGCCACGATATCGCCCAGTCATATGACAGTGATCTTTAACTTTATCATCTAGTAGCAACTGTTCACAAAGGAAACAGTGTGTTGACTTGTCGAAATGTTCCTGCTCCTCCCATGACAATAATGTCATAGGAATTGAGTGTTTTAAGATCTTATGTATTTGTTTTATGTCTTTACCAAGAAGATCTAGAAATTTTTCAACACAATCATGTCCGCGATAGGAAACATATTTATTGCGAGAGCTGTCAAATGCACACACGATATAGTATGCAAATGCAGCTGGTACATGTTTTTGTAAAATATTTGTACATTTTGAATTATGCTGGTTATTTTTTGATTCAGGTTCTAATAAAGATTCAAAATCAGCATATATAACAAATGGCATATCTTGCATTCTTTCGAAATGTTTGAACTGAATTACAGTTCCCTGTTCCGGTAATACTGTCCGAACCCCACTACAGATATGAGCATTTAATTTTTCTTGGTTATTAAAGAAAATCATACACTCATCACAAAAAAATATTTTGCCATGATGTTTTGTTAGTTGAGGTCTAAGTAATTTGCTTAAATTTTTTATTAAACAACAATGTTTAAATTGCCCCTTTTCTAACAGTAATAGATTAATATGATGTTTTCTTTTATGGTTAGTTTTATAAACAGGACCAACAATATTGTTCATGTCTCTCAAGCTATATACGTTAATACTAATAAGATGATTATTTTTTTCAAAAATTTTGATGTCCGAGATTCCTACGGGAAAGGTCATATTCTTTGTATTAAGAATATTTTCATAGGAGGGATAAGAAGATGTTCGATGATGATTATTTTTAGCAGGAAACAAAGCTGCCATTATACTCCATAAAAAACAGAAGGAGTCCTTATTTTGTATATTTATACACGCACGTTTCAATTTTATATTTCTCGGCAGTTCAATAAAGCGGTCCCCTCTTAAAGGACTGTATTTGTTAATATTTACTTCTAAGTACAAATTACGCAAGAATGCCCAACCACTATCCCGTTCTTGAAATTCGTCTATTTTTTTAATAATAGTGTAAATTACTTTAGAAAATATTTGTTTAAAATCATAATTATTGTGTAATACAACGTTTTCAGTAGCGAAAGACTTTATTTCGCTAGTTAAGTTCGAAGCTAAATTAAATTCGGAAAACAACTCGAAGTTAACTTTGATAGATTGATAAGTGGCTTGCCTCGCCGCTATCAGTTGTTTCAAGCGCGACTTTAAACTTAGTAAAAATTCAGCTGGCGGTGTGACAAGGCTCTCACTACTGTCATCTCCCGTATGAGCAACCTCCGGCCACACCCTATATGAAGCAATTCGATTTCTGAATGCTGTACATATCTTTTGTATACCTTCACAAACTTCGACAGAATTATTATTTTTGTGTGTATTACTTCTAAGATGGGCAGAAAATGCGCTACTTTTTACAGATATGTCACAAACCGTGCAATAGACTGTTTTGTTAACCATGTTTGTAGTGCAGGTAACAAATGAACGAGATTAATCTAAAAAGTTGAAATGATAAACGAAAACGCCTGATGTTTTTTTAATAGCTATGTGGAAAATAATTTTATTGCGAGTAGACAAATAATGAAAATACTGTGAGAGATTTTAAAAGTTAAGTTTTAACTAGTGTAAACCTTTAAACACAATGCGACAAGGAAGGCGTAAAATAAAAAATAGCTAGAATAATGCTTTGGTTTCAACCCAAATGTAAAATTCCAAAGGTTAGAAAAGGCTGGTTTGAAAATTAAACTAGACGTAATAAGTTAAAATTGAAAATATGTAATAAAAAAATCCGCCATGAGTGGGATTCGAACCCACGACCCTCACGTTGACGCCGTGAGTGCACTACCAATTCTTTAGACGTAATAAGTACTTATTTTAAATACTTATAACTTTTATCACAGAGTAATCATACTCTTTTATTGTATTGACTTTAAGAAAATTAAATGAGATGACGTGTCAAGTCAGCATTAAAAATATTAAAACTAGATAATGTAAACAAGCAAACAAAGACAACAGATAAAACAATAATAGGTATCAGTTATTTATTATTAGTACTAGGGTCCTTAATTTTAGTTTTAACAATTTTAAGTTTTAAGTTTGATTTTAAGTTAAAACCCAATTTATTTTTTCTTGTTAGAAAAGAAAGTACCCTCTTCCTTGAATGAGGGTTTGATTTGCTTTATAAATTCTTTCAAGACCACTAGTTGATCGGCATCGGAATGGGCTTGATACTTTAAAGATATAACTGCATGTTCCCACCGATCTTTTGGGTTCACAGTCAAAATATCTGCAGTGTTATAAATTTTAAGTTCTACAAATACGTCTCCAGGTAGAGTAGCGGTGCGACGCAAAGCACCATCAGCAACTCTTCTTGTCAACACTGACTGCAACGCGTGCTTCTTAATAGACTTCTGCTGGAATACCGCTTCGTCTTCGTCTTCACTTTCAAACCACCCGATGGATTTCGTTGGTTTTCTATTGGGAGCCTTCCTCTTCGGGGCTGGCTTGGAGACTGGTTTGGATCTGAAAAATAATAATGATTCATTAAATAAAATTATATATATATATATATATACAGGGTCTAACAAAATATACTGAAACTATTTTAAGGGTGGATTTAGTCCACGATACTAAACAACTTTCCCCAAGGAACATATATCGAAATATGAAAAATTATTTTTGACCTTCCATACAAGTTGCCCGATCAGCTGATCCGAGTTTGTATGCAAAGTGAAAAAATATTTTTCATATTTCGATATATGTTCCTTGGGGAAAGTTGTTCAGTATCATGGACTGAATCCACTCTTAAAATAGTTTCAGTATATTTTGTTAGACGTTATATATAGTTATAATTGCAGTTATTGCTAATCTACTTAAAATAGAGTAGAGAGATTAAGAGTGGTTTGAATTGACAAAATGTCCAAATAAACTCAAAAACTATTGAACTGATTTGAAAACAAGAATTAAGTATATTTTAAAAACAAAGAAGACGTCTGCTTTCAAAATTTTATAGCCAATGTCACTACCACAATTCTCTTGAATTTAACAACACTTCATTCATATCAAAACCGTTCTACCATTTGGGCGGTAGAACTCGCCAATTAAATGAACATACATACATACTTATACCCAAAAAACATTACCCTCATTCGGACACGGTCGAGTAAAAAACTTTTACTACTAGAAAACAATCTTATCCAAAACTAACATAGATTGTACATAAATATTTTTACAAATAATCACTGAACATATTTAACCGATTCCCTGTCCACAAATGAGATACAATAGTAAAACAAATTGAATTGTTTATAATATAATATGAATTCATGGGACAGAGAACCTGTTAAGTTTAGAAAATATAACAAGATGTTATGAAATGAATTAAACTAGCAAGATTTTTGACAACGGGACAGGTGATAGTAAAAATAAAAGCTAGTACCTAATAAATAATTTGAGAAAAGTAATGGATAGTACATACTTTTTAGGGGTAACTTCCTCGTCAGATTCAATATGATCTTCCGAATAATGTTTCTTGGCTCTCTTGGTACCGGTTGAGGTGGTTCTGAAAAGAAAAAAATATAATTGTAAGTCGAAATAATTTATAACCACAGTAAAGTTGAGAAAACTTCGTAAACAAAACATAATTTGTGATGTTAATTTTGTTACTACTCCTGTAAACTAATCATAATAATTAATTAAGTACTACTTTGAAACATTTAAGTAATATTAAAAATAAACACATACTTTACGCTGGAAGAAGTAGTCCCCTCTGCTTCTGAATCCACAAACTCTTCTAGAAATTGTTTTTTTGCTCCCTTGCTGCTGCGCTTAGCGGAGTAATATTCAGAATCCGACCTGCAAGTAATTTGTACATAAGTAATTAATAACGATGAAGAGAGAAGATACGAGTACCTATATAAAATTCAACAGAAATATACATGAACAGACAGAAATATAAAATTAAGAGATGAAGAGACAAGATATATAAAATTTGATAGAAATATACAAATATACATGAACAGACAAAAATATAAAATTAAGATTTATTTTATATTTCTGTTTGTTATCACAGTTTCAACATAAAAATTATTCAAACTTACGAACATGATTTCACGTGTGAAGATCTTCGTGGTGATAACAAAGTTTCAGCTGGTTGACGACGAGCAGAGAGACCTCGTAGATCAGTTGTACACATGTAGAGCTTCGACAGAGCTTGGTCAAGATGCAAATCGCAAAGATAATTTGGAGTGCATCACACCAATAAACGAATTAAATAATGCTTTTTAGCTAAATCATCAATTATTTTACAGGTATTGTAAACCTTTAGGTTTGCCAAAGAAACTCATGATTTACGTACAACAATTAGCAATGTGCAATGCAAAATGGTTTACAAACTCTGTATTTTTGAAAACATAGGCACTTTATTGAAGACATAAGCACTTTATTTTATTTCCTTTGAAATAATAAGTCGAAAACAAAAGTTTAATGTTTCATACTTCCTTTGTAACACGATCATCAAACACACCGTCTTTATCAATAGCGCACCGCAAATGTTATTTCAATTTATTACCCAACTGTCAAAAAAGGGTTATGTAGTTCTAATTTAAAATAATATTTCGTATTTTACTTTAGGTAGGTATTTGCACTTAGTAACTTCCATCCTTTACAACTGCATATGTTTGAGAACCTCTCTTTGTCTTTACAATGTAGATGTACTTATGCTACTTTTAGCATAACGCGCTATCACGATTGATTATCATCAGTGTTGGATTAACACCGCAGCAAGAGGTGTTGGCCACTTACACACACGAAAAACAGTAACCATAGCAAGAGTAGGTAATGCTGCGGGCCTCGCGCAAAAAGGGGCCCCGCGCTAAAGGTGTTACATTCTAAATTGCTACATCTCGTTAGACCTAGCATTGAGCTGCCTAGAGAATTAAGCATTGGGTGTATGAAGAAATAAGATATGGTAAAAAAATCCATGCGAGCAGAGCTGTTTCAAGAATTTTTTCATCATAAATCTTATTTATTTATTTAATAAGATTAAGATAGTATAGCATTGTGAATTCTTAAAATAACCCGTACAATCTAGTAGGCATACATTTTCGATTTGCATATACTCCACCATCCCCTCGTAACACTCGTGACTCGAGCCCCTTAAAATAATTGGCTACGGACTTCGCACTTGCTTAATCCGCCACTGATTATCATGTTACGCTCAGGAATATTCACGTGGGAGCGCATAACTGCAGGTTTAGCAAAATTTATCATAGTGCTTGAATAGTGTTACTTTTATTCGATTTATATTCATAGGTAGAATCGATAGAAAATATTCGCAAAACAATTTACAAGTAAACTTCTTTGAAAAACGGAAAGGTGTTAATTGAAACTAGATATGCTACCTACTATTAAACGGTTTACCAATTCATCACACAGAATTCTCTAAACGTTAATATGATTTGATATAATATAATCGATTACCGAATAATCGATTGTTTATCACTACCATACACCATGCAATGTTACATCACTAATACATCGTGGTTCATTTATTGGCAAACCGCATTTGTACAAGGATCGTGATTGTGTAAAGTGTAAAAATGTAGTTTAAAAGTTATTTTGTCTAGTATGATATGTGAAGTGATCTGAAAACTCGTGGTGGTTTTGGGGGGAAATAATATTCACACTGGAGTGTGATTTGGAATATGAAATTGGTTTGATATAAAGCGATGATCTATAGTATTAGTCACGGTGGATATCATTGTCTGCGAAGGATCTCATTTACTGGGTACCCACAAAAACCTACGGGTGATCGGGACGAGCCTAATCTGGACCAGCAACGAGATAATTCTTTCGCAACTACAGACGTCCCGTTGACTTTGCTATTAAATATCCGTCAAGCGAAAGTTCTTTCTCATCGCTCACGATAGTTTTCAATGTTGAGGAATCGTATTTAATGGGTGCTAACAACCTACGGGTCATCAGCACGAGCCTAATCCGGACCAGTTTGCGATACCTCAGTACTGTCGAAGACGTGTCTTGGGTCATGAGGTAGAATGATCGTCAAAGCGATAGATCTTTCGCATAGTTTACAGTGGGTATCAAAATACGAATGTCCTGACTTCGATATGAAGAAATTGTACTTACTGGGTGCCTACAATCTACGGATGAAAGGTACGAGTCAATCTGATCCAGTGATGCAATATCTGATTGTCGGAGACAGGGCGTCCTGTCAAGCATGCGTAGAAATATCGTTCTTGGTGCAAACTAATATAATCATCGTATCAGAACAGAGAGATTTTCCTTTCCCATCATTCACTACGGTTTAATCGTGTAATAATAGTTTAAGGTGATAGTGAATATACCTCGGGAAGTGGAAACTTGATTCGAGTAAAATACAGGTGAGTTAAGCATGATATCATATCTTTTATTGAGACTTTTGAAAAAGAGGGGCGGAGGCCTTTGATGAAGTGAATTAGAAAGCCCAATTAAGTATTTAAATTTCAACGTATTTTTTGGGCTTTTCAAAACACGTATCCTTGAGCGAATGACAATGAGGTCAAGGATACGTGTGTTGAAAAGCCCAAAAAATACCTACTCATGGAAGATTACAATAGTATGACAATTACGATTATAACTTAAATGTATTATATGCACTTACAATTAGACTTCACTTCGGATTTTCTTAGGGTTGGTAGGTACCTTTTATATGGAAGATAGGTTAGGTATTGAATGTTTAAACTTTTACAATGGGGTGAATCGATTTGTTCTTTCCATGGTTAACTGCTTGAATTTATTTGCGCTAAAACAATAAAATACAAGTTATAAAATATATGTACCTACTACCTACACTAGAATAAACCATTTTAGTACCTACTTAAATATATAGAGGTACCTAATCAGTACCTACTTACCAAATACCTACCTACTTCTTTCAATGTTCCTCATTCCATGACGAGCGAAAATTCCAATCTACATAACATCAGCACAAAATAAGATGAACTGTCGCTTGTTTATCTTAGAAAACAAAATTATAATTACTTGTTTTAATTTTTTCATTAGTTGACATAATTTTCACAAAATGGCGCCAAGATGAAAAAATAGAATTCAAATTATTTCGAAACCAAACAAAAAGTTCGGGGATATTGTTGTGCAGTAATGTCAACCTTTTTGGGTAAGTAAGTGCTGGGCGACCGCGGGGGTGAGGTGCGGTGCGCGAGTTGGCAGGTCATTCGAGGCCTCGCCACTAAGAATTAATTTCTTTTTTTTTGCTATATCTTAATTTTTTAAAAGGCA
This sequence comes from Acrobasis repandana, assembly GCA_963576875.1. Classification (NCBI taxonomy): domain Eukaryota; kingdom Metazoa; phylum Arthropoda; class Insecta; order Lepidoptera; family Pyralidae; genus Acrobasis; species Acrobasis repandana. Next base: position 16,291,108 of record OY756235.1, read on the forward strand.
AGTGAATCGGCCGTGCTGCTCCGTAGTCTGTGATGACCAACGTCATATCGTGCGGAACACAGATCTGTGTGCGGAACCGAAACTGAAAAATAGTTACGATAAGTTGGGATTTATTTGCAGCTATCGTGTTTAATTACTCATTTAAACATAGAAGAGGTAAAATAATTGTAATCATTATATAAATATTATGATAAAGTACGTTTGTACTTAAATTAGTTGTTTTGCTTTCATTGTTTTAAATTAACCGCTATTGTAATGAAATAAACTACCATGCTGGTCTGGGAGAAAAGAAAAACTTAGAATGTACCAGCTGCTTCTTTTCCTGCGCAGATCGTAGAAGCCGATCGAGGGAATGGACGAAAATGTAAATCATGATAATAGGCGATGCGGCTAGCAACCCATTACCTACTATTTTGGTTCCTTTTTCCACCTTCTCGCCCATCATCACGCTAGAATTGGTCTTGCCACTGGGCACTGATTACCCCATTAGGCGTGATAGTAATGTATCAAGTTGTTTTGGAACCCGAGGAAAAAAAACAATAACATATCCCTATTTGCTCTGTCTTTCTATCTCTTCTTCATCTCATCAGTGCGTTCCCGGTTGCATCCTCAGCTGTGCTGCTTCGGAGCCCGGGTGCGCTTTCCCGCTTTTTCTTCTCCAAATATAACATGCACGTCAATTGTCACCCAAGGATGCTAAAGACCTTGCCAAGACCGTACAGAGAGGGAGTCGAGACAAAAAAGGACCTGTTGATGATGGGCATCTTAGGTATAATTTTTCATTGGGTTTGATATTTTTGTCGGGCATAAGGTTAAATTTAATGTAGGAACTACATATTGTACCATTTCCCTACTAAGGGTTAAGTTCTAAATTCTTGTTTGTGTCTTCAACAGATGTCCTTTTGAGCATGGATGCAGCTTACAAGAACTACAAAATGTCTTTAATAAAATTGCCAGTTGAAGTTTTAACAATCATCATCCGTTATCTCGATACAAAATCAATTTACATCTTGTACAAGACGTGCAGTTTCTTCAGAAATATAATTCGCACTCCAGGTGTAGTAAGAACATGTAGATTTTCATTAAGCACTTTAGCTACGGTCAAGACATTCAATTTAGACTTTTCTAGAGACATTTCAGGACATTTAAAATCTGTGAACTTATCTGGAGTCCCAGACCTGACCATCGAACCTCTGTTACTTGCCCTGGAATATCTGAGAAATTTGGAGGAGCTAGACGTAACATACACAAAAATATTAATGTTGGATTACCTTTATATCGCAGAAGTGAGGCCTACATTGAAAAGTCTTGCCATCAACTTCACGTTTGGCCAGAAGAAATATAGATTTACAACAAATCACTTAATGGAATATCAGGAGGCTTGTAAAGGGTTGGAAAATGTACACTTTGTTGGATCAAAATACAACTTGCTGTATGGAGAAGAAGCAGTAATAATGCTTAATAAGGCCAACCTACGTAATTATAGGCTGACAATAATTGGAGAAGATTATGTTTATACGCGCAACAGTAAGAAGGATGATGATTACATGAGAGAACTAGAAGAGCGTAAGTGGAAAATTACCGTTCTGGATAATGTGTCAAGAGTCAATATATATTTTGTAGCGGGCATTGTATGTAGCCACTTACTTGAGTTTCCGTTTTGAAGCTAATTGATATCAACAAATTTGAGCTTTTAAAGCTCCAGAGGTATATTAAGACCTTTCTTTATGCAACACCTTTGTTAAAAGAATTCATTTCTGAAAATTTCGATTTTAAAGTAGAAGATTTGTCAGAAATCTTCAGTGCAGTGGTGGGGGAAGCCAATGTGATGCTCTGGAATAAGGAACGCATTCAGTTTGACTGTGATTTTTTTTCAAAATTGTCAGATAATTTAAAGGAGCATTTGGCGTATAGTGTAAATGTTTCTGACTTGGCACCAGTTCCTTCTAAGTATACGTGGTATCGAGTAGAATACGAAGCTCAAGATGTAGAGAAAACTAATTCACAGTCAATACAGGATTTAAATTTTGATAGTGCTTTCAACAACATAAATAATATAAAGCTGAAAATAAAATTTAATGGCAACAGCCCTATGCCTGTTGCTATAGACAGTTATAACTATTTGAAAAGACTGAGTCATTTAATTATATGTGGCAATGTTACATATAGTCCAGACTTTTTTGATACTTTGTTTGAGAACTGTGATTTTTTGGAGACATTAGAAATATTACAGCTCATTGTCATTCCTGTTCTAAATTCACTAAAATGTCTGCCAAGATGTAAAAGTTTAAAAAACATAATGATTAAATCAACAGAAATACATTATTTGCCATTATTTGGATATTTAAGTGAGTGTAAGAATATAGAAAACATACATTTATCAACTACACAAAAATCTATCCATCCATTGCCAAATCCAACGGCTTTGTTTAGAAAGTGTGATAAGTTGTATAGTCTTTATATTCAGGTGGATATACTAGGCAGGTCGAGAATGTTTGAGTATTATCAGAAAGTTAGATCAGATCTGGGGAGAGACTGCTTAAGTATACAGATGGATCCTTACAACGGCTGCCCCAACCCAACCCCTTTTTTTAGTGTATTCAATATGTATGAACTGAAACCAAAAGATGGGTATGAAGTAGTCTGAACTGCGACCTGACCACAGGCCGGAATCTCCTAAGGTACGCGCAATATGCGTCACCCAGGCGTCACCGTTCCCCGTCCCCGCACCTCTCCCCCGTTTTCGCCTCGATGACTCACGTTGGCCGTCAAGAACCGGGGGAGAGGTGCGGTTGCGGGGAACGGGGACGCATATTGCGCGTACCTTAGGAGATTCCGTTCTGCTTACTCTTACTGTATTCTGTGACCTGACCATGTGGCCCTTTAAGTAAGGCTTACTCACTTTAGGGTCTTTGCAATTTTTTTGAAAATATTTCAGAAACGACATTTACTTATAGATGGGCCGGGCCGACTAGCCGACTAATGGGAAAAAAAAACACCGTCTCGTCGGCCAAGCCTCCATTAAAAATTAATAAATAAAAAAAAACAATCGTTGCTAAAACCAAAAGATTTGTCTTTTTTTTTATTTATTTGTCACACACAGCACAGTAAGAACGTAATGAACGTAATAATTATCTTATATATAAAATTCTCGTGTTACAATGTTCGTTCCCGTACTTCTCCGAAACGGCTTGACCGATTGTCATGAAATTTTGTGAGCATATTGAGTAGGTCTGAGAATCGGCCAACATCTTATATTATCATCTCATATTATTATATATTTATCTGGATAGTCGGCTTACCCGACTATATAGTCGGCCGCTAGTCGGTACATCTCTAATATTTACTTATGTGAAAAAATATTTTTAGGATTGGAAGGTGAAGGTAGCATCACAGGGTAGCATGGAAAAAAATGATTTTTGTTCCTAAACAGGCTCAACTTGCAAAAGGGATGGAGACAGGCTCCGAAAAATTTAATTTTATTCAGTCCGTGAGTCAGTGAACAAAAGAGGTATCTCTTTTGTTGCTTCTAAAAATATGTTTGAAAATTTGTTATAGAGATGGGGATGATAGTAGGTAGAGTGTGCTGCTCGATGTACGGTAATATTTTTACTTCGGGCGATATACATGAATCCCTCGCTTCACTCAGGAATTCAGGATTCAACTGTGGAACCCTTCGTTTCGGTCTGGGTTCAAAGTAGCGTCCTCGCCTTAAAGCCTTTGATTAAAACAATATGTAGCTTGTAGCACAATCTACTCATAAGAACAAATTTACTGCTGAAAGTATTATTTGTAGACGGACTAAACTAATACTTAACACTAGATACTTCGCCTTAAGACGATACACGGAGTCCAGTGCTGCCCCCATTTGAAATAAATGATTTGTAAGGAAACGGAGATATCATTTAAAATTTTTAGCTAGTAAAAGCTAGTATAACCCTTCAAGCTGTTTTATGAACCACTCTTTTCCAAAAGTGACCGTTTTTCGCAAAAATGCAAACTAAAGCTTAACGTTCTCACGTTAAACTGTAAAAAGTGGTTCATAAAATAGTTTGAAGGGTTATCTAAGTTTTACTAGCTCAAAATTTTAAATAATATGTCTGTTTCCTTACAAATAATTTATTTCAATTTTTTTTTTTAGAAGTAATCTTATTTAATTATTTTGTTCGTTTGTAATTCTCTGATAATAATAGTTTAGTCTTGTGATAATTTTCTTGTCAGTGATAAGTGTCTTGTGATAATTTTCTTGTCAGTGATGGTAAGTGTGATAATTGTTTGATAATTTGCATGTAAGTTGGTCACAGACCCGAATAAATATTATTTTACTATAAAATTTCTTTTGAAGTTTCAAATCCCAATTACTTATTTTCAATTAGCCTGATGTAGATAATTTAAACTTTTCTCCCGCTTTTTCCACGCACACAAAACTAGCCGAAGCGATATAGAGAGCCATGCGGGGTGAAAAGATCACGGGAGGTCAATGAGGCTGGTTTACGCGTTTCTGGTTTATGAGTTTTTTTCATTTTACAAAGAATATTTAAGAGTTAATTAAAAAAATAAGTCATATGATCCCTGCTTTATGTATAAAATACAATTATAAACCAAAATTACCAGGACTAATTTATTATTTTAGTATAATTCTGAGGTGATATGGAGGCAACTTTCCAATTTTTCTCTATAGAGAAAAATTTTAGCATATCGTGTTTTCGATATATATAATGTATAGATGTAGTCCTTTGCTGTTTTTATTTAAGGCGAAGATATAGGCAAATGACCTTGAAGTGTAAAATAAATTGTTAACTCGTAAATATGGTGATAATTTCCATATTGCTCTACGTCATGCACTAGATAGCCCTTTAAATTATTTTATGAACTGCCGTTAAAACTATTATTAAAACTATTATCCGTCTAGCTTTAAAACTTGCCGTGGCCACTTATGGCGGAGGCAAGTTTTAAAGCTAGACGGACTTATGTAAATACTTTCAACGGTGGTTTATAAAATAATTTAAAGGGCTATCTAGTGCATGACGAAGAGTAATATGGAAATTATCTCCATATTTACGAGTTAACAATTTATTTCAAATGAGGGCGCCACTTCAAGGTCATTTGCCTATATCTTCACCTTAAAAGTGAGTATTTCGTTATTGAACGAGCGAGCGAAGCGAGCGAGGGCTATAATTCAAGTTGGGGCAAAAACACTTTGTTTGTATGTATGTATGTATGTTTGTTTCGCGATAACTGCCAAACCGATGGTCCGACTTTGATGAAATTTGGTAGGCATGTAGGAAATATCAATAGAATTTTCAAGTTCGTTGGGCATCAAAATCGGTTCAGTAGTTTTTGAAATATTAATAAAAAATCGCGAGGTCTAAGTTCGCGGAAAACTACTAGTAAGTAGATATGACGTAGCCTAAGAAACTACTAGGTACTAGATTTTTTTTAAAGTTCCGACCGTTTGTATGAAGACAGAATACTGCTGTTAGTTTGGTTTCAAATTAAGGGTCTGTATGCATTCTAAATGGTACCTATACAGGTGACTATATCCACCTGCTAAATTTTTGGAGTAAGTTCAGTCCATGATTATGATCAGGTCTTTTTTTTTAGTCTCCACTGCAGGAGCACGACCCTCTGTACTACCAGAGCCATATATGAGCCAGAGCAGCCAGAGGATTTGGCCTACACTCTCCACGCTGGCCAGACGGGTCGGAGAGGTCTCATTGATGTTTATAAGCTTTGTTTAGGTTGTGTTTCTTAGTCCATGATACTGAACTACTTTATATAAAAAAGTTATTAAAAATCGATAAAAATTTTTCGTCCTCCCATACATAATCCGTTTGGCTGAGCGCTGATTTGTATGGGAGGACGAAAAATTTTTATCGATTTTTAATAACTTTTATTATAGAAAGTAGTTTAGTATCATGGACTGAACTTGCTCCAAAAATTTAGCAGGTGGATAAAAAGTCAGCCTGTATAACTTTGTGAATAAAACACTAGTAAAATATAAGTCTTTATTCCATTGATATTAAACTCGCCCAAATCCGTTTCTGTGTCGCCGCTGTCATCTTTTACACCGACACATCCGCAGCGCGGCGCGCTTCAGCCCGGCGACGTAATGGATCACTTGCTCCTGGAATTATCAAATTATTTTTTCAATTCAATTTTAAAATATCTTTATTATCATGGGATTTTTATAATATCTCTTAAGATGTCTAATGTCAGTAATCTAAATTTTGCTCCCGCTTCCACGCACACAAATTTACTCTAGCCGAAGCGAGACAGCGAGCCATGCGGGGCGTCGGAAATCGTGGTGGGTCAATGAGGCTGGTTCTGGTTTTGAGGTTTTTTTCGTTTTACAAAGAATATTTAAGAGTTATTTAAAAAGTAAGACATATGATGACTGCCTTATGTTTAATAAAATTATAATCCAAAGTTACAAGTGCTACATTATTTGTTATTATAATGTTAATTAATTTTTAAATGATAAAATATAACAGCTAATATTTATTTAATTAATTGTTACTAATATTATTTAAATTGTAATAATAATTATACTGTAATTAGATGTAATTAATAATTTAAAAACATTAAAAACTTCGCACTTGTCCTTCGAATATCTTTTTTAGGTTTCCGTACCCGAAGGGTGCAAACGGGACTCTATTGCTGAGACTCCGCTGTCTGTCCTTCTGTCACAGTTCACAGGCCTCTCTTGAACCTTAATAGCTAGATACTTGAAATGTTCACCGATTATGTATTGTATTACTATGGCCGCTATAACAACAAATACAAATCGTCGTCGTGTCGTCATACAAATAAACCGGCCAAGTGCGAGTTAAACTCGCGTGAATAGGGTTCTGTACAATTGATTGAATTCTTATAGGTTTTCCTGTAATCTAAAAGCAATGAACTACATTTTGTATTTTTTTTTCAAAATTTTAGGCTTAGTAGTTTCGGAGATCAGGGGGGGGGAGGGAATGGTCAATTTTCGTCTTCTTTCATGAATAAAATCAAAACTATTCATTTTACAATAATAACAAAAATATATTTGAGATCCTCATAACGATCCCTTTCATTTGATATATGAAAGTGAGGTCTGCAAAACTTTTTTTTAATTTTCTAATTTTTCCCCCGAAAATGACCCTTATTTTAAAAAAATATTTGTTTACTTTGCACATATGTGTTTGGGTCATAGGATTACAACATTCTATCAAATTTCACCTGATCCGGTCCAGTAGATTCGGAGCAAATTGGCTGTGACAGACGGACGGACAGACAGACGCACGAGTGATCCTATAAGGGTTCCGTTTTTTCATTTTTTGTACGGAACCCTAAAAACGTGTTTTTTCAGCGTTTTTAACTAGATCTTTATATTGGCATTAACTAGATACCTACTTGAAATTTTCACAGATTATGACTAACTAAGGCCGCTATAACAAAAAAATATTAAAAATGAGAAAGTTAAAAATTAAAGGGGGTTGTCATACAAGAAACCTGTTTTGTCAACGTTTTAAAACATTGTACGGAGGTACGGAACCCTTCATGTACAAGTCCGACTCGCACTTGCCCGTTTATTTATCTATCTATCTTATTACTGCCGACCTGCATGAGATTGAAGCACATCGCGACGAGCGCCATTCCCAGCATGAGGTACAGCGAGCACACGATGAACGACGTCTCGATGCGGACTGTGTACACCCGCTCGCCGGGGACGAAATCGCCGAAGCCGATGCTGGGAAAGGAAAACATATTTAGATGAAATTTGGAATGAGAAATGTTAAAAACAACATAAAATATATTAATGCTTATAAGCATAGGAGTGATAAGAGTTTTTTACTTTTGCTGGCAAGGGGTTAGGGTTAAAAATGGCTCAAGTTCTGCTTACTTTAATAATTAAACGATTCCTTTTAGTCAATTTACAATAAGTACCTACATAGTACCTACTTACATAAAATACGCATACATATATATACCTAGATGAAAAAATAATTCTTAGCTACTGTGTTATTATCATAAACGTTTAGATATACATACACTGACGTCTTTATCCCTAACGGGGCAGACAGAGCCCAGGGCGGTAAGGACCAGACCACTTTTAGCGTGATGGTGGGCATGAAGGTGGAAAAGAGAAATCATAATAATAATGGGTTGCTAACCGCATCGCCTATACATATGATACTCGCCCATTCCCTCGATCGGCTTTTACGACACGCACGGGAAGAGAAGCAGCTGGTACATTCTAAGTTTTTTCTTTTCCCCAGACCAGCAAAGATATAAATACATAAGTACCTATACAACGTGGAAGGGACATACCCGTAATAAATCGAACTACGATCTTATATATCATTATAAGTAGTATAATAAAATTAAAATAACAGCAATAGAACAAAAAGAAAATCGGCATTCCCATACCTACAAATCGCTCGGACGGCTACTAACTTTTACATAGAAATGTCGATTTTGTTTGTTCTTTGCACCGAGATCTATGTACAACCCGGACGCGATAACTTGAGACCTGCGTCTATGACGTCACTTTCAATGTACGGTGTGCAAAAATACCACGACGCGTCACGGTAATTTTTTTTGTTTAAGATTTGCTTGAGATTAAAATTAGGACTAAAATAAAATATTCTCGAAGGGGAAAATAATAATTATTAATAAAATATTCATTCCAGCCGAGTCTCAAGTTATCGCGTCCGTGTTGTACTTACGTATATTCATGTCAGTGGTTCTTTGGCTGTTATTTTAATTTCATTAAGTATACTATAATGCTTTAGTATAGACCGTGGTTTGATTTATTACGGGTATGTCCTTTCCAAGTTGTATAAAATTTTTCGCTGCAGTTAGATAGAATCTGGCAACAAACATAATATGTTCATGCCAAGTTTCTGCAGGAGTTTTGTAAATGAAGTCAGTATCAAAGAAATTATAATACAATCTAGAATAACTACGAGTAATTATCTCAAAAATACAAAATTGTAAATTAAACTTAATGCCACGTACATAAAGCTTATTTTTTCATAATGCTTAAGTTTAAATACCTAACGTTCCCAAAAAAATTAACTGAAGTTATACAAACTGCCAGTGCGATAACGTAGAAAGGGTGACCTATAACTTTAGGTATCTTTTTTGGAAACGGCGTTGCCAGTTCGTAAGCATTCTACATTGTATAAAATTACTTTGGTAAGTACGCAAACAAAGCAAAGGAAATATTTTAATAAACTCGAGATTCAAATGTATCATTGCAGTATGAGACGGAAATCAGTACTAGTACAAATAGACAGCTTACCTACTGAGCGATATGAAGCAAAAGTAGGCTCCATCGAGCTGGTCCCACTTCTCCCATAGTCCAAATATCATTGAGCCGAACATTATGTACCTAAAAACAATACAAATTGTATAATTTTCTCTGTATGTCTCGTAGTAGATTCGATAGTGATCTCCAAGAAATTATATACCTAAGTATTAATAGGCATTCATCATCATCTGAGCGTATTCCCAGTTGCATCCTTAGCGGTAACGCTTCAGATCCCGGGGTCCGCTACCTACCCTAGGTGATTTGACGAGGTTACTGGTTTTACACAGGATTAGCGACTGCCGTCTGACCTCCGCAACCCAAAGGGTAGACCAGAACCAATCCTAGGATAGGTTTAAACAAACGCTAGATGGCATTCGAGACCCACACCCGTAGCTTTACGTGCCTTCCGGAGCACGGAATCATCTTTCTATTCAGATAATCAGGTGATTCAAGCCTGCAATATCCTAACCAGACTGGAAACAACTTTTCACAAAGTATTTATTTATTTTATTTTATTTAAAAAACTTTATTGTTCCACAATAAAAAAAATGGTACAATTGGCGGACTTAACGCTAAAAGCGTTCTCTCCCAGTCAACCATAGGTATAAACACAAACAAATCATGTTGCGGCGCAAAAAACTAGATACAAAATAAAGAATTAAAATATGTGCATAATATAATATATGTCTACTTAACAATATATAATATACATATAAAATATAACTCATAGAATATACCTACATACGTACATAAGACTATCTATAATACATATAACAAATAAATATATACAAACCTACAATATATATAAATAAATGCTTCCCAGTGGGATTTCAACCCCCAACAAACGCCTTGACCACTGGACCACGGACGCAGTCTTAAGTATTGGCACATTGGCACTATGATTGTCTTATATAAATAGCAATTTATCTGTGGCCGAGGTTAGACAGAGGTTGAGCCGTTATTGTTAGATGGCATTTAATTATGCTTCTTCTTCTTCATCCAAGCGCGTTTCTAGGTGCATCCTTAGCTGTGCTGCTTCGGAGCCCGGGGTAAGCCTTTTTTTCAAAACGTCTTAATAAATATTTTTTATGGTATTTCTATGAAGAACGCACGGCGTGACGTCATAGTTTCTTAGTAAATTATTGATGTGACGTTCCACGGGTAAAGGTACCTCATGGACGGTGGCGCTTAAGACGTTTAGAAAAACATATTCGTACAATTAACTTAGCTTAAATAAACACAATGTCGTAAGTGCCACCGTCCATACTACCCGTGGAACGTCACATATCAGTTTTTCTGAATAAATAAATCTAAAATCACGTTCAAAATGGATATGATGAATGACAAGTGACATTATTTTGTGACGTTTTATTTTATTTTATACATTCGGATGACCAACAGCTATAATTACATAATATATTGCAAAGTAGCAAACAAAAAGCCAATAACAGGTCTTCACAGATAGAAACCCAATACATTTAGAAATTTACGGGAACGCCAAAAAAAACGCTATGTTGAGTTTAACATTTACATACAGTCAGTTGAATTAATTTTGCGATAAGAGAATATATATAACTAGCTTTTGCCCGCGGCTTCGCTCGCGTCCTTTCTTAGCGGATGCCTACGTCATAACATCTACCTGCATGCCAAATTTCAGCCCGATCCGTCCAGTGGTTTGGGCTGTAATAGATCACTTATGTTTGTCAGTCAGTCACCTTTGAGTTATATATATTTAGATAACACAAAGTACTGAGAGAAATTGAGTTAACCACCTTTAAAGAAAGAGTCGTACAGTAGACGTTTGGCCTTGGCTGGAGAAGTGTTGATTGAATATATCTATGTCTACCTCGTATCATTACAAAATAATTTATATATGACCCTGGATCCCTACGGTAAGGAAGTAAAAAGAAGCTCATAGGTACTTACGTACCCAACCATGATGAATACACACACGCTGATAGGCACGGCGATGGTCTGAGCATCGAAGGTGATGTAGCTGAACTCGCTGGTGGAAGGACTCCCGTGTCCATCAGGCTCCAATCTAGGATCCATGGGACCCAACCAGCCCCTCATTCCGGGGTCTCTAGGATCCACCCAGCCCCTAATTCTTGGGTCTCTTGAGTCTCTAAAGGCTCTAGGATCGACAAAGCTTCTACCTCTTGGATCTTCTGCACAGTCTCTTAGTCTTGGGTCTCTGGGGTCCACCCATCCCCTAATTCTAGGGTCTCTAGATTCTATTCTTTCTCTCGGGTCGTCTGTCCAACCCCTTGGCCGATCCTTGGGGTCGACCCAGCCCCGCACTCTGGGATCTTCAGACCAGCCCCTGAGCCTTGGATCTCGAGGGTCCAGAGGATACCTCCCACATGGTTGTGGCATGGATATACTGCGTAGATATTCTGGCCTTCTGGAGACAAATCGGTTGTTGATAATGATCAGAGCGACACACAGCGCGTGCGCAAAGAAATGCTGCACGAGATCAGGCCAAAATCAGACTTGCTCAGCGACAATAAGGTCTCTAATTATCTGACAACTAAGGCCGCCTCATCGCGTGTTGCGTCTCGTGTCGCGCCGCGTGTCACGTTTCGTGTCGCTCCGTGAGTCGCGCCGCCTGTCCGTGGACGAGGCCGGGTTTGTAATACAATCAGACTTATGTACGGTTATTTTCATCGACCATTACTTGCTTCTGGTTAAGGAAAACATCGTAAAAAAACTTGCGTATCAGTTCACTAGTGTGTTAGAATTACTGTTGTCACTAGATGGCAGTATACCCCTCTTCCTTAGGGACGGAATTTGGACATGAGACACATATTTACATTTTGCCCTACCGACTAAGATGATGAGGAGTCTACGGCTTGAAATTACGTCAAGCGGACGCCCGCGACGCGTTACGCGACAGAGACACGTGACCCGCGACGGTTCCAGCTATCTCTGTCACACGTAGGGTTTGTGACAGAGACGGACTGAACGCGTCGCAGGTCTCCGCTTAAGAGGGCGCCTGATGTCAATAATCTAAATTTAGCTCCCGCTTCCACGCACACAAATTTACTCTAGCCGACGCGAGACAGCGAGCCATGCGGGGCGTCGGGAATCGCGGTGGAGCAATGAGGCTGGTTCTGTTATGAGGTTTTTTTCGTTTTACAAATAATATTTAAGAGTTATTTAAAAAGTAAGACATATGATGAATGCCTTAAGTTTAATACAATTATAATCCAAAGTTACAAGTGCTAATTTATTGTATTTCTTAAATACTCTCTGTTTTAGTATAATTCTGAGGTGATTTGGAGGCAACTTCGCAATGTTTTTCTATCGAGAAAATTTTAAGCAGTCGTGTTTGCGAAACTTTATATTATAACAATTATGTTTAGAGTTAAGTGAGTATTTCGTTAATATTGATAATATTTAAGAACACTCTAAGAACTTTAGGGTAGTACAGGCTCTTAAGGCCCCGTCAGTTCAGAGCCAAGAATACTGAGAGTGTTTTTGAAAAATCACTGTAAATAAACAACTAGGTACAGTTTATTTCTGAAAAATTTTACATAGGAATCTTAAGGCTTTTCTTCAGACACCCACAATAGCCAAAACACGATTGTGCATTTTTGACTCGATAGAAAAAAATCAGAAACATACCTCTAAATTTGCCTTTTGACCTTTAAAAAAGATGGCTACACATATATCACATATTTCGCTACACAAAAAATTATAAATTTTACAAAAAAATAATAAATAAAACACAGCGAAATATTTACGAGCACGGGTACGGGCCTTTGTTCGCTCTCGACGAATATTTCGCAGTGTTTTATTTATAATTTTTTTTGTATTATATTTATAACTTTTTGTGTAGCGAAATTAGGTATACATTTTTTGGTATAATTTTCAAATAAAAAGGTGATTGTTTATAGTAGTAAAATCTTTTTTAAAGGTAAATTTAGGCAAATTTAGAGGTATGTTTGTGATTTTTTTCTATCTTGCTAATCGTGTTTTGGCTATTGTGGGTGTCTGTAGAAAAGCCTTAAGATTAATATATATTTTTTTTGAGAAACAAACTGTAGTAGTTTAATTACAGTAATTTTTCAAAAACACGCACAGTATTGCGCGCTGTGAACCCATCTCGCCTTAACGCTTTCACTGCCTCCTTATTTTTCAACTAGCAGTCTACCCCGGCTTCGCCCGTGGTACATGCATAGCCTATGTCACTCGGGGATAATGCATCTTTCCAATAGTGAAAGAATTTTTTAAATCGGTCCAGTAGTTTCGGAGCCTATTCAATGCAAACAAACAAACAAATAAACAATCAAATCTTTTCTCTTTATACTCGTAATATTAGTATAGATTACATGTTTCAACAGTTTATACCTGGTAAAATATGGTTCTGGGCCGTACGGCTCCCCTTCTTCCCGAGTGACGTCAGAGGCTGAGTACGACGACCGCCATCCCTCAGGACGCTCTATACTCTCCGCCTCGCTCATATTATTGTCTACCTGAAACCATACGCAGTTTAGTAAACTTATACATTCATCTCTTCCATGCTGGTCTGGTAGAAAGGATTCAACCTATACCAGCTGCTTTAAGGTCAACCGGTAACCCATCACTATTTGTGACATTTCACGGTACCTTATGGCGGCGGGCACTTACGACATAGTATTTATTTAAGGTGAAATGGTAGCATAAGTGGCGCCCACATTTGAAATAAATTGTTTAAAACTAAATATGGTGATATTTAAAAAATTTATTGTTATCAATGTCTAAAAGACATTCAAACTATTTTATGAATAACCTTTGAAATTAATACTAATAGTCTGTCCAGTTTTAAAACGGTTTTTCGCCAAAAGTGGCCACTTTCCCGTAACCCGTTCAAAGGTTATTAATAAAATAGTTTGAATGTCTTTTTAGACATTGATACAAATCAAATTTTTAAATATTACCATATTTAGTTTTAAACAATTTATTTCAAATGAGGGCCTCTTATGCTACCACTTCAGCTTAAGCTGAGTTAATTCCAGCCGCCATGAGGTACCTTTACCCATGGAACGTCACATTTGGTTTTCTTCCTTTTTCCACTCTCTTGCCCACCATCTCGCTAAAAGTGGCCTCTGGGCCTTGCGGCCCTGGGTTCTGTCTGCTAAGAACCGCAAGACTCAAAATGCCCTGTCTGCCCCATTAGTTTTATGACCGGCTGCCACCCAACGTCGACCCTCCATGTGACACCGAGTGTCCTACTGGTATGTCTATTGGGACAAAAATTCCCAGCAGTCCTACTGGAAGGACAAACTTGGTAGGACTACTGGAACTAGCTCAATTTGAAAAGCTGTAATAACCTGAGGGGCTCTGCGGCGGCCCGGTGGGAACGTATTGCTAGCGCTTTGGCAGCACCGGGCACCGGGTCCCGGCTGTCATCGTGGTATGGCAGTCGTCACTATGTCAGATGCCTTAGGCAGCTTGAAAAATCTGACCTGTATTGGCCACTTACACACACGAAAAACAAACAAAACCTGAGTCCTCAGCCTGGCGACCCGCCGCCGCGTGAACCCGGGACAGCCGCGGCACAGACACAGCAGCGCGTACAGGCACTTGCACCACTGAGCCAGCAGCTCCCCTAAAAGAATCATCATTATTTGTAACCGACTTCAAAAAAGGAGGAGGTTATCAATTCGACTGTTTGTTTTTTTTTTTTGTTACGCGATATCTTCGCCAATTGTGAACCGATTTTGATGATTTTTTTTATGTCAAAGCCTTTACTACCAAGTTGGTCCCATTTTAATTTGGTGAAGATATGATGAAGAACTTTGGAGATGTGGAAGACCTAAAAAAAATTGAAGTCGGTTGTTTTTCTTGTTATAAATTTAATTATACTGTAGCTGTTCGCTACGCAGTGTTACGCGGACGCCCGCGCGGTTTCATATAAAATTCCCTGTGCGCGTGTGACGGGGCCCGCTTTCTCGCGACGGACGCGCGCTTTGTGGGCTTGTTAACGATACCAAATTCACACTAAAAGTAACGTTAAATATCTTTATTTTCTTACAGGTATTACTGGTAACGTTATAAGGGGTATCAATAATACAGTTATAAAACGTTTTAATAACGTTATCAATTAACGATATAAGTAACAATACTTTTTTAATACGTGTAAAATATTATATAAATATTATATAAGTGTATTACATCACGCTGGGAATCGAACCCGAGGTAGCACTAACTATCACGACATCCGTGTAGCTCTAGTAGCCTACTAGACAAACTGTCATCAATTTATTCTGTCAAATATCGAAAATAAATACAGTCTTATCAATAGCTTTTACCGTTAATATCATTGGTAACGTTATCTGATTTATCGGTAAATGGTTGTAAAAATACCGTTACCCAGCATAACGTTATCTTTGCTGATAACGTTAACGCCGTTTTGACGTGACAACGTCTTAAATTAGGTTGCGGCTGGGAGTCACTTATGAAAAAGTGTAACGCTCGGTAACGTTACGATGAGTCACCGAACGAGAGAGAGGCCCGCCGAATGCCTTGCGTCTCTCTCCCACTCAACTATGATCGGTCTGCGTTGTCACGTAAAATCTTCGCCCGTAAAACCGACTTTACAGGCAACCATTTTTTACAGAATTAACGTTACCAGATTTTAATAGTATTCCAAGCCCTGGCTGTGTCTCTGTCACAAACAAAGAATTTATAATGCAATCTAGAATGACTACGAGTAATAATCTCAAAAAAAAACAACATTAAAAATTAAACTTAATGCCACGCACTTAAAGCTCATATTTTCGAACGTTCTAAAAACATGTACCTAAAGTTTTAGGCGTCCCTTTCCCGCAAACTGTCAGTGCAATAAAGTAGAAGGGGAGAGCGATAACTTTAGGTATAATTTTTGGGAACGGCTTTGCCACTTCGTAAGCATTTTAGATTTGTATACAATTTCTTTGGTCACAAACCCTACGTGCGACAGAGACACGCGACCCGCGACGGTTTCAGCTATTTCGGGTTTGTGACAGAGACGGACTGAACTCATCGGCGTCCGCTTAACGTGGTTTCAATCCTAAATCTATACTAATAAGCTGGTGGATCTAGCCATAGATTAATATTGTATATACTGAAATAGATAAGAAACTGAAGCTTTAACATTAGATCAAGTCCAGTGGCACCATCTGGTAGCAAGGTTTCGCAACACCAAAAGAATAAAATGATAAAAAATACTCTGTGAGCGGGACTTGAGTCCCGCTCACGGAGTTTTTTTTTTACTCGCGATCTCGGTTCAAATACGATACGACCATGTTCTAAACAACTGAGCTATCACCTGTTCTACATCACATGGTGAATTTCTCTACCATTTGATATTCCTATTCTATAACACGCATTAGGGGTTAGGTCAGAACTCGTTGGCTAGATGGCGCTTTATTTAATTTTTTTATCAAAATTCTGCAATGTTCTAAGTTTCATAGGCTCTAGCGGTTCCCTTGATCAGCCTACACAGAGTATGCGGCAAGTCTTACCGACATTGCTGAGGTACAGCAAGAAGAGTGGCATGCCCAGTAGGGTGTAGAGGATGGTGGTGATCTTGCCCCAACTGGTCCGCGGGGAAAGATGTCCGTAACCTGTTAGAAAAAATTGTATAAATTAAATTTTCGCTTTAAATACTTGATAAAGTACAAAAATAACGGAACCCTTATAGGATCACTCGTGCGTCTGTCTGTCTGTCCGTCCGTCTGTCACAGCCAATTTGCTACGAATCTACTGGACCAAATCAAGTGAAATTTAGTAGGATGGTGTTATCCTATGACTCAAACACAGATGTGCAAAGCAAATAAATATTTTTTTTTAAATAAGGATCATTTTCGTGGGACAAATTAGGAAATTAAAAAAAAAAATCAAACCTTACTGTGTCATATATCAAATGAAAGGACTCGTTATGAGGATCTCAAATATATATATTTTACTGTTGTAAAATAAATAGTTTTGTTTTTAATTATGGAAGAAGTCGAAAATTGACCATTCCCCCCCCCCCCTAACCTCCGAAACTATTGAGCCTAAAATTTTGAAAAAAATACGTTATAAAACCTATAAGAATGCAATTAATTGTACGAAACCCTCTCCACGCGAGTTCAACTCGCACTTGGCTAGATTATTTTATAATAAAACTGATCGGTCTATTTAGAGGACTAACTTGGTATAGTTATACTGGGACAAGGTCTTTCAAATTGCCAAAGGAAAACAGACAGTGAAGCATTGACATGAATATATTATAGACTCGGCATCTTCAAACACGGCCATGTTCCTTTTGGTAATATAGACTAAACACAAGAGTAATACAGAAAGGTCAATATATTTTTACATACCTACGAGTACGTGGTTCAAATTAAATCCTACATATATTTTAATAAATGTGTATGTTGGTAAGTATGGCTGGAAGTACGGATGGGTGTATGGATGGTTGTATGGTTGTATAGATTTTTAGATTGTAGACTCACGACTATCATATTTATAAAGGTAAAAGTTAAACTGCACATATCTGTTTCTTTGGTAACCTTTTATTATTCTTACTTAATTTCTTTACATAATGTTTTGCACTAGAAGAAAGTGATTTCTTGTACTTGTATACCTTTTTGTTTTTTTTTTCTTTGTTGGCTATCTCTGTATTTAATCTATACTAATATTATAAAGCGGAAGAGTTTGTTTGTTTGTTTGTTTAAACGCGCTAATCTCAGGAACTAATGGTCCGATTTGAAAAATTCTTTTTTTGTTGGGTAGTCCATTTATAGAGGAAGGCTTTAGGCTATATAACATTACGTTCCGACAACTACGCGAACGAAGTCGCGGGCACAGCTAGTGTATTATTTAATCATATACGTAGGTATTGGGTCTAAATTACATATGTTTATTTAGATTACATATATGAAGATTTGTAATCGGCTTATAGTTATTTAATAATTTATCAAAATCGATTTAGCCGCGTAGCAGTTACGAGGAAACAGAATTATAGGGACAAACATAATAAAACATCAAAAATGTGTAAGCGGCCTACTTGGATCCAAAATCTGATAGCAGTTTCAAGTTGCGCGGGGCACTTGTAGGGGTACAGCCCCCACATACAAAATTTTTGAGCCCTCGGATCGGAGGTCCTAGTGAGATGTTACGAGATATGACTTAATTTTTTATAGGATTTATAGGATTTTAGGAAACTTTTGTAAAGCATTTATAGCATATGTAGATAAAAATTATAAAACTTAAACATTTTTAAACGTTTTACAAACATTAATAACTGAGTAGCAAACAAATAGTTTTTCGATGCTTCCACGAAGAAAGTGAAATGTAGGCATATTTATGATGTCTACATTTCACTTCTGTTTTGTTAGTCTATGACGAATCATTCCATCGGTTGACAGATCATTCACTCATTACATTCATTATGGCAGCCGAAATTTTGCAATCCGTATTTAATTTTTAATCAATGAAATCTAGTTACTTACCGATGGAAAGTTATTCCTTCATATTTTGCTTTGTTCTTTGAATTACTAGTGCAGTATCTCAACACACACCAAGGCATTTTTGACTAAGTTGACAGTGTTTTCTATAATGAATTGTGGAGTGTTTTATGTGCGTATTGCTAGCGAGTGACTAATGTGAGGTTAACAGTGATAGCATATGATGAACAGAACACAACTGTTGTATGTGGCGTCTTCTCTAGTACGTAAGTACATAGATCTCGTTGCAGTGAAGTCTGCAAATTAATCTCTGTCCCAAAACTCATTACAAACGTGTCCAAAAAATGTAAACTAACTTGAAAAGCATGACGCTAACCTAAGATCAAACATGCTGACACTAACGGCCCTGTTGGCTTTTATGGGACCGCGATTTACGAAGTGCCTAGTCTAACGTCACAGAACAAAGGTACAAGGAGATATACTCGTACGGAAAGTGGGTGACGATGGCGACAACATCCAAGTGCTCCAGAGAATCGATCAGACTCCTGAAGCGTCATAATCGGCCGTGGTGGAAATCCTAGAGGGTTCGCAAGACTCTCAGCTTTGACTGCACTGCCTTAAGAGGGCACCTGATGCCAGAATCTAAATTTTGCTCCCGTTTCCCCCGCACACAAATTTACTCTAGCAGAAACCGGAAAGAGGCCCAAATTTTACTTGCAAAATTTGAACCAAAACAAACAAAAAACTGGGTAAGCTAAACAAAAGCTTGTAAAAACTATATGTGCTTTTTACGCTGATCTAGCTTGGTCGTAACGGGCATTTGGGTGATGCTAATAGCGAAGGGTCATGCATTTTAATAAGGTTGGGGAAAAGGCAAGCCTGCTGTTATTCAATCACGAGTGCTTTGCATTGCCGTGCCTCTTCCTATGTATGAAATATATACGTCTTCACCCCGTTTGCCTTGTGACTTCCGGCTTTTGAGCTAAGAGGCGACTAAAAGAATAAGCACAAACATCTTGTGCTAAAACTGCTTTCAAATAAAACCGGCCAAGTGCGAGTTAAACTCGCGTGGAAAGGGTTCCGTACAATTGATTGAATTCTTATAGGTTTTCCTGTAATCTACAAGCAATGAACTATAGTTGGTATTTTTTTCAAAATTTTAGGCTCAGTAGTTTCGGAGATCAGGGGGGGG
This sequence comes from Acrobasis repandana, assembly GCA_963576875.1. NCBI lineage: Eukaryota > Metazoa > Arthropoda > Insecta > Lepidoptera > Pyralidae > Acrobasis > Acrobasis repandana. Next base: position 16,311,011 of record OY756235.1, read on the forward strand.
GGGGGGCGAATGGTCAATTTTCGTCTTCTTGTCTCATGAATTAAATCAAAACTATTTATTTTATAATTATTACAAAAATATATTTGAGATCCTTATAACAAGCCCTTTCATTTGATGTCTGACACAGTAAGGCTGGCAAAACTTTTTTTTAAATTTCCTAATTTGACCCCCGAAAATGACCCGTATTTTAGAAAAATATTTATTAATTTGCACATATGTGTTTGGGTCATAGGATTACAACATTCTACGAAATTTCACCTGATTCGGTCCAGTAGATTCGGAGTAAATTGGCTGTGACAGACAGACGCACGTATGATCCTATAAGGGTTCCGTTTTTTCATTTTTGTGCGGAACCCTAAAAATCGGGAAGCGCACCCCGGGCTCCGAAGCAGCATAGCTGGGGATGCAACCGGGAACGCGTTCAGAAGAAGATGTATTTCTGTTGCCGCTATAAAAACACAAAAAACCTAAAAAAATAATAAAATAAATATTTAAACGGGGCTCCCATATAACAAACGTGATTTTTTTGGCCGTTTTTTGCTCAAATTAAAATATTTACACAATTTTTAGTTGTATATACCTCGGATTAAAATAGATATTTACTTCAAAAATAAATAATTAAATTGCAATTATATAAATATCTTCCATTATGATGATGACGATATGATGACTGCTTAAAGCCGTGGCCACAGCCATGGCTTAAAGAATGCGATTTTATGTACATTTAAGGACATTATACAAAGTGGAAGGGACATAACCGTAATAAGTCGAACCACTAGATCACTAAAGTATATCTAATAAAATTAAAATAACAGTCAAAAAAAAAAAACGACATTCCCATACAAATCGCCCCGGGCGGCTGCATACTTTTGTATGGAAATGCCGAATTTTTATTTTGTTTTTGGCTGTTATTTTAATTTCATCATACTATAATGATCTAGTTTATTTTCTTACAAATACTTAGTCGTACATAACAGATACTGACCAAAAAAAAAACTGTACTGTGACGGCCAAAGTTAAATTCTGTTTAAATCTATACTAATATTATAAAGCGAAAGAGTTTGTTTGTTTGTTTAAACGCGCTAATCTCAGGAATTAATGGTCCGATTTGAAAAAATCTTTTTTTGTTGGGTAGTCCATTTATAGAGGAAGGCTTTAGGCTATATAACATTTTGAGAACCACGCGAACGAAGTCGCGGGCACAGCTAGTAATTTAATAATGTAAGACATGAGATAGAAAGACATCCCTGTGTGGTTCCGGGTCAGAATAGGACTACTCCATCTCTTCCTGTGGATGTCGTAAGGCGACTAAACAAGGCGATTAAATGACTTAAGCATCTTAAATCTTGGGCTAAAATTACATTAACAAGGAGGGTTAACGTCGGGCAGCGGCCAGTTGTAAAACTCTTTGCACAAATACATTCCCAAAGAGGGTTGATTTCAGGCAGGCGGCCGGTCGTAAAATTACAGCTGAATCATTTTAACTGTTCCATCAATTTCTTCTCCACTTAGCAAGGTCTTTTGCATCCTTGGGTGACCATACCGTACGTCAAGTACGTGCATGTTATATTTGGAGAGGAAAAAGCGGGAAAGCGCACCCCGGGCTCCGAAGTAGCACAGCTGAGGATGCAACCGGGAACGCGCTTAGATAAAGAAGATAATGATCTAGTATATTTATATATATATATATTTATATAGCAGTTATGTCCCTTCCACGCTGTATACCCGGCCACATGGTCAGATCTGGCTGTGAAAGATGAAGTTTATTGTCATCTACACTATGTGGCTACCGGCCTAGAAAAGGACGAGAGAACCTTAGAAACTATAAATTAAAATAATGTATAACTTAATGAGGTAGGCAGGTACCTTAAATAAAATAAATAAATAAATAGATAAGGACAAATCACACAGAAAAAAATTAAGTACATGTTTATTTGCTACGCAAACTAAAAAATCCTCCGACTGTCAAGAACGCCATCTTGTCTGACTTGATACCCGTAGCGCCATCTTCTATTTGCAAGCGAAAGCCCTGACTTTCAAGCGTTAACCCCCAATAACTTTTGAAAGGCTAAGCTAGCTAAAACATAGCTAATAACCATCGCAAGAGAACTTACTATCAGTAAAAAAAACCGGGTCCAAATCGATCCATCCGTTCGACTGCTACGATAACATACAGACAGACAGACCGACAGACATTAGCGTCAAACTTATAACAGTCCTTTTTGTTGGGGGTTAAAAAACGTCGTGCAGATTATTGCTCCGCGGTAGAGTGCCCAAAAGACTAGCAGCATAAATAAAATAAAAATTCAGACTCGCCTATGGTGGTGATGACAGTAAGAGAGTACAGGAAAGCCGAGGAGAAACTCCACTGTCGGGAGGAGCGGCCGCCGTCCCAGCCTCTCCGCACTGCCATCACGATGGTGCTCTGGTACTGACGTAGTTCTAAGCTTATTCTGGAACATGCAACATAAAAACCAGTCAAACACGTTTGGTCAAAGTCGGATTAAAAGTTGGTGAATTAGGTGTCATTACCATATTCAACCGAGCGTATTCCCGGTTGCATCCTCAGCAGTAACGCTTCAAAGCCCGGGATCCGCTACCTACTCTAGGTGATTTGACGAGGTTACTGGTTTTTACTCAGAGACGACGCTAACGCGCTATACATATACCTACGCTATATAAACGCTAGATGGCGTTCGGGCGGGACCCACAGCTTTACTTGCCTTACAAATCACGGAATCTTCTTTCTTTCCGGATAATCAGGTGATTCAAGTCTGCAATATCCTAACCAGACTGAACACAACTATCATAAAAACATATGCTTCCCAGTGGGATTTAAACCCACGACCTCCGGTTCACAAGGCAAACGCCTTGACCACTGAACCACGGGGGCAGTCGACTTACAAAGTGAAGTTCGAAATCTTGCAAGCTAAATTACACCCACTTCCCATTATTTGATTGAGCTGAAACTTCACTTAGGTACTTATATGTAAGTTGGGTGACAATGGTACCAATGACCTGATCTTATGATGAAGCTGGAGGGTGACCACGGCATCTTCGTTATTAAACAACATAACCCCACCGAGTTTGGGCTCAATTGATTCGCCTTGAGGAGCCCTATTCATTGTTTTAAATAAAAGCTTGCTTTTAGTAATATTTTGCAATAATTTCTTATAACTGATTTATTATGTCTACCCCCTTGTTTGTTGTTTATTTTGTGTGCGTAAGTGGCCAACACTAGTGTTAGATTTTTTCAAGCTGCAGCATCTGATGTACTCGTATCTTGACGAGTGTCATCTGATAATGTCAACCGGGACCGACAGATTATCGTGCCTTCCGAAACACGTAGAAGCCCGAGATATAAAAATGCCACTTGTCACCTATTCAAGAGTGACCACGCCCGGCTTGCTTATCACGCCAAAGCGCTAGTATAGCTTGGTTTATACAATGGCACTGACTGGACCCATTGACTCTGAATTTCGGACCCAGTAACTGGGTAAGTAGGTACATGTAGACAGGATCGGCGGTAAGTCAGTTGACTGTGTATTATTGCACTGGTGGTCGTTACTGCAGGACTGTGGTGACAATGAGTTCAGTCCAAATCACTAGAAGCAAATTGGAAGCCACTGCCCGAACGCGTCCAGACAATATCAGTCGCACTGAACTGACTTACTGGGCCCGAAGATAGAACGGGTGGCTAGTCAGCTGGCCTGACTTGTGAGCGGAAGTCAGCACTGGACTGGGTGTCTACATGAGCCCAGTAGCAAGTCAGCGCTGGACTGGGTTAATGTTTACTGTACTGCCATATTACTGACCCTATATGATAGTATTATGGCATTATCCGTACTCCCACTGGACTACCGAGCAACGAACAGAGCCCACCTGTCTTTTAGCGCAGTTTCATTGAACAGATTGAGCGTCAAGGTGACATTCTGCCACAGGTAGTGAGCCGTGTTGTTCCGTTCTAACGCCATGTGATTCACTCGCTCCATCTCGCTCGCACCCTCGATCGCTTGGAACATGAAGGCTCCTGAAAGTAAAAAGAATTAAGTTTGAACATATATGAGCCGAATTGGTCGAGAACTTACCGAGATATGATCCACACGCACTCGCACACGCATGCGCCCACGAGTCAGATGATGAAGAAAAATAAGTATGTCATAAATTTGAAAATGAAATTTGGGATTATCATATTTCGTTAAGTACCTATAATAAAAATTCAGGAAAAAAAAATTAATGGAACGTTTCAAAAAGCGGACAGGATGAGATGGAGAAATGAGGTGAGACATCAGGCCTGTGTCACTCCCCGTTTAGGTACCTATTGAAAATATACCTACATTATTACTACACGCGCGGCGACCCCTCGGAGTGGTCAATTCAGTCTTTTTCGATGCTTCCATGAAGAAAGTGAAATGTAGGCATATTTATGATGTCTACATTTCAATTCTGTTTTGTTAGTCTATGACGAATCATTCCATCGGTTGACAGATCTTCACTCATTTCATTCATTATGGCAGCCGAAATTTTGCAATTTTCCGGGGTCCAGTGCTGCCCCCATTTAAAATAAATCATTTCAAAGAAAACGGAGACATCATTTAAAATTTCGCTACTACCAAGTCCTAGATAACCCTTCAAAGTATTTTATAAACTACTGTTTACAGTTTAAAATGAGAACATTAAGCTTTTCTACGCACATTTGCGAAAAACGGCCACTTTTGGCTAATGTGCGTAGTAAAGCTTAACGTTCTCATTATAAACTGTAAACAGCAGTTCATAAAATACTTTGAAGGGTTATCTAGGACTTGGTAGTAGCAAAATTTTAAATGATGTCTCCGTTTTCTTTGAAATGATTTATTTAAAATGGGGGCAGCACTGGACCCCGGAAAATTTAGGTACGGCCTTAAACTGAAAACAGTGGTTCATAAAATACTTTGAAGGGTTATCTAGGACTTGGTAGTTGCAAAATTTTAAATGATGTCTCCGTTTTCTTTGAAATGATTTATTTTAAATGGGGGCAGCACTGGACCCCGGAAAATTCAGGTTCGGCCTTAAGTGAGAACGTTAAGCTTTACAACGCACATTAGCCAAAAGTGGCCGTATTTCGCAAATGTGCGTAGTAAAGCTTAACGTTCTCATTATAAACTGTAAACAGTAGTTCATAAAATACTTTGAAGGGTTATCTATAGGACTTGGTAGTAGCAAAATTGTAAATGATGTCTCCGTTTTGTTTGAAATGATTTATTTTAAATGGAGGCAGCACTGGATCCCGGAAAATTCAGGTACGGCCTTAATTTTCAATCAATGAAATCTAGTTACTTACCGATGGAAAGTTATTCCTTCATATTTTGGTTTGTTCTTTGAATTACTAGTGCAGTATCTCAACACACACCAAGGCATTTTTGACTTAGTTGACAGTGTTTTCTTTAATGAATTGTGGAGTTTATTAATTCTGTGTGTGGAGTGTTTTATGCGCGTATTGCTAGCGAGTGACTAATGTGAGGTTAACAGTGATAGCATATGATGAACAGAACACAACTGTGGTATGTGGCGTCTTCTCTAGTACGTAAGTACTAGATCTCATTGGGGAAAACATTGTGAGAACACACACTATTGTTTAATAATAACTGTTGTCTGTCACTAGGTCACAAAAGAAAGGTACGCGCAATATGCGTCCCCGTTCCCCGTCCCCGTACCTCTTCCCCGTTCTTGTACGGCTGCGTGCGCTGTGGAGTGTGTGTTCTCTCGCTCTCGCCCCTCGACAAGGCGAGAACGGGATAGGTGTGGGTGGGGACGGGGAACGGGGACGCATATTGCGCGGGACCTTAGGAGATTCCGTTCTGTATACTCTTACTGTCTTCTGTGACTAGGTCACAGAATACATAAGAGTCAAAACTAGGTGACAGTCATTGAGCTACGTCAGAGCATAGAATACATAATAGTACAAGTCAGAGGGCGGTGTTAGCTATTAAATAAAACACTGGATAAGAGTGAGATTAAGAGGAAATAGTAAGGTTGGGGGAATTAAAAAATACGTATTTGTAAAATCTATTTCTGTCGCGCTAAGCCCGAACAACCAACAAGCGAGTGCGATAGGGACAACTGTATCTCGGATCGAAAACCTACGAAAAGTACACAAAATCTAACGTTTCGTCCAAAACTTACATAACCGATTTAATTATTTTTTTCATTAAAATATTTTTTCATAACGACGTGTTTTATTATAAGCTGGTAAAACCGCGGGCTGAGTTCATACTTCTCCTGAGACTTCTACTTTAAAATGGCATTAACATTCAACAATAATAGAATTAGGGTGACCACGCTTCATTAGGGAAAGTGAATGGTTTGTCACTCCAGTGGTTCGCTTTTACGTTCTTTGTGATCGGAGGGCGACGCTGTGCCAACCTCACAGTTGTGGGGTTAGGCTGGGTGTTCACATTTAGGGTGCGAAGCCTTTGAAGGAAAAAGAAACTTTATTTTATGGGATCTGTCCAACCGATCTTCAGTGCTGGTGTGGGAGTTAAGTATCGTAGAATGTATCAGCTGCTTCTTTTCTCGCGCAGATCATACAAGCCGATCTAGGGAATGGGCGAAAACCTAAAACGTGTCAATACGCGATTCGGGTAGCCTATTAGTTTTTTTATTCCATTACGAGTATTACGCTTAGAGTGGCCTTTGAGTCTAGCGGCCCTAGGCCTGTTACCCCGTTTGGGACAAAGACGTGAAAGAAGCATTATACAACAGTAAATTGCCAAATAACTGCATGCAACTTGAAAAAATCTGACACCAGAGAGCTACATAGTGAAACAGATAATTAATTTTTTAACAAAATAAACAACTGACTTTTATTTTTTTAAGGAGTTTCTTCCATTTCTCCAAAGTTCTCCATCATATCTTCACCAAAGTAAAATGGGAGCAACTTGGTAGTAAAGGTTTTCAAATAAAAAGAGAATCACCAAAATCGGTTCACAATTGGCGATGATATCGCGTAGCAAACATACATAAAAAAATAAAATAAAAACATACAGTCGAATTGATAACCTCCTCCTTTTTTGAAGTCGGTTAAAAAGCAAGAATAGTTTATAATATAAATCAGACTGAAAATTAAATTCCACTGAAGAAATTTAATAAATTCGTCAACATTAGTTCATATGACAGCCGGCGTACACTCGGTGACTGCCGCCACGTAGGTAGATTAAAATAATTGGATGGACCGTTCAACCATTGAATGTCATTGCCTCACATAATTTGTCTCATTCTTTCAAATGTTAAAATCTGGTATAGGAATAGAATAACATCATTTCATCCGCATAACATCCACTGCTGGACATAGGCCTCTCACAAGTATTTCCAAAATGACCTACTAGGGCGGGCTGCGTCCGCAGCGTTTTCCAGCATCCCGTCTGATCTGACCTTATCTTGTGGGTGGGTGTCCTACGCTTCGCTTTCCAGTACGTGGTCGCAATTCGAGAACCTTTCTGCCTCATTGGCCATCGGTTCGTCGCACTATATGCTCGTCCACTGCCACTTCAACGAGCTAATCCGCTGGGCTATATCAGTAACTTTTGTTCTCCTACGAATTTCCTCATATCTGATTCGATCACGTAGAGAACAGAGACAATAATAATTTAATTAAATAAAAAAGGTTTAGCATACGTTGGTTTATTTTTAAATTCGAGGGTAAGTTTTTATCAAGTTTTAACAAGCGAGCGTGTAAACTGCCCCTTATCCCGACATCAGAGACGTAGTCATGTTTTTCGACTTAATAATGGCGTAATTTATGCCTGAACGGCTTTCTGATTTCGTGCCTGGATTCTGAGACTAGCTTCCTCCTGGTCCCGTCGACAGCAGGTATTAATGTACCTAGTGTGACGGAATACGGCAGCATCGCCAATTCCACGGCGTTCCGTCGCTCTCTCTCGCTCTAGCGAATGACGTTTCTGAGCGACAGGAAAGGGTAGCAGAAAAGTACTGTTCCGTGCTGCCGGATGTGTCCCAACCCTACTTTTATTTTGACAAAGTTTAGTTGTTTACATAAGTACCTACCTATTATATTGTACAAAAAATATCCTTCTAAACGTGTGGTCAAATAAAACCAATCACCGCACAGTGTCGGAATATAAATTACCTTCTATTTGTAAACCTTTCGAAATAATTACACGAATGGACGTTCAACAAAATATATATTAGCGTGATTCGGAACGGTATTATGTAAATACGATTTTTCATCTTCATTTTTTGCGTTCGCCACTCGGCTTTGTGTAAACATACTCTCTAATTTATTGGGCAATATTCATTTGCCTAATATTTTGATTCTTCGGCAACATGGGTGTTGATTGAAAAATTGAATTAGATGAGAATTTTTGTACTTAGGTATATAGGTACCTAATTGACTAAGCGAGCGAAGCGAGAAAAGCGTAGGTACTGTAATTGTAACATAATATAATGATGACTAATTGTGCCAAAACAATTGGAGAGATGATTCTTAATTTAGGAAACATCCTAACAATTTCAACCGAGAAGATGGCCTTAAATTGTCAACAGTGTGGAATCCAGTGATTAAAAAAACACAACCCCGGTTTGGTGCACAATCGGTTAACCACCAGAATACGGTTGCGTTACGGAATAGGGACACTGTGAGTGTACTGTGTCTCCAAGTACCGTCACTTGGAGAATGAACAATATAATATACTTAATATGACGGTGGACGAAGATCACACCGGGCAGGGGGAGGCGGCGTAGGCGTCTGTGAAACCCGAACGAAACGTCAGCAAAATAAATAAAAAAAGGTACGTTTCGCGTTAATTCCCGTATGCATTAATTTAATAATAATGCGACGCGATAGTTTAAAAGTATTTAAAAGCGTCTCTGTTTCGAGACTGGCCAAAACTGCTTTTGTTTTGTGTCGGTCGAACTTTTAACCGATTTTGATTATGGGAGAAATAAGCCGAAAAAGGGGGTAACTTTGCTTTGAACTTTTTTTGTGTGTATGTTAAGGTGAAGATATAGGCAAATGGCCTTGAAGTGTGAAATAAATTGTTAACTCGTAAATATGGTGATAATTTCCATATTGCCACAATTTATTTCAAATGAGGGCGCCACTTCAAGGCCATTTGCCTATACCTTCACCTTAAGCGACATCTTTGCCAATTATAGTAAACCGATTTTGATGATTCTTATTAACAAACTCAAATTCAGTCAAATTTTTAATTCAATGTAGGATAAATATATCACCTATTGAAGGTTATATTTTTAGTGCAAAAGCTACAAACTACTAGCGTTTCGGAACGACCACTGCTGGGAAGATTACGTCGAAAGAAACCCAGTTCAGTATAGATCCCTACCCAGCCTGATGTGCTTTATTCATCGAAAGAGAATCATTGTTCGTATAGGCTTTATTGCATTACAGCGCATAATGTATTTTACTTAAAAGCACAGCTTGAAAGCTTTTAAACCAAAGTTGGTCTCATATTAATTTGATAAAGACATGATGAAGAACTTTAGAGACATGGAAGAAACTCTCAAAGGAAAGTCAAAGTCTGTTGATTTTTTTTTGTTATAAAATGTAATAGGATCTTATGTAAACTTTGGCACGCTCTTTCTACAGCTTAAACGGCTTGAAGGATTTAAGATTGAGAGGTGTCTTTAGATTTGTCCTAATTCTGAGAGTGACACTGAGTATACTTATAATAAACATTTTAAAATATAAAATGGCGGTTTTTGGCGCCAAATTATTATCAACAACATATGACATCGCTTCGCCAAGCGTACCCAGTTGCATCCTAGGTAGGCACTTACCTGTTGTATCACACAGTCGGGTTTTTGTTTTTTTCAATAATCACTTGTTATCGGAGAAGAGGCAGGGGAAGGGCTCTATCAGACTAACCAGCGATAGTGTAGCCGAGCACGAGCACGATGACGCCGACGTTGCTGAAGAGGAACGCGAGTAGCTGCCGCACGTAGCCCCGGACGCGGGACGCGAGGGGGCGTCTCCGTCGCGACATCGTCACGTCATCGTGACGTGACGTACCCGGCGCGCCATGCTACCTGCGCAGTCAGTCCGATGACCTGCAAACAAGATACAAAATATAGTATAAAAAACCAACTCCGGGAAAATTCTTGCTGAAAAGTTTGTTTGTCCAGTCCACAGTCCAGACAAGCGGATTCTTCTTTTTCTTTAACTTAAGAGCTTGCTCTTGTCGGTGGAGTTAAGTGGAGATGCCTCCATTCCACTCTTCTCTCTGCCATCTTTTTAATGACTTGGTAGGACCTTATCCTAACTCTCGCTTAATTTGTTGGAAAAACTTCATCCTTGGTCTTCCCCTTACTCGTCTCCCTTTTATTTTTCCTTCTACTATTATTCTGAATAGATTGTCATGTCATATTGGATGTCCAATCATCATTCCTCTTCTATTTTCAAGCGGATTAGCTCATTGAAAATGCTCCTCGAAAAATTACTAAAGAACCTCTGTAATATTTGGTAACTATCGTCAAACTATCCTTGAGACAATATTAATGACATAAGAACTAAATGAGAACTGACGATGAAAGGAAAAACATTATTCGTTTGTGAAAATACTTTGAAAAGAGCTGTGCTGACAACTGTGGCACAAATCAAAATGAATAATTACTCAGGTCGGAGACATATGTTCATGAATAAATTAGGTAACATGTCGACAGGTTTATTAGTGGCTCAATACTTGGTGTCTATTGCGTGATGACGTAAATAGAAACAGTAATGAAGGCACAGCTATGAAACTTCATACTTCTAGAGCAAAATTGTCGCACCAACACTATGGTAATTAAGTTTTATTCACAAATGGACGCCGTGTGGTTCCCGGCAGAGTAGAATAGGACATTCCAAGTATTCTCATAGATGTCGTAGAAGGCGACTTAGGAAATACAAGCTAAACAAAGCTTATTAACATCAATGAGACCTCTCGAACCAGCGTGGAGTGTGTAGGGCAAATCCTCTGACTGCTCTGGCTAATATATTGCTCTGGTAGAACAGAGAGGGTCATACTCTTGCAGTATAGACTAAAAAAGACCTGATGCTGATGATGACGACACATGGACGCGTGTGTACGAACGTTGTATATAGATACAACTTTTTTGTGAATAAATAAAACTTAGCGCTACCGTAGATCAACATTTTAGCTTAAAATTATATTTATTGATGAACCTTATTTCATATCTCTTCATATAATATTATATCTATTTGCGGGGGATACTGAGGAATAATATATCATCTCGCGTGGCTCCCTTATGCCCAATGCCCGAAAACCAAATATTATATTCGATTTCCAAATGATCGCAAACGAAAACTCGAGTGGTTGTAACATCTTGTAAATAAAATTGAATGTGCTAGGCCCCAAACGTTTGTTGAAATCTTCAAATGCCTAATGTATTTTTCAGGAACTAACTTTTCCAAGTGTTTTCAGATATAAATAAAAATAATATGGAGCCAGTTATGGGGAAAAGAAAATATCTACAAGCTATGTCGTGTGCCATGTCGTTCCTTGTTTACTACGTAACCCTAAAAAGCAGTTGGTACTTTTATAAGGGAGGTCTGCAGTACTTCGAAGGTCGAAGGACTCGAAGGGCAACAGGTAGTACTTTCGTAATAAATAAATCCATTGTAAAGTTTGAACATGAGTCGCACGTACCCGAGTGGAAATGTTTGAAGCATGATCCCAAGAGTTTGCTTTGAGAACTTGTTGAGAACAATGAATTTCAAGTTGACACGTGTGAAAGTATCGTTGAGTTAGTATCCCATAACACAAGTTTAAAACTTACTTTGGGGCTAGCTTAATCAGTGTGATTTGTCCCTATATATATTTATATTTATTTTACTTAGATAAGGTTTTAAAGTAATACCTACATCTGAAGATGTAACTATATACAACGTGGAAGGGACATACCCCTAATGAATCGAACCACGAGCTATACTAGATCATTATAGTATAATGAAATTAAAATAACAGCGAAAAAAAAAATTGGGATTCCCATACAAATCGCTCGGGCGGCTGCAAAGTTTTGTATGGAAATGCCAAATTATTAGTAGTTATTTTAATTTCATTATACTATAATGATCTAGTATAGCCCATGGTTCGATTTATTTCGGGTATGTCTCTTCCACGTTGTATATTAACGGGATTTAGCACGAACCTTTTTTGTTGGGTCTTTTATTGAGTCAGTTCCGTAGTCTGACTGTCTAACTCCTGACGCAACGTAAAAGGTTCGTGGTAAGTCTCGTTAATAATAATCGTGTGGTCAAAGCGCCTAAGGTACGAGTATTAGGTACTCACTTTGCCGAAGCACAGGCCGAAGTTCAGCGGCTAAAGTTCATTGTTTAATGATATTTAGTCACTCTCGACAACTTTCCAGCATAGCCAAAACCCCGTAAAATGAAAAAAGATATACCTAGTATAAAAAACTAAAACCCGACTTTATGCTATGACTAAAACCCGACATTATGCTTATCACCTCAGCTTATCACTTTATGCTTTAATTTTATGCTTATACATCGTGTTAATGAAAGAACGCAAAACCTCTCAGATGGTACCTTAGCCCATGTAACTGAAAAACTTTTGTTCAACAACTTTCACGAATATAAAAAAAAAAATCGGATTTTCATACAAATTGACTCGATCAGCTGATCAGTTGGTACGAAAATTCAATTTTTCAAATAACAAACAAAACGTAGGTACCACCGTTCAATATTTTAAAACGCTGAAGAAATACGTTGCTTATATGAGGACCCTTTAATTTTTTACTTTATCTTATTTTTGGTATTTGTTGCTATAGCGGCTATAGTAATACATATTCTGTGAAAAATTCAAGTATCTAGTTAATGCCATTATAAAGATCGAGTTAAAAACGCTTAAAAAACATGTTTTTTGTATGAAGACACTCTTCAATTTTTAACTTTTTTTAAAAATTTTTAGTATTTTTTTGTTGTTATGGCGGCCATAGTAATATATAATCTGTGAAAAATTCAAGTATCTAGTTAATGCCATTATAAAGATCGAGTTAAAAACGCTTAAAAAACACGTGTTTTGTATGAAGACCCCCTTTAATTTTCAACTTTTTTTATTTTTAGTATTTGTGTTATAGCGGCCATAGTAATACGCAATCTGTAAAAAATTCAAGTATCTAGTTAATGCCATTATAAAGATCTAGTTAAAAACGCTGAAAAAATACATTTTTCGTATGACGACCCCCTTTAATTTTTTATTTTTTTTATTTTTAGTATTTGTTGTTATAGCGGCCACAGTAATACATAATCGGTGAAATTTTCAAGTTCTATTCTATTACGGTTTAAGAGATAGAGCCCTATGACAGACAGACGGACAGTCAGCGGAGTCTCAGTAATAGGGTCCCGTTTGCACCCTTTGGGTACGGAACCCTAAAAAACAAACCCATGCCAATTCCACTTTTTATGAATCATAACCCGGTCTAAATTAACAATGGCCGAACAACATATAAAACGGTTTATATTAAATCTGTGCTTATTCAACCGAGAGATCTCCTACGATGTTTGTGTAACCTGGAGCTGTTATCTGGGATGCCGCACGCGGACGACTAGTCGCTGCGATTTATTGCAGTAGTCGCAGGGTAATCTTTCAAATTTTCTTTTTTGCAAAAATTATACATACACTACGTCTTTATCCTTATGGGGCAGACAGAGCCTAGGCTGATAAGTACTAGGGTTCATGATTTCTCGATCTTTTCAATTTCTCGGGTTTTGAGAAACCTCGAGGCTAATTTCTCGGGGCTTCTCGGGTTGTCGAGAAATTTACATTTACGTACGTTTTTTCATATTATTTGGTTCCAATAACGTCAACAAATTCAGTGGTTTTCCTCTCAAATAAAAGTATCAAATTAATTATAAAACTTTTATTGATTATATTCAAAATAATTTTTCTTGGGTCCCGCATTTAGTAATATGGATTTTATGTACATGTGCTAAATGTCTCACCAACCTGCTAGTATTTGAACCTTTGCAAGAATTGGTTTTTGGGCACTTCAGGCATTGCGCACTTGCAGATTCTTTATAATTTTTTTAAATATTTCCATACTTTTGATGCTTTGATCTTTACTGTTATAGTGACGTTTCGGTAAAATCTATAACAAACGCAATTCAAATTAATAATAAGCCCTTGGAGTAATATGTGATACACACACAACACAACTGGCAATATTCGTCTCACAAATTTAAAATGACACATTAATTAATTTCACATTACTTACATAAGAAAGACATATCAGAATAATTAAAAACTAAGCTTGTGTGTTGTTTTTTTTACAAAAATAGGAAATATAATTACAGTAAATAGTATAATTATATATGTATTAAAGTTTGACTAAAAAAAATTAGAGAAGAACAGAACTCGTACCTAGTAAAATTTAAGATCATATTTAAATTATCTTATTGATAAAAATAATATGAATAATAAAGCCATGATGTGTCAATAAAAGTGAAAAGACTTACCTGTTTGATTTCAATTTATCACGTAATCTGTGAAACACTCACTACGTAAACAATACTTGGCTAGAGTCAAAACACGAATGAACGTGTAAAAACGACGCCGCAGAACGCTTGCAGCGAGATCAAAGTGTGCCGCTGCGCTTTTGCCCGCGCCACCACGCAACACAACAAACGGCGATTTAATTTCTATCTAGGTACATGATTTTTCGAGTTCTCGACTTTTCTCGAGCTTGATTTCCCGGGAACAAAGCCCAACGATTTCCCGGGAATTCTCGAGCCGAGAACCCTAATAAGTACTAACATTTTTAATTTAGGGACGCCAAAATTAATATGAATGTAAGATATTTAAGCATCTAGTGTTGTAGGTAAGGAGATTATATGGTACATCCTTTGATTGCCTTACTTAATTCCTTATCTCACACATACGTTAGTAATCATTATTATCTTTGCTAACACTTCTCGGGTCGAAAGCTCGAAATGAAATAAATTTTCCCCCAAGAAGGTTGCCACTTCCCACTAACACTAACAGAACAGCAAAGCAGTAGTTTCAGTTGAAAAATTCAGTTTGTCGTCTAAAATATGGCTGGATGTGAAGTACAGATTTTTTTCCATGCTGTTCTACAAGAAAAACTAGAACGTACTAGCTACTTCTCTTCCCGTGAATATCCTATCTGCTAATCGAGGGAATGGGCGAGAATTAGAATCATATCCATATGTAATGTGGCTTGCAATCCATCACTATTTACTTTTTCCATCCCACATATGCACTAAACGTAGCTTTTCGGTTTTACGGCTCGGGCTCTGTCTGACCTGTAAGGGATAAAGACGTGATAGTGTATCTGTGAAATACAAGTCATACATGTACCCAGTAGTTATATGCCACAACACCGCATGGCTAGTAGATACAAGTAATTAGTTGAAAAATATTTTTAAAAACAAGCTTAATTCTAAAACATGAACTAAAAAATTAAAAGTGCTCAAGACGAATCAATTGTGCCCAAATTCGGTGGGGTTATGTTGTTTTATCACAGAGATGCCATGGCCACCTTCTGGCTTCATCGTGATTTCAGGTCATCGGTACCATAATATTGCATTGTCACCCAATTTACATAAGCATGTGAAGTTTCAATTCAATCGAATCGAATGGGAAGTGGATCTAATTTAGCTTGCAAGATTTGATTACGGACAACGGGACAGGTGAAACTAAATTCAAGCTTGTAAAAAAGAATACAATTGCTCGTCGCAAGTGTGCGCCCCGCACCTGGGATTATTTGGTTTTGAAATATTTTGATTAACGATCTCAATTTCAGTTCGGAAATTGCTAATATAAAGCGTGTTAGTTTAGAGGCTTCGTTATTGGACCGATAAATACGGCGAGCATGACCTATCACATTTTACATAGGTAAATATTTTAACACGACCTCCGTGGTGTAATGGTTACGCTAGTCCGCCACTCCGAAGGTTCTGGGTTCGATCCCTAGCTAGGGCAGGATGGAAAATGTTTTTAAACCTGCAGGTCTACCGCGCAAACGTCGTCAATTTCAAGCCGGCATCGTATTCCGATTCCGACGCAAGATGGCCACACTGATGTCAGACTTTCAAGCTGATTAAAGCCATCTGACAGAGCTTGACGACTGCCATTTAATGATGACAATCGGGAACATCAGCAAAATATTGCTTCGGCGATAAGTTCTGTAAATTTTGTAATTTTTAATGTTATTATTTGGTGCAATAAAGATTTTTGTAGGTATTGTATTGTATTGTAACCTTCATACTTGAAGCGTACTTAATTCGATTTTTAATTTAAATGTTGTAGCTAGATGGAGCTACTAGTTCGAAAGAACCTTCTTTGAAGAACTTTCGTTGTGGGATGGCGGTACATTTATTTTCTACGAACAAGCAAGCGCCATCTCTGATTTTTTGAATATCGTAAGCCTAAGTACCCAGCATCCTTTATATGGCTAGCGGGCGAGATAGATGGTGACATCTAGAATTAGTACAGGATTCTGGTTATCTACTTATTTATGTTGTAGATGTTTGTTGCGACATCACATAAATATATGTTAAAGCTATTTTGAGTCCGGACGCGGTCACTGGCGCATAATTAACGACGTTCTAGTGATAAATTGTATTTGTGGAGACCGCGAATAGTTCTTATTGTAAACTAGTTACCACTACGTCATCCGCGTGAAATTCAGTTTTAGGCCTGTATTCTTTATTTAATATATTTATTATTTAATCTGAGCCTGTATTATAGAAGGCGCCGCCTTCCATAATACAGACAGGCCTTGTTGTGCGCATTGTTTTGCAAATTGAAAAAAATATGTGTAGGTATGTATAGTGTACGGAATTTACAGCCCGAATATTTTATTCCGATTCGGTAACATACTTAATTCGAAATCGAAAACAAAAAGGTTTTTTCAATCCGCTAAACAATAAGTGAGGCTTGCTACACATACCTATAAGTGGGCCGGTATTGCCGGTGTATTTCTCGTAGAAATGTAACGCTCCTACATTCACCGCTTCGATTCTGATTCCATTTACGCAAACAAACTAAAAGTAATAACAACGAAACACTCAAACACACACATAGACAAATTTGCATGCGATTGGTCGCGACAAGGTCACGCTTCGTCGTCGGGTGGGGGAGGTCACCGTAACGAGCGGTGAGGCACAACGTGTGGCTTACCTACCTACATTTTGCATATTATATGCATTATAACTCATAGTTAGCAAATAAATGTTTGAATCTTTGAAACAACTTTTACTATGGGACCATCCCTGAAATCGCAAAAAAAAATTCTGCTGCTCCATATACATTTTGGCACAATAGGTATTTAATTTTGTATGGAGCTGCAGATAGATGAAGCGAGAGAAGTCTATCAGAATTCCTGACTGAACTCATCGTAGCATCGTCTATAGTCTCTGCCTACCGCTGTGGAAAACAACTATGATACTTTGAACACTGGTTAGACGTTGGCTTCCCTTCGCAACCGTTTATAGCTTTGCAAATAGCTTTATAGCTCACCTGTCCTCTTCTCAAGAGGTGTAATTTATAGGTCGTTTGGCTTGCTAATAGTTTACAGTGACTACTAATATCTTCATCTTACTCGTAACTATTCGTATAGGTTTCCACTGGTACCCGGTAGGCCTTCCCTAAGCATTTCTGAGATAAGCCCTGAGGATAAACAAGCGCTTCTGGCACGTAAGCGACCAACACTGTGTAAATGAGTTTCTTTCAAAGGATATATATATATATATTATAAAATAATATTATTCAACAAAAATTTATGTAATTCCATTTTATAGTTTAGTTTATATTTTTTTGAATGTTATTTAAAGATAATTTATTATTATC
The DNA here is from genome assembly GCA_963576875.1 of Acrobasis repandana. Lineage (NCBI taxonomy): Eukaryota > Metazoa > Arthropoda > Insecta > Lepidoptera > Pyralidae > Acrobasis > Acrobasis repandana. The sequence goes on from OY756235.1 coordinate 16,328,857, forward strand.
ATCATCATCAGGTCTTTTTAGTCTCCACTGCAGGAGCACGACCCTCTCTGTACTGCCAGAGCCATATATAAGCCAGAGCAGTCAGAGGATTTGGCCTACACTCTCCACACTGGCCAGACGGGTTGGAGAGGTCTCACTGATGTTTATATACGCTTTGTAAGTCTTCCCGTGGATGTCGTAGAAGGCGACTTAGGAAACACAAACTAAACAATAATGATTATAAATATTGCAAATATTATGCTTATTTACCCCGGAAAATTAATAAATTCCCCGGGCTCCGAAGCGTTACCGCTGAGATGCAACTAAGATAGAGAGAGGTATATAGATCACATATAGATCGTACATATACCTACCTACGTTTATCGTTCTTTGACATATAGGTACTACCTGTAGACACCCAGATTTTATTTTACTGCGTAAAACTACCTGTATTACGATTAATACTACAAATACCTGTCAGTTACAAGACCAAGAAAAATAGAAATAAAACATCGTAACGTAAACACATGTTGCAACGGCGCGTGTTTACATTTGTAGATCTCTTTATCGACCCGCTAAATAAATCTGTTTACAATTCGCAAACCTAGCAATTGATTGACCAATCTACTGCCTGATTTATTGGACACATTAATTTTATGCGAATCAACATGCCTGCGTTAGGTACTCTTTGTGCATTATTAATGGCTTTCGATTAAAAAGTAAGTTTAGAAGAAAGAGCAAACAGGTCCTCCCATATAGTCTGCTTTAAAACAAGATACCTATAAGTAGTTTAAAAAACTAAAACCCGACTACGAATTTATACCGAAATGTGCACAGCACGAAGAAACAGCTAATAGTGTCACAGTCAAAAGTCATAACCGGTCAAAACCATTTTCGACTGAAAAAACCAGGCAAAAGTGGTTTTGACCAATGCCTTCAGTTAAAAACAGTTTTAACTGATTTTCGTAGTCAAAAGAGATTTTCACCGATGCCCTTAGTCTAAAACAGTTTTGACAGCAAAAACCAGTCAAAAGTGGTTTTGCCTGATTTAGACTCAGTCAAAATTCATAAAAAGTTAAAGTGGTTAGTGAAAATTACCAGGAAAATCATCAAAATAGTGTACAATACAATACAATGCAATACCCTTTATTGCACAAAATAAAAATACAGGACATAATTATCTAAAAAACTAGGAAATGCGCAAAAGGCGGCCGCTTAGCAATTTATTCCAGGCAACGTCGTTTTAATAGAAAAAAAATATGGGAAATTAGGTAGTGTACGTAATAATTTTAAGTTGTAATGTTTACGTTCTTTGTGCATACAAAATTCAATCGGCATTGTACGAGACCTGTGAATTGCATTATGGGATAGTTTATTCTCTTTATTGTAAGGTAGTAGGTACCTACAACCCGTGTGGTTCCGGGACAGAATAGGACCACTCCGTCTCTTCCTGTGGATGCCGTAAGAGGCGACTAAAGGACTTAAGCACATTAGCACAAACATCTCGTGCTACAATTACATTCCCAAGGAGGATTAATGTCGGGCGGCGGCGGCTGGTTGTAAAACTTTTCGCACAAATACATTCCCAAAGAGGGTTGACGTCAGGCAGGCGGCCGGTCGTAAAATTACAGCCGAATAATTTCAACTTTTTCGGCAATTTCTCCTCCCCCAATCGCAAGGTCTTTGGCATCCTTGGGTGACCATTGACGTGCATGTTATATTTGGAGAAGAAAAAGCGGGAAAGCGCACCTTGGGCAGCACAGCTAAGGATGCAACCGGGAACGCGTTCAGATGAAGATGAAGAAGAAGTAGGTACCTACAACTGAGAAAGACCGACGCAGAACAGACAGTAGGTACCCATTTTAGTAAAATCTGGGAAGATTGTCTGTAGTTGCCCAGTAATTCGATTTATTGGAAACGCCTAACGCGAAATACACGCACTGGGCGTGGGCGGCACTCTTAGGGTTGGATCTCATCTATCAGCAGTCTTCTCTATCTTCCGCTAGCGAAAAACAAAAAAACGGGCAAGTGCGAGTCGGACTCGTACATGAAGGGTTCCGTACCTCCGTACAATGTTTTAAAACGCTAAAAAAACACGTTTTTGGTATGACGAACCCCTTTAATTTTTAACTTTTTTTATTTTTAGTATTTGTTGTTATAGCGGACATAGTAATACATAATCTGTGAAAATTTCAAGTATCTAGTTAATGCCATTATAAAGATCTAGTTAAAAACGCTAAAAAAACACGTTTTTTGTATGGCGACCCCCTTTAATTTTTAACTTTTTTTATTTTTAGTATTTGTTATTATAGCGGCCACAGTAATACATAATCGGTGAAAATTTTAAGTGTCTAGCTATTACGGTTCAAGAGATAGAGCCCTGTGACAGACGGACAGACAGACAGTCGGACAGACGGACAGACAGCGGAGTCTCAGTAATAGAGTCCCGTTTGCACCCTTTGGGTACGGAACCCTAAAAAATGGCCTCCGAGCTGATCCGAGTTTTTAGTTGAAAAGCTTAACTTGGGGAAAGTTGTTCAGTATCTTGAATTAAATCTGCCCATAAAATAGTTTTAGTATATAGTGGCCACTTTTGGTAAAAAAACCGTTTTAAAACTAGACGGACTACCAATATTACTTTCAAAGGTTATTCATAAAATAGTTTAAAGGTCTTTTTAGACATTGATACAAATAATTTTTTTAAATATCACCATATTTAGTTTTAAACAATTTATTTCAAATGAGGGCGCCACTTATGCTACCACTTCTCCTTAAGTCGAATAAAAAGAAAAAGTAATTAGTAGCCTTTAGTAACATTTTGTGATGCTTGTTTACAACTCGCATCACATTTGTATGATATGTGATTTCCTTTTCGCGTTGTTTTTATATTTATAATACTTATTTATACATTAATTTTGTGCCACGATGACAGGGTTACGATTGCATAATGATATGAAATAGGCCGACAGATATTTCTCACCGACAGATTGAGCTAGCCCTAAAGTAAGTGCGAGACTTGTGTTATGTATATGGGATTATTTAGTTTCTGATTCTAACATTTCAATATCTGGGTATCAAAATCAACCTGCAGACTGACTGATGGTCACAGGACCGTAATCCGTGGGTTCAAATCCCACTGGGAAGCATACTTTGTGAAAAAGTTGTTTCCAGTCTGGTTAGGATATTTATTTTAAATACAGGGTGACTTTTTAACCACCAGCCATATTTTTGAAGCAAGTTCAGTCCATGATCCTGATTCCTACTTTCTTTACTTTAGGCAAGTAAGTAACCCCAAGTGTTTTACGCACTTAGATGGATGACCATAAGTGGCATTAATAGTTTCTTCCTGCTTCGGAAGGCACGTTAAAGTCCCAGATGTCATCTTTGTATGGCAGTCGTCAAGCTGTTAGATGCCATTAGGCACCTTGAAAATTCTAACATCAGTGTTGGCCACTTACAGACATGAAAAAGAAAAAATAAACGGGCAAGTGCGAGTCGGACACGTACATGAAGGGTTCCGTACCTCGGTACAATGTTTAAAAACACTAAAGAAACAAGTTCCTTGTATGAAGACCCCCTTTAATTTTTAACTTTATCTTAATTTTAGTATTTGTTGTTATAGCGGTCATAGTAATACATAATCTGTGAAATTTTTAAGTATCTAGTTAATGCCATTATAAAGATCTAATTAAAAACGCTGAAAAAACACGTTTTTTGTATGACGATCCCCTTAAATTTTTAACTTTTTTTAAATTTTAGTATTTGTTGTAATAGCGGCCACAGTAATACATAGGTAATCGGTGGTTTCAAGTGTCTAGCTAGCCCTGTGACAGACGGACAGACAGCGGAGTCTCAGTAATAGGGTCCCGTTTGCACCCTTTGGGTAACCCTAACGGAACCCTAAAAACAAAACTAACGTTTATTCGCGTTTTATAATGCAGCCTGACTGTTATTCTATTTAAACCATTACCCATCTAAATCAAATGGCATTGAGGCATTCGGACTGACATATTAGTAGACATCGTTTTGTTTATAACTCGGACTCCCACCGTTGTCCACTGGTCAAGGCATTTGCCTTGTGATCTGGAGGTCGTGGGTTCAAATCCCACTGGCAAGCATACTTAGTAAAAAGTTTTCATTCTGGTTAGGATATTGCAGTCTTGAATCACTGATTATCCGAAAAGAAAGATGATTCAGTGCTTCGAAAGGCACGTAAAGCTGTGGGTCCCGAACGCCATCTAGCGTTTGATTATACCTACCCTAGGATTGGTTCTGGTCTACCCATTGGGTTGCGGAGGTTAGACGGCAGTTGCTCTGTGTAAAAATCAGTAACCTCGTCAAATCACCTGGGTTAGGTAGCTGACCCCAGGCTCTAAAGTGTTACCGCTGAGAATGCATCCGGAAATACGCTTGAATGATGATCCTTTTGTACATAATGTACAACTAGGCTCCAACGGAAGACCAGCGCTGGCAGTCCTTACACAGCCAGCATATGCTGAGTTGGATCCTTTTTGAGAGCACCTCGATTCTAATAGGTTCTGATAATAATATCTGTTATTTTTTTTGTGTGTATCTCAAATAAAGCATTTTATTATTATTATTTATATATAATGCTTCAAACCAAGCAGGTACTACTTTTACTCCATATTTTACAATAAGGAAATTAACATCGAAATATTCTAAAGGCGCAATCTTTTCACTTACATTGATATTATCTCCTCTAATGTTGACAGTTAATATCTAAAAGAGTCTCGTAAACACCACAACTTTATCAAACACATTATCAAACCACTTTTGTACTAATATTTCGTACAATTTAGTTCACCGCACCATACAAAAATTGCATATTAAGAACGAACAGTGTATTTATTTATCAAAAACAGGTGATTCGCGGGAATGTAGTGATATATATGGCAGCCTGCACTGACTAACTAGTAGTGCGAGAGTAGGTTTATGCGAAGCCAAAGATTAAGTGATACAGAAGGGCTGAGGTATACATAAACCCGGTGATACATACCTAAAATAAAAAAGTGCAGTCAAAGTTAATTTTTTTATTCAGTTTAGGAGAATAGGACCACTCCAAGTCTTTCCGTGGATGTTGTAGAAAGCGACTTAGGAAACACATGCTAAACAAAGCTTATAAACATGGAGAGCCCGCGTGGAGAGTGTAGGTCAAATCCTCTGACTGCTCTGGCTAATATAAGGCACTGGTAGTGCATAAAGGGTCGTGCTCCTGCAGTGGAGACTAAAAAAAAGACCTGATGATGTTGAAGAATATTATTTTAAATATATTTTTAACACAATGGCTACAAACTACTATTGAGTGCTTTATTCAATAAGGCGCCATTTATTTAATAAGTAAAACGATTTTTGCCAGTTTTTGACCCCCTCCCCCCCTATGTAAGAAAAAATAAGAATCGGCTGATCCCCTCCCATCCTGTTTAATATTTATGATGTAGCAATCTAAAGGAAAAAATAAAAACACGTTTGGTTTATTTTTATTTTTCAAAGAAACTATTAATGGTACGTTTGTTTTGTAGCTACTTAATTTTTTTGTCACAATCAAATAAAACGATTTCTGTGACATGGATCCGTTGCCATCCAAATCGTCTTCCTATAAGCATCCGTGCGCGTGCCTCCACTTTTGAGCAAAGGCATGGGCTTTTTCAAAGTATAATATTACTTTGCGCATTTTTGTCATCTTAAGTAAAAACTATCTACATCCATATCTATTCCAACCCTTTATAACAAAAAATAAGAAATGGTTGACTTCCCTCCCCCCCTAAATCATATTACGTAATAAACGAATGGCGCCTAAAAAACGTTTATCACTGTCATTTTCTCACAGAAGCTCGCTGGAATAGGTAGTGTTCTCACCCATTCTGTACCTTCCCTCATCTTTGACACTACATCTAATATTAGTTGCGCGCGCGACGGCGTCGGCACCGTATCAGTTTTAGTTTTTATTGTGCCGCGTGTATTTCGGGATCCGGCCGCATTCAGACGCGGTCGCGCTATATTGTTTGACTGTACTCGCTTTTATCCGCAGGTTTTATTGATTTTGGTCACATTTTTAGAATTATGGTCGGACAGCGGCCGGTGTGGCGTTTGGCGTTGGCCACGGGTTTTGGTCATATGCATTTAGTTCCATATACAACGGTGAAGAGACTTTCCCGTAATAAATCAAACCACAGACTATACTAGATCATTATAGTGTAATGATATTAAAATAACAGCCAAAAAAAAAACAAAAAAATCGGCATTTCCACACAAAAGTGTGCAGCCACCCGGGCGATTTGTATGGGAATGTCGATTTTTTTATATTTTTGACTGTTATTTTAATTTCATTATACTTTAGTGATCTAGTATAACCCGTTCGACTTATTACGGGTATGTTCATTCCATGTTGTATACAGGATCTAACAAAGTATAGTAAAACTATTTTAAGGGTGAATTTCGTTAATGATATTGAACAACTTTCTCCAAGAAACATATAGGTATCGAAATATGAAAAATAATTTTGACTTCTCATACAAGTTAACCGATCAGCTGATCTTAAGGCCCATTTGCACAGTGCAAGTTTCTTGCCTGTTGCATACAATTTTATAGAAGCAATAAATGATTTGTATGGCTGACGTTCTGTTTAGACCATGCAAGTTTTCTATTGCTTCAATTTAATTGTATGCAACAGGCAAGAAACTTGCACCGTGTAAATGGGCCTTAAGTTTGTATGGAAAGTCAAAAAATATTTTTCATATTTTGATATAATAATATGTTCCTTGGGGAAAGTTGTTCAGTATCATGGACGGACTCTACCCTTAAAATAGTTTCAGTATATTACATAGTACACATTCCCTATTAGACAAGCTGGATCGGCTGCAAAATCAGTGCTTTCGATTTGTTGTCGGGTTGCGTTTTGATCACGTGTCTGAATTTCGCTCTCAGCTTTAATGGCTCCCTATAAGACTTCGTAGGAACTCCCATATTCTTTCGCTACTTTTTAATTTCCTTTTTAAACCCCAATCCCAAGTTACCACACCGAAAATTTTTCATTTAGACATATTGACAGTCGCTTGCGTGGTAGTGGTATCCCTCAGCTGCATATCCCTGCAAATGTCTCGCAGTCATACGGATATTCAAACTCAGTTCTTGCTGCCCGGTTATGGAATGCGCTTCCTGTAGATGTAAAAATTGCGCCCTCTTTTGATTCCTACAAAGTCGGACTTAGAGGATATTACGAAGGTTACTCAGACACCTTGAGCTAATAATATTGTAGTCTATGTATTTTATTTATTTTAGTTGGTGATATAACTAATACATAATAAAATAATATAATATTATTTTATTATGTATTAGTTTATGTATTTTAGGTATATGTAATATGTTTTTGATTAAAAGTAAACACTAGTTTCTATTGATCTTGTACGCTTTGACTTCTGCCAAATTATGCCCATTTTTAGGGTTCCGTACCCGAAGGGTGCAATTGGGACCTTATTACTGAGACTCCGCTGTCTGTCTGTCTGTCCGTCTGTCTGTCCATCTTAATAGCTACACACTTGAAATTTTCACCGATTATGTATTACTGTGGCCGCTGTAACAACAATTATACTAAAAATAAGAAAAAGTTAAAAATTAAAGGCGGTCGTCATACAAAAAACGTGTTTTTTCAGCGTTTTTAACTCGATCTTTATAATGGCATTAATTAGATACTTGAAATTTTCACCGGTTATTTATTGCTACAATCACTATAACAACAAATACTAAAAATGAAATAAAGTTAAAAACTAAAGAGGGTCGTCATACAAGAAACGTGTTTCTTTAACGTTTTAAAACATTGTACGGTAGTACGGAACCCTTCATTTACGAGTCCGACTCGCACTTGCCCAATTATTTTATTTTCCATTCTCTGATACTTGGTTGACTGGAAGAGATCCCTTTATGGGATAAGACCGCCATTGTACATATTATTTGGTCTTTTATGGCTTATATATGTCTGTAAAATATTTTTTGTCCAATAAAGATATATACAACAACAACAACAGCCTTTAGACACAGACCAGGGCTATGAGGTAACGTATAAAATGTAAACATTCACCAAAGGTTTTTGCAAATAATTTATTTTAAATGGGGGCAGCACTCAACCCCGAAAATTTCATGTAACCCTTAAGTCCGGCATTTGCAACTGTTTGCAGATTAGTGTTGATAGCAATATCTAAATAATTTAAAGTTTGATAACATAACTGTTAGCCGACACTTCACTAAATAAAATTGAAAGGATAAGCGATACAATAGAATTAAAAAATATCAAATATAAGTTTTACTATGTAAATTAATATTGGTTAGTAATTAAGGTATGTTAATGAAATAACGCAAAATCTCTCAGATGGTACCCCAGCCCATGAAACTGAACAACTTTTGTTCCACAACATTCACGAAACCCAAAATAAAAATTTGAATTTTCATACAAATTGACTCGATCAGCTGATCAGTTTGTATGAAAGTTATTTATTCTTCACGTTGGGTTTCACGAAACCCAAAACAATTACTTATTTTAATTTTCATACAAATTGACTCGATCACCTGATTAGTTTGTATGAAAATCCAATTGCTTTTTTGGTTTCGTGAAAGTTGTAGAACAAAAGTTGTTTAGTTTCATGGGCTGAGGTACCATCTGAGAGGTTTGCGTTGTTTTTATTAACACGTTGTATACAGGCTGACTTTTTATCCACCTGCAAAATTTTTGGAGCAAATTCAGTCGATAAAATTTTTATGACCAATTCGACAGTCGATTAAACACTCAGCCAAACGGATTTTATGTATGGGAGGACGAAAATTTTTTTTTAATTTAGAATAGTTCAGTATTATGGACTGAACTTGCTCCAAACATTTTGCAGGTGGATAAAAAGTCAGCCTGTATATTTATGTTCGAATTGGATTTCATATTTAGCTGTTTAACATTACCGCTACTAGTTTGTCAGACTGCCTCCGTGGTCCAGTGGTCAAGGCGTGTGCCTTGTGATCCGGAGGTTGTGGGTTCGAATCCAACTGGAAAGCATACTTTGTGAAAAGTTGTTTCCAGTCTAGATCGGATACTGCAGGTTTGAATCACCTGATTATCCGAAAAGAAAGATGATTCCGTGCTTCGGAAGGCACGTAAAGCTGTTGGTCCCGAACGCCATTTAGCGTTTGTTTGTACCAATCCTAGGATTGGTTCTGGTCTACCCTTTGGGTTGTGGAGGTCAGACGGCAGTCGCTCTGTGTAAAAACCAGTAACCTCGTCAAATCACCTATAGGTAAAGGCTGTGGTAAAGGTAGCGGACCCCGGGCTCTGAAGCGTAACCGCTGACGATGCAACCGGGAATACGCTTGGATGATGATGAGTTTGTCAGAATAGCTCAGTTTTGTAAAACATACAAACTTGGGTCAGCTGATCGGTCAACTTGTATAAAAACCAAAAATTATTATTCATATTTAGAAACAACCAAACAACTTTCCCAAGGAACTCATTTCTTTAAGAAAGTTGTTCAGTATATTATAGGTACCTTCTTTATATTTTGTAATTGTAAATGTTATTTGGTGCAATAAAGATTTTTGTATTGTATTGTATCATGGACTACTTTTTCCTTAAAATAATTGCAGTATGTATGTATATTTTGATACACGCTGTAGGTATAAAAATGGTACGGAAGCTTTGGTTAGCGAATTTGATTTGCACTTTTTTCCAGAGCACAATAGACAATACTCGTTTGCATATGATTCAGAAACGAACAAAAAAATATGTGTATACTTTATTGCTTAAGAAAAATATATATAGTTTTTTTCAATTTCACTTGTTTCCATTGAGAAATTAATTATTTAAAAGTGGTCTTTTTCAAATTCCCTTGCAAATTTCCGAAACGCAACGCTATTGGCGAAACGAAACGTGACGACACCAAACATTGTCAAACTTATTTTTTTAAATAGTCTGTACTGTCAACCACAAATTAGAAAGAAGGAGACTATCTGTCACTGCCAATATGTTGTTTGTAATTTGTATGATTGTTGGAGGTTATTTTCATTGTTTTGCTAAGTTATTTGTGTTCTTTAAGAATTATTAGCTAAAAGCCTGACTCCTGGTGAAAAAAGACTTGCTACAATGATTGAAAACGGTTTTGTTATGGCACAGTCAGATAATCTGCCTAAAATTTATGTGTTTATGATGACTACGTACTTCGCAAGTGATTCCGATTTTACATCCTCTGAACTCAGAGTAGTAAATAATTTATAGATATTTGATAAATTTACATTTTTCTGAGTTTTGTACTTATGAGACGAGTCAATCAATTAATTATAACCTAAAATATAATATAACTATTTTTTGATTTTCCTTTTCCGTTGACACTGACATTGACAGTGTGCGGTGACGTCACAGAATCAAAGCGCAAAATGGCACCGCGTTTAAGTCGTCCGAAAATAATAGTAGTTTTAATTTGTTTTTTTAATTATTTATTATTATTTAATAATATTCTGTGAGTGTTATATTTTTTCCGGTTAAATAATAACTTATAGAATCGTATTACAGCACCTAAATATAAATAAAAAACTACCAAGGAAAGGTACTATCCCATTTTACTTTCCTAGAATTTGTCGCAAAAGTGAGATAGAAACAAAAGACAATTCTGAAGAAAAATTTTTTCGTACCGAACTTAAAGTTTGAAAAATTCTTGATTTTTAACCAAAACATAGGAGGTATCTCCAATAAACTAGACTTGTTGGAAATAGCTATTAAAGACTTAGAGAACATGGGCAGACAGGTTGATATAGTCTGTTTGTCTGAAACATTTATCTTACAAGGCTCGGAAGAAAATATAAATATTAGCAATTTTAAGCTAATATCATCTTTTTGTCGTAATGACAAAAAACGTGGTGGTACTTGTATTTTAGCGAAACCATATCTTGATGCCAGACCCTTAAAATTTATATCTGAGTTTGTTATAAAATTTTATTTTGAGTGCTGTGGTATAGAGATTTTAGGTATGGGTTTAATTATAATAAATATATACAGAATACCAAAACGCATAAAGGCCCTTGTAAATATTTTTCTGGACAATTTAGATAAACTGTTAGATCGTTTGACTAAAAAATATAAGAACAAAAAAATTGTTTTATGTGGCGATTGGAATATTGATATTTTAAAGAACGATATCTACGCCAAAAATCTATTACATATCCTGAATAACTACGGATTTGAGGCCCATATTAGATCACCGACTAGATTAGAATCATGCATTGACCAGATTGCAAGTAATATAAAAACAGCGGTTCCCGAAATTCTTGAATTGGACCTCTCAGACCATGAAACTGCGCAATTATTAACATTTAAAGTTAAAAAACAATCAAATTTTATGACTTGGTTTGAATACAAACATGACTACAGTGCCTGCAATATTCATAAGTTTCTTCATGCTATGTCAAACATTTCTTTTTCCGATATCTTAGCATGTTCTGAGTTTACACCAGCCTTCAGGGAATTCTATGACATTCTACGTTTATTCCACGACTTATGTTTTCCCCTTATTAAAGTAAAAATAAATAACCGATCAGGAAGAATAAGTTGGATTACTAAAGGTATTAAGGCCTCTTGTAGAACAAAACGTGGATTATATCAAAAATATAGAAAGGAGGGGTTTAAAAATAAACAAATAATTAAAAATAAAATTAAAAAGTACAATAGTGTTCTCAAAAAATGTATAGCTAACGCACGTAAATTAAATAATAAAAACTACATAAAAAATAGCAAAAATAAGTGTAAAGCTTCTTGGAATATAATATCATCGACAATTTCTAATAACGTTCTCACTAATGACATAAGTAAAATTAAATTTGGTAATAATGTGTATTCAGACCCTAATGACATTTGCAATGAATTTAATAATTATTTTATAGAATTGAGGAATGGCAAAGGGCAAAGTGCAAATAATAATATTAAATATATGAAATATTTGACTAATAATAACCAAAATACAATTTTTCTTCGACCAGTCAATGACACAGAAATCTATAATACTATTATGTCGCTAAAAAACAGCAAATGTAGTGGCTATGATAATATACCGACCAAAATCCTTAAGCTATGTGCTCCATATATTTGTCATGTTTTGGCACATATAATTAATCTTTCTTTTAGTCAGGGTATATTTCCTGAATAACTTAAGGTATGCATAGTAAAGCCACTATTTAAAAAGGGAGATAAAGACGATCCGAACAACTTTAGACCAATTACCTTACCTCCTGTGCTATCAAAAGTGTTTGAGAAGCCATTTCATACAAGACTAATGGAATTCCTGGATAAATATAATATACTGCACCCAAACCAATATGGCTTTCGAAAAGGCAGTTCTACTGTATTGGCTTGTTTTGAATTAGTCAAAACTATCACTGAAAGCATCAATAATAAGATCCCTGTGCCAATAATGTCATCATTTCTTGATATGAGCAAGGCATTCGACCTTGTCAATCAAAATATACTTTTAGATAAGCTTTACAATTATGGCATTAGAGGTCCAGCACTTGATTGGATAAAAAGTTATTTGGAAAATCGACCACAATGCACGGAAATAGTTAAGTTTAAAAAAACACAAAATATACCAATTAAAGAGAAGTTTAGATCCACATTCAGAAATTGCAATGTGGGTATTCCTCAAGGAAGTATACTTGGACCACTCCTATTTTTATTATATATTAATGACCTTCCTAATTCAACTGAACACAAAACCATAATGTTTGCTGACGACACTACTTTAATTATAAAATGTGACGATAAAGATAAATACGAAGGTGAAATAAACAATTCTCTACGCGATGTTGTCGATTGGATGGATGCAAATGATTTGCGTGTTAACTTAGACAAAACAAAATTCATCCAATTTTCATGTTACAATTCTAATCAGATGCCGATTACACTAAATTATAATAGAGACATAGTCGAAAAAGTAAACCACCACAAATTTTTGGGTATTGTTATAGATGAGCACTTGAACTGGAAGACACACATTGACCAGTTATGCAGTAAATTGAACCGCTTTGCTTTTGCACTAAGACGATTGAGGCAAACCGTCTCCGTGGAAGCTTCAATTACTGCATATCATGGACACGTGTCGTCTATACTTAGTTACGGTTTAGTTATATGGGGCAATTCGGTACACATGGAACAAGCCTTTATGGTACAAAAGAAATGTATTCGTGCTATTTGCAATGCATGGGTTGATGATAGTTGCATACCATTGTTCAAAAGACTAAACATATTACCATTGCCATGCCTTTACATTCGAGATATCTGCGTATTTGTAGAATCGCATCCGGAATTTTGGCAAGAAAGAAGCGAAGTAATTTTGAGGGTAACTCGACCTAATATCATGAATAGAATATATCAGCCTAGATGCTACAAGGATATGTATAAAAAAAATATTTTTAACATGTGTATTTACTTATTCAATTACTTACCAGCTAACATTAAATCATTAAAAGGAAGAGCGTTTAAAAAAGGACTGACAAAATGGTTACTAGAGCATTGCTTTTACTCTATATCGGAGTATAAAGACTTCAGTAAGCGGAAAAAATAATATTGGAACTTATGAAATTGTATTAATTAAAATTTATTGTGTTTTCAATTGTACCCATGTAAATCATATTTTAATAGATTATTAATTTGACTACCTACATATAATTTTGCATGCCTTAGTTTAGGTTGGATACATGATACTAATTATGCAATTCACATCTTATGTACTGTATTTGAGCAAATAAATTATTCTTATTCTTATTCTTATTCTAAAACTGACGTCATTACAACAGAGTTATATAGTGTCCACTGCTTAACGTTTGCGAAAAATGTAAAATTTAAATGCATTTTATGGCACTTATCTATTGAATAAACATTTTGTGTTTTTGAAAGTGGTTTGTTAGCAGTATGGCATGGATCCGTGCTTGACGATATTTCGCTGTTTAATATTTATAATTTTTTTTTGTAGCGAATTTTATAAATAATTTAGATTATACATTTTTTGGTTTAATTTTCATACAAAACAGTGTTGTATAAAATATTTTAAAGGTAAATTTAGAGGTATGTGTGTGATTTTTTTCTATCAAGCTAAAAATCTTTGGATATTGTGTGTGTCTGTAGAAAAGCCTCACGAAGCCTATGTAAATTTTTTGAAAACTGATAAAAACGAAAAATGGCCACTTTTGGCAATGTGCGAAGAAAACCTTCACGTTCTCACTTTAAACTGTAAACAGTAGTTCATAAAAAAGTTTGAAGTTATTCTACAGGGGCTTACTAGAACAAAATTGTAAATGATATCTTGGTTTCCTTTCAAATAATTTATTTCAAATAGGAACAGAACTAGACTACGGAAATTCTACATACACTAAGAACCATCTGACAGTTTTTTGAAGAAATGTGCCATCACCTTTTTTTTTAATGAAAAGGGGTTAAGTATGTAATATAACATTATTTATTGGTTTTAATATGTCGCTGATTGCTTATAGATTGTTTATCTTCAACTATAGGTACTCAGTCCACCGGGTCTCAGTAGCTACTGCATCACAAAATGAGGTGCTTCATGAGTTGGAGAGTTCCCTGAACCTGGATATGTGGGAGCATGGCGTTCCAGGAGAGAGGGACTTCATCATTATGGTTTCTCCTGAAAATCTCGCCGCCTTCGAGGAGAATCTTGATGGGAATGGTATTTCCCATTCCGTTCACCACACTGATGTGGCCAAGTAAGTTTTTCCACCACTACTTGCTTCTGGTGAAGCAAAACATGGTGAGGAAACCTGCACAACAAGCTCACTAGTGTGTAATAAAACAGGCCAAGTGCGAGTTAAACTCGCATAGAGAGGGTTCCGTACAATTAATTGAATTATTATAGGTTTTCCTGTAATCTACAAACAATTAACTATATATTGTATTTTTTTCAAAATTTTAGGCTCAGTAGTTTCGGAGATCAGGGGGGGGGGGGAATGGTAAACTTTTGTCTTCTTTTATTAATAAAATCAAAACTATTTATTTTAGAATTATAACAAAAATATATTTGAGATCCTCATAACGAGCCCTTTTATTTGATATATGACACAGTAAGGTTTGCAAAACTTTTTTTCCTAATTTGTCCCACAAAAATGACCCTTATTTTAAAAATATATTTAATTACTTTCCACATGTGTGTTTGGGTCATTGGATTACACCATCCTACCAAATTTCATCTGATTCGGTCCAATAGATTCGGAGCAAATTGCCTGTGACAGACGGACAGACAGACGCACGAGTGATCCTATAAGGGTTTCGTTTTTTAATTTTTTGTACGAAACCCTAAAAATGACTGTTGTCAATAGATTACAGTTATTGAGGTACGTCTAATGCCTTAAGGCAACTCGAAAAATATAAGAACAGGGTTAGCTATTTTCGATAAGAAGAAGACCTTTTACCTAAATATGTCAGCGGTAACGCTTCAGAGCCCGGGGTCCGCTACCTACCCTAGGTGATTTGACGATGTTACTGGTTTTACACAGAGCGACTGCCGTTTGACTTTCGCAATCCAAAGGGCAGACCAGAACCAGTCCTAGGATAGGTTAAATAAACGGTAGATAGCGTTCGGGAGCCACAGCTTTGAGTGCCTTCCGAAGCACGAAATCATCTTTCATTTCGGATAAGCAGGTGATTCAAGCCTGTAATATCCTAACCAGACTGGAAACAACTTTTTACAAAGTATGCATCCCAGTGGAATTTGAACCCATGATCTCCGGATCACGAGGCAAACACCTTGACCACTGGACCACGGAGGCAGTCGGAGGTCATAGGTAAACATGTATGGTGCTATCTGACTGAGACGTCAGCGAAAAATTAAATAAAGATACGTTTCGCGTCCGTGACCAAGTCTCGTTACTGGTAGTAGCGAATACAATGACTTCTTTCAGAGTTCTTGAGGAATATGATGTCCAGCTCGAAGCATGGAGGAGTTTGAGGAACTCCAGAATCGTGCCGTTTGAAAACTACCCCCGATATGCTGAGGTAAATACGAACTTTTCTTTATAAAAAAAAAACACACACACACGTACACAGTTGTACTCCAAATCTTTTCTACTACTGACAGCAAGGCTTTGGAACTCGCTTCCTACTGATGTAAAGATGGCACCTTCACTGAATTCATTATCAAAATCCTCTCTGGTTGCGTCACACTCGGACTGAATTAAGTACTTATCTGTAATATTTTTTGGATATGTATGCATGTAAGATGTATATTTATGCATAGTTAATATATGTGTAATTTTATATGTATTTATGTATGTAAGTATATATGTAAGTATAATTTTATACATAGTTTTTGTATGTACCTGCTTCTACCTTATAACAGAGTAAATATCCTCTCAATCTATCGCAGGTTGACTGGAAGAGATCCCTACATGGGATAAGTTCGCCTTTGTATATTTGCTCTTTCGTATTATGTTGTATTTTATACTTTAATTTATTTGGTACAATAAAGATATTAAAAACAAACAAAAAACCGGTCAAGTTCAAGTCGGACTCGTACATTAAGGGTTCCGTACCTCCGTACAATTGGCTTTAACATGAGTTAACAAGAGTTAATGCTTACAAAGATCGAGTTAAACACGCTGAAAAAACACGTTTCCTGTATGACGACCCCCTTCAATTTTTAACTTTATGTTTTTATTTGATGTTATAGCGAACATAGTAATACATAATCGGTGAAAATTACAAGTTGCTAGGTATTAAGGTTTAAGAGATACACCCTGTGACAGACGGACGGACAGACAGACAGCGGAGTCTCATCAGTAATCATCATCAGGTCTTTCTGGTCTCCACTGCAGGAGCACGACCCTCTCTGTACTGCCAGAACCATACTTAGTCAGAGCAGCCAGAAGATTTGGCCTACACTCTCCATTCTGGCCAGACGGGATGGAGAGGTCTCACTGATGTCCAAGCTTTGTTTAGCTTGTATTTCCTAAGTCACCTTTTACCACATCCACGGGATGACTTGGAGTGATTCTATTCTACTCTGCCGGAAACCACACGGCAGTCTCAGTAATAGAGTGCCGTTTTCACCCTTTGAGTACGGAACCCTAATAACGTAGAATGTGTAAGCTGCTTCTGTTCTTTTCAGCAGGAGGGACTGATCTGCTTGGCTCGCTCTTTGACGAATTCGTAGTTTTTATTGTATTATTTATGTTTTTTTGCTCGTTCTAAAGCATTACGAAAGGTGCCTTAAATCGTTCGTGCGTTGCGTTACGTGGCGTTTGCTTGAAGAAAAGAAAGAAGAGAATGTGAAGTTTTCTTCGCACATTAGCCAAAAGTGGCCGTTTTTTGCAAATGTGCGAATAAAAGCTCCACGTTCTCACTTTAAACTGTAAACAGTAGTTCATAAAATAGTTTGAAGGGTTATCTAGGGGATAATGGATATAGATTACAGGAAATAGGAACAGAGGAAGGCCTAAGAAAAGGTGGATGGAGTGCGTTAAAGACGATATGGATAAAAAGAATGTAACAAGTGCCTTGACAAAAGATAGAAGAAAATAGAAAAGACTCACATGCTGTCCGGGACAGCATATGAGTCTTTTCTTCTTTCCCACGTAAAGTGGGATAAGGTGAGGAAGAAGAAGAAGAAGAATGGAGAATTTTTAAACTTATATTTCCGTTTCCTTTCAAATAATTTATTTCAAATGGGGGCAGCACTAGACCCCGAAAACTTCATGTATCTGTAAATATCAGTGTAAAATTTGCATGAAAAAGTGCCTGCGGAAGCCTATTGTGATTTATTTTATTTTTATTTATTGATTTTCAAGGGGAGCCAACAGTTTTACTTTAGATTTTATGATTTCAATACGGTTTTCCAGGTTGACGAATATCTGGAGAGTCTAGCAGCTCAATACCCGGATTTGGTGACGTTGGTCAACGCTGGGCCCAGTTATGAAGGTCGAGCTGTCAAGTATGTGAAGGTAATTCAGAGATATTGAAGGTATATATAGATTCCGCAATGAAGTATCTGTGTGTGTGCCTTTAAGTAGCCCGACACTAGTGTATAAGAGGGAATGGTCACCTAATGATACAAAAGGGGAGACGGAAAGGCCAGTCGAGGTGAAGTCACAAATGAGAAAGACTTTTCATAAATAAAAAATAAAAAAAAATATTTAGGTAGGTTTATAAGAACCTGAAGATTTCTCAAGCTTTATGATGATTCCTATATGTTATACACGGGTAACTTACGTAAAAAATCAGCTACTGGCCGACATGTTTCGACCTCATCCGGAGGTCGTCATCAGGGTGAATCGCGATGCATCACGAAGACGTCCCGAACCACACTAATTTAGCGGTGCGTCGCCCGCTGCGTTCGCAATGACAGTGCGGTGGTTATTGGGGGACTTTATGATAATGCTGCAATCTCAGGCAAAGCATGTTAAAAGCTGTTTTCTTTTCTAGATATCAACGACGAATTTCACAGATACCTCTAAGCCCATCTACTTCATGGATGCCACGATCCACGCACGAGAGTGGGTGACCACTCCTGTGGCGCTGTATGCGATACACAGGCTGGTGGAAGACCTCATGGCTGAAGAGAGAGACCTGCTGGAAGACATCGACTGGATCATACTGCCGATAGTTAATCCTGACGGCTATGAGTTCACTCACACAAACGTATGTGATAATACAATGCACATTCTAACACTTACAAATAAATCATTGATATCTATTGAATAATGCAATGTATTTTGATTCTTGCGACTAGGTACTGGTACATAGTGATATAGCCACAGTTAGCGGCAGTTCATAAAATAATTGAAAGGGCTATCTAGTGTCTAAAATTGACAAATATTGAAATTTTCACCATATTTACGAGTAAACAATTTATTTCAAATGAGAGCGCCGCTTCTGCTTGGTACGAGTATTCACCTTAATGAAATATATCACTCCATGCGCTTCTGGAGAAAAAGAAAAAAAACCTTGAATATATCAGCTGCTTCTCTTTCCGCGTATGGGTGAAGGGCTTTTACAATCTTCGCAGGAAGAGAAGTAGCTGGTACATTCTATGTTTTTTTTATTCCAGACCATCATGGAAGAAAGTACTGAAGCACTGAAGCCTCTATGCTAAAGAATACCTAAATAGTGATTGAAATGTAGTGGTGACCTTCGTGGTGTAGTGATTAACACGCCACTCCGGAGGTTTTAGGTTCGATCCCTAGCCAGGGCAAGTTGGAAAATGGCCTTTTTGTGTAGTCTACCCTTGTACGGTCCTTAGGGTTTTATTCCAAAATAAAACTCAGCGTTACAAGGAAAATCATTAAAGTTCAGTCTCGTCTTGTATCTTGTATAGTCGTCTTCCGCTTCGTCTGTTTTTTATCCTTTGTCAAGTTAAAGTCCACGGTCAGTCAGTAAAGAAGCTGGACTTCTATATATGTATTTATTATAAAATATAGTGTCATTGGCTTAGTATCCCATAATCAAGGACGATTCATACTCCATGGCCATAATACAGGTTTAATTTGGGGTTAGCTCAGTAGTCCCTTAGTTTAGGGCTAGCTCAAGCAATTTGATTTGTCATTATCTATTTATTTATTTCAGGAGCGCCTCTGGAGAAGAACTCGGTCCTTCAACGCCAACGTCAGCGAATGCTACGGAGTGGACGCGAACCGCAACTTCGACGTATCCTTCAACACCCTCGGCGTGTCTTCCGATCCTTGCTCCAATACCTATCCGGGAACAGAGCCCTTTTCGGAACCAGAAACCAGATATGTTCGGGACATCATGTTCGAGTACCTGGAGAGGATCCAGCTGTACCTGAATATACATAGCTACGGGAACTGGGTGCTTTATGGATTTGGTGATACTAGCTTGCCGTCTAATAGTATGCAGGTAAGTAAGGGTTAGCACGCACCGAACGGACTGCCTCCGTGGTCTAGAGGTCCAGGCGTTGGCTTGTGATCCCGGAGGTCGTGGGTTCAAATCCCACTGGGAAGCATACTTTGCAAAAAGTTTCCAGTTGTTTCCAGACTGGTTAGGATATTGCAGGCTTGTGTCGCCTGATTATCCGAAAAGAAAGATTCAGTGCTTCGAAAGGCACGTAACCTTAGGCACGTAAGGCCGAACGCCATCTAGCGTTTGTAAACCTATCCTAGGAATGGTTCTGGTCTACCCTTTGGGTTGCAGACGGCAGTCTGTGTAAAAAACCTCGTCAAATCTCCTAGAATAGGTAGCGGACCCCGGGCTCAGAAGCGTTACCACTGAGGATGCAACCGGGAAAAGCTCTGACGATGATGACACACCGAACGTTACATTGCTAACGCAGGCTTGAGCATCTGCTAGTCGCCCATTGACATCGGAAGCAAAAACGCGCAGTTGCTTTGAAAGATATTCGCGCGCACAAGAGCTATGCTCTTGTCGGTGGAGTATGAGGGCGGGCCACGCGCGGGCGCTGCATCTATGAGAGCACGCGACGTGTTTAGTCTATTTATCTCTAACACAAACTCTAAAAATTTAAAGTATCTTGTTAATGCCATTATAAGGATCGAGTTAAAAACCCTAAAAAAAACACGTTTTTTGTATGACGACCCCTTTAATTACCCGAATGCGGCAAAACCGAAAAGGAGGGTATATGAGTATGCGTTTGACCTGTATGTTTGTCCCTTTAATTCTATGTTTCCTAGTAACTACTAAACGGCTAAACCGATTTTAATAAATTATACATGGTTGGTTATTAAAATTATTGGAAATCAAAATGGCGGATTTTAGGCGCCAGATAGCGCGGCATAATTTTTCCTTTTCTTTTGAAAACCTATCGAGTGAGGTATCAAATTAAAGGATTTTATTCAAGTATTACAGAAATATATGCAACATATGTTTAAATGAAATTTGGAATAAGAAATGCTAAAAAACAACGATTTTTATGTCCGGTTCTATGTTGTCTAGTAACTACTAAATGGCTAAACTGATTTTAATAAATTATACATGGTTAGATGCGTTTTAACCACTAGAGTAACATTTGATATATTAAAATTATTGGAAATCAAAATGGCGGATTTTGGTGCCAAATTGCACGGCATAATTTTTTTTTTAAACCTATCGAGTGGGGTTCCAAATTAAAGGATTTTATTCAAGGATTACAAAAACTTATATGTTTAAATGAAATTTGAAATGAAAAATGCTAAAAAACAACATAATATATAACATCGCTTCGCCAAGCGTATTCCCGGTTGCGTCTCACCTTACCACAGAAGACAGTAAGTGCTTAGGCGTAGGTAAGTAGTACTGTTGTATCACGCAGTCGGGTATTTTGTGTTTTTAATAATTACTTGTTTTTAACTTTATATTATTTTTAGTATTTGTTGTTATAGTGGCCACAGTTTTACTTACATAATCGGTGAAAATTTCAAGTATCTAGCTATAAAGGTTTAAGAGATAGAGCCTTGTGACAGACGGAGAGTGGGTATAATATAAGACGAAACCCTCTGTTGGGGTCCTCAAATCAATGAGGTGAGTAGGAAGTTATTTATTGCACTTCACTCCCTGAGAAGACTACAACACATTCTTCCTATAAATACGAATGCAATGTTAGCCCGTTCACTCTTGATCCCTCTTTTAGATTATGCTGATATCGCGTATTTGGATCCTACAGAGGAACTATTAGATAAATTAGAACGCCTGCAAAACGTATGCATCAGATACGTCTATGAACTTCGAAAATTCAAAAGTATATCGGAATTTCGTGGAAAACTTAACTGGCTACCTATTAGAAGCCGTCGTAACTACCACATTATCTCTCTTCTTTTCAATGTTCTCTTTATTTCTTCCTGTCCTAATTACCTTAGTGAAAAGTTCTCCTTTCAGAAAATTGACAGCCGTCTCCGCTCCGCTAACAGTATTCGTCTTAATATACCTGCTCATGCTTCGCAGTCTTATTCAAAATCCTTCTCTGTGATGGCAGCCCACCTATAAAATTTGCTCCGTTTGCATACCAAAATGCATCATCCTTATGTTTCTTCAAAACAAAATTTTGAATTCCTTTCAGGATTCGCGAGTTTCTTTGAGCTCCCTAATTTCTTTTTCTTGTTTATATATTTATATATATATATATATATATATATATATATATATATATATATATATATATATATATATATTGTACATCTTAGTACAATATATATATATACAAACACATATTAGTTAAATATTCCTCTCAATTACTGGCCGGTTGACTGGAAGAGATCCCTATATGGGATATTACCTAAGTCCACCGTTGTATGTTTACTTTTCTGTTTTTGTATTTGCTTCTCTTTTGTGTATGTCGTAATGAGGGTAGATACTCGTAGATGGCCAATTATTAAAAATGGGACGGTAAGGTCAGCACGCCTCCTCGCGCAGAACTATGAGAAACTTCCTTGTGCAACCTCATCACAGCTTAAACTAACTCTCTAGCCCGCTCAGTTATCCTGTGCCCACAGGGCTTACCGTCCAGGTGAAATAGACTTATTATACGTACACAACAATGCAATAGTGGGGTTTAACGACTTTTATTATTTAAACTGCTCACGTGGCGCCACACGCCACGTGTTAACTACTATCCCGATATGTACAATAAATCTTTATAAACAAACAAACAAACGGACGGACAGACAACGAAGTCTTAGTAATAGGGTCTCGTTGGCACCCTTTTAGTACGAAACCCTAAATAGTAGAGGAGTTATGACGTCATCTTTTTTTTCAATGGTATTTTTGTTACATTGTTATTTTTTGTGATATTGGTATCAAATAAAAGGGCTGTCTTTATGGAAGTATTCGCATGTATTAGTTTCTCCTGCTTTCAAGCCATTGAAAATTAGCATGTTAATATAGCTTATTATCTGGATTAACATATAAGATAATATTTGTCTCGGAAAAATTTGCGGTTCCTGATGGATTATCAAAAATCATTCAACTCTAGGTTTCTACAAAAATAATATAAATATAATCAAATATCCAATCTCTAGTTTTAAGGTTTCCGTACTCAAAGGGTGCCAACTCTATTACTGAGACTCCGCTGTCTGTCTGTCACAGGGCTCTATCACTTAAACCGATAATGTATAACTATGGCCGCTTTAACAACAAATATTTACACAAAATTGGATAAAGAAAAAAATTAAAGGGGATCGTCATACAAGAAAAGTATTTTCTCAGCGTTTTAAAACATTGTATGGAGGGACGGAACCCTTCACGAATAAATCCGACTCGCAATTGACAGTTTTTTTATAAAAATTACTAATATTACACCTGATCCTCCTTTCTTTAGGTGTTCCATGTCGGAGCAGCTATGGGGGCCGCGATAGACGCCCGCAAGCTGCCCCAAGCCTCTTACTACAGAGTCGGCAACAGCGCCATGTTACTATACGCCACTTCAGGAAGCGCCCAGGATTATGGCCAGGTACTGTGAAATAAACTTTCATCATCATCATGATCAGGTCTTTTTAGACCCCATTGCAGAATCACGACCCTCTCTGCATGTACTACCAAAGCCATATATGCCGGGAACCACACGGCATGGATACCTACCTATGTTTTCCTTTTCCAGCATCGGCTTCGGCAACTTCGTCCCCTGCGAGAGAGTGCAACTCGCCTACTTCTGAAACAGGCGTGATAATATGTATGTGGAGTTGCGTTCTCTCGCCGAAGCCGATGCTTGAAAAGGAAAACATAGGTAGGTATCCATAGCCATGCCGTCCCAAGTCTCCAAGTCTTCCCGTGGATGTCGTAGAGGGCGACTTAGGGAAACACAAGCTAAACAAAGCTTCAATGAGACCTCTCCTGGCGAGCGTGGAGAGGGTAGGTCAAATCCTCTACTGCTTTGGCTTATTAACCAGAGCAGCAGAGGATTTGGCCTATATTTGTGGCTCTGGTAGTACAGAGAGGGTCGTGCTCCTGCAATGGAGACTAAAAAAGACCTGATCATGAATATGTATGTAAGTAGAGACGTGATTAAGTTTCTTGTTTCAGTCAATCGGCATTCCGTTTTCGTACACTTTGGAGCTGCCCGGCTACAGCTACTGGTTCCAGGTGCCCCCAGCGTACATCCAGCAGATCAACGCGGAGACCTGGGCCGGCATCGCGGCCTCCGCCCGGCTCGCACGCTCTTACTATAGAGCCAGACCTTAAATACAGGATGACTTTTTATCCACTGGCAAAATTTTTGGAGCATGTTCAGTCCATGATACTGAACTACTTTCTATAAAAAAGGTTATTAAAAATCGATAAAAGCTTTTCGCCCTGCCATACAAAATCCGTTTGGCTGAGCGCTGATTTGTATGGGAGGACGAAAATTTTTTATTGATTTTTAATAATTTTTTATAGAAAGTAGTTCAGTATCATAAACTGAACTTGCTCCAAAAAATTTTGCTAGTGGATAAAAAGTCAGCCTGTATATAATAGGGATGATGAATTGATGACAGGATCAGAAAAATTATTCTTATTAGTCCGTTGGTTAGATTATCCCAAAATAATGTACCCACATTTTTCAGTTTATCAAAAAAGTAAAAATGCACAAAGATACAGAGTATCTAAGTATCAGAGTGGGGACTTGTGACGTCACCGCTGTGTTAACATCGTACGAATCCGTGACGACATGCGAAATTTAAATGCGCTGCGCTGTATCTTCGTCATTTATTGTTTCTCAAAGAAAAGAAAAAATATGTGTACAATTTTTTTTAATAATCTAACCGATGGGCCAATATCAAATTTTCAGTTTCAATTATTAAATACACACCCATTAATTAAAATTTTTTTTTTTTCACCAGTCCGCCGCTCTGGGACGTTCTGAGTTCGATCCCCAGCCAGGGCAAGTTGGAAAACGGTTTCTTTTTCAAATTGTTCTGGGTCTTGTGTGTTGGGATCTAGGTACCTATATGTGTCTTCTTCATCCAAGCGCGTTTTCGGTTGCATCTTCAGCTGTGCTGCTTCAGACTCCGGGGTGCACTCTCCCGCTTTTTCGTCTTCAAATATTACAAGCAGTCAATGATCACCCAAGGCACAGCCAAAGGATGCCAACCTTGCGTTGGAGAAGCTATTTTTTTACGACCGGCTGCCTGCCTGACGTCAACCCTTTTTAAGGATGTATTTGGGCGAAAATTTTACAACCTCGTTATCGTTAAGGGTTCCTTGGGAAAGAAATTTTAGCACGAGTTGTTTATGCTTCTACCTTTAGTCGCCTCTTACGACATCCACAGGAAGAGATGGAGTGGTCCTATTCTAACCCGGAACTACAGGGGTGTGTATGTGTATTTATTATAAAATATAAAATCATTGAGTTAGTATCCCATAATATAAGTTTTAACTGTCTTTGGCGTTTGCTTAATCTATGTATTTCAGTGAATATACCACTATCAGAAAAGCAAAATATGCAACATTTACGTTTACTTGTGTAGTTCCCGCCCGGTAAAGTAGAATAGGATCACTCCAAATCCGTGGAAGGCGACTTAGGAAACACAAGCTAAACAAAGCTTATATCAGTGAGACCCATGTGAGACCCCTCCAACTCGTCTGGTCAGCGTGGAGAGTGTAGGCCAAATCCTCTGACTGCTCTGGCTAATATATGACTCTAGTAGTACAGAGAGAGTCGTGCTCTAGCAGTGGAAACTAAAAAAAGACTTGATGATGACGTTTACTAGGAAGACATATTTTCCAGTTTGATTAGGTTGAAAAATCAAATGACAAAATCGATTTGGATAAAAATTATAGTTATAGTAATTATAAGATAGTGATCTAAAAGTTTAAACTTTCAAACTAATCAATGATTTTCCCAATTGGTTTATAAAGATTCACCAAAGTAATTCGCCTCAGCATACTTTCTAACTCATGTCAATCTACCTTATGTACATTATGAATACAGTACATCGTTACAAGTCGGATTTCAGTACTCATACCGGAGTTATTAGTTATTTAGAGAGACGGTAATAAACATCCAAAAAAAATCAAATTGTTAGGTAATCTCCTTATTTGAAGTTGATTAAAAATTAACAAAAAGATTTGTTTTTGTTTAATTCGCGTGCTATTCTTCTTTTTCATCTGTGCTGCTTCGGCGTCCGGGGTGCGCTTTTCCACTTTTTCCTCTCCAAATATAACACGCGTGTCAATGGTCACAAAAGAATGCCAAAGACCATGCGAAGTAGAAGAAATAGCCGGAACAGATTAAATGATTTGGGTATAGCTTTACAACCGGCCGCCTGCCTGACTTCAACCCTCTCTGGGAATGTATTTGTGCGAAAAGTTTTACAAGGGGCCGTCGTCCGACGTTAACCCTATTTAGTAATGCAATTTTAGCACGAGATGTTTGTGCTTAGTCTTTAAGTCGCCTCTTACAATATCCACAGAAAGAGATGGAGTGATCCTATTCTTACCTGGAACCACACGGGGGAACCAATTTACTAATTATATCTTTACACGCATATCAATAAATCATATTTTTTGGTTCACTAAGTAAATTGCGAAATATTTTCTCGGGAGCTGAACGAATAGTGTTATTTATGTAAATTTTACACGGAATCAAATTAAAATTCGACTTGGTCTCAGACCTAACACTAGACGTCGCTAGGTATCTCCTTCCTTTTTTTCGTATAAGTGCCTAACATGTAATTTTTGAAAAGAGCCTCAATTAGATTCTATGCTGCTTCTTCTTCTACTAATCTATCTATATGGTGCTAATAAACCAGTTAAAAAAAAAACAAAAAAATAATAATCGATAAGTGCCATAAAAATGCATTTTTACATTTTCAGATATCCCGTGTAATTTGGCGAAAATGTTGAAGCATTGGACAATCGACAGAACTATACTTGTAGTTCTGTGAGAGCAGTAGACCTCGCGAGCTCTTACAACCATTCAATGTCCGACACTACCCTTTCTCGTGGCTTAGCAAAGCCATTTTAGGAACTAGTCCTCATCATCATCCGAGCGTCTTCCCGGTTGCATCTTCAGCGGTAACACTTCAGAGCCCGGGGTCTGCTACCTAACCTTAGGTGATTTGACGAGGTTACTGGTTTTTACACAGAGCGACTGCCGTCTGACCTCCGCAACCCAAAGGGCAGACCAGAACCAATCGTAGGATAGTTTTAAACAAACGCTAGATGGCGTTCGGGATCCTCAGCTTTGCGTGCCTTCCGAAGCACGGAATCATCTTTCGTTTCGGATAATCAGGTGATTCAAGCCTGCAATATCCTAACCAGACTTGAAACAACCTTTCACAAAGTATGTTTCCAGTGGGATTTAAACCCACGTCTCCCAGATCATAAGGCAAACGCTTTGACCATTGGACCACAGAGGTAGTCATTTCAGGAACTAATCTCTTCACAAAGTCTACTTTGTCGATAAGGAGTTAGTTAGGTACTTAGATATTTATTGTCAAGTAAAAATAAACGTTATTTTATTTCATTGCAATCCATCCATATCTATACTAATATTATAAAGCGGAAGAGTTTGTTTGTTTGTTTGTTTGTTTGTTTAAACGCGCTAATCTCAGGAACTAATGGTCCGATTTGAAAAATTCTTTTTTTGTTGGATAGTCCATTTATAGAGGAAGGCTTTAGGCTATATAACATTCCGACAACCACGCGAACGAAGTCGCGGGCACAGCTAGTTCATTATAACGTTACAGCAAACTTCCCGTGTCCACTTTAAAAAAAATGTTACCTACACCATATTGTGTAGAATTAAGTCCTTAGTGTGCTTTCAAATTGGATTGAAATCCGTCAATAAGTACAGATTCTAAAAGAGACTAAAAGAGTTAAATAAACCAAAGAACCTATGTGCCAATTTTGGTCATTGTTGAAAAATGCGACTTACAGGCGAGAACAGACAGACGGACAAAAGCGTTTTAGCCCAATCTAAAAACTGAGACGCTTCGCTCGCTTGGTCAGTGAACAAACATACAAACAATTTTCTTTCTTATCGACAGTAATGCAGTGCGGAAAATTAATGTAAACGGTAACATTCTAGCATGTAATATACTCGGACCAAGATTGCAGTGTTAGATACGTGTTTGGTTCAAAAACATGGTGTCAGTTTGTGTGATTTTAGTAACAGTTGCCCTTGGGGTGGTCAATGCTGGAAGACATGACAAGTACAGCAGGTAATACAATACAATACAATATTTATTACACAAAAAACATACATATTTTAATAATAACCGATGGCCGATTGGGCAAAAAAGTTCTCGGATGGCGACCACGTACTGGCAAGCGAAGCGTTGGACAACCACCCACAAGGTGGTTAGACGATGTGACTACGGTCTCTGGAAAGCGCTGGACGCAGGCCGCTCTAGATCGGTCATTTTGGAAATCCTTGGGAGAGGCCTACAATGGACGTTATGCGACTGAAATGATATTATATAAAAAGATCTCCGTGGAAACATTGTCGAGGCTACTGTGCTCACTGGATGTAGTCAAGGGGAAACTGTTTTCATTCCTCGCATACCATTGATACCCTCAGAGTATCCATTTGAGGTCAAGATTGCAGTTTCCCCTTTAAGTAAGCTTCGCAATGACCATAAATAAAGCCCAAGGGCAGTCATTGCAAGTTGCTGGGATAGATTTAAGATCATGTTCCAGAGTGAGTTCTGCTAATAGTCTCATAATCCTTTCTTTGTCCCAATGCTACTTCCGTGAATGTTTATAAAGAAATACTTCGGTAGTAGAAAATGCATTTTTAAATGAACATAGGTATTTTTTCTTCCACAATAACCTTTACATAAAAGTTACCAGCTAAATTAAAAAACTATAAATAGGTATAGGAAGGTTATCGGTTTCGTTTTGCTCGGTTATTGAAAATAGGATTCAAGCCGCGGGTAAGCTAGAATTATGAGATATTATGAGAATAAATGAAGAACCTTCCAGTGACTGCCTCCCGGTCCAGTGGTCAAGGCGTTTGCCTTGTGATCCGGAGGTCATGGGTTCAAATCCCAAAGCTTCTTTATAGCCAACGCTATACAAGTGTTGACTCAAAGAAGCATTCGAAAACACGCGCTCTGATGCGTTACCGCTGAGGATGCAACCAGGAATACGAGAGGATGATGATGAACAAATGGAGAACTTTGGTAGGTACTCCGTGCACCGGGTCACCCCAGCCGTGGCATCTCACAGCTGGCTGGTGCACGCGCTGGTCCGCCAACTGCGCCTGGATGTCTGGCGGCACGGCCTGGCCGGCGAGACTGACTTCCTGGTCATGGTGCCTCCGGGGAAAGTATACTCCTTCGTGAAGCATCTGGACGCGAATGGTATACAGCATTCGGTTCGCCATCCAGATGTGGGCAAGTAAGTATGGCGGTGATCCCACTGCCCCGCGCACCGTCGCGGAGCGCGGGGCGGCAGATTTCAACATTGTATGTAAGTATCTCAGTTTGTATAGAAAACACGTCTAGTCCAACCCACTGAAAACGCGTCAACGCGCGGGAGGGCGTCCCACGCGCTGATTCTGCCAGTCTGCGCAGCCGCATGGAAACACATTGCTCCGCAGTACCGGCCGTGTTTTTATGTACAAAGGACAAAGAAAAAAGAACTCTACGGCACTCATTCAAGATGCTTTCTTGAATGAGTTCGGTATCCATTCTCTACGACGATCAACTGTAAAGTGAATATTTAGCGCGGGGCCGTCGAGGCAGATCTGCGCCTCTGTCACCGCGCGCGGAATCTGCCGATCCGCACACCGCGGCGGGACGCGTTTCGAGTGGGGGAACCGCCTATTAGTTATTGATATATACAGCATTACAATGCTGGTTATAGTTTCCGGCAAACAACTTGAAGAAAAATGGCGGCTATGCGCACACTTTTCCCTACGGCTTCGCCATCTTTGTTCAATTTGTTTGCCGGTAACTATATTGCCGTGTGGTTCCTAGCAGAGTAGAATAAGACTACTCCAAGTCTTCCCTGTAGATATCGTAGAAGGCGACTTTGGAAACACGATCTTAACAAAGCTTATAAACACCAAAGAGACCTATTCAAACCATCTCACCACCGTGGGAAGTGTAGACCAAATCCTCTGACTGCTCTGGCTAATATATGGCTCTGGCAGTACAGAGAGGGTCGTGCTCCTGCAGTAGAGATTAAAAAAGACCTGATGATGATGATGTCAATGCTTGGAACAATATCTAAATTAAAATTATGTGATGTAAAATTTCACCACGAGTGAGATTGGAACCCACGCCCCTCACATCTGTACTGTAAGTGCACTTCCAATTGTGCTATCGTGAATTCGAATCACCCTAAAGAATTTCTTCATCACATATTATTACTTACGCATTTTCTTCTTTTATTTCTTAGACAGATTTTTATTTCCAGAAAAAGTTTAAATTAGCTCACGTCAGAACTCAGCACCTTTTCGTTTAGATACCTAGACAACCATTGCAGGCCAATTTCGTTCTTATTACTTATTAACTGAATTTACCATTCCGAGTGGCCGCCACGTGCGTAGTAATATTGTAGGTATATTCGATACCTAAACGGGGATTGATATAGGCCTAGTTATAGGTAATGCTCTCAGACCACTAAACCACTGCCGCTTCGTCCCATTGAATGTATTTCAGACTTCTTAAGCATAGCGACGAGCAACTGGCGGCGTGGCGGCGCGGCAGAAACCTCACAGCCGCTCCCTTCGACGACTACCCGCGATACGCCGAGGTGAGTTCGAGCCATGAAATTCTGGTCCGAGAGCTGGCACGAACTTTTGGGTAGGTATTTGAGGCAAGTTGAAAACTTGTCACATACCTCTCCTATTATACCCCAACACCAAAGCTAAAGCAACCTATACATTACTAAAAGTTTTTTTTATGTTGTAGTTTAATGTTTATGGAATAAAAAAATCAATAAGCCACACGATTTAGTCGGGGCTTTGATATTGCCAGACGCGTGCAAAAGTATTTTTCAAAAAAATATAAGAAAGGTATTTGAGGTATTATTACTTATAACTAAAAAATAAGATTCTTAAAAAGACAGGTCATTTTGATCAGATTTTCTACCTGCCAGGTCAATCTTAATAAATCAAAATGGTTTAGCCCCGCTACTCACCAGCCAGGTCTGCAGTTCCGTGTTGGGGTATAATAGGAGAGGTATGTGACAAGTTTTCAACTTGCCTCAAATACCTACCCAAAAATTCATGCCAGCTCCGATCTATTCTCACATTGCGTAGTTTTGCATTCTTGCTTTTCAAATCTTGTAGGTTAGCCGTGTGGTTCCCGGCAGAGTAGATAGGACCACTCCAAGTCTTCCCGTGGATGTCGTAGAAGGCGACTTAGGAAACACAAGCTAAACAAAGCTTATAAATATCAGTGCCTTTCCAACCCGTCTGGTCAGTGTGGAGAGTGTAGACAAAACCCTCTGGCTGCTCTGGCCAAGTATAGCTCTAGTAGTACAGTCGTGTTTCTGCAGTGGAGACTAAAAAGACCTGATGTATATAGCAATAAAGCTCCTTAAACAAACTGAATTCGTTGTAACTTTTGGATTTCAGGTTGAATCCTATTTGGAGAGAGTAGCCAATCAGCATCCGGGGCTGGTGACGTTGGTGAACGCTGGCCTGAGCTTCGAGGGGCGAGCTGTGAAATATGTGAAGGTACTTTAAGGCTTGTTCGGACTAGACAAGTCTTTTAGTCAAGTGGCGAGTATTTAAGTGACAACTAAACGTGTCGAATACCAAAATAAACCGGCCAAGTGCGAGTTATACTCGCGTGGAGAGGGTTCCGTACAATTGATTGAATTCTTATAGATTTTCCTGTAATCTACGAGCAATTAACTATATATTGTATTTTTTTCAAAATTTTAGACTTAGTAGTTTCGGAGATCAGGGGGGGGGGGAATAGTCAATTTTCGTCTTCTTTCATGAATAAATCAAAACTATTCATTTTACAATAATAACAAAAATATATTTGAGATCCTCATAACGAGCCCTTTCATTTGATATATGACACAGCAAGGTTGGCAAAACTTTTTTTTTTAATTTCCTAATTCGTCTCCCGAAAATGACTCTTATTTAAAAAAGATATTTATTTACTTTGCACCTATGTGTTTGGGTCAAAGGATTACAATATTCTACCAAACACCTGATTCGGTCCAGTAGATTCGGAGTTAATTGGCTGTGACAGACGGACGGACAGACAGACGGAACCCTTATAGGATCACTCGTGCAATGATCCTATAAGGGTTCCGTTTTTTCAATTTTTTGTACGGAACCCTAAAAATTGTCGAGTAGGTATATTAGTAACTAATTTATTCGAGTCGATCCATTTTAACCCCCGACAAAAAAGAGGGATGTTATAAGTTTGACGCTAATGTCTGTCGGTCTGTCTGTGGCGTAGAGCTCAAACGGATAGACCGATTTCGATGCGGTTTTTTTAATGTGAAAACAAGTTCCACTGCAGTTGTTTTTAGCTATGTTTGATGAAAATCGGTTCAGCCGTTTAAAAGTTATTGGGGGTTAACACTTGAAAGTCAGGGCTTTCTCTAGCAAATAATAGATGGCGCTACATTCGTAGCGCCAAACTACCGATGTACCGATCAGTAGTTCCGCTACTCATCACTAGATGGCATTCTTGACAGTCGGGGGTATTTTTACATTTGCCTAGCAAATAAACTTGTGTTAAATTTTTTAAATAAATAAAACAGCGAAATATCGCCGGGCACGGGTCCGGGCCTTTGTTCGCTCTCAACGATTTTTTCACTGTGTTTTATTTATTCTTAGGCCCCGTCAGTTCAGAGCCAAGAATACTGTTAGTGTTTTTGAAAAATCACTGTAATTAAACTACTACAGCTTATTCCTCAAAAATGTTATATTCACTTACAATATCCGAAACACGATTGAGCATTTTTGGCTCGATAGAAAAAATCACAAACAAACCTCTAAATGTACCTAAATTTACCTTTATAAAAGATATTACTACTTTAAATATTCGTCGAGAGCGAAGAAAGGCCCGGACCCGTGCTCGACGATATTTCAGTTTTTTTTTTTGTATTATATTTATAATTTTTTGGGTAGCGAAATTAACTAGTAATTTAGATTACACATTTTTTGGTATAATTTTTAATACTCGTGTGGTTCCGGGTCGAATAGGACCACTCCATCTCTTCCTGTGGATGTCGTAATAGGCGACTAAAGGACTAAGGACTTAGCACAAACATCTCGTGCTACAATTGCATTCCCAAGGAGGGTTAACGTCGGGCGGCGGCCGGTTGTAAAACTTTTCGCACAAATACATTCTCAAAGAGGGTTGACGTCAGGCAGGCGGCCGGTCGTAAAACTATAACCAAATCATTTAAACTGTTCCGGCTATTTCTTCTCCATTTTGCAAGGTCTTTAGCATCCTTGGTTGACCATTGACATGCATGTTATACTGGGTGGCGCAAAAGTAAAGACCCTATTTGGTTCAGCTATAACATTTTTTCTAAATTAGAAAACTAGATTTAGGTTTTTTTAAATGTATATTTGTGCCATTAAATTTCGTACCATTAGGATTTAAAGATGATGTCTTTTAAATGGTGACCTCCAGAGTTGATACACATTTGAGCCCTATTTATGACATTTTGCATAACTTGCCGTAACACTTCCTGCGATATGTTCGTTATTTCTTGACGAATGTTTTCTTTTAGAGCTGCGAGAGTCTGTGGCTTGTTCACATACACCCGAGATTTCAAAAAACCCCAAAGAAAGAAGTCTGGACTGGTCAGATCGGGTGATCTTGCAGGCCAAGGCAAATCGCCAAAACGAGAGATAACTCGGCCTGGAAAAGCGTCCCTCACTAAGTCCATAGTGTCGCGCGCTGTGTGTGCCGTAGCGCCGTCTTGTTGAAACCAGATGTGCTCCAGCCCCAATTCGTCCAAACTGGGTATCAAAAACTCTCGTAACATGGTTCTGTAGCGTTCTCCAGTGACAGTTATCGCATTGCCTCCAGCGTCTTCGAAAAAATAGGGTCCGATCACTCTGTCAACACAGATGCCACACCATACAGTAACTTTTAGTGGGTGTAGAGGTGTTTCTTGAATAATGCGCGGATTATCAGTGCCCCAGAACCGAGTATTCTGCTTATTGACATGCCCTGAGAGATGGAAATGCGCTTCGTCACTCATAACCAATTTTGAAGGAAAATCATCCTCTTCAAGGTTGAGGTTTATGACGCGCTGGCAGTAATCTAGACGAGCTCGGTGGTCAGCAGGCAGCAGCTGATGAGTCATTTGAGTTTTATACGGGAACATCTTTAAGTCTTTCACCAAAATACGCTGCAGGGTCCGTCTGGAAATGCCCAATTGCGTGGCACGTCGCCTCGTTGATGTTTCTGGACACTCTTCCACATCTTCGCGCACAGCATCGATATTTTCAGCTGAACGGCCTGTTCTTGGTCTCCCAGACTTAGGTCTATCCAATGTTGAGCCAGTTGCTTCAAGGCGTGTGGCAAAGCGTCGAATTGTGCGACCAATCGGTGCCGGACGGTGGTGAAATCGTCGACGAAATTCACGTTGTGTTCTTATCACTGATGAATTATTCCGTAAGAACATTGACACAATTATTCCACGTTCTTGGGGAGTAAAACGGTCCATGTTTATTTTCAGTGTATTTTACATTTGTTCACTACACAATTTTCAACAACAGAATGACAGAAAATGTCATATAAAAAAAATAAAAGTATTTTCTTTAGTGCCAGTACTTTTGCGCCACCCAGTATTTGGAGAAGAAAAAGCGGGAAAGCGCACCCCGGGCTCCGAAGCAGCGCAGCCGAGGATGCAACCGGGAACGCGCTTAGACGAAGAAGATTTTTTGGTATAATTTTCATATAAACAGGTGATTGTATAAGAGTAGTAATATCTTTTTTAAAGGTAAATTTAGAGGTATGTTTGTGATTTTTTTCTATCAAGCCAAAAATGTTCAATCGCGTTTTGAAAATTTTGAGTGTGTGTAAAAAAGCCTTAAGTATCTTATGTAAAATTTTTGAGAAATAAACTAGAGTAGTTTATTTACAGTAATTTTTCAAATACACGCACAGTATTGCTAGCCCTGAACTCAATGCTCTGAACCCATCTCGCCATAAAGGTCAATTTAGGCTTTAGAGGTATCTTTGAGATTTTTTCTATCGAGCCAAAAATGTTCAATCGTGTTTTGGATATTGTGCGTGTCTGTAGATTACAGTGATTTTTCAAACACACACAGTATTCATGGCTCTGAACTGACGAGGCCTTAAGGCCAAGGGCCTTTTCTATCAGTCAACCTACAGTTGGGTCAAGGCATTTGCCTTGTGATGCCGAGGTCGTGGGATCAAATCCCTCTGGGAAGCCTACTTGGCAGGCTTGAATCACCTGATTATCCGAAAATAAAGATGATTTCGTGCTTTGGAAGGCACGTAAAGCTGTTGGTCCCGAACGCCATCTAACGTTTATTTAACCTATCCTAGGACTGGTTCTGGTCTACCCTTTGGTTTGCGGAGGTCAGACGGCAGTCGCTTTGTGTAAAAACCAGTAACCTTGTTAAATCACCTAGGTTAGGTAGCGGACCCCGGGCTCTGAAGCGTAGCTGCTGACGATGCAACCGGGAATACGCTCGGATGATGATGAAGCTTTAGGTAGTGCTGATAAAAACAAATTTTGGACGCTATAGGTAATGCATGTATGTATGGCGGTTTTTTGGCGCCAAAACCTATCGAGTGGAGTAGCAAAAGAAAGGATTTTTATAATTTCAATTTATCTGTCATTCATACTTTTTTATTCATACTCCTTTCATTGAAAGCGATGGTCTTTGCCAGTCGGTCCTGAGTCGGTCGACTACGGACTTTGCGTTGCGCGCGCATGATTCCCCTCGGCGTCATGTTGCGCGCGCATGCATACATTTAGTACCTACCTCAGAGAACAATAAAAACCATTATCTCAGGTACCTACCTACCGACTTTTGGTTACAGTTTTGGGGTTTTGGTCCACTGTCAACGACCATCCTTCAGTCTGTGATTGGCTTCTTATCTCAGGTACCTACCTTCCGACTTTTGGTCACAGTTTTGGGGTTTTGGTCCACTGTCAACGACCATCCTTCAGTCTGTGATTAGCTTGTCATTTACTTATATATTCCAACTTATATGTTTAAATGTACCTAATTTGCACGGCCTTAGCTCCAGGCTCTCTCTATCCCGTAAGGGATTAAGATGTGATCTTGTTTATAGATATCAACAAGCAAGTTCAAGAATGCATCCAAGCCCATCTTCTTTATGGATGCCACCATCCACGCTCGTGAGTGGGTGACCACTCCCGTGGCGTTGTACGCCGTGCATAGACTGGTGGAGGACCTCAGGTCTGAAGACAGAGACCTGCTGGAGGACATCGACTGGATCATACTACCCGTGGTCAACCCTGATGGTCTCGAGTACACTCACACTGACGTAAAAAGTTTATTCATATTTATTTTAAATTGAAAAGCTTAGATAATACTACTCGTATTTACAGGGTTACTGGTATCTAATGCATAACCTCCTAGAGGCGACTTAAGTACATCAAGACTAACAACTTTCGTTCTATAATTTTGTTTTAAACGTAATACATACCAAGATTTTACATTTTTTTAGTTCAAGTTTGCATATTCATCAAACGTTAAGTCTATGTTTCATAGGCATTGCCGCGTGCGCTGCAGCGCTGCCACGTGAGCGTAGTACTGCCGCGTACTGATTGCCATAGATACCATAGGCCCCTCGCCCACGGCGACTTTTTGTAGCGATTCGATACAGTTCGGTTTGCATCGATACAGTCGCGATGCGGTCGCAAGCTGTGTAATCGTGTTTACGTGGGCGAAGGCCCACGTAAACACGATTCAGTCGCGATACTGTCGCGCTACTGTCGCGATGCAAACGCGATTTAGTAACTCCGTTCTCCTCACGCGCCACCCTCGTATCGTGACTCTTGATGTACCTAAGTCGCCTATAGAAGGTTATGCATTAGATACCAGTAACCCTGTATATGTCCCGTCAATGTCATTTTTTATCTAAAGTCTTTTAACACAACCATTAGCGTATAGAAAATATAAATTCTTTTCCTTGTAGGTAAAGTATAATGCACTATGTATTACTCGGGAGAAAGTTCTATTTCTGTTCTCGAGTATCCTTTAAGCCCTCCGCTGCGCGTCGGGCTTAAACATACCTACTCTCGTACAGAAATAGACCATTTTCTCCCCTCGATGTAAAATAATCGCAAATAGTTGTGAAACTTATATTTCACGTCCAGTACAATAATGATCAGAGCAGCATAGGAAAGTGACAGGCAAAGTGGCAGGAGGTGACTGGTGTCATTTGTGACCCCAAAATGGTTAAAGCGACAGGTCTACAAGTCCATCACTAGACCTGTCATTTTATATGGCAGTGAAGCGTGGCCATTGCTAGAGCGACACAAGCAGGAACTGCGTGTCACTATTTTATTATTTTTAATAGCATTACAATGCTCAAAAATTTATACAAATTGAATATATGTAATGGTAGTGCACTCACGGCGTTAACGTGAGGGTCTGGGTTCGAGTCCCACTCGTGGCGGATTTTTTTATTACATAATTTTCAACTTGTATAAATATTTTTACTTTCAGTTTTGATTTTGAACCGTCTCGACGCTAACTAGGTATACCATATTGTGATTTATGTATGTTTGTTTAGGATCGTTTATGGCGGAAAACTCGTTCTTACGCCCCAGGCATTAGCACATGCTACGGAGTGGATGCCAACCGTAACTTCGACTATGCATTCAACTCCGTGGGGGTGTCTTCGGACCCCTGCGAGGACAACTACCCGGGATCTGAAGCGTTCTCCGAACCAGAGGCCGCGTACGTCCGGGACGTCCTGCGCGAATACCTGGATAGGATCCAGCTGTACCTGAATATACACAGCTACGGGAACACGATCCTCACTGCGTATGGGGATGAAACTTTGCCACCTAATAGTAAGGAGGTGAGATTTTCTGTAGATAAACAAATCATGTGCAGGTAACATGATTTCTTCTTCTTATTTTCGTATGTAAGAGTAAGTTGGAGTACTGCCTCCGTGGTCCAGTGGTCAAGGAAGGTGGGAAGCATACATTGTGAAAAGTCGTTTCCAGTCTGGTTAGGATATTGCAGGCTTGAATCACCTGATTATCCGAAAAGCAAGAGAATTCCGTGCTTCGGAAGGCACGTAAAGCTGTTGGTTCCAAACGCCATCTAGCGTTTGTACCTATCCCTAGGATTGGTTCTGGTCTACCCTTTGGGTTGCGGAGGTCAGATGGCAGTCGTCGCTCTGTGTAAAACCAGTAACCTCGTCGAATCACCTATGTAAGGTAGCGGACCCCGGGCTCTGAAGCGTAATCGCTGACGATGCAATCGGGAATACGCTCGGATGATGATGATTTTCGTATCTAAGTTTGTCTGTTTCCTACAAGGGTAGGCAGAGACTATGGACTTTCTCTTGTTACGATCCGGATTGACCTCTTTCGCCTCACACTTATCACACCCTTCATGCATGCCCGCCGGTTACGGGTACTTCTGACCTCTTCAGTTTTAAGGCCCACACGGCGTATTTTAGACGCGCAAACGACGCGCGTTTTTGGAATGCTCGTTTTCGCAAAGTAGATGCCGATTGTTGCGTTTGTATCAATTCAAACCCGTGTAAAAGCGAAACAAACGCACGCGTGAAGCGCGTAAGTATACGCGCGATGAATTTGATACAATTGCGCACTTACTCTGATCAAAACGCGGAAGCTAGGCGCGTTTAATGATCGCCCCGTGTGCTGAGGTTACAAGGTTGCGTTCGAATCTCGTTTAAAGCGCGTATACTCGCCGCGTTCTCTACGCGTCGTCTGCGCGTATAAGTTACACCGTGGTCATGAGTAAGTTCGTCGAGGATGACCCAGGCAAACTCTTCTACCCAAATTTGTCTTCTACGTACTACCCTTTTAGAAAATTTCCATAGGTTTTCACATGCCGAAACCATCTCAACTTTCCTTTCTCAGTTTTTTGAAGAATATGGCGCCAAAAAGCGGCATTTTGGATTTTTTAATTTTTTTTACACCTCTAAAGCTAAAATCCATCAAAACGTTTAGGCTGTAGCGCGTGCCATAGAAACATACTACATACAAACATATTACATACATACATACTAACAATACTATAGGTACTCTTAAACAACATGACCCTCCTTCTGGCGCAGTCGAGTGAAAAATTCTCCTATGAGCATCTGTATTTATTTAAACTTTTATTACCCAAAAGCTTTAATACTAAAGCATTCCCTCCCTGTACGTTAATAATTACGAGTTTATTAAATAGTAGCATGTTGAGCAGGTTATACCAGAGAGTCGAAGTACGACAACTTAGTTAATTTTTAGGGTTCCGTACCCAAAGGGTGCAACCGGGACCCTATTACTGAGACTCCGCTGTCTGTCCGTCTGTCTGTCCGTCTGTCACAGGGCTCTTATCTCTTGAACCGTAATAGCTAGACTCTTGAAATTTTCACCGAATATATTACTGTCCCCGCTATAACAACAAATACTAAAAATAAAAAATAGTTATAAATTAAAGGGGGTCGTCATACAAGAAACGTGTTTTTTTTCAGCGTTTTTAACTTGGACTTTATAATGGCATTAACTAGAAGATACTTGAAATTTTCACCAATTATGTATTACTATGACCACAATAACAACAAATACTAAAAATAAAAGAAAGTTTAAAAATTAAAGGGGGTCGTCATACAAGAAACGAGTTTCTTCAGCGTTTTAAAACATTGTACGGTGGTACGGAACCATTCATGTACGAGTCCGACTCGCACTTGCCCATTTATTTTTTACCCGACTGTGCCAGAAGGAGGGTTATGTTTTTCAAGTGTATGTATGTATGTAATTTTCTTTGTCACGCTCTGCAGCCTAACCGGCTCGATGGACTTTACCTTGAGAGATGTCGTTTTGTGAGTGAATTGGAGTATATCAAAAATAATATATTTTTTTCTTCTCCCATTGCAGCGCCCATCAGGGCCCTTAATTGATCCTAATTATGTAAAACACCTGTATTGTACATTAAGGAAGCAATAAATATTTGAGAATTGAGTATTAATAAAAAATGGCGGATTTTTGGTGCCAAATGATATGTCTTCAACTTTTTTTATTCAAAACCTATCAACTGTGGTAGGTATCAATAAATAACTTTTCATGTTGTATCAGGCAGTTGGGATTTTTGTTTTTTTTTTTTAATAATAGCTTGTTATATGTAGTTTTAAATGATCTTTGACCAGTATGTGACCACGGCGACCTCTCTGTCGTTTACAGGACACACCTCTGTCGATAACATGAGGTACATGTAATATTATCAATGTCTTCCAGATTTTCCACGTGGGTCTTTCCATGGCCGCAGCCATAGACGCCCGCAAGTTGCCCGAGGCTCCAAACTACAGAGTCGGCAACAGCGCTACTCTGCACTACCCCACTTCAGGGGCTGCCCCGGACTACGCACAGGTTAGCAGCTTTTTCTTCAAGGTTGGAAGCACGTTACCTGCACTACCCCACTTCGGGAGCTGCCCCAGACTATGTGGAAGTCAAAAGATTTTTCTTTAAGGTTGGCTGCACATTACCTGCACTTTCCCACTTCAAAGGCTTCTTTGGACTACGTACAGGTCAGAACCTTTTTCTTCAAGGTTGGCAGCACGTAATCTGCACTACTCCACTTAGGGGGCTGCCCCGGACTACGCGCAGGTCAGAAGCTTTTTCTTCAAGGTTGGCAGCACATTACCAGCACTACCCCACTTCGGGGGCTGCCCCGGACTACGTGGAGGTCAGAAGCTTTTTCTTCAAGGTTGGCAGCAAATCAAATGCACTTCCCACTTTAAAGGCTTCTTCGGACTACGTACAGGTCAGAAGCTTTTTCTTCAAGGTTGGCAGCATGCTACTTGCACTTTCCCACTTCAAAGGCTTCTTCGGACTACGCGCAAGTCAGAAGCTTTTTCTTTAAGGCTGGCTGCACATTACCTGCACTTTCTTACTTCAAAGGCTTCTTTGGACTACGTACAGGTCAGAAGCTTTTTCTTCAAGGTTGGCAGCACGTAATCTGCACTACTCCACTTAGGGGGCGGCCCCGGACTACGCGCAGGTCAAAAGCTTTTTCTTCAAGGTTGGCAGCATGCTACTTGCACTTTCCCACTTCAAGGGCTTCTACGGACTACGCGTAGGTCAGAAGCTTTTTCTTCAAGATTAACAGGACGTTGCAAGCACTACCCCACTTCGCCACTACACACAAAATGTGCTAATGAAGCACTTTTGATTGATTGATGACTGATGATTGAAGAAAAGCTATGGCTAATACGGCCCAACGATTTTCCTCGTAATAAATACAATAAGCGTCAACTCACACTGAGTCGAAGCGTCGCGTTAAATTTTTTCGCATAAGTACGAGTATATTCATCGTCGACGCGAGTCGTCGCGCGGTTTTATATTTGCATAACACAAAGTACCTTAATAATGGGATAATAGAGATGAACATACTTATCTTCAACACCAGCGTTACGTCGCGTCGATAAGGCCTAGCTTAACTAATAAATTCTTTCCAAATTGATTAAAATATTAATAACTAATATAAGAGTACTCGTGCGATCGTTTAGTGTAGCCTATATAATGCGGATGCTTGCTTTGGCGTAAGATCAATGCTGATTTTTATATGTACTCTGTTTAATAATTGTATTCAGTCTATTGCTATCCGTGGGAACCTTTTATTGGCTCTCCAATATCCATTCAAATTTTTGTTTTGTGTTGTAAAGCTGTTGGCTCCCCTTGAAAATCAATAATAAAATAAATAAATAAGGCGAAAGAACATGACGCGACGCGACGCTTCGACTCTGCGCCAGTGTGAGTTGACCCTTAAAATTGGCAATCAATAGCACTAAACCGAGAGTCATGGAGAAGTGAAAGAGAAGCCTTTAAGGGGTCATTAATTATTTATCATCATCATCATATCAGCCACAGGAAGTCCACTGCTGAACATAGGCCTCCCCCAAGGATTCCCAAAACGGCCGATCGGAAGCGGCCTGCATCCAACGTTTTCCTGCAACCGTGCTCAGGTGACGACTTGACAACCTAGCAGGTGGGGTTACTACGCCCACTGTGACACATTAATAAATAATAATAATAAATAAAATGGTTCCAGCTGATCGGCGTCCCTCTCACGTTTACCCTGGAGCTGCCCGACTACTCGTACGACTTTGAGGTGCCGCCGCGGTACATCCAGCAGATCAACAAGGAGACCTGGGAAGGACTCGCAGTCTCTGCCAGGCTGGCGCGCTCTTACTACAACAACAGATACAGCTGTCAGCGCTGCTCAAACGTCAACTAAGGCGACAGTACATTCGCTCAAATGGTTTGCATACTGGCTGACAAAGGCAGCGGCAGTCACCGGCTCTTTCGAAGGCGCGGCCTTAGGGCGCCCCAGCAGTATGTACACCATTTCAGCGAACGACCTATACAAGAGATTCAGCTTGTGTGAATAAAGTTAATTTCTTTGACAGTCCTATAAAGTATTTTTCTAGTTAAATTAGTCCATTGTTGAGAAAAAGCCTTCTTTATTTCCACACATCTCGATTCTTTGATATTATCTCCAGTTCTTTTCCTAAAGCCCTTATATTATATGCCTGGAGCACAGGTATGGCACTTCATAGAAACGGAGTATCATTTATGCCTACTACGACTACAAACGAATCTATACATCCGTGCACACGTCAATGTGTGTGTGTTCCTAGAAGCAGTCTACCCTTTGGGTTGCGGAGGTAAGACGGCAGACGCTCTGTGTAAAAGCCAGTAACCTCGTCAAATCACGTACGTTAGGTACTTAGTGGACCCCGGGCTCTAAAGCGTTACCGCTGAGGATGTAACCGGGAATACGCTCGGATGATGATGATATTTGGGTTTTTAATATGAAATAAAATAGTAGCAGACTGTATTTTTTATTTTATTTCGCATATAGAGTATTTTCTTTAAGTATAGCTAGCAGGTTTAATATCACCCACCCTGTACAGATCATGAGCGAATTCATACTCCGACTCGCTTTTGGCCAATTTTCGGGTGGCTGTCATCATCATATCAGCCACAGAAAGTCCACTGCTGGTCATAGGACTCCCCTAAGGATTTCTCAAGCGGCCTGCATCCAGCTCCAGCCTCTTTCTGCAATCTTGCTAAGGTCTTCCGACCACCTAATACCACAACCTTTTGATGGCTTTATCCGCGCCTGCGTCTT
The DNA here is from genome assembly GCA_963576875.1 of Acrobasis repandana. NCBI lineage: Eukaryota > Metazoa > Arthropoda > Insecta > Lepidoptera > Pyralidae > Acrobasis > Acrobasis repandana. The sequence continues at coordinate 16,372,068 of OY756235.1, forward strand.
CAAGCTATGTCAGGTTGATAGATAAACCTTATTGTGCGTGTGATCACTCCATTGTGTGGGACACTGACGAACGGAACCTCGCGGTAGAAGGTCGGCTTTCTTTCTGTTATTGTGGAACGGACAACATAGTTATTTTGTAACTTGTTTTGAATAAAAGTGCTTTGTAAGGAGACTAGCGCCATCTGCGTGTGATCTCCACAAACACGGGCAAAATTATCGATTTCCCGTGCGGGGATTGTCTTTGCCCGACCAGAAAAATATTCATTGTCGTTTATGTCAAAGTCTCACTTGTATTTACGTCAAAATAATGTACTTGCTTTTGTGAAAAGAAAAATGTAACTGGATGTGGCACCTATCCGCGTGTTTTTAGAAGCACAAGTTTGTAATTTTGATATATAAAATCGAAAGTTTCGTGGAGAATCGTCGGTAATTGTTATTGTGACCAAGTTATTTGGAACGGCGAGGAGCCGAAATTGTTTGTATGAACATTGAGCTGTATGTCAAATGTGAAACGTGCCATGCGTCCTTATAAAATAGTTAAATGAACAATAGTGAATAAGAAAGAAGAAAAAGAAACTGATTGTGCGGTCTTGAATTGGTGTTATAAGTGCGACGTATTAGTGGGGGCAAGGCATGAGCTCATGTCGGGTTAGGTTATGGTAGGGACGCAATTCTTCTCACCTCCCTTGGGTCTATGAAGATATAGCAGTGAAAGTATTTGGTATGCTGCTATGTATTTATTTATATATTAACAATGAGTTATTGCACTGTTTTGATATAAAATAATTAATAAAATATATGCAAGGGAATTTTCCGTGACGGCCGATTTGACAGGTTCGATATGAAGGGGCCATCCATGCGCGCGCACTGTTAGACGTGCGCTCGACGATGTCGTCATCTCTATGAGATTATTTACAAAGAAGGTTGGCGTACGGCAGGTCCGATACGCCACATTACTCCCCCGCTGAGACCGGTTCACGGTCGATAGTGCTGAAGATGAGCGGGGAATCTGACTACACGTCCGCTCCTTGTCCGTGGAGGATCCTTTTCTTCAGGTGCTGAAGAAGGATGGACGGTTGTCTTGTTTGAAGTTTTATTATCATCTAAAGTAAGATACGCTGGCTTCAGTCTGTCTACAGTGACAGTAATTTCTTTGTCCTGGACTTCAATTTTGTAGGCTTTGGCTCCTCTGTGCAGTACCTTATATGGGCCGACGTATGGCGATTCAAGGGCTCGTCTTTCAGGGCCCCGGCGTAGAAATACGTAATCCGACGTATGTATGTCCTTTGGCACGTAGAAAGTTTTGTTGCCGTGATTTGATGTAGGCACAGGAGACAATCCAGCCATGTGTTTCCTTAGGCGTGACACGTAGTCCACAGGATCCAGATGACTGGCTGAAGATGGAGTAAAGAATTGTCCAGGTAGTCTCAGAGGCTCGCCGTAGACCATCTCAGCAGCCGACGCGCCGAGGTCCTCCTTCCAAGCTGCTCGTATGCCCAACAGCACAAGAGGGAGGGTTTCTGTCCACTGCGGGTTGTTGTGGCACATGATGGCTGCCTTCAGCTGGCGATGGAGACGCTCCACCAGTTCATTGCACTGCGCATGGTAGGCAGTGGTGGGGCGATGTTCTGCACCAATCAGTCGCGAAATGGCTTGAAATAGGTGTGACTGGAACTGCTGTCCTCTGTCGGTAGTGATGGTGGAAGGACAACCATGGCGCGATATCCAGTTGGATAAAAAGGCACTGGCACAAGTTTCTGCAGTGATGTCCGCCAGGGGATAGGCGTCAGGCCAGCGGGAAAAACGGTCGACGACGGTGAGGCAATATTTATACCCTTTGGAAAAGGATAAAGGACCAATGAGATCAAGATGAACGTGGGAAAAACGTTCTGAAGGTACAGGAAAAGTTTGAAAAGGGGAAGAGAGATGACGGGAGATCTTGCTTCGTTGGCAATCTGTGCATTGCTGAGTCCAGCGGGTGCAGTCCTTGCGCAACCCAGGCCAAATGAAGCGTTCGGCGATGAGTTGAGCGGTTGCCTTGGTTCCGGGGTGGCTCAAACCGTGCATCTTCTCGAAGACTTTCCTGCGGTAGGAAGGGGTTAGGTATGGACGTGGGTGATTTAATGAGATGTCGCAGTATAAATTGTTCTCAGGTAGTTTCTTGAGGATGAGGGATGATTTCTGCCTTAACAGGTCTTGCAGTTCAGGGTCTTGCTCCTGATCTCTTGCAAGATCTGCGAAGTTGATGAAAGATGAAATTTGTTCAATGCGGGACATAGCGTCAGCGACGACATTGTCAGAACCGGATATGAATTTGATGTCAGTGGTGAATTGTGAAATGTAATCGAGGTATCTGAACTGTCTGGGTGAGCATCCGTCTCTTTTGGTGGTGAAAGCGAATGTGATGGGTTTATGATCTGTGTAAACCGTGAACACTCTAGCTTCCAGCATGTACTTGAAGTATCGGATGCCTTCGTAAATAGCCAACAACTCTCGATCATATGGGCTATACTTCTTTTGTGATGACGAAAGTTTGCGGGAAAAGAAACCGAGAGGCTCCCAGCTGCCGTTGTTGTTCTGCTGCAAAACTGCACCAATAGCTCCGTCGGATGCATCAGTGAACAATGCCAGTTCTTTGTTGACATCTGGATGTGCAAGAAGTGCAGCTTGAGATAGGCAGTTTTTGCAAGCGTTGAAAGCTGATAACATTTCTTCCGTCATGTTAATGGGAGTAGCTGCTTTGATATTGCCAGTGAGGGCTTTGTCGAGCGGTGCTTGAAGTTCAGCAGCTTTTGGTACGAATCTGCTATAGTAATTGAACATGCCCAAGAAACGTCGAAGTTGTTTAGCTGTTGACGGAGGAGGATAGGCTTGTATACTTTCTACCTTTTCTGTTAAGGGCTTGATACCATCTGTGGAAACAGAATATCCTAGGAACTGTATTTCCTCAACGCCAAAAACGCACTTGGACACGTTAATCAGTAAGCCGTAGTCCTTGAAACGCTCGAACAAGATTTCCAGGTGTTGGAGGTGTTCCTCTTCAGACCTGCTAAAGATCAAGGTGTCGTCCAAATATCCGTACGCGAAATCCAAGCTTTGCAGTACTTCATCGATGAACCTTTGAAAGGTTTGAGCTGCGTTTCGTAGACCAAATGTCATGTACGGAAATTCGAAGAGCCCGAACAGTGTTGTGATGGCATTTTTCGAAATATCAGCTTCTTCGACTGGGATCTGATTATACGCCTTGATCATGTCAATTTTCGAGAAGATCTTGGCACCTGACAGCTGGTAAGTGAAGTCGTTGATGTGCCTAATTGGGTAGCGGTCTGCAATTGTTCTCGCATTGAGAGCACGGTAATCACCGCATGGGCGCCAGCCATCGTCTTTCTTACGAGCGAGATGGAGTGGGGACGACCATGAGCTTTCCGAACGTCGTGCTGTTCCATTCTGCAACATAGCATCAAACTCCTGCTTTGCGATTTTTAGGCGATCAGGGGCCAATCTGCGAGGACGAGCTGCCACTGGAGGTCCTGGAGTCGTGCGGATGTGATGTTTAGTATTGTGCTTGGGTTCTGTAAGCCTACCTGCTGGCGTGGTGAGGGTTGGGTACTGCTTCAGCAAGTCCAGGTATTTGGAGTCACCGCTGATGATCTTGACTGCTTCGGTCTCTGGCGAAGTGCTGTGACGACATGGGACTGTGATTCAAAGCGTTGTGAGTTCGTCAACCAGTCGATGTTGTCGGCAGTCTACCAGAAGATTGTAGTGCTGTAAGAAGTCAACTCCTATGATGGGCCTGGATACCTCAGCCACGATGAAGCGCCAGCGGAAGTCTCTACGCAGGCCAAGATCAAGGCACTAATCCAGAAATCCGTACGTATTAATACGGGTGTTGTTCGCTGCATACAGCTCATACGTAGTACGAGGACGGAACCCTTTGGCCATCGATTTGGGGAATACGCAGAGGTCAGATCCTGTATCAATGAGGTACTCTACCCGGGTCTTCCTGTCGACGACGAAGAGGCGGCCGTTTCCTTGCGGGCAGTCATTTGCCGCCACTAGTGGCTGCCGCTGGAGTTTTCCGGCTTTTTATATGCGCAGGGCGTTGTGCATTTGAAGGCCGCAGCACCAAACTTGCGGTGGTAAAAACATAGGCCATTACCACGTGACCGGGATCGCGAACTAGACCGATATCGTCTGAAGTTGGGCCGACTCTCTCGCGTGGCTAGCTGCTGTACTTGACTGCGCAGCTCCTCTATTTGCTTGGCCATACTCTCCATTATACCTAAATACGAGTCAGCTGAAGAAGTTGTTGGTCTGACGTCACATACCTGGGAAGCGGGCGAGGCGATAGCGATTACTTTATCAGCCAAATCAGCTAATTTCTCTAGTGGTGAGTCGGTCTGCGACGCAATAATTGGCTGTATTTGCGAAGGTAAGCCATTACACCATACCGTGCGTATAAATTCGTCTGAGATTTGAGGGCCCGCCGGATGTCTTAAGTGCCTTAAGAACTGCGAAGGTTTACGATTGCCCATTTCTTCTTTATTCAGGAACTGTAAGATTTTTTCCTCTCTTGGAGCTGACATACGCTTCACCAACTCTCTCTTGAGCGTTTCGTATTTATTCTCTTTGGGCGGGTTCTCAATGACATCTGCGACTTCAACGGCATACTGATGTTCTAAGTAACTACACGCAGTATAAAATTTGGTAGTATCGGCTGTTATACCGGCTAATATGAATTGACCTTCTAATTGTGCGAACCATAGGTTTGGGCGGTCAGGCCAGAATGGCGGAATTTTGACGCCGACTTTAAATTTTTGTTGAAATGTACCTTGAGTTGGTTCGGCCGTTGGGATTCCAAAATTTTCATCCTTTTCCATCTTCGCCAAGTACGGTTGCGGTATCACGTCGGGGTCACCAATATAGCAGTGAAAGTATTTGGTATGCTGCTATGTATTTATTTATATATTAACAATGAGTTATTGCACTGTTTTGATATAAAATAATTAATAAAATATATGCAAGGGAATTTTCCGTGACGGCCGATTTGACAGGTTTGATATGAAGGGGCCATCCATGCGCGCGCACTGTTAGACGTGCGCTCGACGATGTCGTCATCTCTATGAGATTATTTACAAAGAAGGTTGGCGTACGGCAGGTCCGATACGCCACAAAGAGACCTGAGGCCGTCGCCATCCCTGAGGAGGACCAGGAGATCGACGCGAAGGCCAGGTGAGGCTGCCTGAGGACCGCGGGGAGGCGGTAAGTTTTATAATTAGTATAACTACTTTTAATTAGAATTAAGTTCAAATCATAATTAGTTAAGTTAGATTAAAATAGGTCCCGGTACCTATGTATGTACAGTAGTTATATACAGTATGTATATACCGGGTGGTAGCAGACTGCGTAGTTTGTATGTGTGTTTGTTCGTTGTCGTTGAGAGAACGGAATCTTAGCTATTCTGCGCCCAACATCTTTGGTAGCAGAGCTTAGTTAGTAACATTTTTGGTAGCAGAGCGTAGTTGTTAACGGCTCTGATTACGGGCCCACATATTGTTTGTTTTCTGCTTTTTTTTTGGTTTGTTATTAAGGTAGGGTAAACATTATTTCCCAAGAAAATTTGAAATAAAATAATTTTGTTTGTTTGTAATTAATAAGTATTGGGCCGTCTCAATCATACTATTAGATAGTATTATATCTTGTTTTTTTGCCATTAATAAATACTAGTCCGGGTCAATTTTACTATTAGCTAGTATTTTGATTTGTTTGTTTTTATTTAAAAATTAAGAATTTTAGTTTGTGCCCTTGTCGGACTAGTATTATATCTTGTTTGTTTGCCATAAAATAAATATTAGTCCGTGTAAATTTTACTATTAGATAGTAATTTGATTTGTTTGTTTGTATTTGAAAATTAAGAATTTTAGTTTGTGTCCCTGTCGGACTAGTATTATATCTTGTTTGTTTACCAATAATAGATATTTGAGTCTGTGTCAATTTTACTATTAGATAGTACCTTGATTTGTTTGTTTGTATTTAAAAATTAAGTATTTTGGTTTGTGCCCTTGTCGGACTTATTTATTCGGTTATTTAAATTTGGTTTGTTTAGTTCTTGTCTAACGCAATGTCGAAGATAACCTCCGCAAGGGCGACGCTCGCCAATGAACTCAGGTGGGCTGCGAGTGCCAGCGCACTCTTGTCCCGTACGGACAGGGACACTGCTATTCTGGAGCGAGCGGAACAGCTCCGTACGAGATTGGCCAATATGGAAGCAGCCATGGCAGTGCTTACCGAAGGTGATTTGGACCCAGAGGTCTGGGCAGGTCATATCAAGGACTATGACCAGATTATGGCCTTTCACGATGATATCGTGGAGAAGGCCGGACACATCAGAGCGAGACAGGCGGGCGGTCCCGCCCCTCGCGCATCCGGTGGACCGGAAGGGCCAGCTGTAACTGGTCGGCTTCCCACCCTTCAGCTGTCCCACTTTGGGGGTAGGATGGAGGAGTGGGTGGCCTTTAAAAACATGTTCGAGTCGTTGGTCGACTCGAGACACGACTTAACGAAGGCGCAAAAAATGGCGTACCTTCTCTCAACATTGGAGGATGAAGCGCGGTCGCTCATCCAGCACCTCCGTGTGGAGGATGACCAATATGACACGGCCTGGGAACTGCTTAATTCCCGTTACCAAAATGTTCGGCTGTTGGCCGACGCACATGCGGCGCAGCTGTTGGCCCTGCCTCGGGTGGCCAATCGGGCACAACTGCGCCTGCAATTATTAACGCCCGTTACAGTGGCCTGTAACGCGCTGCGTACGTTGGGACTACCGGTGGACCAGTGGTCATTTTTGTTGGTACACATTATTTTGGGAAAACTACCCAACGATATTCGCTCGCGTTTCGAACGCGAGAATGCTGAGCGGGACAGCAATACCCTACCTACCTTTTCCGACTTGTTTAAATTTTTGGAGTTTGAGGCTAGGGCCGCGGAGAGTTCCACGCCGGAACCAGCGCCATCTAGGGCGCCAGAACGCGGAGCCTCGAGCCCCTTATGGCGAGGGAAGCCCAGACAGGCGCGGCCACCGTCACCACGTGTAATTGGTGCTCGGGTGGTTAATACAGCAGCAGTCGCGAGAGACGCGGACTGTCTGCAGTGTGGCCGGAAGTGTCACACCCTAACCCAATGTAGGGACTGGCAGCGGCTGCCAGTAGAGCAAAGGCGTCGCGTGGCGAGGCGACATGAACTGTGCTTTTGCTGCCTGGGTAGTCACTACGCGCGTGATTGCCGTTCTGCCAAGCCATGCAGTGCGTGCCATGGGCGGCACCACTTGATGCTCTGCATGAACCGGAGCGAGGCTGGCTCCCAGGCAAGGAGGCAGGGGTCCCCCATGGGCGGGGGCGCTCCTGCGCGAAGCCCTCCGCCGTCGGACGGCGGACGTGGCTTCACTCGTCGCACCCCCCCTCGGGATGGGGGTCGAGTGCCGGCGCGGGTCTCGGCGGTTCGGGATCCTGCGCCTACGGGGCATGGCCAGTATGTGGCTGGTCAGCCTTTGGATAGGGCCCCCATGGGCGGGGGCCCTAGAGCGGAAGTGAGAGGTGGGACACCTCCCTCCGCACCGGCTCCCACTCGGAGGACGGAGCCACAGCGGTTTTCCCCGCCGCTTCATGAGTACCCTCGGCTGGAGTACCACCCGCCCTACGCTAGGTACGGCAGGGCAGCGGGTTATGCGCCCCCTCACATGGGGACGTGCACTCGCCCGATGTATTACCCGGGCCAGTGGCACCCCCCAGGTTGGGAGAGAGTGGGGAGCCCGTAGCTAGCTTGCTCCCTCAGTAGGACAGAACCGCGGACGGTTCTGCTCCCCACCGCGGTGGTCCGCGTATGGGGACATGGGGGGGAGGCGGTTACTATACGAGCCATGTTGGATTCGGGGGCTCAGAAAAGTTTGGTTACCTCTCGAGTGGCACATACATTAGGTTTAGCCGTGGAGGACTCGCCTGTGCCACTTCTTGGAGTTGGTGGTATAAAAGTGAAGTGTTTGACGGGACAGACACTTGTCACCTTTTCGTCGCTGAAATCCTCGACAGTGAGGATCACGACTTCAGCTCTGGTAATGGATACCATTGCGGGTTGGCAACCCACCACAGACATACCGCCAGACGCGTTGTCTATGGTGTCAGGCTTGGAATTGGCTGACCCATTTGTTCTTCACCCCGCCCCAGTAGACTTGCTCCTGGGTTCGGACGTATTGGGTTGGATTTTATTGGGCACCCAGAAGGCTCTGGGTTCTTCTTCACTGGTGGCAGTGTCTACAATTTTTGGTTACGTCCTGATGGGCCCTGTCTTTGAACATGACTCAATGGAGGAGCCGACAGTTCTTGTGAATGCGTCTTTGGCCAAAACCATGCAAAGGTTTTGGGAAGTGGAGGAGCCACCTATGGTCTCAAGGATGGATCCGGACCACGCAGAATGTGAGGCCTTTTATCAGGCCAATACGGAAAGATTGTCTTCCGGTCGGTTGGTAACTAGGTTACCCTTTGTTGCTTCTCGTCCTAGCCTAGGGCATAGTAGGATGTTTGCGGAGAAACGAGTCTCCAGTTCGAGTTGATTAGAGCTCAACTGAGCATTACTTTCTGCCACACCATGCTGTTGTGAAGGCATCGACAGGCAAATTGAGAACTGTCTTTGATGGGTCAGCACCCACTTCGAACGGGGTTTCGTATTTTGCGCGAGGGACGCGCTAGGTTGAAGGGCGCGGTCGCTCGTTTGAACCCGTTCATCGACTCAGATGGGCTTCTTCGGGTTGGTGGCCGGCTCCGGAGGGCGGACCTTCCGTTTGGGAGTCGCCATCCTTTGTTATTGCCCAAGGGCGGACCCTTGGTGCAACTTTTGGTGTCTGATCGACACATTCGGAACGCTCATGCAGAGTGCAGTGCGTTGCTGGCTATTTTGCAGCGGGAATTTTGGATTTTGTCAGCCCGAAGAGCAGTGAAAGGTGTTTTGTTTCGATGCATCTTTTATTTGTTTTATTGATTGTATTTGTTTGTTTGGCTACCAAGGCTTTCCACTTGGAGGTGGTGTCAGCTTTGACTACGGAGGCCTTCGTCGCTGCGTTAGATCGTTTCGTGTCGCGTAGAGGTCTACCTTCACTCATTCGCTCCGACAATGGCACAAATTACAAGGGCACTGTAAATTATATTAAGGATGTTTGTGAATTTATTGATAAGATTTGTAATAGTTAAAGTCAAATTGCTGCCCAAAGGGGGGTAACATGGAGGTTCAGCCCCCCAAATTGCCCTCATTGGGGAGGGATTTTTGAAGCCGCGGTGAAATCGGCAAAGACCCACCTCCGCCGCACTTTAGGGGAAACAGCTCTACCGTTTGAAGAGCTGGCCACAGTATTTTGTAAAGTTGAGGCGGTCCTCAACTCTCGTCCTGTCTGACAGGACTGAGCCACCCAGGGAGGGAGATTTGGTATTGTTAAAAGAGGCAAATTTGCCATCATTACTTTGGCGCCGAGGGCGCATTTTGCGTTTGATTTTTGGCGGAGACGGAACTCCGCGTGTGGCTGAGGTGTTGGTCGAGGGTTCGGTTCTTCGGAGAACCGTATCCTCTCTCTCTCGCCTCCCCGTAGAGTAAGCTAGCGGTCTGCTTCTCAGACCGGGACGGGGGGATGTTTTGAATAAAAGTGCTTTGTAAGGAGACTAGCGCCATCTGCGTGTGATCTCCACAAACACGGGCAAAATTATCGATTTCCCGTGCGGGGATTGTCTTTGCCCGACCAGAAAAATATTCATTGTCGTTTATGTCAAAGTCTCACTTGTATTTACGTCAAAATAATGTACTTGCTTTTGTGAAAAGAAAAATGTAACTGGGTGTGGCACCTATCCGCGTGTTTTTAGAAGCACAAGTTTGTAATTTTGATATATAAAATCGAAAGTTTCGTGGAGAATCGTCGGTAATTGTTATTGTGACCAAGTTATTTGGAACGGCGAGGAGCCGAAATTGTTTGTATGAACATTGATCTGTATGTCAAATGTGAAACGTGCCATGCGTCCTTATAAAATAGTTAAATGAACAATAGTGAATAAGAAAGAAGAAAAAGAAACTGATTGTGCGGTCTTGAATTGGTGTTATAAGTGCGACGTATTAGTGGGGGCAAAGCATGAGCTCATGTTGGGTTAGGTTATGGTAGGGACGCAATTCTTCTCACCTACCTTGGGTTTATGAAGAGACCTGAGGCCGTCGCCATCCCTGAGGAGGACCAGGAGATCGACGCGAAGGCCAGGTGAGGCTGCCTGAGGACCGCGGGGAGGCGGTAAGTTTTATAATTAGTATAACTACTTTTAATTAGAATTAAGTTCAAATCATAATTAGTTAAGTTAGATTAAAATAGGTCCCGGTACCTATGTATGTACAGTAGTTATATAATGTATGTATATACCGGGTGGTAGCAGACTGCGTAGTTTGTATGTGTGTTTGTTCGTTGTCGTTGAGAGAACGGAATCTTAGCTATTCTGCGCCCAACATCTTTGGTAGCAGAGCTTAGTTAGTAACAAACTATTTCTGTTTTTAAATTAATGCATACGGGAATTAAGGTGAAGATATAGGCAAATGGCCTTGAAGTGTGAAATAAATAGTTAACTCGTAAATATGGTGATAATTTCCATATTGTTTTTCGTCATGCACTAGATAGCCCTTTAAATTAATTTATGAACTGCCGTTGAAACTATTATTGGTGATCCGTCTTGCTTTAAAACTTGCCGTGGCCACTTTTGGAGGAGGCAAGTTTTAAAGCTAGACGGACTAATGTAAATACTTTCAACGGTGGTTCATAAAATAATTTAAATGGCTATCTAGTGCATGACGAAGAGCAATATGGAAATTATCTCCATATTTACGAGTTAACAATTTATGTCAAATGAAGGCGCCACTTCAAGGCCATTTGCCTATATCTTCACCTTAACGCGAAACGTACCTTTTTTTTATTTATTTATTTTGCTGACGTTTTGTTCGGGTGTCACCGAACGTGGTCAAAAAAAAGGGAGCAAAAACAAAAAATATATAAAAATAAAGATATAATTGTGGGAAAAGACAATTAAAACACAGAAATAAATACTTTTAAACTATCGCGTTGCATTATTATTAAATTAATGCATACGGGAATTAACGCGAAACGTACCTTTTTTTTTTAAATTTATTTTGCTGACGTTTCGTTCGGGGGACCACTGCGCACTGTCAAGCTGGGACCACGTTCGGTGAAACCCGAAAGAAACGTCAGCAAAATAAATAAAAAAAGGTACGTTTCGCGTTAATTCCCGTATGCATTAATTTAATTTTACCACTTTGGAAGTGTCTCTCGCGCAAACTATTCAGTTTAGAAAAAAATATATATTAGAAACCTCAATACAATTTTTTAAGACCTATCCCACACGTATGGGTTTGATGAAAAAAAAATTGATGAGTTTCAGTTCTAAGTATGGGGTATCCCCAAACTTTATTGTTTTTTTAGGGTTCCGTAGTCCACAAGGAACCCTTATAGTTTAGTCATGTCCGGAGAGATAGATATTGTAGTTCCAAAAGTTAGTTTTTAAAATTATGAAAAAAATTTTTTTTCAGCCCCCTCCCATACAACGAAAAGTGAATTTAAAAAAAATTATTGGACTAACCCGAACGTGTGGGGTATAGTTGAAAAGGTCTTTTAAAAATGCAAGAAAAACTGCTTTGAAACTATGTAGATAAAACCCCCCAGTCTTGAGATAATCTAATACAAAGTTAAAATATGAGGTGTGATCCCCCCACCGTAACTTTTGAAATATTACTAAAATAATTCTGAAAAAATGTGGTATATACCTCAAAGTATGTACTTTCAATTAAAACTATAGCGGTCTCGGTATCATAGATAGTTATTTTTTAATACGTCATAAATCGTAAACCGCAATTTACCTTTCGAACTTTTATATTATGTTACTTGCTGCTACGGAACCCTTCATGGGCGAGTCCGACTCGCACTTGGCCGCTTTTTTTCTATTTCTGTGTGAAAATCTTAATGCGGTTCACAGAATATATCTACTTACCAAGTTTCAACAGTATAGTTCTTATAGTTTCGGAAAAAAGTGGCTGTGACATACGGACGGACAGACAGACAGACATGACGAATCTATAAGGGTTCCGTTTTTTGCCATTTGGCTACGGAACCCTAAAAATGGCAAAATTAATGTAGTATATTTGTCTATCAAAATATGTTCAATGAAGACCCAAGTTAAATTTTATCTACTCTCCCCCCCCTCCCAGGTGAGCTTCACCCCCCGCGCCCCCCAAAAGAGTCCCGATTTGCGGTTTTTACCAGTTTTAGGGAAAACCGTACACGATACATGAAAAGTATGTAAGAACGAAATAATCCTTGATAAATTATCTATCAACCTTCATACAAAAGCAATATCACTTATAGTTTCCGCGCAATCTGCCACAATATATATACAAAAATTTTATCATTTGTCGTATATTTTGCTGAAACTAAAAAAAAAGAATCACTTTACCGCCAAGATAAGTATGACTGTTGATAACTAAAGTAAACAATAGAATGTTCTTTAAAGAAATAATAGTCGACGAACTACCTATATAGTTATTTGATTTGACGAAGCATGTGGCGGATTTATTTCTGTAAACCTTTGACGAAGCATGTTGCTGATATACATTTGTACTTTTTTGACGAAGCATGTTGCTGACGAATATTTGTAACATTTGGTAAATAAAGATTACGAAATTGAATAAAAAGACCTAAGTCGACGAACTTACAAAATGTACTCGGAAAAGGAAAAGTTTATACTAATTCAATTGAAAATTAGTTAGAAAGTTGTTAGTTAGGTATTAAAAACTAGTTCTGACTACGGAACCGTACACTGCGCGTGGCCCGATATGCGCTTGGCTGGTTTATTTACATCTGGGGCTAAAAATCGCTTTCTCGTCCGTAACAAGCACTCATCCCAACTTAATCCACCGTCTCCCTAACAAAGTGTAGGTAATCCGCTCTCGAGCCAGGACAAAACGTTTTGGACACACATACCATTTTACCATTACCACTATTTTACTATACGGAAATATTCCCAGTAAGTTTCTATTGTTACCGGTAATATTCCCTAACGCTGGTAACATTGCGTGACATTGCTTAATATCGTCTTGTTGGTTTCTCTGCTGGTCTGGGAGAAAAGAAAAAACATAGAATGTACCAGCTGCTTCTCTTCCCGCGCAGATCGTAAAAGCTGATTGATAAAAGTGGCCTAGGCCTTGCCACTCTAGATTCTGTCTGCCCCGTTAGGGATAAAGACGTGATAGTGTACCTGTACCTGGTTTCTCTAGTAATATTTGTTTAAAACGCGCACGCGCAGCTTTGCTAGCTCGGTTTTCGCACTTGTACAACGCACAGCAGCTGTCTTTATATGCTATAGCTATCTCTATCACTCTTTATTCGTGGCGCCCCGCGCCCGCTGCCAACGCGATGACGCGATCACAAGCGCACGCATCGCAGTTGGGGTGTATCCCATTCGTCAATGGGGACAAAAGGGTCAATTTTTAGTTTTGTGTTTCGATTGTGACCACCGCGTCATCCCCGCTGGGGACGAAGGAATAAGATTTTTTTCCCGTATTAGTTCCCACTGACGAATGGTAATTTTTATTTTTTGATTCCTTATTGAGCCCAGTAGTGGCATAGACTTTTATTTCAATAAACATAAAGCCATCCTTTCCATCTATCCTAAAATATACTTATTATATAACGTCTAACAAAATATACTGAAACTATTTTAAGGGTGGATTCAGTCCACGATACTGAACAACTTTCCCCAAGGCACATATATCGAAATATGAAAAATATTTTATGACTTTCCATACAGACTCGTATCAGGTGACCGGTCAACTTGTATGTGAGGCCAAAAATTATTTTTCATATTTCGTTATATGTTCCTTGGGAAAAGTTGTTCAGTATCATGGACTGAATCCACCCTTAAAATAGTTTGAGTATATTTTGTTAGACCCTGTATAATATAAATATACTAAATAAAAAAATTAAAATTCCTATTCGTCACCACTGATATCACCACCACTTATACCACTTCATCTTATCTGGGGACAATTGAGAGTTTTAATGGAAGCCTGTCCCATTTGTCCCTAGTGAAGACGACAAAGTGGTGACAATCGAAGATAAAAATTGACCTATTTCCCCCAGTGTCCCATTTGAAACACAAAACTAAAAATTGTCCCATTTTCCGCCAATGGGGACGTCTGGGATATACCCCGCAGTTGAGCATTCTTCTTCTTTTCGTGTTGAAGTTGATCATTGTAAACGGGTCGTAGCATATCAATCATATATATATATATAGTCGTTATATCAAAAAAGAATTAATGTTGATTAGTAAAATGTATTTTTTTTACTTGTATACTTACAAGTATAAAAAGTTTGGGAATATAAGTGAAGCTTACCATATTCCTAGACAGAAACTTGTCAAGAATATACTAAGTAAATTAAAAGTAACATTAAGAAAATACCCAGAAAGTTACTGTATGGGAAGTTACTCAGTAAGTTTCGAGTAACTTACTCTGTAAGTTACTAGGAATATTGGGAAAACAGTATTTAAAATTAATATATTGGTTGCAATTGAACTAAAACTGGTAGAAGTCTTTTGGATCACCCATAACCACAAATGAAATTTAATAAAAATATTTTTTTGCGTACCTATGTTACCCTAAATTACCATTTTTCTGGAATGTTACTGGTAACTTTACTGGGAAAATACTCGACTGGAGTAAATTACTGGTAACGGCACATCACTACGGGAGCGAGGTGGTAATGCTTGACCGCCTTAAGACGGTGCCTGATGTAGATAATCTAAATTTAGCTAAGGAAGCGGGAGCAAAATTTAGATTCTGGACTTAAGCGACCTCTGATTCGATACTTATTTTTATTATTATATTCTATGAATCGTTATTCGAAACCTATAGAGTGAGATAGCATCACTTTCGCTTACGTCGACGACGCCCCCCGGCCCCCTCTACCTCTACTTAGCGGCTTAGTAAAAGTCTGAGGTAAAAGTAGAGGGAAACTTTGCTTGTCATTTATTGCGCAGGTATTGTCTCTTCACATTACATCTCTCTGACTGAAAGTTCTGTGAAATGAAGCCAATAAGCAGGATTAGAAATATAGATTTCGAATAAGGTTACGAATATAATAAATGTTTTAGTTTCAGGTAAAACATTATATTATTACTAGCTTTTGCCCGCGGCTTCGCTCGCGTATCCCACGGGAACATTACACTTTTCCGGGATGAAAGGTACCCTATGTTACTTCTAGTACCTCCCAGGATATGTGTACAAAGTTTCATGATGATTCGTCAAGTAGTTTTTGCGTGAAAAGGTAACAAACATCCACGCTTTCACATTTATAATATTAGTAAGGATTAGTAAGTATAGTATCAAAAAGTAACACAATCTGAACCCGAAAACAAAAATATTTTTTTTACTCAGCCCAAAATAAGTAAGTTAATTTAAAATCTGGTGGAAAGAGAAACTGACAAGTTTATCAGATTCGTAAGTTTCATATAAAAGTGTGCAGCCGCCCGGACGATTTGTATGGGAGCGTCGATTTTTTTTTTGTTTTTTTGACTGGTATTTTAGTTTCATTACACTTCAGTCTTTGCTTCAGTAATGTGGTATAGCCCGTGGTTCGATTTATTTCGGCATTTCCATACAAAAGTGTGCGATATGTATGGGAAAGTAATTTTTTTTTTTGGTTTTTTGGCTGTTATTTTAATTCACAACACTTTAGTGATCTAGTATAGAAATTTCTGACACTGCTTTCTACAACAGCGTTCTTTATCACAAAATGATTATAGAGCTCAAAATACTTTTCACATATGTTTTTGATAAGATATTTATCTAGTACATGGGCATTTAAAGATTCAAAAATATCCTTATAATTAGATGATTTAATTGCACCATAAGCAGTATACTTCTTTTATTATTTTATATACATCTTGGTACAGACGGACGTCTGCTGTCCGTCTATCTATATCTATCTATATGTGGGTGAGTTTACAATAATGGTGAGTTTAGAACAACCCTTCGACCGTCCTGTCAGACAGACGGACAGACGTAATTAGGTGGTGGGTGACTATTTAATAGTCTTTCGAAGGGTTGTTCTAAACTCACCACCATTGTAAACTCACCACATATAGATGGATATAGATAGACGGACAGCAGACGTCCGTCTGTACCAAGATGTATATAAAATAATAAAAGAAGTAATACTGCTTATGGTGCAATTAAATCATCTAATTTAAATAAATAAATTATAAGGATATTTATACTCGCCAAGTCAAACAAGCTCTGGGTCAGTGTGACATTAACGTCCATTGCGGCGGCAATCTGGTGTGAGTGTCGCCACGCTGAATCTCATGAAAACCTTCTTGCAAGCCATAGATCTAAAAATAGTTACGGCTAGGAACCTTCGGAATTTTAACAAAAGCTCTGTTATATTCATTTGTCAAAACCCTCAATTGCTCTTTGGTTGCGAAGGAGAACATTTGATTGTCACTATTAACAATTGTTTTTCTGCTAGTAAAATATTCTTTTGTCGAGTATTTCCTACACCAAGAAACGAGAAAAACTACACCATGAAACTCGCAGTAGCAATTATAACTGTTATATTGTTTAAAACCCAAATACCCAATACTATCGCGGAGATGAAACACCGCGGGGTTGTGCCGGATAACGACTACAATCCGTATACATTTATTTATCAACTGACTGCTGCGTTTGGAACGATTTTTTTGATTGGACCCTTGGTAGTGCCGCGTGGACCGAATAGAGCGTAAGTATTTTTTCTTCATCATCATCAGGTCCTTTTTAGTCTCCCCTGCAGGAGCACGACCCTCACTGTACTACCAGAGCCATATACATATTAGCCAGAGCAGTCAAAGGATTTAGCCCACACTCTTCACGCTGGCTGGACAGATTGGAGAGTCTTATTGTCGTTTATAAGCTTTGTTTAGCTTGTATTTCCTTAGTCACCTCTACAACATCCACGGGAAGACTTGGAGTGGTGCTATTCTACTCTGCCGGGAACCACACGGCTAAGTATTTTTTCTTATTTCAAGCTTATTTAGCTTACCTGTCCGGGTCTGTCCTTTTCTCTCGACAGCTAGTTCCTGGCTGCGTCCTTTGTTGTGCAAGTCCGGATTTAGGGGCTTGCACCGAATTTCTCTTCTTAAAAGATGCTATGGCAACTCAGTGATCGATCTCCCAAGGATGCCAAAGACAGTGTGAAGAAAAAAGCCAGAACATTTCAGACATAATAATATGAAATATCCTTTTTTCGTGAGAGTTGCGTTTGTGAATCTACAAAACCTAACATGACGAAACTTGAACAGTGTGTTGCGCGATTGCTGGCTGAATGTTCGGCGTCCGGATATTTTCCGGCCGATGGCCAGGCCAAACATTCGGTATCCGGTATTGGGCCAAACCACTACCTATACGTTGCATCTCTAATTTATACTTTTATTTGTTTCAGCGTCATTCGAGTTATGATCATGCAGTCTGCGTTTTATATGTGGCTGGCGTAAGTATTTTTCTTTTATTTATTCTGCTTTCGCAACGCATCTTATTTACTAAGAGTTGGATCTCATCTATCAGCACGGAACAACACTTTCCTATGCTGTTATAAAGGATAACAGCATAGCATCTCAGAAACGTCATTTGCTAGAGCGAGAGAAGGCGACGGAACGCTTCAGCACCGGGCGTGCTGCATACATGCCATAAAAACCAAAAACGAAAAAAAAATCGGCTTCCCATACATAATTTATCAGCACTCAGCCAAATGGATTTTGTGCGAGACGACGAAATTTTTTTTTTCGTTTTTCTATAATGATTTTTCTGGAAAGTACTTAGTTCATTATCATGGACTGAACTTGCTATATATAAATATAATTAAACTATTTTAAGGGTGAATTCAGTCCATGATACTGAAATATTTTGGCTTTTTATACAATATCGGATCAGCTGATCTACTAAGGCACTAAAATTACTAAGGCACTTATAATGAGGAACAATCAACTTGGTATTAAAAATAAAACATTATAGTTACCGACATCGTGAATTTTTTTCCAACTTAATAAAAAAATTAAAAGATACTAATAACTAACAGCAGTATGCCTGGGATGCAACCGGGAACACTTTCTGCGCGGGAAGAAAATCAGTTTAGCATTTCATATTCCAAATTACATACTCGTATATATGTTGTATGTATTTTTGTAATCCCGTTATATACTTTTTTGATAACTAATTCCATAAATTTTGAATTAAAAAAAATCGAATTCGTTTTGGCATCCTTAGGTGTGACCACTTATATTCATGTTATACAAGCTTATACAAGGTGGTAATCTGTAACCTTGCCATATTCTCAGATGTACTTCTACTGATCATCATCATCAGGTCTTTTGTTTTAGTCTCCACTGCAGGAGCACGGCCCTCTCTGTATTACCAGAGCCATAAATTAGCCAGAGCAGTCAAAGGATTTGGCCTACACTCTCCACGATGGCCAGACGGGTTGGAGAGGTCTCATTGATGTTTATAAGCTTTGTTTAGCTTGTGTTTTCTAAGTCGTCATCTACGACATCCACGGGAAGACGTGGAGTGGTCCTATTCTACTCTGCCGGGAACCACACGGCTGAGTATGATAAATAACTTTCCCCAAAGAGAAATATAAAGCTGCTCATCAGCTGATCTATTTGGCATAGGAAGTCCAATTTTTTTTATATTTTGACCTATGTTCTTTGGGAAAAGATGTTCAGTATGATCAGTGTAGGCACAATCGAGAATATGGTAAGGTTACAAATTTTCTACTTGTATGTGGAGATGAAAAAGCGAAAAAGCTCACCCCGGGCTCCAAAGCCTCAGCTGTACGCTGAGGATGCAATCGGAACCGCGCTAAGATGAAAGTGTCCGTCTGTCTGTCCGTATCTCGGCATACGTATGGTTTTTTTTAAATTTATTGTTAACACAAAACAGATAACAATCAAATAGAGGATCAGTATTTAAGCATAATAAATACCTATTGTTCTAAATCATAATCCAAAGAAATGAAGTTATTTACTCTTGTGATCACCGACAAAAGCAAGCGCTTAAATTAAGAATTAATTATTAAAAAAACAAAAACCCGACTGCGTGATACAACAGCAGTACTTATCTATATATGCCTGTGCCTAGGACACAACCGGGAGTACGCTGGGCGAAGCGATGTTATGTATATATTTTTAGCATTTCTTATTCCAAATTTCATTTAAAACTATAAGTTGCATATATTTTTGTAATCCTTGAATAAAATCCTTTCATTTGATCCCACTCGATAGGTTTTGAAAAGAAAAGATTTTTATGCCACGCAATTTGGCACCAAAAATCCGCCATTTTGCTTTCCAATAATTTTAATATAGCCTATGACACTCTAGTGGTTAAGAGGAATTTAACCATGTATAATTTACTAGCTGTGACCGCGACTTCGTTCGCGTGGTTGTCGGAACGTAATGTTATATAGCCTAAAGCCTTCCTCTATAAATGGACTACCCAACAAAAAAAGAATTTTTCAAATCGGACCATTAGTTCCTGAGATAAGCGCGTTTAAACAAACAAACAAACAAACAAACAAACAAACTCTTCCGCTTTATAATATTAGTATAGATGAAGTACTCTTAACCAACAACATATTTATTTGAATAAAGAATAATATTATTATGTTGATACAACTTAAACAAATTATTTCGACCAAATTAGGTACCAAAAACGGTTTTTGTGAGTTAATCTTAAAAGATAGACATATACTATCGCGGACTGTTTTTTAGATCATTAAAAGAGCTATTATTCTTTAATACATATTTTTTGTGTATCTTGAACCGTTTTCACGGCGCACGCAACGGAAGGCTTCAAAGATGAAATAATTTCTCCCGTTTTTTACACATTTACCACTATATCTTTGCTCCTATTGGTCGTGATGTTATATAGCCTATAGCCTTCCTCGATAACTGGACTATCCAACACAAAAAGAATTATTCAATTCGAACCAGTAGTTTCGGAGATTAGCGCGTTCAAACAAACAAACAAACAAACTCTTCAGCTTTATAATATTAGTATAGATTTAAATCGGTTTAGCCGTTTAGTAGCTACTAGGGAACATATAATTATAGGGACAAACATACAGGTGAAACAACTAACCCTCCTTTTGGACTTTGTCGCAGTCGGGTAAAAAGAAACATCTTAGGACGCTAGTCCGACGTCTCGGACAGAAAATATGATGTGTAAATGCGACGTACGGAGCCGAGGATTTGGACTTGTGGAGGCGCGGTTAGTAGCGCATCCCGGCACCTAAGGAGGACGTGGGTTCAAGTGGCGTTCACTTTACTTACTTTTCATATTTCTTGAGTACCTAATTAAAATATGCTTCGATAGAATGCTAAAAATTCCGTATAACATATTGTGATTTGGTTTCAGCTGGGTCACAATTTACTGCTCCAACATGTACCCGATGTCGGGTCTCACGTTCACCAACAAAACCCTAGCGTTTCTTGCTTACTCGTGGGTATGTACTTTTCACTATTTTTTATTAGTTTAGTTTCTTTTTGCAAAATTTCAACACTGCGATAATACAGTGAGTTGGCCCCGGCCTTTCTTGAGATAAGAATGTGTCTTACTACTTCCATTTTGTTGCCTGAATTAGGCTGGGCTAGTTGTAAATAAATTTATCGAAAACAATGATGTTAAAAACACCTTCATCGTTTTATCAACTAGAATTTTAGACAGAGTCAACAAGGCCACGTAAGGCCTCCACGAAGATCGACACATTTTACACGACTCTCTTAGGGGCTGTGCACACCACGTTCTATCTTAGGGCCTGTGCACACCGCGTTCTGTCTTAGGGGCTGTGCACACCACGTTCTCTAAAGGCACCGTCGTCGACGCATGTTTTTATTTGCGTTTGTGTGCATTCGACACACAGCGCGATACCGCTCTGAAGCTTCTTACTCGACTGACAAAATTATCACACAGCCAACACACGTACACAAGCGGCTGTGTGTAAAACTATGGTGTGAATAAAACATAGGGCTATCGAAGATCGACACATTTTACACGACTCTCTTAGGGGCTGTGTGCACACCACATTCTGTCTTAGGGGCTGTGCACACCACGTTCTATCTTAGGGCCTATACACACCGCGTTCTGTCTAAGGCGTAAGCCAGATAGAAAAGGCGCGGATACGGCGCATCGCTTCTATCTGTTTTGCATCCCTCCGTTTTCATACATTTCGTATAAAAAATCATTGGTATGGCGTCGAGGTGGCGCACCACTGGTTGCAAGGGGCGCGTCGTACGGCGTACCTAGTGGCGAGACGCGCACAAATTACGAAGCGAATGTAGTACAGACGACCGTCTGCTATATAATATTTTTGTATGTAGCGGGATAACACTTGAATCTGACATTAGATTTTTTTCTGTCAGATGACATATCCAATAAAAAATATGGCTTGCTTGCTTTTTTAAAATACCAGTTATCTGTTAAGGTTTATTAAATCCTCATATTTATTACAAAGAAAATAACGAAGTTTTAAATAAAATACTGTAAAATGGGGTAACTTTGATAAAAACTTCGTTTCATGTTTAAAATCAGATTCTACGATTTCTGAAGCTTTTTTGTATATTTTATAGAAGTGTACACTTCTTTAGGCGCGTTGGGCATGTTTTGAGATGGGAACCATTGAATTCGCGACACGTTACCGTAACCGACACCACATTGTTTAAGTTTTCACTTCTGTCGTCAGTCTCGGAGTGCCACTGTTTTTTTACAATTATTACCTTCTAGCTCTAAACATTATAATCATCGTGTAATCAGTTACAATTGATGGGTCCGATCCGATCAGTGTAAAAATATGTCAGTACTAGAATAGGCATGACGACTGGAAGAATATTTTTGGCCATAAAGATCCTGGTTTATGGTAGCATATTTTCTGGGGGTGCCTATGATCACATATACTGGTTAACTTTGATCATTATTCAATGTTAGCTAAGATTGTTATTGAATTAATATATATTGAATTTCGCGGGTAGGAGTAAAAATAACAACATCAAAATTTTACTCTAAACTTAAAATATTTAAAACCTATTATAAGTGATAAACCAATGTTTAAAATAATTAAATAAAAGTAGATTACCTGCTAGTATCATATTTCCTCTCATATCTTACTATACAATAACATAGAGGCACTTCAAAAAACAATGGACACAATGGCAAGAGAATTCAACACAAAGATGGCTGAGTTTCAGAAGAATCTGGACAGCTCTAATGCCAATCCTAGCACTGTTGCTACACTCACAGCAAACTTTAGAAGTTTCAAGTCGTTTGTTTTGATTGCACTTGTCAGCCTGCAGGAACAAATGACTACGATTGCGCACCAACAAGACTCATTTTTTTATTTTTTTATTTTAACACTTTATTGTTGCAAAGTAAAAATATACTTTTAACAAATGGCAGTCTTAATGCTGAGAGCATTTTCTCCCAGTCAACCATAAGGATAAACAGAGAAAAAAGAATTGTGCGGCGCAAAAAAGCTAAATAAAAAGCTACAATGACATCGGTATGCAATGCATACAAATACTTTTTATAAACTATTATGAATATATACACACCCAACAAAATATTACTACATACATACCTATAATACTATATAATAAGTTTGGAAAATCCAAAAGTGCACGCCTCATAGCGGTCACTCAATTTTCACAAAAAAAAAAACAGAACTTGAATATTGCATATTTATCGGTAAATTTACTTTTAAATCTTCGCGCCATTGCCCACACAGAAAAGAAAGGTACTGCGCATGTCTTGTCAACAAACCTTAGTTACATAGATTTAGATATACCAACGATAGGTGGATTTCAGTTTATTGCTAATTATAATTAAACTACTTTTAATTAGACCGTGATTTTCGAAAGGACTTAGTTTTAGATAATACTTAAGCGTATGAAAAAAAAAGGGTTCAATTTGTTAAGTTTTTCGGGCGTTATCGTGACCACGCCAGTTTCCATACATACAGACACACGGACGTCCACGAAATAATTTTCTTAAACACTTGTTTTATTATTTTAAAGAACAAAATGTCCTTTAAAAATATCATGACTGTTGAAACTAGTGTTTTTTCTTGACATTTGTGTGTAAATATTATTCTACAAGTACGATAAGAAATAAATACCGACATTTTTAGTTCGAAAAATCACTTGATTTTTGTAAGGTGAAAGTAGAGCACTACCTCAACGCTCCGCTTATGAGGCGTGCAAAATACCATAGTATAATAAAACAAGGTATTCTTTCCCCGCGGTAGCACAAGACACAAGACTACGTCACGAATGTCAAGAAAAGTGTTACCACTGATTGTTCTTTTCATTCTCAATTAGTGAATGCAAATTAAAAATACCATAGTATAATAAATTAAGGTATTCTTTCCCCGCGGTAGCACAAGACACAAGACTACGTCACGAATGTCAAGAAAAGTTTTACCACTGATTGTTCTTTTCATTCTCAATTAGTTAATGCAAATTAAATAAAATATTAACTAACTTATCGCTTCTTTTACATTTATTCGTCTTTCATATTTAATAAAACAAACAAAATCACAACATTCTTTATTCAAATTTCTTTTTACTTCTTTTCTTACTTGCCAGTTACACATTCGTACTCATCATACCAATAACATTGAACAAAAAATGTCACCTGTATTTTTATAATAATAATTACGATTAAACTACATTGAATTAGACCGTGATCTTCGAAAGGACTTAGTTTTGGATAATACTGAAGCGTATAAAAAAAAATGGACTTGATCAGATAAGTTTTTCGGGAGTTATCGTGACCACGCCAGTTTCCATACATACCGACACACGGACGTCCACAAAATGATTTTATTAAACATTGTTTTTATTTATTTAAAAGGCAAAATGTCTTTTAAAAATGTCATAAGTGTTGAAACTAGTGTGTTTCCTTGACATTTATGTGTAAATATTATTGTACAAGTGCGATAGAAAATAAATAGAGACACATTTAGTTAAAAAAATCACTTGATTTTTGTAAGGCAAGAGTAGAGCACTACCTCATGCGCTTCGCTTATGAGGCGTGCAATACATACCATTATACAGATATAATATTATGTTCAATTTAGAGAACTGAATGATGATGACTTTACAGTGAAAGATTTAGTGAAAATTTCTCTACTGTCAACGGGTAAAGCATTCCAGAGCCGTGAAGCTTGGAGGGAGAAAGAATTTGACATAAAGTTTGTCCGGAAAAGAGGGATAAAGAGTTGTCGTGTCTCATTAGAACGAAGTTGTCGATCACGAGTGTCTGAAAGATAATTGAATTTACATTTTAAAATTCAGGATAGTTAGAATTCGTAAGAATAGAAAAGAGTGTACCTACGAGGGCTGTTTGATAAGTACCCGTTTTCTAGATATATTAATATCACTGGCCGCAAAAAAGTATACCACCTTTTTTAGCCATTCTTCAGAGGCGGGAAAATTAAAAAAAAAATGGCATTCTTTTGTTTTTTTTCTCATTTGACAACGATTCAGTGAAGGCGTGAACTTAAAATTGTTAAAATGGAGAAATAACAGTATCGGTCTGTAATTAGATTCTTATTTTTGGAAGGAAAAACATGTGATGAAATAAAAGTAAGAATGCAAGCGGTTTACTATGAATGTGCTCCTTCTATGACAAACGTCAGATATTGGTATAACGAGTTTAAGCGGGGGAGAACAACCGTCTTTGATGAGGATCGCCTAGGCCGGCCAGTTGAGGTGACTACAGACGATATGGTTAAGAAAATTGAAAATATCGTTTTAGCCGACCGCCGAATTAAACTTCTAGAAATCGTTGATGCTGTAAATGTTTCAATCGAGAGGGTACAACACATATTAGAAGAAAAATTTGGTATGAAGAAAGTATCGGTGAGGTTGGTGCCGCGTTTACTCACGGAGGAGCAAAAACGGAACCGACTGACTACTTCGGAGCAGTGTTTGGCCGTGTTCAAACGTAACCCGAAGGAGTTTCTGCGTCGTTTCGTGACCGTGGACAAAACTTGGGTCCACCACTACACCCCGGAAATGAAAGAGCAGTCGAAGCAGTGGATTTTACCGGGTGAACCTGCTCCAAAGAAAGCAAAAACCGTCCCATCGGCTGGAAAGGTCATGGCAACCGTTTTTTGGGATTCGCAGGGTATTATACATATTGACTATTTAGAAAAGGGAAAAACAATAACAGGGCAGTACTATGCCAATTTATTGGATGAATTTGACGCCGTGTTGAAGGAAAAACGACCTCATTTAAAAAAGAAAAAAGTACTGTTTCATCACGACAACGCCCCGGCTCATTCGTCCAGAGTTGTGACGGCTAAATTAGCACAGTTACGCTACGAACTATTGTCTCACCCCCCATATTCTCCAGATTTGGCATCATGCGATTTCTATTTGTTTCCCAACCTAAAAAAATGGCTCGGTGGCAAGCGATTTGGATCAAATGACGAAGTCATTGCCGCCACAGAGGCCTATTTTAATGACTTTCTTGGATGGTTTATTGAAGCTTGAGTATAGGTGGAACAAATGTATAGAGTTAAAAGGTGACTACGTAGAAAAATAAATGCATATATACAAAAAAAAATGTTTTTTTTTTTTCCATAAACGGGTACTTATCAAACAGCCTAGGTACACAGTAACCGAAGTTCCCTGCGTTGACGGATAGGAAGCCAATTGACAACAATTCAAAAATTTGACATGCATATTTAAATTTTTTTCTTTAAAGAACTTTAAAAAAACAAGACATACGTATATTTTCTTTCTCATTTCTTTTCATTATTTCCCCTAAAATTAAATTATTTAAAATCTCTACATTCTAAAAGAGCGTAAATACAAGAGAGAGGAAATAACGAGTTCACGTCTTTGTCATATTTTATAATTTAAAAAATAAAACTTTTACTGACTTCTATAGAGTTGTGTTTTTTAGCAGTTGGATATCGATATTGATAGTATATCACTTACAAAAGTATGATTGAAGAAGTAGATATGATCTTAGTATTTTTATCTAAACAGTAACTAACAAAAACTAACGTACTTAGCTAATTTTCCTTACTTAATTTTTTTATGGTTTCTAAAACCTTGATATCAAAATTATTTTTTTATTACCTAAAACGTTAATCATATATATTTATGCAATTATTAGAAAGAGGTGTGCGGCGCTATTAAGTCGCTTACGTGCTAGCTCAAATAGTATTCTGCGCGTACTGACTGACAGATGGGACTCCCCACTACTGGGCCACTGGATGCGCCTTCATACTGAGGTGGATGTTAAGATACCGGTGACCAGAAGGTTGGAACCTAGCTGTTAGTAAGTATGATTATTTTGTTATGTTGTTTTTTCGTATTCATGTTACTAACACTAGATTAAGTTACCTCTGTTAATTACTAACACAATATGGATCAAGTTTGTCCGAAATAAAAAGAATTATTATTATTATTGTTTTTTAGAGTTTCCTCTTCTCAGCATGGTAGCTGGTAATCGTAAGCTACAATCACGGGCATATGCCAAGTGATGTAACTGTTACTAGTTGAGGGTCTCTGTAGTATTTGGGGTCTCATCATCCTGCATGAACTTCCTTACCGTTCTGCATGTGTTTAAAATTTCAGCTTTTTGCATATTAATATATGTGTGTGCTGGTAAGTCTAAAAGTTTTAAGCTGTTATGTAAATGATTTGGAATAACTCCTGTTGAAGACAGAACTATAGGTACTATATATACTTTGTCTACTCGCCATATCCTTCCTATTTCTTCTTTTAGATCTGTATATTTATAATTTTTTTCTATGATGGTTTTGGATAAGTTGTGGGTGTTGGGAACTGCTATGTCTATTATATATGCTATTTTCTTTACTTTATCTTGAAATACTACATCCGGTCTATTATAAAGTATAGTTTTCTCTGTAAGTATAGCGCGGTCAAAAATTTAATTTGTATTCGTTCGTTTCTATTACTGGATCTGGTTCATAGTTATAGTACGGTATTAGTTTGTTGGGAATTAGTTTGTGTTTGATGGCGAGTTTTTGGTGAACAATGTTTGCGATTTGGTTGTGCCTGTGGGTGTAATCGGTTTGGGTGAGATTTGAGCAGGCACCTGTGATATGTTGAAAAGTTTCAGGGTGTGTACGACATTTACGGCATCTATCATCTATAACTGAGGGCCCCTTTATAATGAGTATGCGGTAATTTCGGGTATTAATTACTTGATCTTGTATAGCTATTATAAAGCCTTCAGTTTCGGGAAAGATATTACTATGAGTAAGTCATTTGTTTGAGGCTTCAAAATCAATAATAGCTTGTTCAAGATCATGTGGATGTCTACCATGAAGAACTTTTGATTTCCATCGGTCTATGTTTTGTTTCCCAGGTTTCAAGTTGTCACTATTTAAGTTATCTACTTCAGCATTTGATAGGTTTTTATTATTATTATTAACTTCTTAAATATTTTTCTCCTCAGATGAGGGTAAATTAAGCAACTACCGCGGGCTGTGACCAAGCGATAGGAGCAAGAAAAATGTAACTAAATGGTGAAGGAGCTAGAAACGCTAGATGAGGTTAAAAACTTTAGGGTAATGCGGCAAATATTGAGTATAGTAGCTTTTTGACACAGATAAAAGATGTACGATGGCAAATATAAGGTATTTAGATTTTGTGTGAGAGATTTGGGAATAATACCAGTTGATGATATACCGATTGGGACAATGTGTACTGTGTGAGCTCTCCATTGTGTTTTAAGTTCTATGGCAAGATCCTGATATTTACTAAGCTTTTCTGAGATCGTTTTTTGAATGTTGTGTGAATTTGGGATTGCAATGTCGATAAGGTATACTGTGACTGCGTCTTTATCGTAAACTGTAATATCCGGTCTATTATAATGAACTGTCCTGTCTGTAAGTATTGTCCTGTCCCAATAGATTTTGTGTTGACTATTTTCCAGTACCGTCTCTGGTTTATATTTATAATATGGAACCATTTTATTGATGAAGTTATATTTTGAAGCAAAGTGTTGATGGATGATTGAAGCAACTTAATCGTGGCGGTGTTTATAGTTTGTCTGAGCAAGTGCTGAGCAGGCTCCTGTGATATGTTGTATAGTCTCAGATGCGTTACTACAATGTCTGCATATGTCCGTAGGTTGGTTCAGATCTTTTATTATATATTTTATATAATTTCTTGTAGCTATTGTTTCGTCCTGTATTGCAAGCATAAAGCCTTCCGTTTCAGGAAACAGTTCACCTTTCCTGAGCCACTCGTTCGATTTATCTTTGTCGACGTGTGGTTGGCTCAGGTAGGATCGGTGTCTCCCGTGTAAAACTTTCTCGCTCCATGCTGCTATCTTTTGTCTGTTGTCCGTCAGTTGTTCGTTGGGTTGTGTATGTCTGTCGTGCAAATTGAGTGGTGTGAGTTTCTTATCTATTTCTGTAATATGTTTGTGTAGAGTTGAGTGTTCGGCTTTGTTATGAAAATATCGACGTAGAGTATGTATCTGTTTGTTGTGCAAGTTCTGGATGTCTATGACTCCGCTTCCTCCTTCTTGGCGTGGCAATGTGAGTCTTTGCACACATGACTTAGGGTGGTGCTTCCTATATTTTGTGAGATTTGTATTAATTGTGCGTTGTAATTTTTTTAAATCTGTTTGTGACCACTTAATTACTCCAAATGAATATGTAAGAATGGGTATTGCAAATGTGTTTATGGCTTTAGTGGTATTTTTTGAATTAAGATGAGTTTTGAGGATAAGATTAAGTCTGTATTTGAATTTATTTATTAGTTCTGTTTTTGTTACCTTTTGGTTTATCTGTCTCGACTGCTTAAATCCCAGATATTTGTAAGTGTCCTGTTCTTCCATAGGTTCAATCGATTCACCAGTTTGAAGCAAGTAAGGGTTTTTCTGAATTTTACCTTTGACTATGGAAATAACCTTACATTTTTCTATCCCAAATTTCATCTGGATGTCATGAGAAAACTCTTGAGTAATATCAGCTAACCGAAATAAGTGATTTTTGCTAAATATTGGCGAGTAGTTTGATGTCATCCATGTAAAGCAAATGGGACAAGGTGTAGTGTGTGCCCTGGTAAGTTCTTATGAAACCTAGATCGCTATTGTTTAATAAAGTAGATAATGGATTAAGTGCTAAGCAAAACCATAACGGACTAAGGGCATCCCCTTGGAAGATGCCACATAGTATACGGATCGGTTCAGTAGTTATCGCTTCATTGTTTTGATTTAATTTTAGCTTAGTCTCCCATTTTTGCATAGCTACTTCTAAAAATTTTACTAATTTTTGGTCTATTTTGTAGAGTTGAAGAATGAACTTTAGCCAGCTGTGGGGGCCGGAATCATAAGCTTTTTGATAGTCTATGAACATAGTATGTAAGTTTGTTTTATCTTTAGCTGCTTTGTTCATAATTACAGAATCTATGTTGAGTTGTTCCTTACATCCCTGATTGTTTTTCCTACAGCCTTTTTGCTGTTCAGCTAATATATTATTTTCTGATATGTGTTTGTAAATAGATTCGCTAATACATGCTGTAAGTATTTTATATATTGTTTGAAGGCAAGTGATGGGTCTATATTTTGCAGGATTTTTTGGGTCGCTCTTATCCTTTGGGATCATGTAAGTCACCCCTTGGGTAATGTAAGATAGCATTGTGTGTGGTGAAACTATGAATGTGTTAAGGTGGTTGTGTATGTATGGATGTATGCATGTGAATTTCTTGTACCAGTAATTGTGTAAGTTGTCTGTGCCAGGCGATTTCCAGTTGTGCGTGTGCTGTAAGACTTGTATGAATGTCTTTACTGGTATGTGATCAAATTTCATATTGGGGATATTTGAAGATTCACTGATTTCTTGTATCCACTCGGCATCACTATTGTGTTCAACGGGGTTTTCCCATATATTAGCCCAGAACTGCCGTAGCGTTTCTGGCGGGGGCGTGTCGACTACTTGGTTATGTGTGTGTGTTGAAGATATGTTAGATATGTTTCGGTAAAAAGTGTTTTCGTTATTATTAAATTGTTTGTTTTGATTTTTACGATCTGTACAAGTTGTGTATCTTCTAAGCCTGCTAGAAGCTATGTTTAGTTTCTGTTTTAAGGTATCTAAAAAGTGTTCAAGTTGTGTATTTGGGTTCTCATATGTGGCGTGTACAGAGTATTTGTGTTTTATAGACTCTACTGTTTGTATTACATGTCTGTGTCTATTTCCATTTATGTACTGAGTAAGTTTACCGATATCTGATCTAATTTTTTTTATTTTCCTTTCTAATTTTTTTTTTGCCAAGATTGTTTTTTGTCTTCTGATCGTATTCTTCTATATGTATTAATTTTTGAACCATTACAGGATGCTGCTGTGTATGCTGCTGTATATATTATTGTTTGCAAATCTACAAAATTTAAGTCATGATTCAAATATTCAGGAAGAATGTTTTTGTTAATATAAGAAACTATCATTGCCAGTTTTATATATATTATAGAATTATTATATATTTGAATCAGTCCATCGCATGCGTCGCACTACACCACCGGTAGCGGGAGCCGAGCGCGCAGCAGATGGTCCCGCAGGCCCCAAGCGTGCCGGTAGCGGAGGTTGTCCTCGTCGCGCAGGTGGTCGCGGCGACGGGACCGACGGCCCGCGGTCGTCGTCGCTCGACTCGCTGGTGTAGGGCGCTGTGGTGAACTCATTGCCCGACGAAGATGGCGAGGAGCTGGACGACGATGCGGGCGATAATCATAGGGTGTAGGGTGTGCGCTTTGTTCCGCTTTTCTTCGTTTTTGTCTTGTTATCATATATTTATCACAGTATTGTTCTTTTATTTATCATATCACGTTTGACAGTTACAATATGTGCGCTTTTCAGCCACGGGTCCATGGGGACCCGGTCCTTTGAGGCGTTCATGGGGCCAAAGCCAACATGAAGAGGCCTTTTAGTACCTTTTTATCTAAAAAGTGAGATGGCTGCATCTATGGAGGTCTATCCCTTAATGTACCATTGAGATGCACTAACGGACAGTCCTCCATAGCTGCCGAACTATTGCCAGGGAGGGAATAACTTGGTTTGGGCTATGTGGATGGGATGATAGTGGACCGGATAACTGGGTTATGGAGTGAGATACGGACATCTACCTAAAAATCTCTCACAACAATTTTAGCCTGGTAGATGGTGACTTGCTGCTCGTTGGCTACACAATTATTATTATATAAAGCAAATATTATCATTGCGTCACCAAACATTTGGATATTTTTTGATTGATTTCTACTATAAGTACTGAAAGAACTATCGATATTAGATGGTCTTCCTATCGAACTACGACGTACGAGTACTTCCAAGACTATCATTGTTGATGTCAGTTGTCAGTTGGACAAACAAAACCATAACAAAACAAAGAACTTCATGAACAAATAAATTTGGTACCGTTCGTCTTGTTTGTGCTTTTTATAATTCGTGCATTGACTTATATATTGTTGAATTCGTGATAGAAAATCGACCTCAATGTTCCCATAGTTTCGTATTTTGTTCCTATATAGAAAAACAAAGTATTATTGTGTCCAGGAAAATATTTATTTCACATACCAAAATCAACACGGATTGAATGGTGTTCTGCAGTAAATAAAAAAAATACTAAGAATACATACAGTCCGCGAGGCGTAAGCTGAGCTTTGCATTTGTGTGAGTGTACATAGATAGTGTAGGTGTAACATTGGCCTAAAGCGCGGCGCGTCCCTTGCTTGGTATAAACCGGTTTTTACTGCTTTTTGACAATCGGCCTGAGGCGCGGTGCGTCCATCGCTTGACGCAACTTCTCCGCGCACCTTCCGCACTTCACCTCTTGTACTGGTAGCAGCGTGACATGTTTCTTAATATTTTATTTTGTGCTAGACTAGATTCGTTAGTGAAAAATGGCGGCTAACACAAGTAAACAAAGAATTAGAAAACCTTTAAATAGCCAAGTGAAAGAAATGTTGTGCAATCTAAATAAGTATTTTAAAGACGTGAACGATAAAGACATGTCAAGTGTCACTACATCTGCCCAATTGGTAGCGACATTGACCGGGATTCCTCTGTCTACTGTCAAACGCGTTTTAGTGGAAGGTAAACGTGTTTTGGAAGATGGGAGCAAATTTACATCTCCGAAGAAGACCAGATGTAGAAAAAATATTATCAATATTGACGATTTTGATAAAGCGGTAATCCGAAGAACTATTCACAATTTTCAGATTACCGATAAAGAAGTACCAACTATGAAGCGAATACATGAAAAGTTGAAGGCGGATATAAATTATCCCGGTTCAATTTGGTCATTACGTGAAGAAGTGTCTCTTTTAGGGTTTAAGTGGAAAAGGACAGAGGATAATAGGCAAATTCTAATGGAAAAACATGAGATTCGTTATCTTCGTATAAATTTTTTGATTAAAATAGCCGAATATCGCACTCAGGGATGGCCAATCGTTTACACCGACGAAACATATATAGATATGACTCACACTTCTTCGAAATCTTATTCAGATGGTAGCACTGCTGGTTTGAAAAAACCAATTTCCAAAGGAAATCGTTTAATTATAGTCCATGCCGGCGGAGAGGACGGTTTCATACCAAATGCCCTTCTCATGTTCAAAGCAAACCAAAAAAGTGGTGATTACCATAATAATATGAACGCAGAGAACTACGCGAGAGGTTAAGAATGCAACTAATTCCAAATCTAAGCCCAATAGTATTGTGGTGGTAGACAATGCATCTTATCATAATTCATTAGAAAATCCCGCTCTCAACTCAATTAGTCGTAAACAAGACATGATTGACTGGCTCAAGAATCACAATATTGATCATTCTACATCGATGCTTAAACCACAACTGTATCAATTGATACTGCAAAAGAAACAAAGATTTATTGAATATAAAATTGATACATTACTCAGAGAACATGGACACAGCGTTCTTCGTCTGCCACGGGTTATCACCCGGATTTCAACCCAATCGAAAACATTTGGGCTATGATAAAAGGCTACGTTGCGAAAAAAAACGTGTCAATGAATATGGATGTAATAATGAGGTTAGTGACAGAAAAAGTTGGCAGTATCACTGCACAAGAATGGAAAAATGTATGCGATCACGCAGTAAAAGAAGAAAATAAGTTTAAAGGCCACGACGCTGTTCTTGATGATTTATCGGAACGATTCATTATTAACACAGACGACACATCAGACGAGAGTGAAAATGATGATAAGGAAAATGATGAAGATGCAATGTCCGATGTAGAAGAATTTTAATATTTTTTCATATTTGAATTGTACTTATTATTATTATGTCGGTACGCTTTTCAGCCACGGGTCCATGGGGACCCGGTCCTTTGAGGCGTTCATGGGGCCAAAGCCAACATGAAGAGGCCTTTTAGTACCTTTTTATCTAAAAAGTGAGATGGCTGCATTTATGGAGGTCTATCCCTTAATATACCATTGAGATGCACTAACGGACAGTCCACCATAGCTGCTGAACTATAGCCAGGGAGGGATTTACTTGGTTTGGGCTATGTGGATGGGATGTAGTGGACCGGATAACTGGGTTATGGAGTGAGATACGGACATCTACCTAAAAATCTCTCACAACAATTTAAGCCTGGTAGATGGTGACTTGCTGCTCGTTGGCTACACTGCCTGTGGGCACCCTAACTAGCCACGAAGATGCGGCCAGGGCGCAACACAATGTGAGCAGCTGAGGGTGTCGAGAGGTGCGGCTATTATTATTATTAAAATCTTTATTGACCAAAATGGTACAAAAGGTGAACTTAACGCTAATGCATTCTCTACCAGTCAACCTTTAGGAAAAACAGAAATTATTTGAGATAGGCGCTTTAAAGATGTACTTATCTTTTACAAATAAAATTTATTATGTACTTATCTTTTACAAATAAAATTTATTTTTAAAAGTTTTTTGTCTGACTCTACTTTTAGTGACACTCACACAAATGCAAAGCTCAGCTTACGCCTCGCGGACTGTACCTACATATGGAGAGAGTTATAAGAAGAGTTCGATTATTTAAATTATTAAAACCACACTGGATGATTCAGTATTAATAGCTTGTGGATTCATTAACCTGCAAAGTCCTTTATTAAAATGGTAGGGTTATATTATACAGAGAAAATAAAATTTGCTGTTTTGCCAATTTATAACATTGTTTTATTTATAATTTTAACAAGTAGTTAATAATTATTTGTGTTACTATATTCGTATAAAGTTTACAACGGACTTTTGTTCTGGAGTAAATCTGCCTTTAGAGTAACAAATGTAGTTTGCCTTTTCACTTCAACATATCCAACTGAAGTTTCCACATAGGAATGTCTCGACGATATCATCACATCAGCCCCTCGAATTTCTGCTACATTGAAGCTGTCGTTTTCCTGCATATAGGTATTCCAGTAGCATCATGAGGTCAACTTTAGGCAAGTTGCGACTGTCGGCCATAGAAAACCCCTCAGAAACCTTCATTATGAGAGAATCCAGGCATGCAGCTAAAATGCACAGTTTATTTGCACTTAAAGTGAAATTCACAAACAACACGACCATGCCACAGTATAACTATTATACAGTATTATGACTCGGCCCTCACCTTGACTTATATACTTAGGGCAACGCAGTATGTAAACACGCGCTAGGGTTGCCCACCTACAGTATTTTATTTTATCTACCTACTTGAGTTTCTTTCTAGTTTTGTTATTTTTATACTAATTATAAATGCGAAAGTATTTGTACGCAACTCACTTGTTTGTTTTTGTTTTTCGTGTGTGTAAGTGTCCAACACTGGTGTCAGATTTCCCAAGCTCAAGGCATCTGACATAGCTTGACGACTGCCATATGATGAAGACAGCCGGGACCAACGGCTTAACGTGCCGTCCGAAGCACGGACCATCTCAAGAATTTTTCGTGACACTATTGGGTCACCCATCCAAGTACGGACGGACAGCCGGAGAGATGGACAGACGAATGGAGAAGATAGCCGTGACCAACGACTTAATGTGCCTTCCGAAGCACGGAGCAGCTCTAGAATTTTAAGTGACACTTTTTGGTCACCCATCTAAGTGCGGACAGACAGTTGGACAACCGGACAGACAGACAATTAATTTGACCTGATCACTATTAATCCAGGCTAAAACCACACTTGAGTCGCACCAATATACTATTCGAGCCGGAGTGTCTCTAAGAGAGTTCACTAACGCGCTACAGACACGAGCAGCAAGCAGTGCAGCACACAACTCAAGGCGTGGTATTGAAGTAGGTTTTAACGAAGCAACCTTTGATTTGGCACATAATAATCTGACGACTTCACTATTTGCGCTAACTGATTTCATGTAAACACTGGCACCATAAGCAGACAAAGAAGCATCAGAAAACGTGTGCAATTCTATACGCTCTGGTGAATCGCAAAGGTCAAGTCAAACTTCCTAGGTGGGTACCTAGGAAGTTTGAATTCAGATAAATGATTCATATTTTCTGAGAATTTCTGCCACTCATTTTTTACCTCTTATGAAACAGTTTGATCCCACTCATATTTCTGCAGCCACAGTTTTTGTAAAAGCATTTTAGATTGTACGGTAACAGGACTTAAAAGACATAGACAAGACAAGACAAGACAAGACAAGACAAGACATGTATATATTTTAATTGCGATGGATCATTACAACCAGTAATTAGATGGTCAACATAAAAATCGTTCTGAATAATAGTTTTGACTACACCATCATGCTCTTCTCCCAATTGCCATAAACAACGAGTGCTAAGGTAACTAGCGCTTGCAGTACCATAAGTGACTGTATTTAATTGATACGTCTTAACTGGCTGTGACTCATCCTTTCTCAATAAAATAAGTTGCAAGTTTCTATTATCCTCGTAGATTAAAACTTGTCTATACGTTTTTTCGATATCACCTGTAAAAATAAATTTGTATTGCCTTGCACGTATTAATATGGAAAAAAGAGAGTTTTGAACGTTTGGACCAATCATTAAGACGTCATTTAGATATCCTGAGGTGGAGGGAGCCGAGCCATCAAAAACTACTCTCACCTTAGTAGATTCACTCTCCATTTTTATAACAGGATGATGACATAAATAATAATGAGGCTCATTAAAAAGGGTCGCATTACACAATGACATGTGACCTAATTGGTCATATTCGTCTAAAAATTTTACATATTCTGATTTTAGTTCTGGATTTCGCTTAAATCGTCGTTCTAAGTTATAAAAACGCTTTTGGGCTATATTATAGGAGTCTCCCAAACAATCGGGAGAGTTCCTTAGTGGTAATTTCGTACAAAATCTACCTGTATATCTATTCCTACGTGTATGAGTAGTAAAATGTTGTTCACAATACTTGTCATTTTTGCTCATAGTATTTTTTGCTGGAACAGTCTCTAGCTCCCAATATTATTGTAGAATATCGTCAACTTTAGCGGTTGACGATTCAATAATTGAGGCGTGATTACAATGTGTAACGTTGTGAGATTCTATAATGGGAATAGGACCCGATATTACCCAACAGAATTTTAAATTAATTAACTTAATGCCAAGGTTACGTTGTTCATTCCCTATAATGTCCCAAAATAAATCAGCTCCTATTAGGACATCAATGGATGCTGGTTTATTAAAGGTAGGATCTGCTAACTTGATATCTTGTGGCAAATTCAAGTTACTGATATCAACTGGAGATTTTGGCAATTGACCTGTCAATTCATTCATGACAAGACACGATAAATATGCATTGAAATTGCTAATTAGTGATTTTATTTGTACCTTGCTGCTCTCGACAACATTGTTAGATATATTATTGCCAATTTCTATGACCTTTAGTGAGTCAATGGAATTGGAACTTAATGAAAGTTTATTCTTTAATGATTGCCTTGAAAAAGAAGATTGACTACCGCAATCTAAAAGAGCACGGACCTTCGCCTTTTGATGGGTCAATGGGTTCGAGACTTCAATTAGAGCAGTTGACAAAAAAACATGCTTAGAATATTGATTTGAAAAGTTCAATATTGTTTCATCTGAATCGTCAACAGCAACATGTTGATTTACTGAAGACATAGGACGACGCAGCATGGTGTTATGCTTTCCTTTGCACTCACGGCATGGACCCATACGACACTCGCCTGCTGGGTGTCCCTGTCGGAGGCAGTTGATACACAATTTGTACTTTTTTACTTCTGCCTTTTTTTCGTCTATCCCTTTAGCCTTAAAGATAGAGCAATCATAAATTTTGTGATTTTTATTACATATAATACACAAATACGATGTATTTGAACTATTTTAATTGTTGGATACGCTAGCGAAAGATTTCGTAGATGAGACTTGACTAGATTTTTGATTATTAGGCAAATTATGAGTATTTCGTGAAAAAGTAAAATTTGTCGAAGGCTTAGATGTACTTACATCGTATTTGCTGCGACTTAAAGACTCAAGTACATCTGCACGGTCTATCAAGAATTTAAAAAACTGATCTAATGTAGGTACTTCTCCTTCTAGATTATTGCGATGTTCTTTCTACTTTATTAGTGTGTTACTGTCCAATTTAGAGGACAACATAAATATTAATAAAACATCCCATTTGTCAGTGGGTGGTCCTAGGCCGGACAAAGCACGCAAATTTTTTGTTACTTGATCAACTAAAAATCTTAAGGATCGATCAGATTCACGTGGAAGTGGCCTAATATTAAATAATGAATTTAAGTGATGACTAATTAAAATTCTTTTGTTATTGTAACGACTGCAAAGCAACTTCCACGCTTCATCGTAGTTGACAGTGGAAACCTCTAGAGTTTAAAATAAAACTGGCTGCATCACCTTCCAAATAAGAAATATGGTAATGGAATTTATGTATTGCAGAGATTTTATTATTATTATGAATTAAATTCTCGAATGTGTCCCGAAACTCCCATTGAAAATAAGAGCCATTGAATTTTGTAATTTGGATTTGTGGAAATTTTACCCCCACTATAGGAGAATCCGAACAACACGAATTATCCAATGTAGAATGATGACGGTGTTCACATTCGGAATTTTTAGAGAACTTTTCTACCAAAGTCTTAGCTGTAGCTAAGTTTATTATTATATCGTGATCCATAACATCACGCTCATTGACTTCAGCAGAAATACATTAAGGACTTAATATCTCTATTTCATTCTGCAAATCATCTATTCTAACTGACAATGCCTCAAATTTAGCCAACTTAAGGTTTAATTCTGTTAATTCAATACTAGAAAGTTCCGATTTCTTGTTAAGGCTATTCAAATAATTTTTGAATTTAGTTATTTGCCCTTTAGCAGACGACCGTTTAGTCAATAATTCGCGTAAACGGCGTTTAGAATAGATAGCTTCCGAGTCAGTGTCAGGCATTTTAGATATGTATTAAAGAAAATTGGTTTAAAATTCACTAATAAAATTACTCGTAAAGTAAAAAATAAATATCATACGCTCCTCGTTTTGCGTCACTTGTGCAGGAAACCGGGTGCAGCCAGCGCTCAACACGACCAATGTGAATAAGGCTCACCACGGCCGGATCCGTAGATCGAGCGTAGTAGTATTGTTGCCCTGGAATATTCGGCAAATAAATAATTATATCGCATGGAAAGTGTTTGTGTTATTTCAGCGAATTGAGAACTTGGCGCTTACACTACCGTGCCTCTTACGACACACAACGACGAATCTCCAAATAAAATGCACAAATACAAATCACGTCCTTTTCCCTGACGGGGTAGACAGAGCCTCGGGCCACAAAGCTACGTTTAGCGTAATGGACGCGTATAGGTAAAATAACAAATCAAAATAGTGATGTGTTCGGCCGCTTCGTAACTCGCCTTTTACGATTTGCACAGGAAAAGGACCAGCTGGTACATTGGTTTCGTTTAACTTTTATCACAAACCCAAGAACAAATTGTACTAAGTGATTTTTATAAATTATTTTAACGTCTGACACGAATGTTGGCTACCAACATACAAAAGCAAACAATGAATTATTTTGGAGGAAAAAATTACAAAGCTTGTCAATATATGTACTTAGAAAAACTTAATAAAATTATAAATTATGTATTTTAAAATCAGATACAAATGTTGGCCACCCACACCACGAAACAACAACAATTAATTATTTTGTAGGAAAAACCCAGTAAAAATTGAATACTATTTTGTCCGTATGACTGTAATGTGAAATTACCCAGATTAAATACTAATGTAAAATATTACAAATGAAAGAAATTTGAATTTTTATTTTAACTTGAAGGTATATGCAACTCGAAATCTGATGCAATAATTTCGCTTGAATTTTACGTGCAATTTACTATTTAAACTAAATACAGATTTAGATTTGCACAAGTAGATTTAATTCTAGGATAACTGGAATAGAAATTGGATAGGAAGACACTTATCTTGGGTTAGCCTCCGCCGCGATGATTTCTTCACTCGCCTTGATTTCTTGAAATTTGTCGAATTTCTTACAATTTTGTTATTTCGTATCCCCTCATGGGCCACCAACATGTATATTTAGGTATACAGTGGGGCGGAAATTAAACTTCTTAGGTAAATTTAAGGAAATATAATAAAGCTGCAATCGTTACAACAGACGAATGACGAATGAATTTTGGGACACCAAAATGTATGGAGAACGCTTAATCCTGCCGAACTTGAATAGCAAGCTAACTTTCATCGTTTTTCTCTTTATTATTGGATGGCGTGTGGGCCGGAACAGGAGAAAGTCGTCTAAGTAGACTATTATTCTGACTCCTTTTTCTCGAAGACTCTGGGCGACCCAGTTTGTAAGAGCAGCAAAGCCCTTTGGAGCTATGCTTAATCCAAAGGGGAGGCACGTCATTTCCAATAGTTCGTTCTGGTAAATGCGTCTTAAAAACCTTCTGTGGCTCTGGTTTATGTTCAGGTGGAAGTACGCTTGAGACAAGTCTATTTTGCAAAGCCAATCCTTGTCTGAAAATCTGGCAACCGATTGACATTTATTAACCTGAATCGCTCCGTTAGAACAAACTTGTTGATAGCTTTGAGGTTGAAAATCGGTCTCATGGAGCTGTTGCTCTTTGAGACCAGAACAATTGTTGACAGAAAGCTTGGCAACATTGGTGCTGTTTGCAGAACACCTTGACTCTTCAATTCCTTTATAATAGAAGTAATTTCGTCTGATTCTGGAGTCATGTAATTGGATAACTTGAGATTGGGATAGACAAGAGGTGGTTTTCATCGGAAGGGTATGCGGTACCCCTGAATAAAATTTAAAAGGCTGCATGGAGCACCCATTGTTTCCCAATTGTCGCAAAATTGTGCAAGGCGACCTGCTAGCTTCGAGTCAATATTTTCGCCTCTTTCCTCCCCTGGCCCTTCATGAAGATGAAGCACGTTTGCGGCTAGACTGATCTTACTTTGGCCGTGTGTGAATCATGTGAGTTGCGAAAGTTATTTCGTTGGGTTCTATAAGAACTACCGTGATATCCACCATGGCCATGGCATCCATGTGATGGGCCATTATGGTTGCAGCCACCCTGAGAGGGTAACGTAGTGCGGTTGCAATGGCAACTGGTTTTACTTGCATGAGATTCTACACTTGCCCTGCGAGGGCATAAAACGCTGTTTCTTCCCCTGCGAGGGGCAGCTATTAGAAGTGCTAGGTTCCACCTGCAAGGTGAAGCCGTCCGCAACAGTATTTCACCTTCTGTCTTATCGATGGTGGCTAAGAAAGCGTCTGCTTCAAAAAGATTGTGGCAGGATGGAGGCACCTTTTTAAGAGCCGCCTTGATCAATGGATCTCGCACATGGTTGATGAACCCATCGCTGCGCATCTGTACGGTCTCTGCTCGATGGCCACATATCAGCTGAAGTAGATCTGAAGATGTCTTGTGGAACTCACCTTCGCTAAACCAGGAAGAAACCTTATCTGAAAGAGCTTCAAAAGTTATGGCCTGCTCCTCCTTAGCCCAAGACAACAATTCTCTTACTGTATTTTGCAGAGATTCTCTTTGTTTTAGCATCCATAAAGTTAGGGCTGCATAAGCTTTGTCAGAATAAGCCAGGTGGCGTAGGTTATCGTTACCCTTTATTTTATCATTGGGTTCTAGCTCCACAAAACCTGGACTATGATTGTTACTTTTTTATGTTTCAGCATAACGTAACTGACTCCATTCGGGCTTATTAAACAACTGAACATCATGCAATTGTTTCAGATGTATATCTTAAGTCTTATGGACCAAGGGCTCTTTAAGTTTGGTGGCAATATCAAAATTAAATAAACTTTGGTCATTTTTCCCACAAGCTGCAGGAGTTTGGGGATATGAATTTTCGCAATCATCGTAAAGATTTCTGCTACAGTCCGAGATATATTACCAAGGTAACCAACTTTTTACAAGTTGAGAAGTCTATAGTAATCAAGCTTTTGTAATTATAGCACATGTAATCATAAAGTTGTTTAAAACAATATGTCATCTTACCTTGAATTACTCATTGTAAAAACCTCAAAATTCGTCGTTATTCAGCACAAAAGAAATTAACTGCAGCACACTATCAGCACTACGTAATGAGTAACCGAGTCCTCGATAACCAAGTTCAATGTAAAAAAAGAAGTTTAAGTACCTTCTTATCTCACAATACTTTTTTAAAGTTGGTGTGTCGTTTACGACACAGTAGGGTTAAGTGGGATGAATCTCACTGATAAGTGATACATAATTAGCATAAGCAATATCTCATTTCTATTACTACAGTTACTATCGTATTGCGATTATAGATGTGTGAGGTCTTATGCATCACAGCAACCTGGTTTAGCTATTGCATACGTAATAACTAATCATAAATACGTCGCCTTTGATCTCATTTCAACTCGCAGGTAAGTAATATGAAGATAGGTAATTCCTTTTTAGGGAGAACTGATCTGATTAATTATGTCGATCTTATGCATTACACTTTCATCATTTGTGGAAATAAGTTTTAAGAAGAGAAGAATAAAAATATTATATTTATGCTGTGGTCTTTAATTGACATTTCATTTTCAAAAAGAAATCCTCTTAGCACTTTGCTGAAGGAGTCAGGATTGGGCTACCGACTCCGAAGAGATGGTGAAGTTATTTCTCACCTACTGTACATGGATGATCTCAAACTATTTACACAAAAACGCACTGACTTGTTCAAACTACTAAAAATTACAGAAGTTTTTAGTAGTGGCATCAAGATGGAGTTTGGTGTAGATAAGTGTGCGGTTATGCATGTACAGCGGGGAAAGGTAGTAAATTCAACAAATTTACAACTTTCTGAGACAATGACTATCAAGTCTCTTTCGGAGTCTGAAACCTACAAATACCTTGGTATGTCACAGTCATTGGGTATTATGGATGGGGACATAAAACAGCCTGTTGGCGCAGGTAGCTAAGATTACGTTCTGATACCAAGAAATGTTACTAACTACGCTCTTGGTACGAGTCCGGCAATCCCACCGGCAACAAACAAACACACAAACAAACCTACGCAGTCTGCTACCACCCCAGATAAGGTCCAGGGAACCTCCTAACCTAATTATGAGTTGAACTTAATTCTAATTAAAAGTAATTACACTAATTACAAAACTTACCGCGTCCATGCAGTCTTCAGGCAGCCTCGCCTGGCCTTCGCGTCGGGTCCGAGGTCCTCCTCAGGGCTGGCGACGGCCTTAGGTCCCGCCATGGGTCCCAAGTCAGTGGTGAGGAAAATAGGGTCCCTAAGCTAACCTAACCATGAGCTCATGTATGTCGCCCCAAACGAATACGTCGTATTTATAACACCACTTCAAACAGCACAATAAGTTTCTTCCTTTTCTTGACACTTCAAGAGATTATTCTCATAACCTAACAGCGAAACGTAACATGGAATGTCCCTCACTCCGATTCAAGCACTTATCACTGTTTATAGATTTATGGGCATTCACGCCACCAAAATTAGTTCCTTTTATAGTCAATTTACAAATATTTCCGTATCACACGGGAAAACCAACAATTTACAAGGCCGCATGGCACGCGTTTTACATTTGACACAAATCACTGTTCTTTACGTAATACAAATACTTTCGGCTCCACGCCGTTCCAAACAAATTGGGCACAAATCAATTAGCGACAATTCTCC
Source organism: Acrobasis repandana (assembly GCA_963576875.1). Lineage (NCBI taxonomy): Eukaryota > Metazoa > Arthropoda > Insecta > Lepidoptera > Pyralidae > Acrobasis > Acrobasis repandana. Next base: position 16,415,345 of record OY756235.1, read on the forward strand.
ACGAAATATTCGCAATTTATATCAAACACAAAAATTAATGCCGACCATCGGCTATTTCGCGACAGGACCAAACGCAAGTCATTCACAATGTCCTCGCTCGCCACTTGTCATTCCCAAACGTCAGTCTAGACTTTGACACAAAGACAATGATCATTTTTCTGGCCGGGCAAATACATTCCGCGCTCGACAGCAAAGACATCGATAAATCGATAATCTTGCCCGTGTTTGTGGAGATCACACGCAGATGGCGCTAGTCTCCTAACAAAGCACTTTTATTCAAACATCCCCCCGTCCCGGTCTGAGAAGCAGACCGCTAGCTTACTCTACGGGGAGGCGAAAGAGAGAGGATACGGCTCTCCGCAGAACCGAACCCTCGACCAACACCTCAGCCACACGCGGAGTTCCATCTCCGCCAAAAATCAAACGCAAAGTGCGCCCTTGGCGCCAAAGTAATGATGGCAGATTTGCCTCTTTTAACAATACCAAATCTCCCTCCCTGGGTGGCTCAGTCCTGTCTGTCCATTTCACTCTTTGTTGCAACAAATGCAAATATTCAAGAGACCAGCGAGCCCAAAAGTTCTGGCTCATTTGCTGTAACATTTGAAAACGTGACAACCGCGATGTACGTTCATCCCTCCACGGGTATTCGGGTAGGGCATTCAAAGGCCCTCCCACCAAAAAATGACCAGGAGTGAGGACTTCCAAGTCATTTGGGTCCTGAGATAATGGACAGAAAGGACGAGAGTTGAGGACCGCCTCAACTTTACAAAATACTGTGGCCAGCTCTTCAAACGTTAGAGCTGTTTCCCCTAAAATGCGGCTGAGGTAGGTCTTTGCCGATTTCACAGCGGCTTCAAAAATCCCTCCCCAATGAGGGCAATTTGGGGGGCTGAACCTCCATGTTATCCCCCTTTGGGCAGCAATTTGACTTAAACTGTTACAATTCTTATCAATAAATTCACAAACATCCTTAATATAATTTACAGTGCCCTTGTAATTTGTGCCATTGTCGGAGCGAATGAGTGAAGGTAGACCTCTACGCGACACGAAACGATCGGACGCAGCGACAAAGGCTTCCGTAGTCAAAGCTGACACCACCTCCAAGTGGACAGCCTTGGTAGCCAAACAAACAAATACACATAAATAGCCCTTCACGATCCGGGCATTACGAAGGGTGGTCGTTTTGACCGAATAGGGTCCTGCAAAATCGGTGGCCACACCGTCAAACGGCCTCGTAGGCCGGATACGATCAGCAGGCAGATCACCCATCTGCGGCTGCATCGTAGATGCTCTCACTCTATAACAAGAGATGCATCGAAACAAAACACTTTTCACTGCTCTTCGGGCTGACAAAATCCAAAATTCCCGCTGCAAAATAGCCAGCAACGCACTGCACCCTGCATGAGCGTTCTGAATGTGTCGATCAGACACCAAAAGTTGCACCAAGGGTCCGCCCCTGGGCAATAACAAAGGATGGCGACTCCCAAACGGAAGGTCCGCCTTCCGGAGCCGGCCACCAACCCGAAGAAGCCCATCTGAGTCGATGAAAGGGTTCAAACGAGCGACCGCGCCCTTCAACCTAGCGCGTCCCTCGCGCAAAATACGAAACCCCGTTTGAAGTGAGTGCTGACCCATCAAAGACAGTTCTCAATTTGCCTGTCGAGGCCTTCACAACAGCATGGTGTGGCAGAAAGTAATGCTCAGTTGAGCGCCAATAATCTCAAGCTGGAGACATGTGACCCAAGTCCTCGTACTCGCGCATAAATTATATATATTTATCACGAAGTACGGGATCACGCTGCATGCGTCGTTCCATGGGCAGCAGTCGTTTCTCCGCAAACATCCTACTATGCCCTAGGCTAGGACGAGAAGCAACAAAGGGTAACCTAGTTACCAACCGACCGGTAGACAATCTTTCCGTATTGGCCTGATAAAAGGCCTCACATTCTGCGTGGTCCGGATCCATCCTTGAGACCATAGGTGGCTCCTCCACCTCCCAAAACCATTGCATGGTTTTGGCCAAAGACGCATTCGCAAGAACTGTCGGCTCCTCCATGGAGTCATGTTCAAAGACAGGGCCCATCAGGGCGTAGACAAAAATTGTAGACACTGCCACCAGTAAGAAGAACCCAGAGCCTTCTGGGTGCCCAATAAAATCCAACCCAATACGTCCAAACCCAGGTCTACTGGGGCGGGGTGAAGAACAAATGGGTCAGCCAATTCCAGGCCTGACACCATAGACAACCAACCCGCAATGGTATCCATTACCAGAGCTGAAGTCATGACCCTCATTGTCGAGGATTTCAGCGACGAAAAGGTGACAAGTGTCTGTCCCGTCAAACACTTCACTTTTATACCACCAACTCCAAGAAGTGGCACAGGTGAGTCCTCCACGGCTAAGCCTAATGTATGTGCCACTCGAGTGGTAACCAAACTTTTCTGAGCCCCCGATTCTAACATGGCTCGTATAGTAACCGCCTCCCCCCCATGTCCCCATACGCGGACCACCGCGATGGGGAGCAGAACCGTCCGCGGTTCTGTCCTACTGAGAGAGCAAGCTAGCTATGGGCTCCCCACTCTCTCCAAACCGTGGGGGTGCCACTGGCCCGGATAATACATCAGGCGAGTGCACGTCCCCATGTGAGGGGGCGCATAACCCGCTGCCCTGCCGTACCTAGCGTAGGGCGGGTGGTACTCCAGCCGAGGGTACCCATGAAGCGGCGGGGAAAACCGCTGTGGCTCCGTCCTCCGAGTAGGAGCCGGTGCGGAGGGAGGTGTCCCACCTCTCACTTCCGCTCTAGGGCCCCCGCCCATGGGGGCCCTAAGGCTGACCAGCCACATACTGGCCATGTCCCGTAGACGCAGGATCCCGGACCGCCGAGACCCGCGCCGGCACTCGACCCCCATCCCGAGGGGGGGTGCGACGAGCGAAGCCACGTCCGCCGTCCGACGGTGGAGGGCTTCGCGCAGGAGCGCCCCCGCCCATGGGGGACCCCTGTCTCCTTGCCTGGGAGCCAGCCTCGCTCCAGTTCATGCAGAGCATCAAGTGGTGCCGCCCATGGCACGCACTGCATGGCTTGGCAGAATGGCAGTCACGCGCGTACAATTCATGTCGCTTCGCCACGCGACGCCTTTGTTCTACAGGCAGCTGCTGCCAGTCCCTACATTGGGTTAGGCTGTGACCCTTCCGGCCACACTGCAGACAGTCCGCGTCTCTCGCGACTGCTGCCGTATAAACCACCCGAGCACACGCTGTTGATACAGAGTAAACACAATATTTGTCATACGTCAACGTCATGTATGTGTCACTGTCAAACTTTGAAACCTCACTCATTTACTTGTTAATAACTCTCTCTGATCTATGCCTGTGAGTAATGGTTGCTTGTACACTGAACGTATATAAATAAATCCCAGTTTATCCTGTTATGTGTATATCATTTTCGCCACAACCCTTCACACGCGTTTTACATTTGACACAAATCACTGTTCTTTACGTAATACAAATACTTTCGGCTCCACGCCGTTCCAAACAAATTGGGCACAAATCAATTAGCGACAATTCTCCACGAAATATTCGCAATTTATATCAAACACAAAAATTAATGCCGACCATCGGCTATTTCGCGACAGGACCGAACGCAAGTCATTCACAATGTCCTCGCTCGCCACTTGTCATTCCCAAACGTCAGTCAAGACTTTGACACAAAGACAATGATCATTTTTCTGGCCGGGCAAATACAATCCGCGCTCGCTCTCCTAACAAAGCACTTTTATTCAAAACACAGGCAGTGAAGGAACGCTTCTTTGGCAGACTGACAAAAGTACTTAAAAGTCTGTGGGCTTCTCCCACTTGTATATACATAAATTTTATTTATCTGTATTCATACTTTTTTATTTATACTTCTTTATTGAAAGCGATGGTTTTTACCAGTCGACCACGGACTTTGCGTTGCGCGCGCATGTTGCCTCGCGGCGTCATGTTGCGCGCGCATACTTTTAGTACTGAGTTTTGGTCGACTGTCAATGACCATCCTTCAAAGCTCTCATGTCTTGTCATTTGTGGTAACAGCATTTTTCACTGTTAAAAATTTAAATTAATTTAATATTTACTTTGTGTTCAGTTCTTTTGTCTTGACTTTTCTTTTTCTACATTTTTCTACCTTATTTTCCACTGATTTTATCGCTCGTGCACCTTCTGTTTTGCTTATTTCTTTTTACTCTTGTGTGTACATAAAAAACTATTTACATCTTCCATTTGTTTGTTTCTCCTACTTCCCTATACACACAATCTATCTGGGACGCTCTGCCCAGGAGCTCCCACACTTCGGGGCTACCCTTGCCCCCCATAAGTCTTTTGTCAGGTGGCAATAAAACCCGTGCCTTCAACGCTTGGGTGATGCCCCTACTCATTTACTCCTTTGGCATACTAAGGTGGACTCAGACTGAGCTAGATGCCCTAGATAGGAAGGTCCGCATATTGCTCACAACACATCGTATGCTACACCCACGCTCATCTGTTATGAGACTGTACATCCCACGTAAATGTGAAGGTCGTGGCTTTTTAAACGCCAAGAATCTTCACAACCGTGAGGTGTGCAGCCTTAGGGAATATTTCCTTAGCAATGAGTGTAGGTTGCATCGTGATGTTGTAGCAGTAGACAAAGGCCTCACGCCGTTATCCTTGGCAAAAGAGAACTGGCGCAAACCAACGGTGCTAAGTACCGAGGATCGCAAGAACGTATGGAAGAGCAAAGAGCTCCACGGGCGGTTCTATCGGGCCTTAACAGGGCCTGATGTGGATCAGCTCGCATCGGTGAACTGGTAACGTTTCGGCGACCTCTTTGGGGAAACCGAAGGTTTTGCCTGTGCAATTGCAGACGAAGTCATGATGACAAACAACTATCGGAGATATATCCTGAAAGACGGTACGGTTGATGTCTGTCGAGCATGTCGACGTCCCGGAGAGTCGATCAGGCATATAATCTCCGGTTGTTCTCATCTGGCTAACGGCGAGTACTTGCACAGACATAACCTAGTAGCCAGAATTATTCACCAGCAGCTTGCTCTTCGATACGGGCTTGTAGAATCGGAGGTACCGTACTATAAGTACTCACCGGCGTCAGTTCTCGAAAATGGTCGTGCCACGCTCTATTGGGATCGATCTGTCATCACGGACAGGACTATTGTCGCCAACAAGCCTGATATCGTGCTGACAGATCGATTGATGCGCCAGGCAGTGCTCGTCGACATCACCGTCCCGCATGACGAGAACCTCGTGAAGGCCGAGAAGGACAAACTTAGCAAGTACCTTGACTTGTCCCACGAGGTGACTGCTATGTGGGATGTGGATTCGACGATCATTGTCCCGATAGTCGTATCGGCGAACGGTCTTATAGCGAAGAGTCTTGACCAACATCTTAAGACTCTCTCACTAGATGGCTGGATCAAGGGTCAGATTCAGAAGGCAGTACTCCTGGACACGGCACTTATTGTCAGGAGATTTCTCTCTCTGCGGCCCTAACCGCCGGTAGCTTGGGCCTTGCCCCGCTGCCAGGGGGCAGCTAGGTTAGGTTTTTGTAAATGTTTATATATTGTAGTATGTTTTATATTTTACTTTTTATAAATGTATACCAAAACCTAGCCTAAGTTTCAAATTAAATAAAGAGAATAATAATAATAAAATGCTTAATTTGAGAAACACACAAAAAACAAAAATATATATAACAGATATTATTATCAGAACCTATTAGAGGTGCTCTCAAAAAGGATCCAACTCAGCATATGCTGGCTGTGTAAGGACTGCCAGCGCTGGTCTTCCGTTGGAGCCTAGTTGACGTCACGGAAATATGCACTAACGCAAATGCAAAAAAAAAACACAAAGTAAATCGCAAGACACCTATCTATATGCCACGACAATACAATATCGTAATATACAATTTTACTGACATAATAGGTATGTAATAACAAAAAGAAAAAGAAAAAAAATTGCCATTAACTGTCATTAAGAAAAACAACATTGGCAGCTGACAGTAACATTTAACATTTAATGGCAACAAAAATATCTCACAATCTTTATAGAAAAAGAGAGAAATATATATATATATATATTGACACAAATTTATACAATAATAATAGATTTTAAAAAAGCATATCCAATTAAATGGAGCTAACTTTTAACATGATAAGAAGCGATTTCTACTGATCAGGTCAACAAAGTCGTACAACAATAATTTTGAGTACCAACCAACTAAAAAAGTAAAACACTACCGCGGGTACCCCCACTGTAGTGCTTCTTATTTTTCCACCTATTTCGCAGTAATTACCATTTAAATTGCACTCGTGTCCTGCCTGAGCATTCCCTGCTTGCTTTGGTGTTTGAACAAGAAATTCTTAAGGTATGTTTTGAAGCTGAGAATAGTTTTCCGATCCCGAATCGGCGGAGGGATGTTATTCCAGCACTTAGACGCAGCATAGCGGAAACTACCGCTAAAAGCAGCAGTGCGGTGACGCTGCGTCGTCAGCTGTATGGAACATTTCCTGACACCACCCCGGCACTTAAATTTAGAAACCCAAGATAACTTATTGTAAAGATAAAAGGGTGCTTTGTGATTAACAACTCCGAACATAAGATATGCAAGATGAAGTTTAAATCGGTGTCTCATCTTTAACAAAGAATGCTTATTAAGGAAGGGTGTTACATGGGCTTTGAAAGGAATGTCAAAGCAGAAACGAGCACAAGAATTTTGTACGCGTTGAACAAGTCTTTTTGTTTTGCTGAGCAAGCGGGGACCCACGACTATATCCGCATAGTTCAATTTGGAAAGGATCAAGGCCTCTACCAGCAGGATTCTCATGGACTCCTTAAGATAAGGTCTGGCTTTATAAAGGATATTTAACTTAAAAAAACAATCACGGACAGAGTTCGCAACGTGTGTCTCAAAACGTAAATCAGAGTCCATGAGTATCCCGAGATTCTTTGCAACAAAAATTCTTTCTACTGTCTCCCCTAACAAAGTGACACTTTTAGTAGGCTGCAGCGAATCTAGTTTATGCTTGCTACCAAATATGATTAGTTTGGTTTTGCTGGGATTCAATAAAAGACTATTATTTGTTTGTAAATGAAATATATAGCTGTATGTCATCAGCATAAATGTGATAATTTTAATGCTTTGTGTGCATTTTTATGTCCGCTGTAAATAAAATAGGGCCTAAAGTTGATCCCTGTGGTACGCCTCTACCCACTGCTGAAAGATCTGATAACATTGTGGACCCATCTGACCCATTAAGCTTAACTTGCTGTTGGCGGTTCTCCAAATAGCTGCTGAACCAATTTATAGTCTTACTGTCGAAACCGTAGTGGCGCATCTTAGACAACTGCAAATTTGAATTTATAGAATCAAATGCTCTAGTGTAGTCCAATATTACCACTATAATGCACATTCCCTGATCCTGAGCACAAAGAATGTTATCAGTAACATCCAGTAGGGCCGTCACAGTGCCACGCTTTTTTCGAAGCCCAGACTGGACTTCAGGTAAGATGTTATTTTCCTCAATAAATTCTGTCAACTGAATACTAACGGCTTTTTCCTGGATTTTTGATAAAAGTGGTAAAATGCTAATAGAACGTAAGTCTTTTAGTTCTTAAGGATTAGAGAGCTTCGGCAAAGGACGGACCACTGCAATTTTCCAAAGATCGGGAAATGTCGAAGATTCTATCGATAAGTTGACAATGTCTTTAATAACATCAATTGTATCAGGAAAAGTCATAATCAGCATGTCTAAAGTAATGCCATCGTTGCCCTCCGCGTTGGATTTTAAACCTTTAATTATATTTATTAATGTTTCCAGGTCAATACTTTTTAAATGAAACCGAATATTGTCATCGTATCTATGAAACTCAAAGAATGTTAATAATGACATAGAGACAGTTTGGGAACCTGGTACAGTAAGAAAGTGGCCATTAATAATATTTGGATCAGCAAAAGTCGATGGTAGTTCAGTGTATTTTTTAGGTAAAAGATTATTTTTTAAATTTTTCCACAGCAACTTTGAATCATGTTTTTTATTGTCAATATTGTGTTTAAAATAAGCTGATTTTTCGTTAAATAATAAATAAATAAATAAATAATGCTTGTTTACAGTAGATTTAAGACTCTTGTAATAAAGTTTTTTGGTTTCCGAGCCACTCTTGCGAAATTCATTCAACGCTTCATCTCGTAAACTCATCATAAGTTTTATTGTATCCGTGATCCAAGGATATGAACGATGTTTTATAGTGACAGATCTGACAGGAGCATGAAGATCAAATAATGCTAGGACATTGTGGCTAAAGCCAGCAACCATCTCGTTAACATTTTTTATTGAGGATAACAGATCCCAACGTATAATATGTAGTCCCTGTTAAAGTCTTCTATACAAATATTTTTCAGTGGTCTATATTTCATAACATATGGTTTAAATTTCTCGCATTTTAAATGAAACTCAGAGACGATCATACAATGCCCATTTATACGCCCTACATTGTCTAATATTATGTCTTTCCTTAAAGATAAGTCGGTACAAATCACGTCTATAAGCTTTTGTGAATGACTCGTAAAATGTGTAGGGTATTTAACAAGTTGAGTGAGATTGCTACACCTCAAAAATTGGTTGCCTGTAAAGTCGGTATACGGGCGAAAGTTTTACGTGACAACGACTTCACTCCACTTCACTCCAAACTTGACTTCCACTCGGGCATGGTTAGCCCGCCTAAGAGCGAGAGAGACAGACATAAAAAGTGAAAGGCACGCGTGCCTCTCACTCGCTCTCATTGTGAGCGCATAACGTGAGCGGAGCGTTGAGTGGGAGAGAGACGCAAGGCATTCGGCGGGCCTCTCTCTCGTTCGGTGACTCATCGTAACGTTACCGAGCGTTACACTTTTTCATAAGTGACTCCCAGCCGCAACCTAATTTAAGACGTTGTCACGTCAAAAAAATTAAAACTTAATGGTATTACCCTCAGTTTCAACCAGGAGGTTGATATTAAAATCTCCAAGGAGGATCATGTTGTCATACATAGCTGTGGAATGAGTTAATTGAGTCACTAAGCGCGTCTAAAAAAGTATCCACACTCATCCACTCAGGCCGATATGCAGTACCAATAATCAGTTTTTTACTGTTTACCGTTACTCTAAGCCACATTTGTTCCACTAAAGCATGCGAGGGATCAGTTGGATGGGGACAAGATTGTACCACTACGTTACGTCTAATGTAAAACCCAACACCGCCTTCTCGGTTGTTACCTCGAGGCTTCGGACGCGGGGTATGACGCAGTCGATAGCCCGGCAACTGAGGAGCACGGGCGTCCTCGCCGGCAAACAACCATGACGCAGTCGATAGCCCGGCAACTGAGGAGCACGGGCGTCCTCGCCGGCAAACAACCATGTCTCATTATTTTGCTAGTATGTCCATATTATATCGATTTACGGCTGCTATAAAATTATCATGGTTAGAACCAAGAGAGCCGGGATTAAACAAACCAATTTTTAAATACTTGTTATACATTTAGACTATTTTTTTGACAAGAAATTGTAAATAGCATCATGAAAAAAAAAACTAAACACTTTCTTCGTTTTCTTACAGAACGGCGTGAGGGATTCAGGGTATTTGTAATTATGAAATAAGTAAATAAATGTTTGCAACTTTGCACCTTGTATGCCTAAGATAAGAACCCTATAAATATAAAGATTATTTGTGTTTGTGCAGGGGAGTGTCAGGGGAATTGCTGTGCCGACCCTCCCGGCTACGACGACCATTACGCTTCCGCCGAGGACGAGACCGCCGACCACGACGACCAAGATGACCACAATGCGAGAAACTGTAACGCGGAGGCGGACGACCACCACTACGTTCGCCTATACCTTGACCATACGCACAAAATTTAGCCCTCAGACAACCACCACGACCACCACTACCACGACCACCACCACCACGACCACCACTACCACGACCACCACCACCACGACCACCCCCACAACCACCACCACCACGACCATCCCCACGACCACCACCACCACGACCACCCCCACGACCACCACCACCACCACCACCCCCACGACCACGACCACCCCCACGCGCACGACCACCCCCACGACCACGACCACCCACACGACCACATCCACGACCACTACCACCACCACCACCCCCAAGACCACCCCCACGACCACGACCACCCCCACGACCACTACCACCACCACCACCCCCACGACCACCCCCACGACCACCCCCACGACCACCCCCACGACCACCCCCACGACCACCCCCACGACCACCCCCACGACCACCCCCACGACCACCCCCACGACCACCCCCACGACCACCCCCACGACCACGACCACCCCCACGACCACGACCACCCCCACGACCACCATCACTACCACCCCCACGACCACGACCACCCCCACGACCACGACCACCCCCACGACCACGACCACCCCCACGACCACGACCACTACCACCACCACCACCCCCACGACCACCACCACCACCACCACCACCACCACGACCACCCCCACAACCACCACCACCACGACCACCACCACCACGACCACCCCCACAACCACCACCACCACGACCACCCCCACAACCACCACCACCACGACCACCACCACCACGACCACCCCCACAACCACCACCACCACGACCACCACCACCAAAAGGACCACCACTACCACGACCACCACTACCACGACCACCACCACCACGACCACCCCCACAACCACCACCACCACGACCACCCCCACGACCACTACCACCACCCCCACGACCACCACCACCACCACCACCACAACCACCACCACCACCACTAGCACCACCACCACCACCACCAGGCGTACTACCACCACCACCACCAGGCGTACTACCACTACCAGGCGTACTACAACCACAAGTATGTTTTTTTTTAATTTATTATCTTTCAGTGCAGACAATGAACCGATTCTTTGTTTGGGGACCCATACATTCCTCAGTCGATGAAACTTTGCTGGGTTATAAAATAGTATGAGCCAAAAGTTATACCTATGTAAATATAAAAAAAAAAAACAATCGGAAGTTAAGTATTTATACCTGAAAATATGTTTATATATTGAACCGAGTAATTTCTCAGTCCAAATTTATATATATAATAATATAAGTATTATGAAAATCCAAAACTTTTTTCAGACATTAATATATTATATTCGTACTTTGTAAGAAATGTAATAAGTGGGCTTTGGGCGACAAAGGCTTTTTCCTTTATAGGTATTGACCGCTGGACCTGTATTGCTTTTGTATGATAATTCCTTTTTCTGAACCTCATTTTCAAGGAAAATTGCTCAGTAGAATTTTTTCTGATATGACCTCAATAGAATGTAGTTTTTTTAAATGTAGTAATTTGGCGCATACTAATATTAATGTATAAAAAGTTTTAGTTTAGTATAATATATTAGTTATTAGTGTTTAGTATTTAGTATAATTTTATTGTTATATGCCTTCATAGTTATAATTATTTATTATGTTGTGAATAAAGAAAGATGTATAAAAAACTCAGTGCAGAAAATTTTTTGGCATTATTTCTTTTTAAATTATGTTAAGTAGTCACATAATATACAAATCCAAAATATCCAAAAGAAATATCATCCAGAACACCGAAATGTTGGATGTGAAGATAAATTTATCCCGCGTTTACGCAATAAGGTACCGTATTGCTTTGAAAGTTGGGTGCAGATTAGCGTCTTCGTCCAGCTTATGGCAAAATGATTACCGCTTGAGAGTGAGCGAGCGTTTATAGCCTACAGTGATCGCTTACCATCTCACGCGGGCCGTATGCTTGTTTGCGAACCAACTTGTATAAAAATATGTTATTTAAGTAGGTAATTAAATAGGCTTTCAATAATCAAAAAGTTAAAATCAGAAAGTAAAATCAATAGGTAAGTAACAAATATATAAACTATCTACTTAATCAGGGCTGGATTAGGTCCGAGGCCCGGAACAGCGATTGAAAGTTGTATTGACAAGACTTTTATTTATGTTTATTATTTAACTCACTGTACCGTTATTCGAAGCCTATATAATGAGAGAGCATCCATTTCCGGTTCGAGTACTGGTTATAACTTCCGGTTTAAGTCCACCCCCCTCCACCAATTCTGCTCCATCCGTTTGTGCACCCCCGCCACGCGACAATACCTAGATGATGCTAGCATCTACGATTGGTTGACGTCACGCGATGTCGTCCGCCAATGAAAAAGCTGTATTTCCCCGCCATAATGGTGGAGTTCTTGGCCAGGAGCTAACGATTAAGCATTCATTCTGCCTTAGACGTTAGATGCACAGAGTACTTTATATTGGTTAGATGGTAAAGCATCTAAAAGTAAAAGCTGTGTTATAAATTAAATGATTGAAATAGTGTAAGAAATATTACGAAGTGTTTTATGTGCGTATAAAATAAACCAAGTTGAACTATTTGGAGTTTTCTTCGAGATCTGCTGCCCAGTGGTTGGAATACCGCTCTCCCGTAGTCTGATATTAACATTTCAGAAGTGACAAGAACAATTAAAACGTAAGTACACGCCCAAAAGAACGCTTTCTTTGTTTTTAGTGATCGCCATTCATTTTGAAAGTTATCATTGGTATTTTGTTCATTTCGGCTTCCAGCCCTTCGGTGAAGCACTATTTACACGTGCCACACCAATTAGGATAACTACTTACTGTCATATTTAATTCAAAATTTAATTTGTCAACATTTAGATAACTGTTATATGGTACACTTAATACTATAATTTTAATATTTTTCAAGTATTTAAGAGGTTACATTAGTTAAAAATGAGTGTGGTTTTGTTTGTTTATCGTGTGTGTAAGTGGCCAACACTGGTGTCAGATTTTTAAAGCTGCCTAAAGGCATCTAACATAGCTTAACGACTGCCATACAGTGATGACAGCTGGGACCAACGGCTTATACGTGCCTTCCGAAGCACGGAGGAGCTCAAGAAATTTTTATGCCACTAGTGGTCACCCATCCAAGTGCGGACCACGCCCGGTGCCGCTCTACTTGCGAAAGCGCTAGTGATGCGCACTCCCGCCGGGCCACTGAGCTCATGAGTGTGGTAATAAATTAACATCCCCTGTATATTCTGGTCCATATAAGGTTTTGAAAGATTTAACAACTAATGTTAAGATTATCACAAATGAAAAAGTAGAAATAGTGCATAATCGAACCAAACTGTACAATGAAAAAAGTTTTTACTATAATCCAATTTTAGTAAAATATAAACATTAAATTTATACACTGTTGTTAAACAATTTTATGCAATTATACGCTGTTGCTAGACATTTTTTTAAATAATTAGACACTTTTGTTAATGTTTAAAGTGCATATATAAAGCTGTATTTTATATATAAAAAAAAGTATAATGTCTTTGTCTTTTTATCTTTTTGAATGGGCGTGTGGTGTAGTGTGAACACACCCTATCTATGTACGTCATATACTTTACCTATATCAGATCAATGTAACAGATTTGAGTCAATTATAATGGATACTTAGTGGCATACAGTTGTTTCCTTTGTGACTCCCGATCCGCACCTTATAGTGGGCTCAAACCGTCGCCCTGAAATATACCTCTTTTAATTGAAATCGATTTAGTAGTAACGTCGCCTTGTGCCGTGGTTACTTTGAGTCTTGTTTGCCAATTCTTCGTAACTGCCTCTAAAAATTTAATTATCCTGTGATTGATTTTGTATATCTTTAATATTTCAATGAGCCAAGTGTGGGGAACAGAGTCATATGCCTGACGATAGTCGACAAACATGGTTTAGATACTGCGTTTTTTAACGTAAGCTTGTTTCAGAGAACAGAGTCATTTTCTTTATATTTCTATATCTAGCTTTTATGTCATTAATATGATAGAGTGTATCATTGCTTCTATTTCCGTTTATATACTGCGACATTCTTACGATATCTTTTCTTAGTTGAGCTATTTTCTTTTCTCATCTTACCTGCCATGCTGGTTTCGGTTTTTCACGTTTGGGTCTAGTAAGACTACCGTAAATTTTAGCACCATTACAAACACTAGCTGTATAAGCTGAACAGTAAACAAGAGTGTGGAATCCATTAAATTCGAGATCTATAGATAAGTGATCTGGTAGGATATTGTTATTAATATATTGTGTGATGAGTGCTAATTATTATTATCATATCTTCGGAAAATCCGCCAGCCATGGTCAATTCTCTGCCCCATGTTTTTCACATCATAACCTCATATATGCTTTTTATAAGTTGAAAACTCCAAAAGTTAGGCCTGTGACTGTGGGACGGACAGACGGACGGACGGACATGACGAAACTATAAGGGTTCCTTGTGGACTACGGAACCCTAAAAACCGACGAAACATTTTGTCTACAACATGCAACATCTTACTATTTAATTCGTATATGAAAATGTACGCTTTACAAATTTTTAATAAAGATATTCTATTCTTCTATTTTGTCTATCATACACAACCTACCATACTGCCGTGCTATCGATAATGGCAGTAAGTACCTGACGCATAGTTTCGAGAAAATGGCAATAAAAGTTTTCGCTACATTTTTACGTTTTCTGAATTTTTCATATGACTTAATTAAAAAGTGATTTTTGTAAAATATATACTAAAGCATGTACTTTTATATGATGTTATTAATAATCTTGTATAATTACTGTTATAATTTTAAAATACATTAAACCGTTTATATCTAGCATCTCAATATAATAACAAACGAGAGAAAAAGCTACGAATAATCGGAGTAAGTGTGTATGTACTGCTGTTATTGCAAGTACTCCATACAATTTTAGGTGTTGTACCTATTAGTATTTAAATTAAATTAAAAAAGGTATTAAAGTGTGAATATGTGTTTATTATTCTTATCAGTTTATAATATGTTAAAAACCTACATATTGAGCTAGTTAAACATCAAATCATAGAACTAAAAGCTAAATTACCTAATGACACCTACCTAATATTTGAAAACCAGATAAATTACTTAAGTGATAAAATAAATAAAACTACGTACGAACTAGATAGTTTAGAACCCCATCGTCTGCGGAAAGGTCTTATAGACGGTCTACGCTCTATGATAAAAAGTATAACAGGAAACCAAGATTACACAGATGCCATTAACTAAAATAAGGCCATTGAAACCCTTGAAACCAATCATAAGAAATTATTTAGTAATTATAATACCCATGTTAGTTTAAACAAAGAGTGGATGGCTCATCAGGCGAGTGTATTAGTTAGTCTAGTAGAAAATCAAAAGAATCTTAACCGTACTTTGAATATGTTATTAGATGATGAAATCCATAAGAATAATAATCTAATTAAGTACACTAAGTTAGCTCAACTCTTATCGATTATCACTAATAATATAGATGAACTCTCAAATGAATTGCGTAGAATAGAAGATATATTGGCGTTCACTCGCACATCAAGTGTTCATCACTCGATGTTGAGAGTCGATATCCTAGGTAAGCTTATAAGAAAACTTAAGGAATTATATAGTAACGAACAACTATTAGACATAGATTTAAGAGAGTATTAATGTCATACACGCAGGTTCATATTATATGAATAGGCAAATAGTTATAGTTTTCAAGTTCCCAATGCTTTCAACAAAAACCTATGATCTATATAAATTACCCATAGTACCCAATCAATATAACCGAATCCTAATACGCCCTCATCCTTTACTAGCAACCAACGGTAAAGAGTACATGTACAAGTACATAGAGGCTGAATGCCCGAAGATACAATCTCGATACCTATGCCAACCTCACCATTACCAGTAGATTAGATCGGGTCCTGACTGTATCCAGACACTCATCGCCAAACAAGCTATCGACGACTCCTGCCAGCAGATAACTGTCACACCTTCAAGGGAAACGTTAGAAAAGCTGGATGACAGAAATTACATCATAACTCTTCCACGGCCAACCAAAGTACGATTTACATGCAAGCGAGATGAATACCGAATCATGCACCATAGCCATCTAATTACCTTACCACTGCAGTGTTCTGTACAAACAGATGACTTCACCATTTACAACTTTCAAGATCGCGTCGAAGGACAACCTGTCAAAATACTCAATATCCCGGACAACCCGGAGCTACACATCCCATCTCAGCCAGCGATAACCCTTAACTCCATCGACTTGAAGATGCTTCGAAACATTCAAGATAGAATTTCATCCCAGAAGACCATGGAACTGGACGAAGTAAATACAGCATCCCTATATCACACTACCGTACCACTATACGTGTTCCTGAGTATTACAGCAATCACAGCTACAGTTATGATATGCCGCAGATATATGAAACAAAGACAGATTCCCGATACCACCACCGGCGATATCCCAAAGACCGAAGAAGCTTCCAGATCTACAACCATATACAGCATCCCGAGTCCTGCAAACAGAATACCGAACGCAACATTTTCGTTAAAAAACCTAAAATAGTTGCGTTTCTAAGGGTGGAGGTGTTAGGGATTGTCCTATATGAGGATCGCTGACCTGTCATATCATTGCACACGGCACCGATGTTTAGGATTGCACAAGTGAAGTAAAGCGCCGACACAAGAGCACGGCGATCCTAACTATCACACGTCCTCGTGTGCCAGACAACTTCACAAACCATTTGCGAAGAAGCATCATTTCAATAGTAAAACTTGCTCGGCTATCCTTCCAATAGGACACAAGGATGTCAAACTGGTAGGTTCCCCAAAGCTCATGACGCACTTTTTACATTTTTTAAATTCAGGAAAATTAACAAGGATTATAAAATATCTAATACAAATTGAATCGGCTTCAATAGAGATAGATCCCAGTGAATTACGTGTCAGAAGCGAAGAATTGTCAAGGATGATAGACAGATTCGAAGAAATACAGGCCCTAATAGAATCCTTGGATACAGAATCAACAAAAACAGAAATACACGAAGAAGAGCGCAGTAATTTTGAATCCAAATATTACAGTGCCAAAGCTAAAATTGCTAAGCTCCTTAAAGATGTGAACAGAAGCACTTTAGGAGATACCAAGCCCCAGTATGTGAAGCTTCCGAAATTAGAGTTACCAAACTTCAGTGGTGATCTAAAAGAGTGGCCTGCATTCAACAATTTATTCGAGTGTGCCTTGGAAAACACAACTCTAACTGATGTACAACGTCTTGAATATTTGAAATCGTGCCTAAGAGGAGAAGCAGCAAGCTTATTTAACAACTTGCTCATAAGCGCAGAAAACTATGCCAAAGCATTTCAGATTCTTAGTGATA
The DNA here is from genome assembly GCA_963576875.1 of Acrobasis repandana. Lineage (NCBI taxonomy): Eukaryota > Metazoa > Arthropoda > Insecta > Lepidoptera > Pyralidae > Acrobasis > Acrobasis repandana. The sequence continues at coordinate 16,432,654 of OY756235.1, forward strand.
GATATGAAAATTCAAGCCTGGTGATCAACCAGCACCTCAAATGTTTCATGAGCTTTCCAACAATAACAAGAAATAATTTAAAAGAATTACTACTGTGCTTCAACAAAGTTTAGATTCCTTAAAAGCCCTTAAACTGCCTGTCAAAGAATGGGATGTATTGTTAGTATTCATTATTGCTCAAAAGCTGGATAATTCCTTGTGCGCTGCATGGAAGCTAAACAGGAAAGAAGTTTCAATACCTACAATGCAAGAACTTAATGAATTCTTCAAGTTGCGTTCTACAGCATTTGAAATAATGAATGAAAGAGGCCTTGAGAAAGGTTTTAAAGGTAAACAGCAGCAAGCAAGTGCTCATACCAAGGTTGTTCATGTTTCAACGACTAGATCGGTTACACAAATTGTACCATGTGTCGAGGTAATCATATTATAACAAAATGTCCTAATTTTCTAGAGCTCACTGTGGACAAGCGCATCGAATATATAAAAAGTAATACTTTGTGTTACAATTGTTTACAGCCCCTCCGTGCAAAGGCATAATTGCTCGAAAAAGAGATGCAATGTTTGTAACGGAAAGCATCACATACTTATACACCTAACAAATCCTCCTCGGAAGGTGAATATAACCACTACTAATAACCCTAATAACACACACTCACAAATTATGGTCTAGCGAGTCGGAGGTCTAAAAAAAACCCAAAATTTAAAAGACTAATTTATTAAAACATAGAAGGGTCATTCTCACCACAAGGTGTTCTCAGACTAATTTCCGTCACGATTTTTATTTTTTACTATAATGCTAAAGTAGCTATAAAATATGAAAATATATGTGAAACCATATATATTGGAATATTTCTCCCTGTAAATTTTTAAATAGTTTTGGAATTATTCGATGATTATATTTTCTAGCGTGACGGAAATTAATATACAGTGACGTAAATTAAAAAAGCATTGTAAATCACGCATTTTATTTATTAGAAATAAATTCTTTGACGGAAATCGACGGAGAAAATTATTTAAATATGTAAGGCAAATCAGTCTTAAAGGGACTTAAGTAATTAGTAGCACTTTTCAAGTAATAAATATAGGGGTTGCATAGCAAGGATACAAATGTATATTATAAACAATCGCAAAAAATATTATAAACCAAATTTTAAATTAAAAAATATATTTGAAATGTGCGCCCCTGGATAGTTAGTTTAATTTTTTTTATCTAAAATAATTCGTAATTCAATAGTATATAGTACTAACATAATTTCCGTCACTTTAATCGTGACGGAAGTTATGTGACGGTAATTAAAGAGAAACCGTATTATAATTTTAATAATTAAATGGCTTGTGCTAGGGATCACTAACTCAAGCATAAGTCAAATACTGAGTTTCTATATAACAATTACTATTTATCGTAAAATTCAAGCATCATAGTAAATAAATAAATGATGTGACAGAAATTAAAGGGATTGCGATCTACGCGAACGGAACATTATTACTAACGTTTGTAATTCGTCAGGAGAACAGACGGCACGCTATTGCTTCGGTTGACTGTTGCGGCACTACTGACTTAGGTCGCCGGGGCGATAGTGATGGGGCAATACATTGTTAATAGTGACCGTGACGGAAAAAAATGTACGATGAAGGGACAAACACTTAAAAACGTTTATTTAAATAAATAGACGTAATAGAGGAATGATTATTTTTTCGTAACATCTTACATTAATCTACTTTCAAATGTAATACATGGAAAACTAGTGTCATACATTTTTTTTTAAATAATGATTTAAAAAACCTGAGTTTTGGTCTTGGGACAGCGAACGGAAATTATGAGAACGGCTTTTGACATTTTTATTTATTTATTTATGTATAGGTAATACATAAATAAATAAGTTTATTTTGCTTAATAGACGGGACAAAAAAATTATTATAAAAAATATAAAAGTCATGAATACTACAGCTTAAAATGCAGATATTCAAGGGGCCGCTCGAAAACAAGGTCTTTTGAGAATGACCCAGAAGTTACAAATGAATCTAAAAAAAGAATTACGAATAACTACAATTAAAGTGCATGGGTCGAAGTATGAAGCCCAAGTGACCGAGGCGTCCGGTGACCGCGCGGGCGTCGAGGCTTGCACGTGCTGCTGTGTCGGCGCTTTACTTCACTTGTGCAATTCTAAACATCGGTGCCGTGTGCAATGATATGACAGGTTAGCGATCCTCATATAGGACAATCCCGTAACACCTCCACCCTTAGAAACGCAACTATTTTAGGTTTCTTAACGAAAAGGTTGCGTTCGGTATTCTGTTTGCAGGACTCGGGATGCTGTATATGGTTGTAGATCTGGAAGCTTCTTATGTCTTTGGGATATCGCCGGTGGGGGTTTGGGAATCTGTCTATGTTTCATATATCTGCGGCATATCATAACTGTAGCTGTGATTGCTGTAATACTCAGGAACACGTATAGTGGTACGGTAGTGTGATATAGGGATGCTGTATTTACTTCGTCCAGTTCCATGGTCTTCTGGGATAAAATTCTATCTTGAATGTTTCAAAGCATCTTCAAGTCGATGGAGTTAAGAGTTATCGCTGGCTGAGATGGGATGTGTACTTCCGGGTTGTCCGGGATGTTGAGTATTTTGACAGGTTGTCCTTCGACGCGATCTTGAAAGTTGTAAATGGTGAAGTTATCTGTTTGTACAGAACACTGCAGTGGTAAGGTAATTAGATGGCTATGGTGCAGGATTCGGTATTCATCTCGCTTGCATGTAAATCGTACTTTGGTTGGCCGTGGAAGAGTTATGATGTAATGTCTGTCATCCAGCTTTTCTCACGTTTCCCTTGTAAGTGTGACAGTTATCTGCTGGCAGGAGTCGTCGATAGCTTGTTTGGCGATGAGTGTCTGGATACAGTCAGGACCCGATCTAATCTGCTGGTAAGTTGTTGGTTGGCATAGGTATCGAGATTGTATCTTCGGGCATTCTGCCTCTATGTACTCGTACATGTACTTTTTACCGTTGGTTGCTAGTAAAGGATGAGGAGGTATTAGGATTCGGTTATATTGATTGGGTACTATGGGTAATTTATATAGATCATTTTTGTTGAAAGTATTGGGAACTTAAAAACTATAACTATTTGCCTATTCATATAATATGAACCTGCGTGTATGACATTATAATACTCTCTTAAATCTATGTCTAATAATTGTTCGTTACTATATAATTCCTTAAGTTTTCTAATAACCTTACCTAGGATATCGACTCTCAACATCGAGTGATGAACACTTGATGTGCGAGTGAACGCCAATATATCTTCTATTCTACGCAATTCATTTGAGAGTTCATCTATATTATTAGTGATAATCGATAAGAGTTGAGCTAACTTAGCGTACTTAATTAGATTATTATTCTTATGGATTTCATCATCTAATAACATATTCAAAGTACGGTTAAGATTCTTTTGATTTTCTACTAGACTAACTAATACACTCGCCTGATGAGCCATCCACTCTTTGTTTAAACTAACATGGGTATTATAATTACTAAATAATTTCTTATGATTGGTTTCAAGGGTTTCAATGGCCTTATTTTAGTTAATGGCATCTGCGTAATCTAGGTTTCCTGTTATACTTTTTATCATAGAGCGTAGACCGTCTATGAGACCTCTCCGCAGACGATGGGGTTCTAAACTATCTAGTTCGTACGTAGTTTTATTTATTTTATCACTTAAGTAATTTATCTGGTTTTCAAATATTAGGTAGGTGTCATTAGGTAATTTAGCTTTTTAGTTCTACGATGTGATGTTTAACTAGCTCAATATGGTTCTCTATGTTACTAAGCTCAATGTATTGTAGAAAGGAGTGGTCATGTGTTACTAGTCTAGTAGGTCCCAGTTTGAAGGGTAAGAGTCCAGGTCCATCTGCTAGGCTGTCAACTTGAACATCTTGCGCTCGGGTCAGGGTCAGAGTTAGAAGTTACCTGTAACAATTTTGCAGATTTGGGAATTCTTTTCAATCTAGCTTTTGCAATCGGACCGCGTTTTTTTTTGTATAAATATGGATAGGCAAATCCGCTAATACAGTATCTTGGGTGTATCTTGGGGCTATCTTTTGCCTATTGGCTGATGGGTTCGTTATAAAAACTTGTTGTTGGGGTTGGTATTCTACTTCCGGCTCGCGATTTTTATTTCGGTTCTCTATGATGGCCTCGCGTTCAGCGGTGGTAGACTCGTGTATTAGTTCATACACTGTCTTCATTCGGTCTTTATGTGTCTGTAGGTATTGTTGCATTAGATGTCCGGTGATGTCAATATCTATGGGATCTCGAGGATTGAAATGGCCATTTATAAGATCATATGGTCGGCATTTCGTAAAACTATGTACGGAACTATTGTAAGCTATGAGTGCATAGGGCATGAGATTAACAATGGGCTCTGTTTCCCGTTGTAGGCTAAGAATACGTAGGTGTTCTAGAAGGGTGGAATGAAATCGTTCTATATTGCCGTTATCACTAGGTGTATGGGCCAAGGTTTAAGGTGTGTTATTTTATGTAACCTAGTGAACTCTGAAAACATTTGGTTATTAAATTCAGGGCATTGATCGGTGACTATCGTTAATGGAAGTCAGTGATGGGTACAAAATGTTAGGAGCCCTTGTAGGATACTGAGTGCTGTACCATCCCTCAGGAAGTATGCTCGTGCATATTTTGAAAATACGTCAATGAAAGTTATATATTTTTCGTTCTGGGCAGTGAATAAATCCATATGGACTACTTCGAAAGGTTTAGACACAGGGGGAACGAGATTGAATTGTGGCTTAATGGGGTTTCTGTCATACTTAGCTTTCCCGCATATAGTACATTCTTTGATAAATTTTGTGATGTGTTCTTTCATCTTGGGCCAGAAATAGCGATGAGAAAGGGACAGGAATGTTTTGAATAAAAGTGCTTTGTTAGGAGACTAGCGCCATCTGCGTGTGATCTCCGCAAAAACGGGCAAGATTATCGATTCATCGATTTCCCGTGCGCGGATTGTCTTTGCCCGACCAGAAAAATATTCATTGTCTTTATGTCAAAGTCTCAACTTGTCATTCCAGTAAAAAAAAATAATGGATTTGCCTTTGTGAAGAAAAATGTCTGACTGGGTGTGGCGCCTATCGCGTGCTTTAAAGGCATTAAGTTTGTAATTTTGGTATATAAAGCGAATGTTTCGTGAGAATTGTCGTTAATTGTGTTTGTGACCAATTTATTTGGAACGGCGTGAAGCCGAAATTGTTTGTATTACGTAAAGAACATTGATTTGTATGACAATTCTGAACCGCGCGCCATGCGCTTTGAAAACGGCTAGTTTGTGATACTGTATGTGAATAATCAAAAATGTTACTAACTACGCTCTGCTACCAAAAAAGAGAAAAAAGAAAATTATTGTGTTATGGCAGTGGTGTAATAAATACAAAAATAATACGTACTCATCTTGGGGCAAGTACATGAGCTCATGTGGGGTTAGTTTAGGGACCCAATTCTTCTGCACCACTGACCTTGGGTCTATGAAGAGACCTGAGGCCGTCGCCAGCCCTGAGGAGGACCACGGGATCGACGCGATGGCCAGGCGAGGCTGCCTGACAACCGCGGGGAAGCGGTGAGTTTTATAATTAATGTAATTACTCTTAGTTAGAATTCAGTTAAAATCATAATTAGGTTAAGTTAGGTTAGTAGGTTCCCTATACCTTATAATATAGGGTGGTAGCAGACTGCGTAGGTTGTATGTGTGTTTGTTTGTTGCCGTTGAGATTGCCGGACCGTACCAAGAGCGTAGTCACAAAATCTCTTGGTACCCAGAACGTAATCTTAGCTACTCTGCGCCCAACATTTTTTGGTAGCAGAGCGTAGTTAGTAACATTTTTGGTAGCAGAGCGTAGTTGTTAACGGCTCTGATTACGGGCCCACACATTGTTTGTTTTTTGGTTTGTTATTAAGGTAGGGTAAACATTATTTCCCATAGAAAATTTGAAATAAAATAATTTTGTTTGTTTATAATTAATAAGTATTGGGCCGTCTCAATCATACTATTAGATAGTATTATATCTTGTTTGTTTGCCATTAATAAATAGTAGTCCGTGTCAATTTTACTATTAGATAGTATTTTGATTTGTTTGTTTGTATTTAAAAATTAAGAATTTTAGTTTGTGTCCTTGTCGGACTAGTATTATATCTTGTTTGTTTACCATTAATAGATAGTTAAGTCTGTGTCAATTTTACTATTAGACAGTACTTTGATTTGTTTGTTTGTATTTAAAATTAAGAATTTTAGTTTGTGCCCTTGTCGGACTTATTTATTCGGTTATTTAAATTTGGTTTGTTTTGTTCTTGTCTAACGCAATGTCGAAGATAACCTCCGCAAGGGCGACGCTCGCCAATGAACTTAGATGGGCTGCGAGTGCCAGCGCACTCTTGTCCCGTACGGACAGGGACACTGCTATTCTGGAGCGAGCGGAACAGCTCCGTACGAGATTGGCCAATACGGAAGCAGCCATGGCAGTGCTTACCAAAGGTGGTTTGGACCCAGAGGTCTGGGCAGGCCATATCAAGAACTATGACCAAATTATGGCCTTTCACGATGATATCGTGGAGAAGGCCGGACACATCAGAGCGAGACAGGCGGGCGGTCCCGCCCCTCGCGCATCCGGTGGACCGGAAGGGCCAGCTGTAACTGGTCGGCTTCCCACCCTTCAGCTGTCCCACTTTGGGGGTAGGATGGAGGAGTGGGTGGCCTTTAAAAACATGTTCGAGTCGTTGGTCGACTCGAGACACGACCTAACGAAGGCGCAAAAAATGGCGTACCTTCTATCAACTTTGGAGGATGAAGCGCGGTCGCTCATCCAGCACCTCTGTGTGGAGGATGACCAGTATGACACGGCCTGGGAACTGCTTAATTCCCGTTACCAGAACGTTCGGCTGTTGGCCGACGCACATGCGGCGCAGCTGTTGGCCCTGCCTCGGGTGGCCAATCGGGCACAACTGCGCCTGCAATTATTAACGCCCGTTACAGTGGCCTGTAACGCGCTGCGTACTTTGGGACTACCGGTGGACCAGTGGTCATTTTTGTTGGTACACATTATCTTGGGCAAACTACCCAACGATATTCGCTCGCGTTTCGAACGCGAGAATGCTGAGCGGGACAGCAATACCCTACCTACCTTTTCCGACTTGTATAAGTTTTTGGAGTTTGAGGCTAGGGCCGTGGAGAGTTCCATGCCGGAACCAGCGCCATCTAGGGCGCCAGAACGCGGAGCCTCGAGCCCCTTATGGCGAGGGAAGCCCAGACAGGCGCAGCCACCGTCACCGCGTGGAATCGGTGCTCGGGTGGTTAATACGGCAGCAGTCGCGAGAGATGAGGACTGTCTGCAGTGTGGCCGGAAGGGTCACACCCTAACCCAATATTGGGACTGGCAGCGGCTGCCAGTAGAACAAAGGCGTCGCGTGGCGAAGCGACATGAATTATGTTTTTACTGCCTGGGTAGTCACTATGCGCGTGACTGCCGTTCTGCCAAGCCATGCAGCGCGTGCCATGGGCGGCACCACTTGATGCTCTGCATGAACCGGAGCGAGGCTGGCTCCCAGGCAAGGAGGCAGGGGTCCCCCATGGGCGGGGGCGCTCCTGCGCGAAGCCCTCCACCGTCGGACGGCGGACGTAGCTTCGCTCGTCGCACCCCCCCTCGGGATGGGGGTCGAGTGCCGGCGCGGGTCTCGGCGGTCCGGAATCCTGCGCCTACGGGACATGGCCAGTATGTGGCTGGTCAGCCTTTGGATAGGGCCCCCATGGGCGGGGGCCCTAGAGCGGAAGTGAGAGGTGGGACACCTCCCTCCGCACCAGCTCCTACTCGGAGGACGGAGCCACAGCGGCTTTCCCCGCCGCTTCATGAGTACCCTCGGCTGGAGTACCACCCGCCCTACGCTAGGTACGGCAGGGCAGCGGGTTATGCGCCCCCTCACATGGGGACGTGCACTATGTATTATCCGGGCCAGTGGCACCCCCCAGGTTGGGAGAGAGTGGCCCATAACTAGCTTGCTCCCTCAGTAGGACAGAACCGCGGACGGTTCTGCTCCCCACCGCGGTGGTCCGCGTATGGGGACATGGGGGGGAGGCGGTTACTATACGAGCCATTTTAGATTCGGGGGCTCAGAAAAGTTTGGTTACCACTCGAGTGGCACATACATTAGGTTTAGCCGTGGAGGACTCGCCTGCGCCACTTCTTGGAGTTGGTGGTATAAAAGTGAAGTGTTTGACGGGACAGACACTTGTCACCTTTTCGTCGCTGAAATCCTCGACAGTGAGGATCACGACTTCAGCTCTGGTAATGGATACCATTGCGGGTTGGCAGCCCACCACAGACATACCGCCAGACGCGTTGTCTATGGTGTCAGGCCTGGAATTGGCTGACCCATTTGTTCTTCACCCCGCCCCAGTAGACTTGCTCCTGGGTTCGGACGTATTGGGTTGGATTTTATTGGGCACCCAGAAGGCTCTGGGTTCTTCTTCACTGGTGGCAGTGTCTACAATTTTTGTTTACGCCCTAATGGGCTCTGTCTTTGAACATGACTCCATGGAGGAGCCGACAGTTCTTGCGAATGCGTCTTTGGCCAAAACCATGCAAAGATTTTGGGAGGTGGAGGAGCCACCTATGGTCTCAAGGATGGATCCGGACCACGCAGAATGTGAGGCCTTTTATCAGGCCAATACGGAAAGATTGTCTTCCGGTCGGTTGGTAACTAGGTTACCCTTTGTTGCTTCTCGTCCTAGCCTAGGGCATAGTAGGATGTTTGCGGAGAAACGACTGCTGTCCATGGAACGACGCATGCAGCGTGATCCCGTACTTCGTGATAAATATATAGAATTTATGCGCGAGTACGAGGACTTGGGTCACATGTCTCCGGCTCGAGTTGATTGGAGCTCAACTGAGCATTACTTTCTGCCACACCATGCTGTTGTGAAGGCATCGACAGGCAAATTGAGAACTGTCTTGATGGGTCAGCACCCAGCGCCGGAGCGCATTGTTGCATTGGGTTCGTGTCGTGCAGACCGAACGTTTTGAGTTGGAATTTCGTATTTTGCGCGAGGGACGCGCTAGGTTGAAGGGCGCGGTCGCTCGTTTGAACCCTTTCATCGACTCAGATGGGCTTCTTCGGGTTGGTGGCCGGCTCCGGAGGGCGGACCTTCCGTTTGGGAGTCGCCATCCTTTGTTATTGCCCAAGGGCGGACTCTTGGTGCAACTTTTGGTGTCTGATCGACACATTCGGAACGCTCATGCAGGGGCAGTGCGTTGCTGGCTATTTTGCAGCGGGAATTTTGGATTTTGTCAGCCCGAAGAGCAGTGAAAAGTATTTTGTTTCGATGCATCTTTTATTTGTTTTATTGATTGTTTTGGTTTGTTTGGCTACCAAAGCTGTCCACTTGGAGGTGGTGTCAGCTTTGACTACGGAGGCCTTTGTCGCTGCGTTAGATCGTTTCGTGTCGCGTAGAGGTCTACCTTCACTCATTCGCTCCGACAATGGCACAAATTACAAGGGCACTGTAAATTATATTAAGGATGTTTGTGAATTTATTGATAAGAATTGTAATAGTTTAAGTCAAATTGCTGCCCAAAGGGGGGTAACATGGAGGTTCAGCCCCCCAAATTGCCCTCATTGGGGAGGGATTTTTGAAGCCGCGGTGAAATCGGCAAAGACCCACCTCCGCCGCACTTTAGGGGAAACAACTCTAACGTTTGAAGAGCTGGCCACAGTATTTTGTAAAGTTGAGGCGGTCCTCAACTCTCGTCCTGTCTGACAGGACTGAGCCACCCAGGGAGGGGGATTTGGTATTGTTAAAAGAGGCAAATCTGCCATCATTACTTTGGCGCCGAGGGCGCATTTTGCGTTTGATTTTTGGCGGAGATGGAACTCCGCGTGTGGCTGAGGTGTTGGTTGAAGGTTCGGTTCTTCGGAGAGCCGTATCCTCTCTCTCTCGCCTCCCCGTAGAGTAAGCTAGCGGTCTGCTTCTCAGACCGGGACGGGGGGAAGTTTTGAATAAAAGTGCTTTGTTAGGAGACTAGCGCCATCTGCGTGTGATCTCCGCAAAAACGGGCAAGATTATCGATTCATCGATTTCCCGTGCGCGGATTGTCTTTGCCCGACCAGAAAAATATTCATTGTCTTTATGTCAGTCTCAACTTGTCATTCCAGTAAAAAAAAATAATGGATTTGCCTTTGTGAAGAAAAATGTCTGACTGGGTGTGGCGCCTATCGCGTGCTTTAGAAGCATTAAGTTTGTAATTTTGGTATATAAAGCGAATGTTTCGTGAGAATTGTCGTTAATTGTGTTTGTGACCAATTTATTTGGAAAGGCGTGAAGCCGAAATTGTTTGTATTACGTAAAGAACATTGATTTGTGTGACAATTGTGAACCGCGCGCCATGCGCTTTGAAAATTGTTAGTTTGTGAGACTGTAAGTGAACAATAGTGAATTATCGAAAGAAGAACAAGAAAATTATTGTGTTATGGCAGTGGTGTAATAAATACAAAAATAATACGTACTCATCTTGGGGCAAGTACATGAGCTCATGTGGGGTTAGTTTAGGGACCCAATTCTTCTGCACCACTGACCTTGGGTCTATGAAGAGACCTGAGGCCGTCGCCAGCCCTGAGGAGAACCACGGGATCGACGCGAAGGCCAGGCGAGGCTGCCTGAGGACCGCGGGGAAGCGGTGAGTTTTATAATTAATGTAATTACTCTTAGTTAGAATTCAGTTAAAATCATAATTAGGTTAAGGTAGGTTCCCTATACCTTATAATATAGGGTGGTAGCAGACTGCGTAGGTTGTATGTGTGTTTGTTTGTTGCCGTTGAGATTGCCGGACTCGTACCAAGAGCGTAGTCACAAAATCTCTTGGTACCCAAAACGTAATCTTAGCTACTCTGCGCCCAACATTTTTTGTTAGCAGAGCGTAGTTAGTAACAGGAAACATTCATTAATACCACGATGGTTAGTTTTGCCATTGTGATAGCTACTGATAATCTCCTGTTGCCTTAAATATTCTTTGACATTCTCGATTTCACTTTTACAAAGTACAAGGTTCATAGAAGAATTAATGAAATTATTTTGAATGATTGGTATGACCGAATACATTGCAAGCGGGGGGTTTAGTAACATACCAGTTTTAACTTTTGGGTTAACATATTCCTTGATTACATTAATAACTTCCTGTTCTAAATTTGATTCTGAAATTTGTACTGAAACGTGGGTGTGTGTGTCAAACGGTTTGGTTACAACAGGTCGCTTCTTTACGTCACCTACAATAGTTATGACAAGTTGCCGATGGAATTTATTCAGGGGTTCATCGGTAATGGGAACTTCTAAGATCGGGTTCTCTTCACTAGTATGCATGCACTGTAAATGCACTGTAGATGTTGTAGAGCCCTGTAATGTTTGGGGTTTTTCTGATGGGTTACCTATTATAGATTATAAGTCTTCTAGTAGTTGGCCTAATTCCTCATTATGGATTTCTACTCTGGAGAGAGCGTCTGCGTTGGTATTGTTTTTGTATATGACACTGAAATCGTACTCGCTCAATTTCAATTTCCATCTTGTAAGGCGTGAGTTGGGTTCACGCAGACTCATCAGCCACTGGAGTGGTTTATGGTCTGTTAATACCTTAAATTTTCGGCCAAACAAGTATGGTCTGAAATACTTAGTAGCCCAAACTATAGCTAGCAACTCCTTTTCTTTTGTGCTATAGTTGATCTCACTGGTGTTAAGAGTACGAGATGCGTAGGAAATAGGTTTGTCAGAACCTATGGGCCCTTGAGATAGTATGGCTCCGATTGCGAAGTTACTTGCGTCAGTAGTCAGTATGAATTCTTTCTCAAAGTCAGGTTACTTAAGTATGGGATCATTTGTCAGTAAATTCTTACATGTCTCGAAACATTTAATGTAGGCGGGATTATCTTATGATATTCTTTGGCCCTTCTTAAGATAGTGGGTCATTGGCTTGGTGATACGGGCAAAATCCGGTATGAATTTTCGGTAATAACCGAGAAGTCCTAAAAATTGTTTGATTTCTTTTGTTGTTTTTGGGATGGGGTATTTAACTATTGCTGAAATTTTATCCGGATTGGGCTTTATGCCTTCACGGGTTATCACGGTCCAAGATATGCAGTTTCAAGCTTCAAGAACTCAGATTTATTCATCTGAACCTTGAAATTTGATTCTCGAAGTCTTTGGAATACCTATTCGAGGTTAACAATGCGCTCCTGCAAGGAAGTGCTGAATACGACAATATTGTCGAGATAAACTAAACATATTTCGTTTTGAAAGCCTCGCAGCACATTATCCATTAATTACCCTCTGTGTTGCGCCTAATACGGCTAGTTAGTCAAAATACCTACCTATCTATAGTATCGGACAAGCCTTATAAACGATGTGCATGTTAAAATGAATTTAGTTCGCAATAAACCCGGTCAGAGCAAGACGCGTGCTATTTTATTTAAATACCCAAAAAGGAAAGTGCCATTCTGAACCTTATGGCCCGAACATATGGTCCTTCGAGCCGGATAGTGCAATTTTACCTGCGAAGTGAGGACACCTGCGTGAACAATACCGAGCCGCATTCCAGAGATAAGAACCATTATAAAGGAGACAACACATTATACATTTTTATTGATTCAAGATTTAGTGTCAACATTAATAATTATTGAAGATGAGTATATCAACTGAAGAATTACTTAGTTTATTGGAAGAAAAAGCTAATGTGTTGAAAAAAGCTCAGACTAATTTAAGGAAATGCCCTCGTCAACGGCTTACTAAAGGATACGTTGAAGCGAGACTTAAATCGATAAATGAAGACTGGCAGTTGTTCAAATCATATCATGAAGCACTTGTCAAAGCTGTTCCTAAGGATCAACGAGATAGCTTACCTTACTTTAAAACTGAGCAGTACTACTTGGTAGAAGATTTATATCTCTGTACTGTTGGAGATTTAAACGATATGATGATGACATTTACGCAGTCGAAGGAAACTCATCTTGCAGAACAAGCTACAGTCCCCCAAGTGAAGCTCCCCTGGATTAAGCTACCTACATTTTCTGGACAGTACCAAGATTGGCCAACGTTTAATGATTTATTTACAACGCTTATTCATCAAAACACGGCGTTAACGAAGGTTCAGAAGCTTCATTATCTGAAGACGAGTATTGCTGGTGAAGCCGAAGCCCTGCTGAAGCATATCAACGTTACAGAGCACAACTATGAACAGGCATGGGAAATCCTTAGCAAACGGTATGGAAATAAAAGACTTATTGTTAATACACTCCTTCAAAGATTGTTCAATTTGAAGAAACTCTCAACTCCAGTAGCAAATCAGATCAAGACCTTAGTAGACACAACCGCCGAATGCTTAAATAGTCTTACCACTTTAGGAGTACCTACAGTGTCGTGGGATCCGCTGATAATTTACGTGGTCACCCAAAAACTGGACTTGGAAACAAGAAAACTTTGGGAAGACCACGTATACAGCCCGGACGTTGACAGTTTACCTACCTGGCAAGAACTGAAGAGCTTTTTAGAGGCTAAGTTTCGCGCTTTGGAGTTGATTGCACCTATGTCTTCATCTACGAGAGAGAGTAAACCAGTCAAAGAGAAATCTTTCCATGTCTCTTCATTAGCTCCAGCTAAGGCTTGCATCGTGTGTAATGAAGACCATAGAATTTACCAATGCAAAGAATTCACGAAGCATGGTACTGAAGACAGAAGTAAAATAGCAAAAGAGAAGAATTTATGTTTTAAGTGTCTTGTTCCTGGACATTCTGCTCGTAGATGTCGCACAAGGTTGTTATGTCAAGAATGTCATAGGCGCCACCACACGCTTCTTCACCAGGCGGCACAGCAGAATGAAGTTCAAGAAGAAAGCGAACCCATTCAAGTTAGCACTACTATATCTTCACACAAGACAAACACGAAGTCCACAACTTTACTAGCAACAGCCTTGATTCCTGTAAGAGATGGTGCCGATCGAACAATATTACTGCGAGCCTTAATAGACCAAGGGTCACAAGCAAATTTTATTACTGAGAGGGCGACGCAATTATTAAGAATGAAGAGAAACGCAGCTCGAGGAACTATTACCGGAGTAGGATCAAGCCAAGCAGAAGTTTATCAAGAGGTTCATTTTACACTTCTGTCAAGATACGATGACAAGTTCCTACTCCCCGTGAAGGCCTATGTTATGCCAACACGCTTGACCTCGAAGCTCCCAAGCAAGTCGTTCGTGAAACAATCACACGCCTGGCCTCATTTGGCTAACCTAACTCTGGCAGATCCCAGTTTCAATCGACCAGGGAGGATAGATTTACTGCTAGGCGTCGGAGTGTATGCTCAAATCCTAAGAAACAATTTCGTCAGAGGACCTCCGGACACACCAAGTGCACAAGAAACAAGTCTCGGGTGGATTCTCTTTGGCCAAATTAGCAGCTACACTTCAGAGGAAGAAATTATAGTCATGCACCATAAAATAGACGAAGATGACATTTTATACAAGTTGTGGGAAATAGACAATAATGAAAGTAAGAAATTAACTAAGGAAGAAGAAATATGTGAAAAATTATACGAAGACACATATCAAAGAAACAGTAAAGGGAGATATATAGTGAAATTGCCATTTAAAATAGAACCACCAAGGGCAACACAAGGAAGCACAAGAGAAATTGCAAGAAAGAGGCTACAAAAACTAGAAAAACGTCTAGAAAGAAACAAAGAGCTAAGAACAGAATACAATAAAGTTATGGAAGAATATATCAAGTTACAACATATGGAAGAAGTCCCAGAATGTGAAATAAGCAAGTCTTCTGTTTATCTGCCTCATCACGCTGTAGTGAAAGAATCAAGTGAGACCACAAAGGTTAGAGTGGTTTTTAACGCTTCATCACCAGATTCCAATCAAGCCACACTGAATAACGATTTGATGGTTGGCCCACAGCTGCAAGAAGACATGAGATCGCTGGTAATGAGATTCCGTTTAAAGAAAGTTGCATACGTATCTGATATTCAGAAAATGTATCGCCAAGTACTTGTCACTCGAGAAGATGCCGATTACCAGAGAATACTTTGGCGTAACAACATAAAATCTCCAATAAAGGACTACCGGCTGCTTACAGTGACTTTTGGAACTGCGTCGGCACCCTATCTTGCAGTTAGGACACTACAACAAGTAGCAACCGATGAAGGCAGTGCATATCCTGATGCCGCTGAAACAATCAAGTCAGACTTCTGGATGGACGATTTGATGTCTGGACAAGACACCGTAGACAAGGCGATAGAAGTAGCCCATGATATTGCAGCTATTCTGAAAAAGGGAGGCTTTATATTACAAAAATGGTCTTCAAATAGTGCGGAATTTCTGAAAGAGTTCAACCCTGAAGAGATAAGTTCACTCGTGAAAGTTGATTTACATGGTGGGATAGTCCGAACCCTGGGCCTTTCCTGGAATCTTGGTGAAGATAAGCTGAAATATAATACAAACTTACCACCACTAGCTGAAAGAGTTACGAAAAGAAGCATTTTAGCTGAAATACATCATATCTTCGATCCATTGGGCTGGTTGTCCCCGGCACTGCTTCCTGCGAAGTTATTACTGCAAAGATTATGGCTGGAACATATAACCTGGGATGAAACGTTGAAACCTGAAATAAAAGAAGAATGGTTAGAAATTAGACACAGCTTAAAAAATATCGAAGAAGTTGAAATAGATAGATGGTTACACACGACAAAAGAGAACTTACCTGATGTCACTATACACGGATTTTGTGATGCCTCCATGAAAGCTTATGGTGCCGTAGCTTATCTCAGAGTGAAGACTAAAGAAGGACAATACAAAACAGAATTGATAGCATCGCGTACCCGTGTTGCCCCGATTAAACCCCTCTCCCTACCAAGACTAGAACTGAGTGGGGCTGTTCTGTTATCCAAACTCCTAAAACACATTAGTGAAGCTATGCACATACCGGTATCTCAAATTTTCGCATGGACAGACTCCACGATTGTGTTATCCTGGCTTCGTGGAGATCCTAATAGATGGCAAACCTTCGTAAGAAATAGAGTGGTTACTATCCTTGACAACATTGGAAAGAAATGGTTTCACGTAATCTCTCAAGAAAACCCAGCAGACATGGCTTCGCGAGGAATGAAGTTGGCAGAATTGAATCAAAATCAGCTTTGGTGGCAGGGTCCAGCTTGGTTGAGACAAGAAAAAATAGAGATGCAGCAAGTTGAAGATAAGGAGGTAGACCTGGAAAAAAGAAAAGAAGTTAATGTTAACATGAAAATACTAGAAGAAGAAACTAAAAATAAAACAATACTTACACAATTCGCAGAGTTCAATGATTTGATGGAACTAGTGAAGACTATCAGCTACTGTAAAAGATTCTTAAGATTAAAAGGTCATAAAAACATAACTCCAAGTAAAGTAATAACAACAAGTGAATTAAACGAAAGCTTAGAAGATTGCGTAAGAATTGTGCAAAACGACGAATTCCTAAACGAAGTTAGTAATCTGAAAGAAGGGAAGTGTATAGAAAAGAAAAGCAGTATAAATAATTTGAATCCCATTTTGGATGACAAAAATATCCTCAGAGTTGGAGGTCGGCTTCGTCACGAGGATATACCTGAAAGCCGAAAACATCCAATGATATTGAGTAGTAAGAATAATTTAGCAAGAATGATTGTATTAGATGCACACAAGAGAACACTACATGGTGGGGTTCAACTTACCATGAATCACGTACGATCACGTTTCTGGATTACTAGACTCAAGACCTTGGTATCGTCCACTATACATCAGTGTCTTATTTGTGCA
Source organism: Acrobasis repandana (assembly GCA_963576875.1). Lineage (NCBI taxonomy): Eukaryota > Metazoa > Arthropoda > Insecta > Lepidoptera > Pyralidae > Acrobasis > Acrobasis repandana. Next base: position 16,449,522 of record OY756235.1, read on the forward strand.
AGACAGAGAGCCGTTACTCGCAACCAAATGATGGGAGATCTGCCCAAAGAAAGAGTTTCTCCTTCGCGTCCTTTTTATAATTCGGGAGTCGATTTTGCTGGACCTCTTCAGATATTACGTTCCAAAGGCCGAGGTAGCAAATGTGAGAAGGGCTACATCTGCATTTTTGTATGCATGTCCACTAAGGCAGTTCACCTTGAACTAGTCGGTGATTTGACTACGGATTCATTTCTGGGGGCCTTTAAACGTTTTGTGGCGAGAAGAGGTAGATGCTGTCATGTTTGGAGCGATAGAGGTACAAACTTCGTAGGTGCGAGTAAGGAATTACAAGAAATGTGGAATGATGCTAAGCTTGAAATGCCCGAAAATCTGATAAATATGTTAACTGAAGACGGGACCCAATGGCATTTCAACCCCCCCTACAGCCCAAGCTTTGGAGGCTTATGGGAGGCGGGAGTGAAGTCAATAAAACACCACTTAAGGCGGATCCTAAGTACAAACCTAACCTTTGAAGAAATGACAACTACATTATGCCAAATAGAAGCATGCCTAAACTCAAGGCCTCTATGCCCCGTTGACAGCTCTGACGCAGAAAGTCTAGATATACTTACTCCAGGCCATTTCCTAATAGGAGAAGCACCCATCAACGTACCTGATCCTAACTTAAAAGACGTAAATTGGAATCGTCTATCAAGATGGCAACACACTCAAAGATTACTACAGGACTTTTGGCATAAGTGGCAAGTTGAGTATTTATCACGACTGCAGCAGCGACCGAAGTGGTTAGGTCGCAAACAAGAATTCCAAATTGGTGATGTTGTCTTAATAAAAGAAGAAAATCTTCCTCCTTGCAAGTGGTCGTTAGGGCGAATCACGGATAAACATCCAGGAGAAGACAACATGTGTCGTGTTTATAGTTTAAAAACTGGTGGTAAAATAGTTAAACGTTCAGTATCAAAGTTATGTGAACTACCTATAAACAATGATTAAATTATGTCACAAATGTAAAAAAAATGGTTAAGTGCCAAAAAATGTCAAGTATCAAGTTCATTAATATTAACAAGTGTATATTTCATTAAGAATCCATCTTAGAATTTCATGTCCGACAAAATAAAATGTTAAACTTAAATTAAGTTTGTACATTATGTTAGCTCCTTTATGATGTTTACGACTAACGAGTTCATTTCTTGGAAATATTTATTTGCATCAATGCACAGGTACTTAGTTGTCAATGATGTTTAGTTTTGTTAATGTAATGATGGTAGTAATGAAATGTTATTTATTTAATGATGCGAGTGAATTATTGTTTTGTATTTTATGCATGCTTTTTATCCTGATTTCACTTGTACCTTCGTATGATATAAGTTGTAAATTTAGGAATTATTTACAAGTGTTAAGTAAGGTTTGTCAAGTGATTTATTGTTAAAAACTTCGTTTTTAGGGTGGCGGCATGTTGCGCCTAATACGGCTAGTTAGTCAAAATACCTACCTATCTATAGTATCGGACAAGCCTTATAAACGATGTGCATGTTAAAATGAATTTAGTTCGCAATAAACCCGGTCAGAGCAAGACGCGTGCTATTTTATTTAAATACCCAAAAAGGAAAGTGCCATTCTGAACCTTATGGCCCGAACACTCTGAAAGGTAGAAGGTGCATTTTTCAGTCCCATTGGCATTCTCAGGAACTCGAAATGCCCGTGCTCTACATTAAATGCTGTTTTAGGTATATCTTGAGGGTGCATCTCACATTGATAGAAACCAGATTCAAGGTCAAGGGTTGTGAAATATTGACATTTCCCCAATTTATCTAATACATCATTGATGTTAGGGATACTTATCATCGATTGTTTTTTCGTTCAATTTACGAAAATCTACTACTATTCGCCACTTTTGCTTGCCAGAAGCATCCATCTTTTTTGGGACTACCCAGATAGGGGAGCTCCATGCAGATTCTTAAGGTCGTATTATCCCTTCATCTAGCATGTTTTGTATTTGTTCCTGGACTTCGCGCCGATTTATAAAGGGATATCTATAACTTTTAGTATATATACGTATTTCGTCTGTAGTTTTTATGCAGTGCTTAACTTTGTTAGTAAATGTCAAGGGTTCATTATCTAAATAAAATATGTCGGAGTATTGAGCACAAAGTTGGGTCAAATTAGCTTTCTCTTCAGGGTTAAGGTGGTTTGTGCGTAGCCGTGATAGAACCTCCTGGGTTCGCTCAGACATGGGCTGCTGATCTATGCTAGCACCATCAACATTAAACAGTTTGGCATTCGCGGGTCTGTCTAAGGATAATATTACATCGTGATCGGATGGATTTTCAATTTCTATCACACCGCGATTGTTCTTAACGGAGGTTATACATTCGTGGATTAGAGGAAGTCGAAGTAACTTAGAGGACTTAGCGGGGATGATGTCTTCATAGAGGTTAACGTTGCGCGAGTTATACATCCTAATAGGGTTGGACGCGTTGCTAGTTACTAATGTTTATTCTTTAAGGTCCAATTTAGCTTCCCATTGGGTGAGCAAATCTAACCCTATCAGTCCATCGAAGAAATCGTGAAAATTGTATAGGAATAACGTTATGTCACTAGTACTTACAATTGAATTCCTGGAAACACGGTATTGTTATGGAATAATCACTTTTAGAAGTGCCGTGTATATAAGTTATTTGGAAAGGATCATAATTTAATTGCAGATGGGGGTAGTATTTCTTTGCTGCATCGGAGCTAAGAAAAGATTGGTTTGCACCAGAGTCCAATAAGAGCTTAAGAGGAGGTTCAGTAATCTGCACGTAGGGTGGTTGCCTTTGGGTTTGTAGATTGACCTCTATTTTAACTTTTTTGTAAGGCTGGCTATCTGAAAAGCCTCGGTTTGGCTAGACGTGGGTTGGGGTAAGTTGTCTGTCTGTCCACTATAGATCACTTCCGATACGCTTGGTCCATGCCCAATGCGAAGGTTTTCGTATTGAACATATTATAATTAGTACTGTCGTAGTCAGTAGGTTCCGCGTAGTTACAGCTATTATAGTCATAGTAAGGTTCTGGCTCATAGTACACAGGGTAGTAATTATAGTCAGCTTCATAAGCATAATATTCGTTCATATTCACATCTCGAGATTTGAAATAATTTGTGGCAGGCGGATTGCCATGCTTGGTCCAGTCGTGACCACTTGGAGGTAGTATTTTTGTTGTGAAATGATTAACTCCGCTCATAAGGATTATTATATTCCCGTATTATTATTAAAAAAAAAAATTCGAGTTGGTAATCTGAACATATTACTGCTTGCATTATAGTTTCGGGGTGGTGCTGCGAACATCTGTTGGGTGCGAGTAGGCATGCGAGGTGTGATTTGGTTGTGTTGGAATTGTGCGTTAGGTTTAGGTTGATAGGTGTTGAGGTTCTGACGAGGTGAAAATTGTGCCATAGGACCAAAGGTAAAAGGTTTAGGTATCTGAGGTTGTTGAGATTGTGGCGGGGTGGATGGCCCTTGCAGATTTTTAGGCAGTCCTTCATTACGTTGCTGCAAGTACATAGTATTCAATTCCTCCTGGACAAATTCCAATGCTTTTTCCATGCTCTCTGGGCGCATGCACCTTATACGAGATCCCAAAGGTTCTTTCAGTCCGCGAACAAAAGCCTGCATTGTAAACTTTTTATACAGATCCCTCTTAGCAGTCACAGTCGTGGGGATGTTCTCGTATAAGGTGACAAACGTCATAATGGTGCTAAATAGAGTCTGACACCTATCGTAGAACTCCTGTGGAGAGCTGTTACCTTGGATTTGCATAGCTAGATCGTTGTACAGAGTGGTCTCATCTCTTTGGTCACTAAAGTTGTTGATAAGATGGTTTCTAATACCTAACTAATCGGATGGGATACCATTTGCATTTATAGTCATTGCAGAATTTCCTTTTATTTTATTCAGTATTCCGTTAATAAGGAATAAATTGGTAAGGTGGTTACCCTCCGTCCAATAGGCTCCTACAATCTGGTCGCATAATTGAATGAATCGCGGCAATGTATGGGGGTTACCGTCAAAGTCAGGCGCCAACCGAAGGGCCTTAATTATGGTGTCAGGTTCAACCTGGCGAATGGTGGACGGGTTTTCTAATGGTATTTGCACGTGATCCTGAGGCATTTTTACGCTATTGATTTCTAAGTTTAATGAATCTAAATCTCTATTACTATCAATAAAAGTGTCCCTAGCCTGCCTAGACGCAGAGCTACGAGATGATTTACGAGGGTGGAAAATTTTGGAAATTTACTACACTAGGATATTAGGAAGTAAGGGAAGCAACACCACGAATAAATTGTAGCGTACTTACAGTATCATGTCTCGATACCTGGTCCTTCTTGAGTGATATCGAAGATTGGATATCTCCTCCGCCCTCAGCTCGACGAGTAGAGATGAGTAGGTCAGCTCGACGAAGGTTCGAGAACCAGCTAGTCACGCGGGACCCAGGCTGAATTCTTGGGGAAATCTTGATCGCTATCGAGCACGCCTAGCTCGAGCCTACTACCAAGACTGCGCCAATTATGGTCTAGCGAGTCGGAGGTCTCAAAAAAAAACCAAAATTTAAAAGACTAATTTATTAAAACATAGAAGTTACAAATGAATCTAAAAATAGAATTACGACTAACTACAATTAAAGTGCATGGGTCGAAGTATGAATCCCAAGTGACCGAGGCGTCCGGTGACCGCGCGGGCGTCGAGGCTTGCACGTGCTGCTGTGTCGCTGTATACCTAATGTACAAACACTACATACACAACAAAACATAGGACAGAAACCAATACATAGCACAAACACACAAACAAACATACAAGCTACCATCATCTGTCTGCATATCTAACACAAATAATAATCATATTATACTTTCCACAGCCCTTATTAACATTCAAGATTTCTTGGGAAATTGGCACACAGCACGAGCTTTATTGGATTTCGGAAGTGAAGTCAATTTGATTGCTCACAAGTTTGCCAATATCTTAAACTGTAAGTACGTTTATTATAATTATATTTTGCAAGGAGTGCGTGGAAAGCTTGGACAGCAAACACAGCTATGTATCAATACAAATATAACATCATGATACACTGATTATAAAGCAAATCTTGATTTTATAGTGCTTAATAAAATAACAGTTCCGTTGCCCTATAACTACATAAACATAAGCAAATGGAATATACCTAGAAAACAGCAAAAGTTACTTGCTGAACCATTGTTCTGTATACCGCATGAAATAGATGTACTCTTGGGAGCTGAAGTATTCTTTAACTGCTATTGTCTAATCGTATAAGCTTAGGTACTAATTTACCTATTTTGAAAGAATCAGTTTTAGGTTGGATTGTGTCACGTAGATACCAGTCTAATCAATCTGATGATTTTGACATTCAAAATCCTTATGTTAGTTTACATTTAATTAGTCAGCCATCTACAGAAGATTTGATAGTTAGATTTTGGCATCAAGAAGAAATAAAACCTAGGGATATATTAACCCTAGATCAAAAGTTTTGTGAAGAATTATTTACAAACTAGCTGTGCCCGCGACTTCGTTCGCGTGGTTGTCGAAACGTAATGTTATATAGCCTTAAGCCTTACTCTATAAAAGGACTACCCAACAAAAAAATAATTTTTCAAATCGGACCATAAGTTTCTGAGATTAGCGCGTTTAAACAAACAAACTCTTCCGCTTTATAATATTTTTTTTTTTTTAAATTAAATTTATTTAATAACTTATTTAAATTATATACTTACATACATATTCTAAAACTTTTATATTTATAATATTAGTATAGATACTACCGTGCAGGACAGTTCTGGTCATTACATTGTTGAAATGCCAATAAATAAAGATAAATTAGGCAGTCTAGGAAAATCTTTTAATATAGCTTACCGTAATCTCATATGCTTGGAAGCCAGATTTAAAAAGATTTAAGAAACTTCATAAACAATATAAAGCTTTTATATATGAATTCATTGAATTAGGTCATGCTGAGTTTATTCCTAATTTTCAACAGCAAAATGATGGAGTGTTTTGAGACCTGACAACCGTTCTAAAAAGTTGCGTACTGTGGTAAATGCAAGTAGTAAGACATCTACGGGAGTCTCACTTAATGATGTTTTGTTTGATGGTCCAAACATATATAATGATGTTCTTGACATTTTGTTTCGTTTCAGAACTTACAAATATGTTTTTACTTGTGATATAGTTAAAATGTTGCATACAATTTTTGGAAAAGAAGACCAAAGACCTTTACTTAGGATTTTTTGGAGAGTTTCAAAATCCGAACCACTACAATGCTTACAACTTAAAACGGTGACGTATGGAACAAAATGTGCACCATATTTAGCATGTCGTACTCTTAGACATATGGCCAAACAATACAAGGAAATATTTCCTGAAGTTTTTGATATAGTGGAAACAGACAGTTTCATGGACGATTTTCTTTCCGGGAAAAATCAAGCTTTATATTGTTTATGAAGTTTCTTAAATCTTTCTTAAATCTGGCTTCCAAGCATATGAGACTACGATAAGCTATATTAAAAGATTCTCCTAGACTGCCTAATTTATCTTTATTTATTGGCATTTCAACAATGTAATGACCAGAACTGTCCTGCACGGTAGTATTTGTAAATAATTCTTCACAAAACTTTTGATCTGGGGTTAATATATCCCTAGGTTTTATTTCTTCTTGATGCCAAAATCTAATTATCAAATCTTCTGTAGATGGCTGACTAATTAAATGTAAACTAACATAAGGATTTTGAATGTCACAATCATCAGATTTATTAGAATGGTATCTACCTGACACAATCCAAACTAAAACTGATTCTATCAAAATAGGTAAGTTAGTACCTAAGCTTATACGATAAGACAATAGCAGTGAATAGAATACTTTAGCTTCCAAGAGTACATCTATTTCATGCGGTATACAGAACAATGGATCAGCAAGTAGGTTTTGCTGTTTTCTAGGTATATTCCATTTGCTTATGTTTATGTAGTTATAGGGCAACGGAACTGTTATTTCATCAAGCACTATAAAATCAAGATTTGCTTTATAATCAGTGTAACATGATGTTATATTTGTATTGATACATAGCTGTGTTTGCTGTCCAAGCTTTCCACCCACTCCTTGCAAAATATGATTATCATAAACGTACTTACAGTTTAAGATATTGGCAAACTTGTGAGCAATCAAATTGACTTTACTTCCGGAATCCAATAAAGCTCGTGCTGTGTGCCAATTTCCCAAGGAATCCTGAATGTTAATCAGGGCTGTGGAAAGTATAATATGATTATTATTTGTGTTAGATATGCAGACAGATGATGGTGTAGCTTGTATGTTTGTATGTGTGTTTGTGCTATGTATTGGTTTCTGTCCTATGTTTTGTTGTGTGTGTAGTGTTTGTACATTAGGTTTAAATGCGGTAGAGTTAGACATATTAGTATTAGTAGATTGATTAGCATTCTGTAAGTTGCATAACTCCTTTTGTGTTTGAGTTTTGCATGTATATGTATGAGAGTGTGTAGGTATGTTGTTTGTTGTTATGTTGTTTGTAGGTATATTGTTTTTCTGTGAGTGTGTGTTATAAGGGTTATTAGTAGTGATTATATTCACCTTCCGAGGAGGATTTGTTAGGTGTATAAGTGTGTGATGCTTTCCGTTACAAACATTGCATCTCTTTTTCGAGCAATTATGCCTTTGCACGTAGGGCTGTATAAAAAGTAATACTTTGTGTTACAATTGTTTACAAATTGTAACACAAAGTATTACTTTTTATATATTCGATGCGTTTGTCCACAGTGAGCTCTAGAAAATTAGGACATTTTGTTATAGTATGATTACCCCGACACATGGTACAATTTGTGTTAACCGAGCTAGTCGTTGAAACATGAACAACCTTGGTATAAGCACTTGCTTGCTGCTGTTTACCTTTAAAACCTTTCTCAAGGCCTCTTTTATTCATTATTTTAACCCTAGATAACTAAACTATCCTGGGAGTTACTCAATAACTAAACATTCGTCTAGCGGACTACGCATTAAAAAATCTTATATTATCAACATAATTTAACGTGAGGAAGAAATTGTTACATGATTCGTATAAAGTGCTCGTTGTGAATAGAGATAGGTAGAAATAATTTTATACTAATGATGCCACATACCTTTTATACACATCTACATTATGGGTGTCACAAATTGCATTTTTTACATCTAAGGCATCAATTTTTGGTCTTCCTTAGCAATTTCGACGGGCAAACGTATAATTTTTTTGTAATATTTCATACATAAGGAAATGGAGCAGATTCTTCATATGATTTCACCAAGGATATCTCCTATCATGACCTTGATGTCACGTCTTAAAGTTACCGTCCGAGCAAGTTGCCGCAACCAAGGCTCCATGAGGTGGTTTGTCAGTTTCAAAACAAAATCTCGCCGTGTTATTTGTTAATTATTTTTGATGTTATTCGCGACGTATAATAACATAAGTAGGAGTAGTCTTAGTGCAGATGACCATTTATGATGAGTTTTACTGGATAAAAATCGAAGAGTTGCTAAAGCACATGTCGAATGCTACGTTGTAGCATCTGACGTAGTATGTAGTACGTTTCTTTCCATGTTTGACAATATAAAATCATCCGGTTTAATAATTTGGGTTCTGTTGTCTTTTACTTGATACTAAAAAATCATCTTCAGAACCCAAAGATTGGCACGAGACATCAGTATTAATGCTGATATTGTATTGACTTTCAACCTTCCAATGATTTGTCATCACCACAGAAGTTAAATTATCTTGTTTCTTTTATCAAAGTAATCAATCTTAATAAACGTGAATTTCTACTTTCAGCCTAGGACATATGTTTCCATTTATAAATCCATCAATAATATTAGGTATATGAGAAAAAGTTGAAAGCAATTAGTAGTATGAATGACATCTTACTAATAAACCCTAGTCATTAAAAAATAACCGTTTTTATGAAATTCATATTATTTGTATATTATCTAATTATAATACAAACATTTATTAATTTTTTTTATTTGAAAATACTAATATAAAATAAAATGCAATTTAGATACCTTTGAAAATCTGCACCTGTTATAACTAAACTTTCGTCATCTAGGCGACGCGGTGGTTATAAATCACAAGTAAAGACAATTGTTTGCGCAAACGCCGCATTTGTGAAACTTTTTACTCTAATTATGAAGGTATACAAAGGCGTGCAAGCAGGGGGTACGCGAAAGTATGTGAACTAGACTTATGCAAGGGGTCGCGTAGTCTGCCAGACGAATGTTTAGTTATCTAGGGTTAAATGCTGTAGAACGCAACTTGAAGAATTCATTAAGTTCTTGCATTGTAGGTATTGAAACTTCTTTCCTGTTTAGCTCCCATGCAGCGCACAAGGAATTATCCAGCTTTTGAGTAATAATAAATGCCAACAATACATCCCATTCTTTGACAGGCAGTTTAAGGGCTTTTAGGGAATCTAAACTTTGTTGAAGCACAGTAGTAAATTCTTTTAAATTATTTCTTGTTATTGTTGGAAAGCTCATGAAACATTTGAGGTGGTGGTTGATCACCAGGCTTGAATTTTCATATCTATCACTAAGAATCTGAAATGCTTTGGCATAGTTATCTGCGCTTATGAGCAAGTTGTATAATAAGCTTGCTGCTTTTCCTCTTAGGCACGATTTTAAATATTGAAGACGTTGTACATCAGTTAGTGTTGTGTTTTCCAAGGCACACTCGAATAAATTCTTGAATAAATTCTTCACATTCTGGGACTTGGCTTGGCATCTCCTAAAGTGCTTCTGTTCACATCTTTTAGGAGCTTAGCAATTTTAGCTTTGGCACTGTAATATTTGGATTCAAAATTACTGCGCTCTTCTTCGTGTATTTCTGTTTTTGTTGATTCTGTATCCAAGTATTCTATTAGGGCCTGTATTTCTTCGAATCTGTCCATCATCCTTGACAATTCTTCGCTTCTGACACGTTATTCACTGGGATCTATCTCTATTGAAGCCGATTCAATTTGTATTAGATATTTTATAATCCTTGTTAATTTTCCTTTGACGTCGCCTCTTTTGAGATCAACTTTTCTAATTCACCCATGTTTGACACTTGTCTATCACTGTCACTTCGTCAGACGGTCTGACAGTCTATGGTCCATAATACGGTCCGAGTAAATGATTTGTGATACGTGTGTGGTAAGTTGGTATCACTGCGCCACAGCACTGCGCGCACGCTATGTACCCAAAACAAAATGGATGCCGGCGTTTGCGATGATTCGCAAATTCGAAGAACACTTGCACTGGTTACTGTTTATATAACTTCGAAGGACCACAATTAATGTTCGATTTTGAAAAGAAACACTTGTTCACTTGAATTACTTATATTGTTACTTGATTTGACACTGTTTAACATTTTTAATTAATTATTAAAGTGACAGCACTTGAAGCTTATGGCTGCTGTTGAGAAGAGAGAGGGGAGGAGGGCGTGGGGCGCGGGTTGTCACTTGCGTTTTGTTTTTGATGTTTTGATATTAAAATTTCTTTTTAACACAAGTCAATAAGATCTAATACAGCCCAAACATCCAAAAAGAGTTACTCTAAGTCAGATAAGATCAGTAGATACGGCATACTTCGACTACAAAAAGCTTTTGATTTAGTCGACAATGACACGCTGCTAAAGACGTTTGCACGATTTGGCTTTACCCCCCACTTACTAAAATTTTTTGCTAGCTACCTAAGTGATCGGCAACAGTATGTTGACTATGCTGGGCACTCTTCAAGGTCTTATTTCACTTGGTCTGGCGTGAGTCAGGGCAGTACGCTTGGACCCTTGCAGTTCGTCCTGTTGATTAACGACCTACCGCAGGTGGTAAAGAAAGCACGATGCTTATTATTCGCGGACGACCTTAAATTGACAATGCGTATCACTAAGCCGGAAGATTGTGAAGGTCTTCAAAGAGATATTGATGCGGTCGTGAACTGGAGTAAGCGAAATCATCTAGAATTTAACACATCAAAATGCGTAACGATGACGTTCTCGAGGGCACGCGATCCCATTCAATATGAATATAATATTGACGGGGCAGTATTAAGGAGGGTCTCTGAGGTGAAAGACTTAGGCGTTACTTTCACAACAGACTTAACGTTCGCTGATTATATAACGCAAATATGCAAGACAGCGTTTAGGAATTTAGGGTTTGTTTTGCGTACGGTTAGGGATTTTACCAACATCCACGCCATAGTATGTTTATATAACACACTGGTGAGAAGTCAGCTGGAGGGCAACTCAATTGTTTGGGATCCACATGAAGATAAATAGAGGCTCATGTTAGAAAAAGTACAAAATAAATTCATTAGGTACATATATATGAGATTATATGGAGTCTATCCCTTGTACCCTTTAATGTACCCAACCTTGTTTATTTTAGGCATGGTAGGGTACAATGAACTGAGGGTTAGAAGACAGTTAGCCCTGGTGTTATATTTGTTTAAATTATTAAGGGGAAAAGTCTCGAATCCGGAGGTATTGGAACGGATTAGTTTGTGTGTGCCTAACAAGTACGTGTGGCGCCGCCTACAGCCGCCGCTGCTGGCGGTGCCGGCCGCGCGAACTAATCTGCTGCAGAAGGCTCCGCTGACGCGGGCGTTGCACACGCTGAACCAAGTAGCGAATGAGATCGACCTATTTTGTTGCAGTCTGAGTGAGTTCACAAGGATATCTTTGAGGATAATTTGTATTATGTAATTAGGTAGTTGTAAGGCAAACATGTCGCATTGGGTCTTGAGTCCTGTAAAGACAATTGTTTGAAATAAATAAATACAATACAATACAAAAACACGTAACTGACTCAACGACATCATACACAGGTGATTATCTCCACCACCTCTTGTGGTTATCTCACAAAAACCAAACGAAAACCAACGCAACCGTGTCCTTACTGCATGGTGCCCCCCGCGCAGTCTCCGTACCAGCTAGACCGGGTGTGGAATGTGACCTACGGCTAACAAAACATGTCAGCAGGTAAATCACGTTGCGAAAACTCAACTTGTTTTACCACCACCATAATGTGTAACAACAACTTAAAAAAATAATTTGCGAAAGTGTATCAACTACACCGTGCCGAAATGAGCTGATCCTGACTGCTCCTCATTCTCATCAGGAGAATCATTTCCATCGTCATTAGAAAATGCGTCAAATTCAGTGGGAAAGTAGCAATTTGTCATCGAACGCAATCGATCGTGTGCATATTTGTAAGTTCTGTTGCTACCAACGGCATTTAAAAGATATCAGTCTCCATCAAGCAACTCAATTATCTTAAATGGAACGTGAAATTTTTGGTCTAATTTTGTTGCTTGACTAATACACACATGTTGTCTTCCAGCTTCCAGCACTCAAGCTGCCTAAGTCGTCTTCACAATGTGATCTCTACATGCTTTCCTATAGGTAGTTTTCACCCAGTGATCTCCACCTCAGTTACGTCATAAGTCGTCTTCACCTCCTTGATCTTGACTTATTTAATCACAGGTCCACATTGACCATACCATACTCCAGTCGCACGTCGCTCCCTGAACGGACACTAAAAGGTCCGCAGACACGACTACGCTGGAGTCATGGTAAAAGACTAGACACACTCCAATAATAACTGAAGTAACTATATCCTCATCATAATCGTCATTACACGTATTCTAGGTTTTCCATTAACCATCACACTATAAAATTAACTTAGAAGCGTCTTCCGTATTCTACCATAAATCTTGACAATATTTTCTTTTAAAACGGTTAGGTATTCACCGATGTAGTAAATTGATTATTTAAAATTGATAGGGTTGTAACTTCTAAACAAATTAAAACTTACTGGTAGTTTGCAATCATTGTATTGCCGCCTACATATAATCATCTTCAATCAAGTAGTTATCTACCAATGCACGAGATATTTACACTTAATGTCAATAACAAACAACAACTTAAAAATTTTACACATTCGTCCTTAAATTTTCGCAAACGCCTAGTAGGTACGCAAATGCCAGTTATGTGTTATGCCAACCATCGAAACTCTCAAACGCGCGATTAACTCCTTCTTTGAGCCTCAGGGCCCCAGGCTGCAATACCCAAAGACGCGATTACAGTACAATTTATTTAATGAAAACTAATACCCAACCTAAACCTGTGTAAACGAGTATGTGCTATTATAACACATAAATCTTAATAATGAGTTTATTTAGAATTTCCGAAATATAGTCTTTTTATGATCTGGGGCCTTCCCATGAACTTTATCAAACCATGATGGATTAATTCCGTTTTGATTCAAGCTTATAATAATATTGTTTTGAAACAAGATTGTTTCATAGTGATGTAAGCGAATGAGTGAATGAGAGTGGGATAACATTATGTGTTTTGTATAGCGCCTTCACGTTTTAAAATCCGATGAGCGTCTTGAAAACAATATTACTTTAGTTTTGTGTTTCATTCACTCAATTGCGTACCATGAGCTTTTATGCGAGCCTTAGCAATATTGTTTAACTGTCAAATTAGCAATCTTGAAAAAGTTGGTCGGTAGCCGCGAAAACAAAACTTTTATCAACAAACTGAGTCTATCATAGAAGAAAAGAAAAACACAAAAATGTATCAGCTGCTTCTCATATCACGCAGAATGTGAAAGTTGATCGAGGACATCGATTGGTTGATTCATATAATAATGTATGATATTGATATTTTGGCAACATGCATCGGCGCGTTTAAATCAGCTATAATAGATAAAATTCAAGCTATGCAACTTAACATTTGGATAAAATCTAGAAATGTAGATGTAACCCAACCCATTTCAACTTCCTATCGGATTATTTCTCACCTTTTCTGTTAAGTATAGTAATCAGTGGTTAGAGATTTTGATGTCACATTTATTTGTGACTTTGTAAGTTGGTCTAGTACCTATTTGTACAATGTACATTGTTTGCTTACCCAAATTGAAAAAAAAAGACTTACTAGACCTTAATTTTTTTACGTACCTTTATATCTATGCAATTACATTAACTTGGAATGTACCAGCTGCTTCTCCTTGTTTGTATATCGTGAAATACTAACCATGTTATTATGCGATGAGGTTAGCAACCCATCACTATTTTGATTACTTTTTCCACCTTCTCACGCGCCATCACGCTAAAATTGGCCCTTGGGTCTTACGGCTCTGGGGTCTGTCTACTAAGAGCAGCAAGACCTAAAATGATGTGTCTACCCCATTAGGGATAAAGACGTGATAGTATGTATTAACTTACAGGAACCAGACTAAATGTAAAAGATAACCGAGTCTTTTTTTTTTAATTTTACTAAAAATAATAGTGAATGTATGTAAATTCTTTATTGTACAAAGGACTACAAAAATTACAAAAAGAAAACAATAAGTACAAATGTGTTTCTACCATATAAAGTTATTCTTAACAAGACAAAACTTTCTCTTTGAGATTATTGCAGATATTTTTATAAGTAACACTTTTGTTCAGCGGATCTGAAAAAGCCTTTGTCAAAATTCTATAAATTTTAAATAGTAAGGTACTCATTGCACTTTGTGATTGAATTTTGCAAATTTGTTTAGGTATTTCTATACAGAAGGGTTTAATATTAATAACAAATCAATTCTGGTTCGTAATAAATGAGAGAATAATGTAATCATTAATATGTTACGGTACGGTAGGTACCCTTCCCGAAGAGAATGGTTAATATGGGCCATTGCTCTTCACATCTTTATTAGAATTTAAAAATTAAGAATTTTCTTAGAAAATCTAGCTGCCTCATGGTAAGCATCGCCTTACGCTGCAAAAAATAAACCAATAGCATAAAATTCCTGCGGGGGGGTCAAGAACTATCATTTGAAAAAATACCAAGCACTTATATTATTTGTTTACAAACCACAAGTAAAGTTGCACATTATTCGAAGAGAAATAATAAATTATTAGCCATATGTAGTTATGTTAAAATATGATTTATCAAATTTAGGTAGGAAGTACCTATATAGCTATTATTTTGATTTGAGTTTGACATCGAAAAAATCTATGGTTTGACATAAAAAAACTGTTCCACATTACGCTCGCGAATGAAATACGGTTTCAAATTTTATTCAAAAGCCCCTTTTATTTTGAAATTACTGATATTTTATTAACAGAAATTATATTTTAACGTAGTATACATTTTGATACATATAATACTGTGTTCTAACAGAATTTATTAAATAAAATGAATATTATACAAGACGGCTAGCAGTATTAATTGGAACGCAGCGCAACAGTGATGGAGCTATACAAAATGATATGGTGTCATCTCACTCTCACAATTGTTTGAGAATAGACATATTATTCGGTCTATCACATCACTCAGTAAATGTTCATGGTGCCATTTGAAACGTTTAAAACAGTATTGCTTTAAGCTTGAATTGTCTTTAGTTGTCAAGAATTTCAAGTTCATGTCAAGAATGTCAACGGCTCCAACGATTTCGATAATAATTGGTATTTATGGGTTTTGTCTAGGTAAAATATCGATCTAGCTATATATTTAAATAGAACCTTTCTGTTTGTCGAGCGAATTTAATACACATTTGATATATTTCGTTTACATAGCAACTGACCACCTTTTTAATATTGCTGGTTTGACGTTCAAACAATACTGCAAGTCTCAAATGCGGGTCCTAGCAAGGCATCGTTGATAAACCCAGATAAAGTTATGCCACCCAATGGACAAGTGCCATCCCGCTCGTTTTTATTGAGCGGGAGAGCGAGATAGTAATGTATGATAACGCTGGATCATTACTCGATAAACGCTGTCGCCGATGATGGTACTCATTTTTACGCAACTTAGTGAATGAGTTGCTGTGACGTCACCAAAATTGTAACCGTAAAGTAATATTGTTTTCATATATTAATTATTATTATATAATATTGTTTTTGGTCATGGTACGAATTGACAAAGTAATATTAAAACAGTAATGCTAAAAGAGGTCATGGTAAGGCCCCTGAATGTTAATAAATTATAATGTTGTTTCCTTCATTAGTTGTTCAAAAGTCATTAATCAACAAACTAGATAGAAAAATAGGACAGTAACTTGAGACGTAAGAGATCATTGAACTGTTCAAACATTTAGACTTTTAATCTGCTTAGATTTTATTCAGAATTGCGTCTATATGCAATAAATTAAAAAACAAACCATAGCGAGTTCTAACTCGCTTTTAACGCCATCTATCGGATGCGGTGTTAACATACGAGAAATATTGGGCGCTGGTTTATATCACAGAATACATAAGAGTCAAACAGAATGGTCTCTCACAGCGTCTCCCGCAAATTGGCGTCCCCGCACCTCTCCCCCGCACTTTGTGAGCTTTGACGGCTCCAAACCAGGGTTTAATTACTAGCCGCACGCAATACGCGACGTGTGTTGTCTTGAGAACTGTCAACCAATAGTAACCATCATGGTGAGATGGTGCGCGTATAATAATTGTTTATCCACCTAATACTCTAAAGAACGTATATTTCATACATTTCCAAATGATGAAAACAGGTAAGCAAAGCAACAATATAATTTCACGTTATTACCCAGCAACCATCTTGAGTATATACCCTTCTCGCTCTCTCGCATTGGCGGGAGATACACAAGAGCGAGATTTTTATTATGGATATTTTTATTATGGATTACCGGATTGCTTATTAGCAATCCGGTAATGTTACATAGGCTCCTCGCTCACAGGTAATCACATACACGCAGATGCCAACTAGATTTACGCGGGTTATAGTGCTAAATGCCATTGTTAAAAATGACAACTTGACATGCTGTGCGTGTCAATTTGTCATCATCATCAAGCGTGATAAACATTTGTTTATTTTTATTAAATTTATTCATATAATTACCGTATAGTTTTGCGCCGAATATGCAAATTACTATACTACAATAGTGAATTAGTGAAATTAGTGCGTTACATTATAAATGACTCAATAATAATCAGTAAAGTGAACTAATGGTGAAATGGACAATGGACATAATGAAAAATATTTGTGAAGTGATATTATGTAGCTGTTTCCGACTTTCCTGTAACATTTAATACATATAAAACAGAATATTTTTTACGTCATAGTGTTCGCAAATCTTCCGGTATGGAAAAATATAATCGTAAATATGTTGAACTCGTTAGTAGGTAAGTATTAAAATAATTCTGCGGTGCGACCCTAAGTATAAAACTCACACATCGACGTGTGTACAGATAAATTGTTTCGTTTGTAGTAGTAGTAGGTATATATGTTACTCTGAATCAATGGAGAGTCATACCAGTGTTTATATGAGGATTAGGCACTTATTGATTTACATTTTTTAACGAGTTACCGGTCGCGCCAAACTTCTAGTTCGCTCGGAAGTTGAAGCGATTCCGGTCGCAGTAGTAAAATACAGATACCCATAACAGATATAATTTGTTTTTTTTTTATTGTGTATATATATCATATCTACATTCTTACAATCATTCTGAAAAAAATATTATTGTGGTAAATATTCTGTCCCTCTTTGTAACCTGAGTGAGGCAACTTCAGAGCGAAATAGAAGTTTGGCGCGACCTGTGCCTTTTACATAAATGTTTGGGGCAAATCGCTAGTATTTTACTAGAATATATAAATAGGATAATAATATAAATAGGAAATAAGTAGTGTAAACCAAAGAATAACCTGAACTAACCTTTTTTTTCTGTCTCTCTTTCAGCTAAGTATAGAGATGGTGATCTCATTTTACTTCATCCTAACCAGAGCAAAGGTAAAGTCACAGCAAAGATCATCCCGGTGCCAGGAAAGCATTTAGTGATAATTCTGTTTCCTACTGAGCCGTTCAATATACAAGAGAAACATACAATTGCGGTAACTACAAATTATAATTAAATATCTATACAGTGTTTTTTAATTTTTAATAAAAAAGAAAAACAAATAAATAATAATAAACGTTTTTTGGAAAACATAGAGAACATTGCGAACTCTGTATCTTGGGTGCTACTCGTATTAGACCTAGTAAATTAAATTAGGGCTCAAACTGTCAGGAATGTTGTTTACATAAAAAAAAACAGTTACCTTTGTCGTCGAGGTATTTCACTTAGGGCACCCATCTAAATGGCACTTGCGTGAATGGCACATAGCCTTTTCCACAAAGCTTTATTCTTTCATGCAGTGAAATGTTCAAAAGAGATAAAATTATTGCTTTGGTGATTTCAAAGACAGTAAATCCTTCAACGTAAACTCCAAATTCTAAGTGACAAAAGGGATGTGCCTAGAATTGAATAACCTAAGCTGTTATTCAAAGAGACCCAATTGTGACAGATATAATTTATTTCAATAAAATTCAGTCAATTTTCATTCCCCTCTCGATTTTAATGACTAGCATAGCACACTTGATCATAATGTACTAATAAATCATAGTACTTTAGTTTTACTTTTACTTTATCTTTTTAATAAAAATAGCAATAAGTCAGACACATATTGCACTAATGAAAAATAAAATAATTTCTACACGATTTTTTGAAAAATCTGCATAATAATGTTTGGAAATAAATATTTAAAAAAAATAGTTTTTGTTTTATGTGTTTTTACCCGAAAGTGGCCATACAATCCAAAAATCCAAAGTTCCGCCAAAACGCTCTTCAGAGCGTGAACCTCTGAACTTTGAGCGTGAGAGTCTGAACTTTGTTCAGAATATTTCCGAACTAAATTTACATTTATTTTTCTGTGTGACATTTATAGTTTACGGTACGGAATTGAAAAATATTGTTTTTCTTTGTCTTTCATAAACATTCACCCTACTTACCAATGCGAAAAAAGGGAAAACAAACTTTTTTAAGATAATAACCTTTGACTTGATTTGAGCACACATGTGTACCTATCAAACGTAATATTTTTTTTAAGTACACATGTGTAATTCTGCGAACTTAGGAGGTTAATAGCTTTTATATAGTAATTTAAAATATTTGAGAAAGTTTGTAATATTCTATACATTTTTACCTACAATCTTTAATTAATTTTATTTATTTATTTATAATTTAATTTAAAGGTTTCAAGTTGATACCTTATATCGGGGCAGAGATACACTTAAAACTTTATAACTTTCTCCCGCGTTTTTCTCGAAAGTAACTTGAACTTAGTTATTGCACTAATGATAAGAACGGCAGTATACACTATGCAGGTCCGAAGTTTTTCGTGCGGCTTTCACCGTGCGAGCTTTAACCATTTATCTCTTGATATTTACATTGTTTGGGACATGTACACTACAAAACGTTGTTGGGAGTTGTTATTGATGTGTTTTTATATTTGGGTACCGCACACCACTTCTACTACACCACCATCCGTCGCCATGACACTGCGAGCTGTTTTCGCGGCACTATTGAAAAAATATTATATGGATGGCTTTAAAATTCGTTAAACTTAAGTTTATTACCGAAAAAAATGTTTCTTCGTAAATAGTAAATGTGTACCCACATTACGGAAGAGGATTTCAAAATCTTTCGTCATGCATATTGCGCGTTTTTATTAATATATTTTTTGAAGCAAAAGAACAAAAAAATGTTGACCTACACAGTCATCCATGTAAAACTTGTTGTATTCCAATTTAAAAAATAAATAATATGAAAAAATAATGACTGCCAATATTATTTTTGATTCGCTTTTTCTTCTCCAAATATAATATGCATGTCAATGGTCACCCAAGGATGCAAAAGACCTTGAAAAGTGGAGAAGAAGTAGCTGAAACAGTTTAAATTATTTAGCTATAGTTTTACGACCAGCCGCCTGTCTGTCGTCAACCCTTTTTGGGAATGCAGTTGTAGCAAGATATGTTTGTGTTTATTCTTTTAGCCGCCTCTTACGACATCCACAGGAAGAGTTCAAGTCATGGAGTAGTTTTATTATAGGCCTGAAGCCACACGGCAATCATAACTGTGAGTAAGTATTGAACACATTTTAGTACTTAAGTATTGCATTGCAAAAGGTTTCATAGAATACCGTTCAATGGACTTACAACAAAGCTTACAACACTCCACTACATTGATCTCATAGGAAAAGTTTTACATCCTGCAGATAGAAAGAATAATGACATATACATATATACGTACGTAACTGCTGTAGCCGTTTAAAATTAAATAATTTTTTTCTCTCTTTAGATGTTTCGCGACTAATATTTTCTTATTTTTTAGTGTCAATTTGATTTGCCACGTAATGAAGTCATCATTAACTATTATACTGGCAATGGATATCCATCTCGAAATGCCATAAGAATGGAAACCAGACCACTCATACAAAAAAACCGGGTGAACGACGTATGGATGGAGTGGAACAATGGCTTAATAAGTTGCGGCATAAACAACCGCAAAATAACTAGTTGGCGTGCTCCAACCTCCGTCAAATATCAATATGGTACGATAGTAACGGAAGGCGGAGATTATAAGAGAATCAGTAAGTTATAACATGATTTTCCGGGCTTTCTTGATTTTTGCCTTCAGAATAATACAATTTTTTACTGGCCAAGAGGCCATACTAAAAGCAAGGAAGGTAGATTGAAGGCCAATAATTAAAATGAGACGGTAAGGTCAGCGCCCCTCCTCGCGCTGACCTATGAGAAACTTTCTTGTAAGACCACATCACAGCTTAAACTAACTCTCTAGCCCTTACAGTTATCCTGTGCCAACAGAGCTTACTGTGTAGGTGAAGTAGAATGTCATTATAACGAATAGGTTATGTAATCCGCATCCATTATAATAATCATAATTTAATTTTATTTATTTTATTTAAAAAACTTTATTGTTCCACATTAAAAAAAAATGGCACAATTGGCGGAAGGACCGTATGCACATAGCCACGTGGTCAGATTTGGCTCTGAAATATGCAAAATTTTCCCGCTAGGGGGATAAAAATGTCAAGATGAAGTTGCATAGAGTTAATAATGTGTAAACGGGACAATAGATGTAGGTAATCATAAATTGTAACGTAGAATTAGTATACAGCTTACCTTTTAGGGTTCCGTACCCAAAGGGTGCAAACGGGACCCTATTACTGAGACTCCGCTGTCTGTCCGTCTGTCACAGGGCTCTATCTCTTGAACCGTAATAGCTACCACTTGAAATTTTCACTGTTGCCGCTATAACAACAAATACTAAAAATAAAAAAAAGTTTAATAATTAAAGGGGGTCGTCATACAAGAAACGTGTTTTTTTCAGCGTTTTTAACTAGATCTTTATAATGGTATTAACTAGATACTTGAAATTTTCACAGATTATGTATTACTATGGCCGCTATAACAACAAATACAAAAAAAAATAAAAACAGTTAAAAATTAAAGGGGATCGTCATACAAAAAATGTGTTTTTTAGCGTTTTAAAACATTGTACGGTGGTACGGAACCCTTCATGTACGAGTCCGACTCCCACTTGCCCGTTTATTTCTTTTAGTCAAGACTTTCAGTCCGCGATACTTATCAAAATTTTTAAATCAATCAAATCAAAGAATTATTTTGTTTGAATTATTTTTTCTGAATTAAGGCCTTGGCAGACGTCATTATAATGTACTTAACACTTTAGTAGACAGGCTGTCAGTAGAAAAAGTAAAGTCGAAAATACAGTAGTGTGCGTGAATTCAAGACGTTTATTTAAAAAGCGAGTTTATTAATATGTGAAATTCATATAGCACTTTCTAAAAAATCCAAGTTATAGTTATTCGAATCTTGTGTAAAATTTATTACTTTTTCAATTTCTTAGTCGACCTCCGTGGCGTATTCCTTAACTCGCTAGTCCGTCACTCGCAGGTTCTAGGTTCAATTCCCAGCCAGGGCAAGTTGGTAAATGGCCTTTTTTAATTTGTCCTGGCTCTTGGGTGTTTATTTTATCCCATCAAAAACATAAATGCAAAAATGCAAATTCCGACAAAACAATTGAAATTTAAATAGCTGCCAAGTTCTGTAGGTAGATGTAGTGTATGTGAGTGAAAGAGAAGGAAGCATTATGTCATCTCTAGCGGGGATGTAGTGTATGTGAGTGAAAGAGAAGGAAGCATTATGTCATCTCTAGCGCACGTGCGGTCGTAAACAGCTCAGTAAGCTGTGAGCGGCGGAAGTGAGAGGGCGCGCGCGTCTAAGAGCCGACAATATTAAAGGATATACCACATTTTGGCGACGAGGATAAACTGCAAATAGTATTAATATATTATTAATAAAAACAAAAAAAAAAAGTGTGTGTAAATGGGTGTTTTGAAAAAAAAAAATAACTACTAAAATTTGTAGTACAAGTTTTAATAAATAATGTTATTCAGAAAGTTTTTACGAAACATGAACACAGTGTTAATGTTTTTAACAAAAATATACTGTTGATTTTTAAATTCAAAAAACAAAATCGTACGTTTATTATCTGTATGTCAAGTAAACAAAAACGTTGACTGCCATTTTATTTTTATAAGTGACGTTAAACTATCAGAATCGGACCTGATAGGTAAGCAGTGATTAAGTGATATTTCTTTATATTGTGACTTCAGATATATTTAATTATTTGGACTTTAGGATGGCATTGCACATGATTTATAACACTAGTCGTCCGTTTACTATAAGTGGAAAGAAAAAATCGGCACGGTGATGGTAGCAAAGTTCTATGCTTTTATTACTGACTTATTTTCTGCTGAATGCAGAAATATTTTACAAAAGTAAGTACCTACATTTCATTATAAAGACATCTATTAAAACAATACAAATAATACTGACATTACTGATGCAAATAGATAAGTATAATAAACAACTATTACATTAGTTACAAGGATTCACAAGAACACTAGGTACAGACTAGTTAGTCAGGGTCGTGAGTTATAGGCACTAGATCAGTTGAGTAGCCCTTCTAGGTAGAAGAACTACTTAGCTTGAGATGCTGCCGAAGACGAAAGAGGACGAGCGCCGGCCGCCGCGCCTTATATATATGAATGGGCTCCCCCGCTGCGCCTGAGAGGGGCGGAGGGGTGCTGGAGCCGATGTCACATGGCTGCTGTTGTTTCTGTGCAAGTATGTTTTGTGTAATTTTTAAATTAATTTTTAGCATTTAGCGGATGACGCTAAAATAATGATTTTAAGGAAATTTAAATACTAGTTGACTTAAAGATACATTAGGACCACAATAAAATAGATTTTGAAAAATCATAAAATTGCCTATTGACCGCACCGTATCTGTTTGTTTATGCTGTAGGTTATTATTTACTGCCTAAGCGATTCAAGGTTAAGGCAGGCCTGTGTCACTTCCAGTTTGGGTGTCGAAAACGTACCTACATTATTACTGTGCGTGTGGCAACCACTCCAAGTGGTAAATTCGGTTATACGAATCGTTTGTCCAGAGTAATGGAAATGAGATTGGCCTGCAATGGATTTCTGGGTGTCTGAACGAGGGGGTGCTGGGTTCTGATGTGAGCTAAACCTCGTGAGCTTGAATCATATCGCTGGCAACATTGAGTGGATGATTCATTGAGTTTCTGTGCTGAGTGAGACTTCTGTGCGTGAGTACTGGTACTTATTCTGTGGTTAAGGTTGGACATTGCAGAAACGGTCGGCGTTTGTTTTTGTTATTGTTATAAGTACTTACTTATGAAGTCGTCTAAGCACTTTTGAAAAATATGTCCAAGACTTAACTAATACATTTATATTTTAACGTATAATAAAAAAAAAATTGCATTGGATCTACGGGCCAGGTTCAATTCCGGGTCGGTTCATGATGAAGTATCTATCTCAGATTAATTAATTAAGATAAATAAAGAAAAAATCAAGTCCGCCACTTGTACGTTTGTTTTGTCGTGCAATAGAGAATAAATAAATAAAAAAAATATGGGTTGGTACATTATGTGAGTTACATGATGGTTTAATACATACTACTAGACCAATGTAGATTGTTTAATATTGTATCAAGAAATTACGCTCATGCAAAGGAGAACATGGTCTGTTTTATAGACTAAATTACAGGTGATGCCTGTATGAGACGAGTACATGTTGTGATGCAATGTAAATATGTCAGTGTGTGATATATGTAAGTCATACGGGTGACGCCCGTAATTGGAAGTTTGTACGGGTAACGCCCGTATTAGGGTATTTGACTGTGTTTGTTTTTGAACAATATTTAATTCGAAACAAGAAATATCACTAAAAAGAAATCTTATCTCGAAAACAGCACGAAAATTGGTTGATAAATGAAGTAGTAGTTAGCATTTTAAATATTGGTATGAAGAAAGGGGGGAGCGTGGTGAGGACATCTCGCTATCACTTTCGTACCCGCGAAACCTAATAGCAGTGACGTCACACAGCAGTACATGCATCCTTTTTCTGTTACTTGACAGTTTCCCTTTCCAAACTGAAACTTACTTATTTTTGTGCAAAAAAAATAAATAAAATTTGTTTTTCTATTTCAGATTATGTAACTTTTAAAATGCAAAGAAATAAATAAATTGAGTCAAATGCCGTATTGAAAGTTTGTACGGGTAACACCCGTAATCTGAAGTTTTATACGGGTGACTCCCGTAATTGGAAGTTTGTACGGCTAACGGCCGTAATCTAAAGTTTTATACGGGTAACGCCCGTTTACTGAAGTTTTATACGGGTGACGCCCGTTTACTGAAGTTATATCCGTGTGACGCCCGTTTACTGAAGTTTTATACGGATGACGCCCAATTATTGAAGTTTTATGCGGGTGACGCCCGTTTACTGAAGTTTTATGCGGGTGACGCCCGTGATTGGAGGTTTATGCGGGTGGCGCCCGCAGTCTGAAGTTTTATACGGGTGACGCCCGTGATTGGAGGTTTGTACCGGTAGCTCCCGTAATCTGAAGTTTTGTATGTGTAGCGCCCGTTTGCTGAAGTTTGATAACAATTACTAGAAGTCTTGTAACGGCTGTCACTGGGGCGACATTGAGTTGGCATTCATTGAGTGTTTTGATGGGTTGTGTTGGCGCCTCGGGGTGTCCAGTGAGGCAGCTGCCGGTTCGCTTTTAAATGTTTGCGTTTAGTAATTGTACCATGTACCGTGCAGGGAAAAGTGAGGAAAATGTTTATTGTTATTATTAAGTTCATTTACAAGTAATAAGATTTTAATTTAATTTAATATTACACATTGTTAATAATATTATAAAGATGGCAAAGAATGATTTTGATAAATAATATAAGCTATATGTTATAATCGTATTCTGCAGACTGTAAAATGCTCTAGAAGTCGTATCGAAACTGTATGGTTAATTACAGTGTTATTAATAACATTATAATAATTAACTCTGCGATTATTAAACGCCTTAGTGTAGCCAGTTTCTAGGTCAGTCTTGCAATACAAACTTTCCGACATTAAGCTGACAGTTATACTTATGTAGTTTATTCTTGCATTTCGTACAAGTGATTACGGTAATCAAGTTTATAAGCTTATTCCATGTTTAGTTTTGAGCATTTTGGTTAACAATTGAGACTTATAATAACGAAGTAGTTGCAAATTATTTTATATGTTATTGCTAGGGTTTGTCAATGGTCCAAGATATGTATCTTGGACGGACGTAAGTGAATTGACGGTCAAATCAATGGAAATATTTCCGTCTTTTATTTTAAAGTATAATTACATACATATATAGGTAGGTGTTTAATGCTAGTAATAATAATAATAGCTGTATTGCAGACACAAAAGATCCATAGATAAAATATAATGAAAGTATTTACGATGAAAGTAATAAGGATAATATTGTTATAAAAACTTGGCGGCAATAGCCAACCATGTCGGTAGGTGTAGGTGGTTATAAGTCTCTCTGCCAGACATTACACAATGCTGTTTTTACGCATGGTAACCCTGGGCATAAGGTTAGCTACACGATGACGGCGTATGGCATTTGAAGTGTTGACACTTCCCAGACATACTACACAGGGCCCCATAAGCCCCATAATTTGGCCCCATGGGGTGTCTAAAGATGTTGTTACATGCTACCCTTCAACCCTAATTTGACGTATGTAAGCGTAGCCTGACGCGGCTTGGACGTGTTCAGTTGGCGGTTGGCATCTCTTTGATGTTTACGTGCGAGCTATACTGCTGAGTTTGATGTTGTGTGGCTGACCTCTGCCTGACTTCACTGCGCGTTCAGAGAATGGGCTGTTTTTGTCGAGAGATATCGGAGACATCGCTTGTTAATGTTGGATGCAAGTAGTCGAGAAGAGTGGGGCAGACCTTCGGCTGGGTTTCTAAGTTATTAATTTGACGCCCACCTTTCGGCAAGTTGAGGAATGCGGGTAGAGCAAGTGAAGTGAGAATCCGCTTCGCTATTGAGGTATTAATGCATCTACTACATATTGATATCCAACATGGAGTATGGGTCACTTCGTTCTAATCCAATTTAATCGAGCTGAGTATCATTCCTTGTTGGTTTCTGTGATTTCGGAGGCGGGATTACATGGTGACAAGTTGAATTGAGGTTTTATCTCCATGCCACGCGTGATAAAAGGAAAGAAATAGGGATTGCCGTCGTATGGCTCGTGATAACTGCTGCGTAAAACAATAGCCTCGCTCTATATCACCAACATATGATACATTTTTGATAAAATTTTATGGTTAAGGACGGTATGCACAAAGCCACGTGGTCGGATTTGGCTCTGAAATATGCAGAATTTTCCCGCTAGGGGAGAAAAATGTCAAGCTGAAAATGCATAGAGTTAATAATGTGTAAACGGGACAATAGATGTAGGTAATCATAAATTGTAACGTAGAAGCTTACTTGTTTCTTTTCGTCAAGACTTCCAGTCCGCGATACTTATTAAAATTTTCAAATCAATCAAATCAAAGAATTATTTTGTTTGAATTATTATTTCTGAATTAAGGCCTTGGCAGACGTCATTATAATGTACTTAACACTTTAGTAGACAGGCTATCAGTAGAAAAAGGCTAAAGTCGAAAATACAGTAGTGTGCGTGAATGCAAGACGTTTATTTAAAAAGCGAGTTTAAATATATGTGAAATTCATATAGCACTTTCTAAAAAATCCAAGTTATAGTTATTCGAATCTTGCGTAAAATTTATTACTTTTTCAATTTATTAGTCGACCTCCGTGGCGATTCCTTAACACGCTAGTCCGTCACTCGGAGGTTCTGGGTTCGATTCCCAGCCAGGGCAAGTTGGTAAATGGCCTTTTTAATTTGTCCTGGTTCTTGGGTGTTTATTTTATCCCATCAAAAACATAAATGTAAAAATGCCAAGTTCAAATTCCGACAAAACAATTGAAATTTAAATAGCTGCCAAGTTATGTAGGTAGAGAAAACTGAAATTTATTCATAAGAATCTAAACATTTGACTTGGACAACATTAAGATTGAAAGCACGGTCACCCATCCTAACTGTGACCAAGCTAGTAGTTGCTTAACCTGTAAAAGCACGGTCATTCATCCATCAATTTTTGAATTTATCGTATGCGAAGTGGAGCGAAATATTTGCACAAGTTGTTTTGATTACTCGTATTTTGAAATTTGTTAAAGCGCAAATGACAAAGAACCCTTAGAATAGAGAATCTTTTTAGTTTCACGCAGCTTTTTAGGGTTCCGTAGTTAACAAGAAAACCTTATAGTTTCGTCATGTCTGTCTGTCTATCTGTCCCCAGTTTTACTCATAGACTATTAGTACTAGAAAGCTGTAATTGGGCATGGGCATGGATATGTGGTAATAAAAATTTGAAAAAAAAAATGTGTGGTGTGAGACGTCGTTGAATAGGTCTTTCAAAAATATTGTAAGATTATGAACACCCTTTTTCGTTTTAGCAATCCGTTTGTGAAATATTTGGTTTTTGATTGCAAATTTTTGTTAGAATGATGTGTCTTCCCTCTCTGTCAGTTAAACGGTTATATATGGACACTTAAAAAAATTAACGGCAGTAGTATATAACGTCTCCCTGTACTAAAACTAATTTAAGGTGGATTCAGTTCATGATACTGAACAACTTTTCCTAAAGAACACATAATTAAATATGAAAAGAAAATGTTTGCTTTCCATTCGACCTCCGTGGCGTAATTGTTAACACGCTAGACCGCTAATCCGGAGGTTCTGGGTTCGAGCCCCAGCCAGGGCAAGTTAGAAAATGGTCTTTTTCAAATTGTCCTGGGTCTTGGGTGTTTATCTATGTATGTATTTATCATAAAATATAGTATCATTGAGTTAGTATCCCATAATACAAGTTTAAAACTTACTTTGGGGCTAGCTTAATTAGTGTGATTTGTCCTTACATTACCATACATATATTACATAAATATTACATTTTGCCAAATCTTGTGTGTAAGATATCAAAAATAATTTTTGTATTTCGTTTGTTCCTTGGTGAAAGTTGTTCATGTATCATGGACTGAATTCAGAACTAAAGTTAGGCAGTTGTTAGTTACATAAAACAAGTAGGTACTGACTACGGAACCCTACACTGCACGTGGCCAATCACGGCACGTGGCCGGTTTATTTTGGTTAAGTTGAAATTTTAGGGAACCATAGACAAATTTATGATATTTCTGTGTAAATCAATATTATTTATCGCTGACATGACGTTCTCAAAAATACAATTAAATAGTATTTTACGCGAGCGGTGACTTGGAAAACTACACGTTTTGTGTTCCACTGACAGAAAATTGAAGAACATTTGAATTTTCTTTGTGAAACAATACGTTTAGCGACCATCTGCAATCGTAACACCTTTCACTTCTATTCACCTTATTATATAAGTACGGAGGAAAAAAAAGGATTGCACGTTGAACAGATCAGCAGTCTTGGCGTAGCAGCTGTACGTGCTCAATCAATGACTTGACTGTTTGATTTTGTACAATATTTTTAACGAATCAACAAAGAGCACTAAAAAGAAATCTTTTCCTGAAAACAGCTAAAAAAATTGGCTGATTAATGAAGCAGTAATAAGCATTACTACACCCTTTTATTTTTTATCTTCTAATAGGTTTTCCTGTAATCTATAGGTAAAGAACTTTTAACTGTATATTTTTCAAAAGATTGGGTTCAGTGGTTTCGGAGATAAGGGTATTTTTATTATTTATTTTCAAAAATAACTTCAAAAACACCAACTTAAAAAATTTAGAAAAATATATTTAATATTATCATAAAATGCTCTTTCATTTGATATTTTACGCGATGTAGTTCACAAAACCCTTTTTTTAATGTCTCATTTATCTCCCATAAGTGGCCCCATCTGTTACGGCCACTGGCAACACAGATGATGCGACGCGGTGCGGAGCGGACCGGAACTATTCGGAAGCCATCGACGACCATCTTTGTGTCGACACTTATTATTTTTTTGTAAATTCGCTCTAATTAAATAAGTTACAAATCATCAAAGCGCCTAATCAATACAGTCCAAAACATCCACACAACCCAAGAGCATCAGCTCAAACAAAAGTCCTTCGCCTAAGAACAATAATCCTTCGCCTAAGAAGAATACAGGATTTGCAAGAACTGGACGTGTCGCATACGAGAGGTCACCTTGAATCTTGAGAACAAAGGAGTCTGAGTGAGTTCGTTCCAATACCTATCTTTCCAGTGCTTTCCCCTCGAACTGGGAGTGCCAATGTCTGGATCTGCCATTAGATCTCTTCATAATTTGGTTACTTTAAATTTCGCCTACATTCGGAGTGCACATCTATATGCTAGCTTGCCCTTTGCCAGTTACGTAACGCCAAGTTCATAACTCGTCGCAAAGCATCCACAAAGCGTGCATAGTGATTCATTTCTATAATCATAAGTAGATATAACAATTTGCTTGACGATTACGTAATTCACTCACTGCAATCGTGCGAACCGGTTTCATACCTACGGAGATCGATCGTCGTAGCTAATCCCTTTGTTAACTCTTCTACATGACCTGTTCATAATTCATTTGTTTGTTTACGCATCCATTTAAACTGCAGTGTGTTACGCTTAGATAACCTAATATCATCATAACCCTGCGTTATTTCTTTGTAAGTATAGTGTAAAATCGTATTTAATTCCTTTACTTAGCCTTTACAATGACTTTGGAAGATAAACCTGTGAGTGTTAGTGCTAAAGAACGCCTCAAAGACCTAGTGAAGTTGCGTAGTAGTATGAAGGCTAAGTTAACACAATTTGAAAATTACCTTAAGCCTATTGAGCCACCATTAAACGAATTGCAGTTTACGGAATTAGATTGCCGCTTAAATAAGATTGATTCCTTACTGGATACCTTCGACAAATTACAGACGGAGTTCGAAACGTTGTCAGAAGATTCTACTGACTTGTACACGGAACGGGAGCTGTTCGAGTCCAGGTATTTTTCACTGGTGGCGAAGGCGCGTACACTTCTTGAGTCTGTGCGTCGCCGTCAGCGCTCGCCCTCACCTGGACAGGCTTCCAGCCGCTCAAGCATCCACGGTCCGAGTCAACAGGACTTTGTTCGTCTCCCCAGGATCAATTTGGGAACTTTCAGTGGCGAATTCCGGGATTGGCTGGCCTTTAGGGATCTGTATGTATCTATTATTCATTCTAACAAAAATCATAGTGACATTAATAAATTTCATTACTTGAGAGCTGCATTGAAAGGCAGCGCATCGCTCATAATACAAAGTCTTGAGTTTAGAGCAGATAACTATAAAATAGCTTGGCAATTACTATCAAACCGTTATGATAACGAGCGATTATTAGTAAATAATCATGTTAGTGCCTTATTTAGCGTGCAACAAGTTCAAACTGAGTCGAGTCAAGCTTTGCGAAATATTATTGATGTCACAAACAAAAACCTATGTGCCTTGAATACTTTAGGTCAACCAACAGACCACTGGGACACTCTTATTATATTTATTATGTCCAAAAAATTAGACAGTGTCTCTTATCGTAAATGGGAAGAGCACCGTAACAATATTTCAGGCACACCTACTTTGAAACAATTTACTGATTTCCTAACTAATCGTGCCGACTTGTTAGACACAATGAGTAATCAATACTATAACAAACCTTACACACCTAATTCTAGCACTCACACAAAACAAAATATAAACTGTAACTGGTTTGTTATTTTTTGTTTTATTTGAATCTGAATGTCAAATAAAACAAAAAATAACAAACCAGTTATAAACAATAAAACATCTTCATCTTTTTGTCCCATGTGCAAACAGAACCACTACTTATATAATTGCCAGGCTTTCCGTAAATTAGATGTGGATACACGATTGCAAAACATTGCAAACTATCAAGTCTGCAATAATTGTTTACGGCCTGGACATAAGGAAAACCAGTGTACTTTATCACATTGCAAGTATTGTACAAAAAAACACAATACCCTTTTACATAAAGAGACTGACGTTGAGCACAACGTCGTCGCTTTGTCAACCAATATAAGTAAATCCATAACTTCTCATATACCTCATGTAATGTTATCCACAGCTTTGGTGAAAGTGGCAGATGGTGACGGAAGACTTCGCACGGCCCGCGTCGTCCTTGACAACGGTAGCACTTCCAACTTTGTCACGCAACGCCTCTGTGATCAGCTGTGGTTGGTAAGACGTAACACAGATTCCACTGTCAAAGGTATTAACAACCAAAATTCATTTAGTGCAGAGTCTTGCGACCTAACCCTTGAATCGTGTTCAGGGGACTTCAAGGTACAGCTAAATTGCTACGTTTTACCCGAAATCACAAATTCATTACCTTCTTCATACTTGGATTTAAAGTACTTGCCTACTTTTCCCACAAATATTCACCTAGCGGATCCTACGTTCAATATTCCTTCCGAAATCGACATATTGGTGGGATGTGAGGTATTTTGGGACATACTAGGTACCAACACAATTAATTTAGGAAATAAAGGTCCTAAATTATGGCAATCTAAGTTAGGTTGGATAATAACGGGGGCCATACCTCATATTCAAAAACAAATAAATCAGTCTGCTTGTTATTTTACACAAAACTTGGATTCCCAACTTACCAAGTTCTGGGAATTGGATTCAATACCACACACTCACTGCATGTCTGCGGAAGAAAAGGCCTGTGAACGAAACTTCGCTGAGAATACTCGACGAGCGGATGACGGTCAGTTTATTGTAAAAATTCCATTTAAAGACTCACCCGACATTCTCGGTGACTCATACTTACTTGCGAGGCGGCGATTTCTTTCTCTGGAACGCAGGCTGCAGCGGGATTCTAACCTAAAAAATCAATACAATGACTTTATGTTAGAATATCTTACCTTAGGTCACATGACTGAAAATAAAGAAAATACACACACTAACTGTATTAATTATTTCCTACCACATCATGCCGTACTTCGAGATTCCAGTACAACTACGAAGCTACGCGTTGTTTTCGACGCGTCAGCTGTCACTGCTTCTGGAAAATCAGCAAATAGTATACAAATGGTAGGGCCAGTAGTGCAAGCTAGCCTTTTATCTATTTTACTGAGATTTAGGCAACACAAATTTGTAATATCAGGAGACATTTAACACATGTACAGAGCCATACTCATAGATGAATCTCAACGATCCTTACAGCAGATTATTTTTAGATTTGATCAATCTCAACCTTTACAGACGTACACTCTCAATACAGTCACCTTCGGCATGGCGTCAGCACCATACCTAGCAACGAAGTGTATAGCCACTCTAGCAGAATAAAGCCCATTTCCTGAAGTTAAAATGGCTTTAGGAAGTGATATGTATGTTGATGACTATCTCAGTGGTGGGGATACGATAGAATGTGTAATAAATACGTCAAAAAAGGTAATTGACACTTTGAAATCTGCTCAGTTTAATTTGCGTAAATTCCAATCAAACAGTTCAGAAATTTTACATTCTATAGTGCAACATTCTAACACACAAAATTCACACTTGACAAACAAAACAC
The DNA here is from genome assembly GCA_963576875.1 of Acrobasis repandana. Taxonomy (NCBI): domain Eukaryota; kingdom Metazoa; phylum Arthropoda; class Insecta; order Lepidoptera; family Pyralidae; genus Acrobasis; species Acrobasis repandana. The sequence continues at coordinate 16,482,403 of OY756235.1, forward strand.
TAGATTTAAATCAGACACTTCCTAATAAAATTTTAGGTCTACATTGGGATTCAAAACGAGATGAACTTTTGTTTTCTATCGATTTAGATGTAAACATAAAAAAGGTAACTAAACGCAAAATTTTATCCATAATTAGTCAGGTGTTTGACCCACTGGGATTTTTAGGTTTATGTACAGTCGAAGCAAAAATTATCATGCAGCGATTGTGGTTGGAAAAATGCGGCTGGGACGACGAAGTTTCATTAGAAATTAAAAACAGATTTAAAAATTTTATTCACTCACTTAAATCACTAAATGAGCTTCGTATTCCTCGCTGGTTTTCTTGCAGTAACGCTACTGTTTATGAACTACACACTTTTACAGATGCATCGGAACGTGCATACGGTGCATGTGTGTATGTGAGGTCAATCGACACAAATGGTAAAGTATGTGTTCGTCTCATAATTTCAAAAAGTAAAATTGCGCAAAGTAAACCTCCAATTACGATTCCTCGTTTGGAGTTGTGTGGTGCGTTATTGGGTGCAAGACTCTGCTCTAAAGTGACAGAATCGCTTACTATGAATTTTGGTAACATTCGCTTTTGGTGCGATTCAACTATTGTACTTGCATGGTTGAAAACTTCGCCTAGCAATCTAAAAACATTCGTTCGTAATCGAGTAGGTGAAATTCAGGATTCTACACCTTCTGACAGTTGGAGCTACGTGCCGTCTGCTGAAAACCCTGCTGATCTAGTTTCACGTGGTGTTAGGGCTGATGCCGTTGGCACGAATTCTTTATGGTGGAACGGTCCTAGTTTTTTACATCATAAAGCGATACAATATCCCAAAGTACCTAATACACGCCCAGAGCCACTGCCAGAAATTTCATTGCACACAATTTTAAATAAAAATGATAACACAGATAATCCAAACAACAATAACATTATTTCAAAATTAATTCATAAATCATCTAATCCATTAAAATTAATCAGAACACTAGCTTACCTAAATAGATATATACATAATTGCAGGAATCCTAAAAATAAAATGTTAAATAATTTGTCTCTTGAAGAATTACACAAAGCAGAAAATACCATAATACACACAGCACAAAAGGAAATGTTTCCTGTTGAATATAAGTCATTAAAATCAAATCAAGTCTTACACAAAAACAATCGTCTTATTTCTCTATCGCCGTTCATTGACGATAAGAATATAATACGAGTAGGTGGTAGACTTGTTAATTCATATTACACTTATGATGTAAAACATCCAATTGTTCTATGTAGTAAACATCATTTAACCCAAATCATATTCCATAAGGAACATATTGATTAATTTCATGCTGGTCCACAACTGCTTTTATCACACTTAAGGCAAAAATATTGGCCTTTGGGGGGGAGGAACCTCGCTAGGCGCGTAGTACATTGCTGCGTTCGTTGCAAGCGTTTCAGATCACAACCTGTTCAACCCGTGATGGGCCAACTGCCATGTGATAGGTCGCTTCTTGAGTTTCCTTTCCTTAACTTAGGTATTGATTACTGTGGACCCGTATTGATCGCCGACCGGAAGGGGAGGGGAGCAAAGTTATTAAAATCATACATTTGCGTCTTTGTCTGTTTTGCGGTCAAGGCTATCCATCTTGAGCTAGTAACTGATCTCACCAAAGAGGCTTTTTTAGCTGCACTCAACAGGTTTATTGCTCGGCGCGGTAAGCCGCAGCGCATTTACTCGGATAATGCTACGACGTTTGTTGGCGCTGGCAACGACGTCGCCAAATTCTTTGAGAAATATTCTGATGACATTCATAATGCATTGTCAAATAAGCAAATAAATTTTATACAAATTCCCCCTTATTCCCCTCATTTTGGAGGTTTATGGGAGTCTGCAGTGAAGGCAGTTAAGCACCATTTGAGGCGTGTACTCTCTCTAACTCACTTAGATTATGAAGAGATGTCGACTTGCTTGGTCCAGATAGAGGCAATACTTAATTCGAGACCCTTAACTCCTTTATCCCAAGATCCTTTAGACTTCACTTGCCTAACACCTTCCCATTTCCTTATAGGACGCTCACTCATGACGATCCCTCATCAACCACTGACAGACGTCAACATCTCAAGGCTCCAGAGATACGAGCGGATTGAGAAACTGAAACAACATTTTTGGCAGAGGTACTCGGACGAATATGTGTCTCTGTTGCAGACGAGAACGAAGTGGCGGTCCTCAACAGACTCCCTGAAGATTGGAACATTAGTGCTGGTCCGAGACAGGACGCAACCACCGCTATTGTGGCTGTTGGGTCGAGTGGTGAGGACATACCCAGGGCCAGATGGGATCAGCAGAGTGGCGGATCTGGCGACCAAGAAAGGTACCATCACCAGGGCATATACCCACGTGTGCCCCCTTCCGATACAACAAAATTGAAATGCATATTTCAAGGCGGGCAGCCTGTTACGGCCACTGGCAACACAGATGATGCGACGCGGTGCGGAGCGGACCGGAACTATTCGGAAGCCATCGACGACCATCTTTGTGTCGACACTTATTATTTTTTTGTAAATTCGCTCTAATTAAATAAGTTACAAATCATCAAAGCGCCTAATCAATACAGTCCAAAACATCCACACAACCCAAGAGCATCAGCTCAAACACATCTTTTTTAAATTTATTCATTTACCTACATTTTACTTCCGTCTTTGGGTCACAAATTTACATTATGTGCACAACATTTCAACTGAATCGGTCCAGTAGTTTATTAGGGGGGGGTCAATTTTCGCCCATTTTCTTAAATAACTTAAAAATACCAATCTAAGAAATAATATAAAAAAAAAATATATATTTAAAATTTTCATAAAAAGTTCTTTCATTTGATATGTCACACGATTTTGTTATCAAAACTTTTTTTTAATGTCTAATTTACCCACCCTAAGTGGCCCCCTTTTTTAAATTCCATTTATTTACGTTATACGTCTATCTTTGGGTCACTAAGTTACATAAGTGTAGGTACTAAATCTCAACTAAATCATTCTAATAGTTTCGTAGCAAATTGGCTGTGACTTACGGACAGACAGATAAGCGAATTCCTAAAAACAGTAAAAACACCAAAGGCTGCACACTTTTGTAAGAAAATGCAGATTTTTTTTTGTTTTTTGACTGTTATTTTAATATCATTATACTATACTAGCAGTCCACCCCGGCTTCGCCCTTGGTACACACAAAGCCTATGTCACTCGGCGATAGTGTACCTTTCCAACGGTGAAAGTTTTTTTTAAATCGGTCCAGTAGTTTCGGAGCCATGTAATGCAAACAAACAAACAACCAAATCTTTCCTCTTTATAATATTAGTATAGATAAATAGCCTACTATAGCCTGTCTGCCTAGCCAAGTATAGATCTAGTATAGCCTGTGGTTCGATATATTACGCATGTCAATTGTCAATTCGTATTTTGATATACATTCATGGTGAAAAGTTGTTCAAAATTTCAGACTGAATCACCCATCAAAATAATTGTAAAACCCTAATTAAACAGCAGCTTTTATTACAAAAACAGTTAATATGATTCCGCGACCCGAGAAAGTTCCAATCCGATTTTCACCCCAATCACCAATTAAAAAATATAGGTAATAAATCAAATCAAATGATTTTTTTCATTGACTTAATTTTCAATAAAATTTAAAAAAAAAAGTGCGATGCCGTATCTGGGATAGCATTACATCTTTGCTTGAATGTCAACAAAATGTCAAAACTGTACCATAGTGTAGCAAAAGTATGACATAATTTGGCAGTTTGTTCATAGTTTTTTATTGAAATATTTTAGACTGTAATGCAATTTTACGTAATTCGAAAATTGATTTTTTTGAAAAATTCGACACGGCCTCCTTCCTGAACGCCCGGCGGGCAACTAAATTTGTATGGAAGTAACATGGCCGCCATTTCAGAGAATTCTGTCAAAAACGTTGCAAAACATCCAATTTTTAAAATTGATTTTTTTATTATTGCGTAATTGCATTGTAAGCAAATATAAAGAATAATGTTTCAAAATAGCCTTTATTTTTATAAAATATATGCAATCCCTTGTTAGAATATTTCTTTACGCTGAAAAACAAGCCAGTTTGTAGCAAGATTTTCTAAAATATTTCTTTCAGGTTTCTCTACAATTATCTTACTTTTTCTGAATGAAAATTAAAAAAATACGGTTTTCGTCTACTGGCTAGTCTATTCACCTAAACCTAGGTATGTAATTTTCTTAGTGGTCTTTTCTACTTAAGCCATAACTATTGCCCGCGCAAAATGCGTTTTGCATGTTTTTGGGTAAATTCAATGCTTGTTTTTAGGAAATCTTCAAAATATTTTAAAAATTCCTTTTTTTCGTCTACTGTCCCAACTCTTCCTCTATCTATGTGTATACATTATTTGACTTAAATCAAACGCTTTCTGTACAAACTTGTTGCCCGCGCAAACCCATTTTACATGGTGCCGACCCTTAACGCTAAAAGCGTTCTCTCCCAGTCAACCATAGGGATAAACAGAAACAAATCATGTTGCGGCGCAAAAAACTAGATACAAAATAAAGTATTAAAATATGTGCATAATATAATATATGTCTACTTAACAATATATAATATACATATAAAATATAACTTAATGAGTCATGGCTACGCCTACGAATATTCACAAATGGTGCACCGTGCGGACCTGTGGTGCGGACGCCCGAGCCAGACTGACTATTTTTTTTTTTTTTTTTTTAGGATTGACATATATAGGTTGCCTCAGACGGCATATCCTACTCCACCGGACAAGGCGACTATTTATCGACCGTGCGACGCTTTTATAGCAATCTTGATAGTATGGATGTGGACTAAAAAAATCTTTTAGGTACCTAGATTATTAAAAAATATTGTACACGTATTTATTCTTTTTTCTGATTAGCAAATAATTACAAAGATATGGCGCTTTTAAACTTCGCATGACGTCACGATCAAGTACGATTTTCACTTGACGGTGACGTCGACGTTCGATGCGTTATATCTTTGTGAATTTACACTAATTGATAAACCGAAAAATAAGGGTCCATTATTTTTTGATAATCTGACGGACTAATTAAAATACAATTTTCGGACTCAGTCGAATACCAATTTACTTATTAACACAAACAGAAACAACAGTTCTGTTTGTTTAGCACCCATCATACTACTCTGTGAAGAAAGTACCGGGAAAAGATCAATAATACACAAAATGTTGCTTATTCATCCAAATTTATTTTATCACCTTCAAAGTATGCTCCTTCAGAAGCGATACACTTACGCCAACGAATAATTTATTATTTATTTATTTTTAAACTTTATTGTTTAACAATGAAATTGTCTTACAATTGGCGGACTTAACGCTAAAAGCGTTCTCTCCCAGTCAACGATAGGGATAAACAGATAATTCGTTGCGGCGCAAAATAATTAAATAATTACATACTTATACCAAATAATACACATACATGCATATATACTCATAATAAAGATATATATACGCATACTGTACGGGCAAACCCGACATATCTACAATGTATACATAAAATTCTATATTTTGCTTACTAAGCGCCTGCGTGCGCCTCACATAATTTTACTTAGTTTAAAGACAGTGCAATAAACGCTTTCAAGACAATCACATCGTTTACTTATGCTCACCTACATTTACTGTGATTTAACATAGTTTAAATTTCTTGGGTTCGGGAAACATCCCTAACATAATTTTTGGTCCTTCGAGCCGGATTTTGATAAAGCAATAGACAGCGGGAGATTATGGATAATATTAACAAATTAACGATTAATTTTAACAAAGATTCTGCGAGTAGGAAAACCGCCGACTATATCGAGAAACGGTTGGAGGCGTTAGAGAACTTGTGGGGTGAGTTTCGTGACAATCATGCGAAATTGGTAACTGTTGAAATAAAGTCCCATGAGTATTTTACTCAAAACATTTTCGAATCTGTTAAACTACGCTATGAATCTTTACGAAATTTGCTTACATCTTATAATATAACAGGGTTGATGGAAGAGAAGGCCTCATCATCAAAAGCTGATGATTTGAAAAGTCAGCAATACACTAATTTTAGGGCGTTTTTACGGGTTGTACGTGGCATAGACCTTAGTAAGTTAACGGAGAAGTGGCAGCTGGAAGACAAGCAAAAATTACAAAAAGTTCATACATGAATACATCCAACTTCATCATATGAAGTTGTGTACTAAGTCCGTAATCCCAAACTGTTTTCTCCCGCATCATGGCGTCGTCAGATTGGAGTCACTTACCACAAAGCTTCGTGTTGTTTTTAACGCATCTGCTAAGACCACCTCTGGTAACAGTTTGAACGAACTGATGCTGCGTGGACCAAACTTACAACAAGATCTGCAAGCGTTACTTTTAAGATGGTGAAAGTACAAGTATGTTTACACAGCCGATATCGAGAAGTTTTTCCGGCAGATTTTGGTCGATGAAGAGGATCAGTGCCTACAGAAAATTATATGGAGAGATACGAAAACGGACAAATTACAATCGTATCAATTGTGTACTGTCACCTACGGTACAAAGTCCGCGCCTTACCTGTGCATGAGAACCGTCAAGCAGTTAGTAAAGGACGACGGACACAAGTATCCTTTAGCTTGTGAGGTCTTAAACAATCAGGTATATGTAGACGATTTGCTGAGTGGGCACAGTAATTTTGAAACCGCAAAGGAAATGCAGAAACAGTTGATAGATATTTTACAAGGAGGTGGATTCAATTTGCGAAAGTGGACAAGTAATGAGCCTGCGTTACTCGAATCTTTACCACAAGAAAAAATCTCTGAAAGAATGTTCGATTTAAAACATTCTCAAAGTAACAAAACATTAGGCATTAAATGGAACCCATGCACGGATCAGTTTACATTTCAACGTAACATCGCCGCGGTCAGTGTACATAAAGAAACAAAAAGGTCAATGCTCTCTAGCTTATCAACACTTTATGATCCTTTGGGATGGTTATCGCCCGTTACAGTCAAGGCAAAAATACTGTTCCAAGGAGTCTGGACCAGAGGGATTGGCTGGGATGATAGTCTCCCATCTGACATACAGAAGGAATGGGGTGAGCTTACCAAGGATATGACACACTTAAATAACATTACCATTCCACGTTGAATAGGAGACATAGACAAGAAGGTTGAACTGCACGGTTTCTGCGACGCGAGTGAGAAATCCTTTGGATGCGTCATCTATTGCAGAACAGTACAAGACGATGGGAACATAACTATTAAATTGGTTTGTGCTAAAACAAAACTTGCTCCTCTCAACAAGGAAGTAACAATTCCTCGCTTAGAACTCTGTGGAGCTCAACTGCTGTCGCGACTGATGAAGAAGGTCAAGGAAGTGATTGGAATAGAATACGTAAACATATTTGGTTGGACAGATTCGATGGTAGTCTTAGGATGGTTGAAAGGCGACATCTCGCGTTGAAAAACATTTGTGGCAAACCGAGTGCAAGACATAATCACCAACATGCCACCTGACTGCTGGAAACACGTCGCCTCCGAAGAAAACCCTGCGGATTACGCCAGTCGAGGATTGCTACCTTCACAGCTTGTGAACAATCAGTTGTGGTGGGAAGGACCCGGATGGTTGAAAAGCGGGACTAACAAAGATAGTCTAATCATAGAAACGCCAACGCTGGAGATAAAACCTAAATCTACATTACAAACATATACCATACAATTAGAGGGCCCTACATTTATTGAAGAGTTATTGCATAACAAAAGTTCAATGACTCATGTAATACGAATCGTAGGATGGGTATTACGTTTCATAACAAACGCTCGCATCAAAGTAAATAAAATTAAACATAGTTACCTTACTACATCTGAAATAAATAAAGCTCATTTGATAATAATAAAAGACGTGCAGTCCATAACATTTTCAGATGAAATAAGAGACTTGAGTGCCTTAAGTAAGGTAAACACAAAAAGCAAACTTCTTACGCTCAATCCTGTTATCGATGCGAAAGGTATTTTGAGAGTTGGAGGGAGGCTTAAGCACTCTAACCTTCAGGATTCAGCCAAACACCCAATTATAGTACCAAAAATCATCGATTAACGGAACTAATCATAGCAAGAGCTCATCAGAACACGTTGCATGGAGGAGCTCATCTTACTTTGGCTCACATACGCAGTCAATATTGGATAATTGGGGGCAACACCACTGTCAAGAAACATCTTAGGCGATGCGTCAAATGCAGACGTTACAGCCCCTGCAACAACAACCAGCTAATGGCCGATCTTCCTGCTGCACGGGTAACAACCTCGCCAGCCTTCAGCCACTGTGGCGTCGATTTCTCTGGAATGGTAGAAGTAAAAGCTAACAAGGGCAGAGGCATAAAAACAACAAAAGGTTATATCGCCGTTTTCGTCTGCTTCTCTACAAAAGCCGTCCATTTAGAACTTGTGTCGGACCTCACTACAGACGCGTTCATTGCGGCCTTTAAACGTATGTGTGCGCGCCGAGGTACTCCTAAACATATGTACAGCGACAACGGCACCAACTTTGTCGGCGCAGCGAGAAAATTGAACAAGGAATACAAAGAAGCTCTAAGTTATTATGTTAACACTGAGTTCATCGACCATCTAGCTATCACAGGAGTACAATGGCATTTTAATGCAGCAAAATTTCCAAGTGTGGGGGGTCTTTGGGAGAGTGCCGTTCGTAGCATGAAACATCACCTCAAACGCGTAATAGGAGAGCAGAAACTTACCTTCGAGGAGTTCACAACGCTATTGACTCAGATAGAAGCGTGCCTCAACTCGCGTCCCCTGCTACTACTAAACGAAGACAGCGATAACCTGGAATATTTAACACCAGGACATTTCTTAATTAACGGTCCTATCTTGTCACCACCTACCGGTACCGATATTCAAGATTTTAGATCTAGGTGGCAGCTTACACAAAAATTACATCAAGACTTCTGGAAAATGTGGTCTTCAGAGTATCTACAATCGCTACAAGGGCGCAACAAATGGCAAACCGTAAAGAACAACATTAAGATTGACGAAATAGTGCTCATAAAGGAGGACAACGCCCCGCCGGCTAAGTGGCTTTTGGGAAGAGTTATAGCTCTTCACCCCGGCAAGGATGGACTCGTCCGGGTAGTTACACTTAAAACAAAAAATGGGTGTATTAAGCGCCCCATCATAAAACTCTGCCCACTACCTCTACCTCGAGATGAATCGGCAGTACAACAGAGTCCAACTTCCTCAGTCAAAAGTGAGAATGTACAAAGTCCGCGGTACAGTCGACGTACTAGGCAAAAGAAATCAGCCTCATTGTTACAGGGACTTCAATCTGTATTTACCGTGCTGTTAATATTATTCACCTTTTTCATACAACCATCAACCCAACAACTCTACAACATAACGAGTCTAGACCCTACAAAGCTAGTCTATTTCGACAAGGTCGCCGATTTACAAATTGTACAGGACGAATGGAAAATGGTTGTATACTACAACATGTCAACCTATAGAAACAACTTAAATAACGTCGAAACATACGTTAACAATCTCAGCAATCTCTGTAAATCTCAAACCTCCTACCTAGCTTTAATAACGCAGTTGGAACACGAAATTAGCGAACTGAAATACAACGACGCGCTGTTATCTTCGTCTCATGGGCACCGGAAAAGAAGAGGACTAGTAAACGCGGTCGGATACGTAGCTAATTCGTTATTTTGAGTGCTCGATGAGAGATTCGCAGAAAAATACACCGAGGACATCAAACTCATTCAAGAAAACGAGAAACACCTACAAACTTTATACAAAGAACAAACATCCATCGCCGAAGGAGTGTACAATTTACTGAAGCGGAATGAAGTTACGATGAACAAACAATTTAAATTGATAAACTACAATATAAAAGAACTATACGTAAGAGGAAACAAAATGCAAGTCGAAGGTGAAAAAATGGCCTACATTACATCAAGTGCCCTGGCAGCAAACGTTATCATATCGAATTTACATCGGATTCAACAGTCACTCCTAGACGTTGTCACTGACCTACGAAGTGAACACATAGATCTGCATTTGCTTAGGCCAACCCAGCTCCAAGCTCAACTTAACGTTATCGCGGGTCAGCTCCCGAGTGATTTGACTTTACCTATTCCGAGTCAAAACATCAAGGATACCTACAAACTGCTTCGAGTACGGACCAAGGTTACAGATGAGTTCATGATCTTCGAAGTCAAGATTCCTCTCATAAACAAAGATCTCTATGAGTTACACTATGTCATTCCAATCCCACAGAAACTACAAGACGGTCACAGCCTGACCATAATCCCAATAACAGAATACATCGCTATAAATCTTCGCAAGGATATGTTCCTAATCTTCCCACAAGATCAACTACAATCATGCATTCATTCCGACAAAACACATTTACTATGCCCTCTAAACCAACCAATACATGACATAAAAGACGCCCAAACAAACTGTGAAGCTCAATTAATTAATAACAACAAGATAACAAAATGTAAAACAATAAACGATATTTGTCGTGACAAGTGGATCAAGTTACAGCGCGGCGGCGGCGCGTGGCTGTTCTCGTGTTGCCAGGAACGCACCGTGCGCATTTTCTGCCCAGCTGGTATGACGTCGAAGTCATTGTCTGGCACAGGACTTATCGCTCTGGGTCAAGGTTGCTCATTGAAAGGGGACACTTTTACCATACATTCGCATTACAATTTTAACAATCGCATTGATACAGATAATATACTGATTACCATCCCACAAGTTTCTGACATTAACAACATTGTAAGTAACTCTACATACAACCTCACAACGCCAGATACTCACTCGCAGATGTTAGACAACCTCAAACAGAAAATTGATGAAATAAAATTGCAGCAAGACAATGCAATTAGCAGCATCTCCCCACACGATATCCATCAGTACTCCATTATGTACACTGTACTAGCAATTGGCACAACAGTCCTGATTGTATGGGGTATCTACAAATTCCGAGGGAGAAGAGCTCGTCGTAGCATCAGCCAACAGGAGGTTAGCCAACCTGCGGTACAGCTGGCCCTGGAGCCGGTGAACAGCGCGGCCACACAGAGCCATGGTGCGGCGGTTAGGTGTGCGTGTGAGATGAGTGCGGGAGTGAATAGTCAATCTTTGCCGAATCTCGATAAAGGTGTAGAGTCAGTGCGCGAGTGTCCTAAAAATAAACATAGCTTAGATAAAGCTACGTCGCCCATTAAGTTTCAATCGGACTATATAAACGAACACTGAATTGATTTATATAATTTTAAATTTTTACATTTACTTCTACCTTTTTTGTTTACATTTACATTTAAGTAACTTATACAATTTTCTACTTGGATAACTTATTATTTACATTTCCTTATTTTCCTTAGTCGCCAGTATGTACGGGCAAACCCGACATATCTACAATGTATACATAAAATTCTATATTTTGCTTACTAAGCGCCTGCGTGCGCCTCACATAATTTTACTAAGTTTAAAGACAGTGCAATAAACGCTTTCAAGACAATCACATCGTTTACTTGTGCTCACCTACATTTAACTGTGATTTAACATAGTTTAAATTTCTTGGGTTCGGGAAACATCCCTAACATAATTTGGCTAATCCATCTGTGAAATTTTGCTGCATTAAAATGCCATTGTACTCCTGTGATAGCTAGATGTTTCCCGTACCCAAGAAATTTTAACTATGTTAAATCACAGTTAAATGTAGGTGAGCACAAGTAAACGATGTGATTGTCTTGAAAGCGTTTATTGCACTGTCTTTAAACTAAGTAAAATTATGTGAGGCGCACACAGGCGCTTAGTAAGCAAAATATAGAATTTTATGTATACATTGTAGATATGTCGGGTTTGCCAGTACACATACATATAAAATATATATACATAAACATAATTAAATAAATACAAATACACACATACCTACAATGAATGATGATGTAGATAAGAAAATGAGACTTATTTACTCGTAGAAGATGACAGTGTACTCTTCTCTTGAAGATGATGTAGATAAGAAAATGAGACTTATTTACTCGTAGAAGATGACAGTGTACTCTTCTCTTAAAGGAAAATTTTGTGGAAATTTCTTTGATGTCAACGGGCAAAGCATTCCAGAGTCGTGAAGCTTGAACAGTAAAAGAGTTTGCCATAAAATTTGTGCGATGAAGAGGAATACTAAGGAGACGGGTATCAGTAGAACGAAGCTGCCGATCATGAGTGTCGGAAAGAAATTGAAATTTGCATTTAAGATATTCAGGAGATTTTGGATTAGAAAAAATAGAAAAGAGAGTGCACAAAATTCGCATTTGTCTGCGTTCACGGATGGGAAGCCATTTAAGCTCCGAGCGAAATGGAGTTATATGATCATATTTGCGAAGACAGAAAATAAATCGAATGCAATTATTAACTAGACGATCAAGCTTATCTGCATTGAGATCAGGGTAACACACATCAGCGTAATCAATAATAGGTAATATTAATGTTTGGACTAACAGTATCTTCGTTTTAATTGGCAGGAAGTTCCGAAGGCGGTTAAGCTGTTGAAGGGCAACAGTGACAGAACGACTGACTTCAGCCACTAGTGATCCAACTAAGTGTAGAATCGATATGGAAGCCAAGGTCCTTCACAGCTTTACAGTATGGGATACTACAATTGTTAAATGTGACAGGTGCTATAACCTCAAAGTCAATCTGACAGATTTGTCTTGAACTACCTACTATTATCGCTTGGCACTTTAACGGATTGACTTGTATACCAAATTCATTGGACCATGTCAGGATAGTTGACAAAGCTGAGTTAACGCGCGCTATTCCCGAATCAATTTCATCGATTGACGATTGAGTGTAAATTTGCAGGTCGTCCGCATAAAAATGGTAAGAGCAGCCAATCGAAGTAGAAAGAAGTTTTATAAAAAGGGAAAAAAGCTAAAGCGACAACATACCTCCTTGAGGTACACCATTAGACAAATTATTCCAGTCCGACAAGAGGCGGTCCATACGAACTGCTTGTTGCCGATCACAGAGATACTGAGAAAACCATCCAACTACTGAAGACGAGAATTGAAGATGCTCAAGAATAGCAAGGAGGATATCATGATCCACCATATTGAAAGCGTTTGAGAAGTCAATAAGAACTAAAATGGTGACCAACGTATTCTCCATGCCCAACCGAATATCCTCGGTGACTTTAAGAAGAGCAGTAGCGGTACTGTGGCCAGGACGAAAACCAGATTGAAAAGGAGTAAGGAGGGAGTTGAAAAAGATATAAGAAGATACTTGAGCGTGGACTACAGCTTCAAGTATTTTGGAAAGAAAGGGAAGTATAGATATTGGCCTAAAGTTATTAAAGACAGCAGGAGTCGGGACTTTAGGGAGAGGTATAACAAAGGCTTTTTTCCAAAGTGATGGGAAGGTTCCAGTAACTAATGAGAAATTAATGATATGAGTCAGGATTGGGAGAATGATTGCTAATATATTGGTTATCATTTCTCGACTCACATCATCACAACCATCAGCTTTGGATTTAAGAGCGTAAATAATGTCACGAATGTCGTCCTCAGTAGCCGGAGAAAAAGTAAAAGGATCAATAGAAGGTTTGGCCATAGAAGATATTCTAGAAATAGTAGCTAATTTAACAGAAGAATCAAGAGTGCTAGTAGAAAAAAAGTGTTTATTAAAGTCACTAGGAGAAAAGGAAGTAGAATAAAAATTAGAAGGATTTTTACCAAGATTACGAGAACGAAGAAACTTCCACATGTTAGCCGAAGGAGAGCCAGGCAAATTGACACAGAAGTACTTGCGCTTGGCGGCTCTTACCATACAATTGTACCTATTCCGCGCTTTTTTGTACGCCGCCCAGTTATCATCGCACCTTTCACGCTTGAAAATACGAAAGGCACGATCTCTTTTCGACATGGCCATCCTAACGCCCCTCGTGATCCAAGGAGATGGTGGTCGCTTCAATTTAACTGCTTTGAGAGGAGCATGAACATCGTACAACGAAATCACTGCTGAGTTAAACTTGTTAATTTTGTTATCCAGCGTTTCTGCCTCAAGTACAGTAATCCAATCATCAAAACATTTTTAAACGCTTTTAGTAACTATAGAATGTACAAACTATTTAACTTTTTTTGGGTGCTATTTTATATTTTTAATAATTAAATTGTATAGTATTAACCCTAACAATATAAATTAAATGAAGTAGTTACCTTTATCCTACTCGCCAGCAATATATTTCACACACTCCTTTCATGATTTGCCACATAAAACTTATCTTTATACACTGCACTCAATGACCTTCCATACACATGGACTTCTCGTGCCCGCGCTGACAAGGGAACGGCAAAAGTGTGCTTAAAGTCAGAGTAAGCACACTTGCGCTTCAGTCGTTTATAGACAGCAACGCTGCAATCATGCCGAAGTGTGCTTTGAAACAGTGCCGAAATAATTCACTAACGACGCTAAAAAAGGATGGTGTGACTTATCACCGGTAAATAAATTTTATTTATGAATGTTACCACGCGAAAAAGTGTAAAGAATACGGTAAAAAAATTTAATTTCATTAAATAACACGAATGATTGACTAATATTTCTATCTCTTTCACTTATCCTCGTCAGTAAGAGACAAAAAGAGAGCGACTAGAACACAGTCAAATTATAAAACTATAGAGTCGCTCCTTTCGTTTAATTTTAAAGTAAGATATTACTTTGTACTAATCGATCACATTTCTTTAAACTGTTAGTTGGGTATTCAATATTGTTTATTTGTAGTATGAATAGGCGCGAACATTTTGAATTGCAATTTTAGGAATTTGCTAAATACTTAAACATTAGCTGTCAAAATGTTAATATTGTGCAACATGTAATGAACAATTTTATTTAAGCTTTCCTGTAAACGAGATTATAAGAGAAGTGGTTTCATAAACTATTCGATTTAAAGGACATGGGAGGCTTATGCTATGCATCAAAGGATAAAACAGAAAATATTATAAGACATAAACTCAACGGCGGCAAGATCATGCTCAAAAAGTATGATAAAGCCTTTTTGACAGTAGAAGTCCTGAAGTCTCTTTTGAACGTAAACATATTTACCCAAATTGATGCACATACAAAAGATCAGTTGAGTCATATTTATGATTTGACTAAAGCAGTCATACAGATATATGTTAACGTCCGTCTTCACTACATATACCAAAAATATACCTTGGAAAAAAAGGACTAAGTCTAAAAGACAAGTTTTCAACAAGTTAAATTTATTCCAAGTTACTTAGTATCTTGTTTTTCAGTATAAGTAAAAAAATATATTCAATGAAAAAGTTTTGGTTTCATTTACACACATCATACATATATACATACACTTTTTATCACGTCTTTATCCCTAATGGGACAACATCGATCAATCGAAGAGCGTAGACGCGACCATACGGATTTCTAGTAAAAATCCCTGTGAGACCACGAGCTTATATTTGTGCGATCAAATATTGTTTACTTTTATAAATCACCCAATATAAAGTATCTAAATAATATTTTATATATAATGCGGCAATACATTTAAAAACTATTTAAAAAAAACCGGCCAAGTGCGAGTCGGACTCGCGCACCAAGGGTTCCGTACAAACCTGCAAGGTTTAGTATTTGGTATGAATTTCAATTTAATACCTCTACGCGTTTATGAGGAAATGGGTAGTAAGTTTAAAATTATTTAAAAAAATATATTATGTGATGTAACTAAAAATTTATGGTTTTCGTAATTTTTCCTTTATCTATGCTATAAGACGTTGCTTCGTAACAAATTTCAAGATTCTGAGTTCACGGGAAGCACCCTGTAGGTTTTGATTCCCTTGCAAGTGTCGAAAATTTGCGGCATAAACGGCTGTATCTTTTGATTGCGTTGGCTTAGAAGTTTGATTTTTTAACAGCTTCAAGGGACAGTAGACCTGAGTAATTGATATAAATTTCAGCTTCATACCTCCACGCGTTTCTGAGAAAAAGGGTCTTGACAGACGGACGAACGGACGGACAGACGGACAACAAAGTGATCCTATAAGGGTTCCGTTTTTTCCTTTTGAGGTACGGAACCCTAAAAACACCTCATTTTTTCAATTCCATCTAAAACAAAAACGCATTGCCACTCCGTAAATTTCTTTGTTCTTGACAATTTCTAAAATCAACTACATAGCTTCGACTGACTGATAATTAAACATTGCTTTTTAACAACTGAAGTTATTGTGACTGATAGACTGATAGACTGGAGTGTCAGCAGCAATGTATAAACACAGCAGTAGAAGCTAAATATAGTGAAACTAGCTGTGCCCGCGACTTCGTTCGCGTGGTTGTCGGAACGTAATATTATATAGCCTAAAGCCTTCCTCTATAAATGGACTACCCAACAAAAAAAGAATTTTTCAAATCGGACCATTAGTTCCTGAGATTAGCGCGTTTAAACAAACAAACAAACAAACTCTTCCGCTTTATAATATTAGTATAGATTTCTAGCTAGTGCCATTTTTGAGCTTTGTTATTGTATGACGTGCTATGTCCATGTGTATGGAAGGTCATTGACTGCACTACACTATTTATCAACTAGCACTACTTAAAAGAAACATGGATGATATGGCTAAGATATTTGAAGCAAAGTCCTTCCTTTGAAGAGAACACAATAGGCCGAAGCCCCCACGATGTCGCCGCACTCTCTAGTGAGTTTCAAACTTTTGACGTGACAACGTCTTAAATTAGGTTGCGGCTGGGAGTCACTTATGAAAAAGTGTAACGCTCGGTAACGTTACGATGAGTCACCGAACGAGAGAGAGGCCCGCCGAATGCCTAGCGTCTCTCTCCCACTCAACTATGATCGGTCTGCCGCGCGCGTTGTCACGTAAAATCTTCGCCCGTAAAACCGACTTTACAGGCAACCATTTTTTAAAAAATTATATGGAAAGCTGTGTCTGCATTGATTCTTCAAATGGAGCTGGTCTTCATATGCTGGACGGTTTCGAAATGAGGTCCAGATCCAACCTTCTATTACTTCACAACGTGCCGGAGGAAAAACAAGACAACTTGGCTGAACGCTTTCTCCAAATTTGTCATGGTGATCTACAGTTGCCGGACTTTGCACCCCAATCAATTAGTTTCTGCAACCGTTTGGGCAGGACCACAAAAGCTGATAAGCCACGGCCCATCCTTCTGAGGTTTAGTGACGCTCTCAGCCGTAACAAGGTATGGACTGCCAAGAAGCTGCTTAAAGGTAGCAGACTAACATTGTCTGAATTTTTGACTGCTTCTCGGCATGCAGTATTCGTGGAGGCGCGCAAGGTCCTGGGACTCAGGGGATGCTTGACTGCGAACGGGAGGATTGTGGTGGTGTGTGCGAATGGCGTAAAACGTAAGATCACTACAATGACTGATCTACGTGAAGTATTAGCCGATTTTCCACTTAAATCAGATAATGCGACTGTCGATGAGCAAGCCAGCTGGCCCACCAGGCAGCAGCGCAGCACCAGGGCTGCAAACAAGAAATGAGCCCCGAGGAAACCCTAATTGGTCTCCACTCAATTGGATTATCTATGAATAGTTTCTTGTAGGTACTTGATAGTTTTTGTTTTATAGGTGGATGAGTATATTACACACAACTGCTTCTACGGGTAGTTCTTATATTATTTAATTTTAAAGTGCGGTATTTCTATTATTAGTTTTTTCCTAAAATGTTACGATGACAACAATAACAAGCCAGAATTAATAATTTTTGACAAACGTCATTATCAAATGTTATAAATGACAGTCTACGTTTTGTTTTCATTAATGTTTTTTTTTTCTTTTTTTGTCATCGACCGCATGTAATCAGCACAGACAGAAAATAATTTTAATTATAAGTCTTTTCTTAATTGTATTATATCAAACTGTTAATTTTATCATATTTATCTGTAAGTATCATGAATATCATAGATCCCATTAACTACTATTATGTATTGGAGAGGTACTTGTTACATATTGGTATTTTATTTGCTTGTAATGTTCTTACCTGTGCTTGAGGGGCGGTCTTATTATGGATTTCTCTGACTTCAATACGTGACTTGTCATGACTCACGCTCCAAATCTCTCCTTTCTCTTCTTTACTCGCTTGATCTCCATGTCTTGCCGTTAGGTCCTAGCCACTTCCCCCATAATGGCCCACCTTGTCTACTTGATTTTTGTCCCACACATGGTCAATACCCAGCGCCATGTTTTTCAGCACACGATTTGGTAGGTATATGCCTCTTTTAGGTTACGAACACCAAAGCTCAGTCATAAATATGTATTGCGTCGTAATTTTGGTGCCATAGACTGGAACGCGTTTAAAACAGAGCTCAGTGGGGAAGACTGGGATTAGCTGCTTTCGGCACCTGACGTGGATTCTAAAGTAGCTAATTTTAACACAATTCTCCTTTCTATTTATGATAAGCATGCTCCAATCCAACAGGTGCGTATAAAGCACTATCCTGCCTCTTGGTTGACTCCTGAGATTCGCAAAATTATGTCTAAAAGGGATAAAGCCAAAATAAGGTTGCGTCGAAATCCTACAGCGACGAATCGTGAAAGCTATGTTTCCTTACGCAACCTATGTAACAAGCGATGTAGAGAGGCGAGACGTAAACATATTTATGACAACATCGACAATTGCCCTCCGGACAAACTTTGGAGGTTTCTAAAGGGCATCGGGAAGGGAAAGCAGGCGTCTAATACACACTTTCACACTGTTATAAGCCAACTCAATAAGCATTTCTGTGCTCCTCCTAAAAACCTCACGCCTTCAATCAAACAAAGAACGCTAGCAGAACTTGCCAACAGGCCTGTTATCAATTGTCCCACTTTTAACCTTGAGGTAATTACTGCAGACGAGGTGGTTGATATTATTGAAAACCTCAAGTCCAATGCCGTTGGGAATGACGATATATCCCTTGAAATGATAAAGCCCATTGTACCTCTCATTTCCTTACCATTAACGGATATATTAAATAGTTCCTTAACCTCAGGAGCTTTACCTCTGCATGGAAACGTGCACATATAATTCCTCTTCCTAAGATAATCCTAATCCATCCTTACCCTACCACTTCTGTCCAATTTCCATTCTCCCCTTGCTATCAAAGATCTAGGAGCACTACGTGCAGCAGCAGTTAGTGGAACATCTTACAAAAAACAGCCTTTTAAGTCTTCATCAGTCTGGTTTTAGAGCAGGACATAGTACCACAACTGCCCTTGCCAAGATAACAGATGACATACGTTATAATATTGAGAATAAGCAGCTTACTGTTCTAGTTCTACAAGATTTTTCCAATGCCTTTAATGCAGTGGACTTTGATATCTTACTCGATATTCTTAGAACACTAAATTTCTCTGAGTCCTCTTTAGTTTGGTTTCGCTCCTAATTACGGGGTCGCCAGCAGCTGGTAAAGATCGATCAGCACAAGTCTGATTGGTGTGAACTTGCAGCGGGTGTTCCTCAGGGAGGAGTGCTTTCCCCGGTTCTTTTTTCTATTTTCATAGACAGTATTATTTTTTTACTAACTTATTCTTGTCATCTTTATGCAGATGATCTGCAAATCTATGCAACCGCCCCTTTCTTCAATCTTCATTACGCTATCAGCGTCATTAATTCTGACCTTGCTGCTATAGCAAATTGGTCACACAGTTTCGGGCTTACGGTCAACGCAGATAAATCCCAGGCGATCATTATCGGCAGTCCTTATTTCATCAGCAAAGTCCACAACTCCAGTTTACCCAGCATTCATCTCGACTGTAACATCATACCATTCGAATCAATTGTGAAAAACTTGGGGATAATATTTGACGAAACCCTCTGTTGGGGTCCACAAATCAACGAGGTGAGTAGAAAGATATTTATTGCTCTTCACTGCCTGAGAAGACTACAACACTTTCTTCCTATAAATACGAAAGCAATGTTAGCCCGTTCACTTTTGATCCCTCTTTTACATTATGCTGATATCGCGTATTTGGATCCTACAGAGGAACTGTTGGTTAAACTGGAACGCCTGCAAAACGTCTGCATCAGATACGTCTATGATCTTCGAAAATACGGTCATATATCGGAATATCGTGGGAAACTTAACTGGTTACCTATCAAAAACCGTCGTAACTACCACATTCTCTCTCTTCTTTTCAATGTTCTTTTCAATTCTTCCTGTCCTAATTACCTTAGTGAAAAGTTTTCCTTTCAGCAAATTGACAACCGTCTCCGCTCCGCTGGCAGTCTTCGTCTTAATATTCCTCCTCATTCTTCGCACTCTTATTCTAAATCCTTCTCTGTGATGGCAGAACACCTATGAAATTCGCTCCCTTTGGATATTAAAATGGCATCATCCTTATTTATTTATTAAAATCTTTATTGACCAAATGGTACAAAAGGTGAACTTAACGCTAATGCATTCTCTACCAGTCAACCTTTAGGAAAAACAGAAATTATTTAATTGCGATAGGCGCTTTAAAGATGTACTTAATAATTTACTATTTACAAGTATACTTAAATACATTAATATAATACACTTAATACATATAAATACTTATATAAATATACATACACATATATATACTACAAATGTTTAAGATAATGACTAATTCTGCTGCGAAAATTTTAAAGAAAGGTGCGTGTGAACTTTCTTCTTAAATAAGTATCTGTTTGAGATACTTTTGATGTCTTCAGGTAAGGCATTCCAGAGTCGCGTAACTTGAAGAGTAAAAGAGTTAGACATAAATTCAGACCGAAATAACGGGAGATAAATTTGAAGAGTATGACTGGAGCGAAGCTCACGGTCATGGCTTAGGTTCCTTTAAAAACAAAATTTTGAATTCCTTTCAGAATTCGTGAGTTCCTCTGGGCTACTTAATTTCTTTTTTATGTTCTTAATTTATATTATATGTAGGTTTATGTATACTTATATGTAAGTTTATTTTTGCTTGAATATGTGTAAGTTTATACATATAAAAATATATTTATTTTTATGTGTATATTGTTCACCTTTTTTTTTGTATACTCTATTTTGGTACCAACCACTTCTACCCCAAACGCATATTAAGTAAACATTCCTCTCCATTACTAGCCGGTTGACTGGAAGAGATCCCTATACGGGATAAGTCCGCTGTTGTATGTTTACTTTTCTATTTTTGTATCTGATTCTTTTTTGTGTACAATAAAGCTTTATAAACAAACAAACAAACCAACTATTCACCAAATTTATTCACCTATTTCTCCTTCATAAGCACCAGTGATAATTTTTACTTAAATTATATTATTATGTAAGGTCTTTATTTGAAGCCTGGTTCCATTGAATAATTATTTCGCAGTAAAATCACGGTGCACTCACTTTTAGGTGCAAACAGTGAGGTAGAAATTCAGGTTGCTCCAAGGAATTTAGGAACTCTACGGGGTAATGCACTCTCCAATCAATTCGAATTTATTAAATTATATTTGGTATTTGGTACCAAATCGTTACATCAAATCGAAAGAAAACGCGAACTATTTTTTTTTAAATTTTGAAATCACATTTTCTACACATGGTAATTGTACAGTCTTCTGTACATTAAGTTTTTTTAACTATATACATATATAGGTATGTGGGGCGGAGTGGTGAATAAAAGTGATTTCTTCCGTAAATTTCTTCGTCTTTATTTTATTTCTTAGCACACGTCTTTTTACAAATCGTCCTAGTCGCCATATTTCTATTCTATCCATTCCGCTTATCCCTTTATTTTACACCTGTACAATAATCCTATTTGACTCTCTCATTCTTTTAACAATGTATTTCCTTTTCTTTCATACACCACCTTGCATATAACCTATCTCTCTCTTTCTCTCTTACAATGTTGCTAGCCCACATTCGGCCGTCCTGCATGTGGATGTCCTCAGCCACACTCATAAAGTTAAATCTATCTATCTATCTATATGAAAACATTGAAAATGAAGTTTTTGGTTATAACTAACGTGAGACACTTGCCGTTTGGTTCTCGGCAAAACAGAATAGGACCACTCCAAGTCTTTCTGTGGATGTCGTAAAAGGCGACTAAAGGACAGTTCCGTCACTGCACATAAACAGACTTCCGATGGGCAGCAGCGTCGGAAGTGCGATTGTGACCCCCCCACTGCGCTCGCCAACCCGTCTGCCAAGCGTGGCGAGTATGGCAAAACTCCTTAACGAAGGTACAAAATACGACCAGGCCCCCAGTACCTAGCAGCCCTACTATTCCTGACTCCGGTAGCGGTCATGGTAACGGCAGGGCAGGGGGTGCTAAGAATCCCTGATGGGATCCGGCTACCACCACCGACGAAAACTGGCCCTGGTAACACACAACGTCTGCACTTTGAGGACAGACGAGAAACTGGCTGAGGTGGAAGAGGAGATGAGTAGGTTATGGTGGGACATAGTGGGGTGTCTGAAGTCCGAAGAGAGGGTGAGGACACGACAACCTTAGAGTCCGGTAACCTACTCTATCACCGGGAGGGAGACGAAAAGAAGTCCCAGCATGGTGTCGGGTTTCTCGTTCACAGGTCCCTCATAAATAACGTAGTGACCATCGACAGTGTTTCCAGCAGGGTAATATACCTAATACTCAGAGTATCCAAAAGATACTTGTAGAAGGTCATCGCTACTAAAAATTGCTTTTTTTTTTTAAATGTGACGTCATTTGACGTAAATGTCACGTGACCGACAGTTTTTTGCGCGAATTTTAAATAAATTGATAAAAATATTTATTTTCGTGATAAAATAAGATATTTTTGAAAAAAACAAATATTGTGTGTGGTAGAAAATAATCCTACGTAAATTTTAAAATACTTTCCGAAAACCTGTCAAGTAGCGAATTCAAAAATGTCATGTGTCTCGTTCAAAAATTACGAAGATTCATACAAACTGCCAACCCCTGTTTCACCCCCTTAGGGATGGAATTTACAAAAATCCTTTCTTAGCGAACGTCTCCTAGTCACAGTCTACCTTCCTGCCAAATTTCATCTTCATTCGCTAAGTAGTTTTCGAGATTTCGTGATGAGAGAGTAAGTGATTTTCGCTTTTATATATTACTAGCTTTTGCCCGCGGCTTCGCCCGCGTAGATTAGGGGGTATGAAAAATAGATGTTGGCCGATTCTCAGACCTACTGAATATGCTCACAAAATTTCATGAGAATCGGTCAAGCCGTTTCGGAGGAGTACGGGAACGAACATTGTGACACGAGAACTTTATATATAAGATATATATAGATATTGTTTTCTTTAATACTTATCAACAATATGGTTTTCTTTTCTTTATTCTTAAAAATAAGATTGGGATTTGTATAAGTCTCGCTCTAAGACGCCTATGGGTTAATAAGTATGTTTCTGCCTTGATTTTTTAATCTTTGTCCAGAAGAGGACTTCATGCAAACGAAATTATAACAATGATGATAATGTGATTTTTATCAACAGCGGGAGTCAAAAGATTAGAAAGTAAAAACTTGATGAAAGGAATAAGATCAATAGTATACGCACCACGTGAGGATGAAGGATTTTTCACAATTGGTGGTCACATGGACGAGACAACCACACGCACTCAAACGGGTAACTTTTATTTTCAATGACTAGGACTCGGATACTCAGACGGCGATAGTCGATTACATAGACCTGACAGTCGCTTACCGTCGCGTGACAGCTGGCGACACTGGTTACCGGTCGTCATCGTCGTCGTCTAGTGTCACGGACTGTCTGTGTAGCTTGTTTTTTGCCATAATAATTTTGATTGGCATAACCTTACAAGGTATATTGTTTATTCGTCTAATAGTTACCTATAAGGTGAAGATATAGGCAAATGGCCTTGAAGTGTGAAATAAATGGTTAACTCGTAAATATGGTGATAATTTCCATATTGCTCTTCGTCATGCACTAGATAGCCCTTTTTTATATATATATATATAAATTATTTTATGAACTGCCGTTGAAACTATTATTGGTGATCCGTCTAGCTTTAAATCTTGCCGTGGCCACTTTTGGCGGAGGTAAGTTTTAAAGCTAGACGGACTAATGTAAATACTTTCAACGGTGGTTCATAAAATAATTTAAAGGGCTATCTAGTGCATGACGAAGAGCAATATGGAAATTATCTCCATATTTACGAGTTAGAAATTTATTTCAAATGAGGGCGCCACTTCAAGGCCATTTGCCTATACCTTCACCATCAGCACAAAGATCAAAAGATATAATGGAAACAAAGTTCAGTAAATTATGGTAGGTACCTACTCAATTTCATTTCTTTTTAAAGCATTTTTCGCCAATCTTGAAACTGAGACGCTTCGCTCGCTCGGAATTATAAATGCTTAAGTGAGTGAAATACTGATAATTCTTAAAATACACGGGCAAGTGCAAGTCGGACTCGTACAAGAAGGGTTCTGTACCTTCGTACAATGTTTTGAAACGCTGAAGAAACACCTTTCTTGTATGACGACCCCCTTTAATTTTTAACTTCATCTTATACTGGGTGGCGCAAAAGTACTGGCACTAAAGAAAATACTTTTATTTTTTTTATATGACATTTTCTGTCATTCTGTTGTTGAAAATTGTGTAGTGAACAAATGTAAAATACACTGAAAATAAACATGGACCGTTTTACTCCCCAAGAACGTGGAATAAACACTATGGACTTAGTGAGGGACGCTTTTCCAGGCCGAGTTATCTCTCGTTTTGGCGATTTGCCTTGGCCTGCAAGATCACCCGATCTGACCAGTCCAGACTTCTTTCTTTGGGGTTTTTTGAAATCTCGGGTGTATGTGAACAAGCCACAGACTCTCGCAGCTCTAAAAGAAAACATTCGTCAAGAAATAACGAACATATCGCAGGAAGTGTTACGGCAAGTTATGCAAAATGTCATAAATAGGGCTCAAATGTGTATCAACTCTGGAGGTCACCATTTAAAAGACATCATCTTTAAATCCTAATGGTACGAAATTTAATGGCACAAATATACATTTAAAAAAACCTAAATCTAGTTTTCTAATTTAGAAAAAATGTTATAGCTGAACCAAATAGGGTCTTTACTTTTGCGCCACCCAGTACATATACATCTTACACAGTAATACATAATCGGTAAAAATTTCAAGTGTCTAGTTATTACGGTTCAAGAGATAGAGCCCTGTGACAGACGGACAGACGGACAGACGGACAGACAGACGGACAGACAGCGGAGTCTCAGTAATAGGGTCCCATTTCCACCCATTGGGTACGGAACCCTAAAAACGGATTCGAGCCGACCACTCCGTACTGGCGGCACCCGTTTGCGTGTTGGTTCACGTGGACTGATCTGCCATTCTAATTCGAAAGGGTTCAGTTCCCAATAAAGCTAAGTTTTGCTATTACAATCAACAAAGCCCCTTACGCTTTGTTAATTGTAATAGCAAAATTTAATCAATCATTGCAGTTTGCTGGAGTGCATCTGGAAAAGCCATGCTTTTCCCATGGCCAGCTATAATATTAAAGCATGCTCGCATGTGACCAGTGCTCAGAATTTTGTTTGTTTTTACACCAAATGGGAGAACAAACAATAAAGTAAACAACAGTGTCCTAAAATAAATCTCTGTGTCATATTTACGAGTTAGAAATTTATTTCAAATGAGGGCGCCACTTCAAGGCCATTTGCCTATACCTTCACCATCAGCACAAAGATCAAAAGATATAATGGAAACAAAGTTCAGTAAATTATGGTAGGTACCTACTCAATTTCATTTCTTTTTAAAGCATTTTTCGCCAATCTTGAAACTGAGACGCTTCGCTCGCTCGGAATTATAAATGCTTAAGTGAGTGAAATACTGATAATTCTTAAAATACACGGGCAAGTGCAAGTCGGACTCGTACAAGAAGGGTTCTGTACCTTCGTACAATGTTTTGAAACGCTGAAGAAACACCTTTCTTGTATGACGACCCCCTTTAATTTTTAACTTCATCTTATACATATACATCTTACACAGTAATACATAATCGGTAAAAATTTCAAGTGTCTAGTTATTACGGTTCAAGAGATAGAGCCCTGTGACAGACGGACAGACGGACAGACGGACAGACAGACGGACAGACAGCGGAGTCTCAGTAATAGGGTCCCATTTCCACCCTTTGGGTACGGAACCCTAAAAACGGATTCGAGCCGACCACTCCGTACTGGCGGCACCCGTTTGCGTGTTGGTTCACGTGGACTGATCTGCCATTCTAATTCGAAAGGGTTCAGTTCCCAATAAAGCTAAGTTTTGCTATTACAATCAACAAAGCCCCTTACGCTTTGTTAATTGTAATAGCAAAATTTAATCAATCATTGCAGTTTGCTGGAGTGCATCTGGAAAAGCCATGCTTTTCCCATGGCCAGCTATAATATTAAAGCATGCTCGCATGTGACCAGTGCTCAGAATTTTGTTTGTTTTTACACCAAATGGGAGAACAAACAATAAAGTAAACAACAGTGTCCTAAAATAAATCTCTGTGTCCATGATTATGAAAAATAATTTCTTTTTTCAGAAAATTTACTTTTTAATTTTCATAATTATACGCGAGCAAAGCCGCAAACAAAAGCTAAAAAAATTTACAGTCCCAAGTCCCAATTGATGAATCCGATTTATAAATACTTACTTAGGATTCAAACAATCTAGACCAATCTTACTGAAGCTTTGTAGGTTTAAAGTCCCACTGCTGGGCAAAACACAACAAAAATCAAATATTACTACAAGCTACTCGTAAATAAAAATATCGCCTTAACCACAAACAAAACAAAGTGACCAATATTAACAGATAGTATAAATATCCTACGATAATAAAGATATTTTGAATTGAATTGATGATATCTTTGTGATTTTTATCAACAGCGGACATGGAAAGAATCGTTGGCGATGAAGGATTTTTGACAATTGGCGATGAAGGATTTTTGACAATTGGCGGTCTCACGGGGACGAGACAAGTACCTACACGAACTCAAATCGGTAATAACTTTTATTTAAATACAACAAAATACAATATAATACAATACAATATAATACAATTTTCATTGACTTTTAAAACTTCGTTTTTATTATACGTTCATGGGTATCAAGCGTAAATATGAATAATAAGTTAATATTTGCAGCATATATTTTTCATTTGTGTTATTGGGTTCTTTATAGCATTAAGTTTAAAATAAAACGACATAATTATACAATATTATTTCAATTTCTACTACAAATACTAATAAATGAATACAAATAAACCATTTATCTTGAAAAGTTTATACTATAAAACACCTAAAGAAGCAGAGGTTGCAAACATAGAACGTTTTATTAGCTAACACCACAAAATGAAATGGAGAGTGTCGAGGGTGAAATACGTATTTGTACCTAACTGTAGTGTTTATAACGTGGCCGCCATCTTTTGGCAAAAGTCAAAAAACACATACTTTTATATCTGGCATATGTTACAGAAGTAAATACTACAGAATCCATCATCATGCCCAAAACTGACGCGCCAAAAACCATATAGGGAAGTATGACTTTGACGCGAGCAGTTAGTCTATGGTCGATAACCCTGTGAACGTCTGGAAACCGTAGAAATTTTAATTTTATTATGCCGTGTTGTGCTGTCCCCACGTGCAAAAATGCTGTTGGACTTAAGAGTAAGCAGCATGGGATTACATTTCATCTGTAAGTACCGAATTCAATAATCAATTTATTTAATTATTCCGCCTATTCGACAGTTTATAAGCGAAAACCACAAGAAAACACTGTAAACATAATTAAAAATGCCTTGTTATGTGTTAAAATTCTGTACGAACAATTCTATCCAAGGATAGTAATTAGATTTCATTCTTTGAAAATTAAATATGGACGATGAAATTCTCGCCGCCATATTTAACGATTCGTCGGTTCTCTTAGCAAATCTAGCGCTACAGATAACGACTTAGCGCTGCAGTGTGATAGCATTTTCCTAAATATAACAGGGGCCAATGTTCAAAGTACTCGTACATAGCTAGTTTGTATATTTCATGTTGATGTTATGATCTAAGATACTTCTTTTATTTACGCTTTTTTTGAGACATTCTGAAATTTAAATTTAGAATTAAAATTTTTGGCAATCCCACGGGAACCTCACATTATTCCGGAATAAAAACTATCTTGTGTTAATCCAAGTTTTATGTTATCTACATGTCAAATTTCATTGTAATCCCTTCAGTCGTCTCGGGGTGAAAGAGGATCAAACATTCATACATACTGTATTGAATACTTTTGTTTAAAAATTATTTGTACGTATTGAAATTTTTATTTTTAATTGTATTTCATTTTTAAAAGCAGGAAAACTACCTAAACCTTGAACGCTTCAAGCCATTGTACGATTCAAATTTATTGGGGGTTTTTAGCAGCTAAACAATAGGTTAGTATATTTTTGCATAATCAACACAATTTGTAAAACGATTATGCGAAAATATAGTATACAACATTCGTTCAGTACCTATGAATAAAAAAATATATGTTTTTTAATATAAATTTTAAAAATTAATTATACTATCAATAGTTAAAATCTAATATTTTACCTAAACATTAGGCTGCAAAAAAAACCGCGGGCTGCTTGCAGCCTGCGCAACGAACGAAAAGCTAGTTTATTAGTTTAATGTTCGAAAATAAATATTCCGTTTATTATGTGAACTAAATTATGAGATTACCCAAAAAAGTTGTATATCGCCCCTACGCTAGCAACATTATGAGTGATGAGTGTGAAGAGCGGTAAGTGCGGGACGTACGCCATGTTTTTGGACACAACGCATTGCATGCAATTATGGTAGACCGCGACTTCTGTAGTTATTACTTTTGTGGCATATGTTATAGATGAAATGGTTAAAGAGATAGGATTCAGTGCTAGGGTTAGCGTTATTCATCACTGTGAACTTAACCAAAGGGAACATTCAACACAATAAAAAAAATTAAAATGGTTACAATTAAAAAATCTGTGCCAGAAGCTTTTTTGAAGATTCCAGCAAGTAATTGGATGTCTTGTATTGATAACGTAATTGAAAGAGAAAAATACATGCTCCATTTAGACACATCATTATGTTATAGATGAAATTGCTAAAGAGATGGCATTCACAGTGCTACGGTTACCCCCGTATCACTGTAAACTTAACCAAAGGGTTGCAGTGTAGTAATATGTGTATAGTCAACTTATGTATATAAATAAAAATAAAATAAAATAAATATATAAGGACAAATCACACTGATTAAGCTAGCCCCAAAGTAAGTTTGAAACTTGTGGTATGGGATACTAACTCAACGATACAATATTTTATGATATATACATATATAGATAAACACCCAAGACCCAGGACAATTTGAAAAAGGCCATTTTCCAACTTGCCCTGGCTGGGGATCGAACCCAGAACCTCCGGATTAGCGGTCTAGCGTGTTAACCATTACGCCACGGAGGTCGATAATATGCGTGTTTCTTATTATTATATAAGCTTGTGTATCAATAAATATTAAGCAAAGTACCCTGTAGTGTAGTAGTGTGTAGTCAACTTTTATATAATATGTAAAACGCATATACAGAAGTTGACTACACTACAGGGTTTTAAAATGATAATAATTAAAGCGAGATGGGTTCACAACTTGCAATACTGTGCGTGTTTTTGAAAAATCACTGTTATTAAATTAATAGTTTCCTCAAAAAAAAATTACATAATTTTTTTAAGGATTTTCTACAGACACCCACATTAGCCAAAATACGATTGAACATTTTTGGATCAATAGAAAAAAATCACAACCATACCTCTAAATTTGCCTTAATTTCCCTTCATAATACATATTACTATTTTATACAATCACCTTTTTATATGAAAATTATACCAAAAAATGTATTATCTAAATATCTATCCGTTTTGGCAACAAAAAAAAATTATAATTATAATACAAAAAAATAAATAAATAAAACACTACGAAATATCGTCGAGCACGGCTCCGTGACCGTCTTCGCTCTCGACGAATATTTCACTGTGTTTTATTTTTTAATTTTTACCGTACCATTTTTACGTTCCATACTGTTTCAGATCTTGTCGTCGTCCATAGTTATTACAGTTACTACCAGGCAGCTGAAGAGCCAATATCGTTGCGAGTGCCGGCTGAAGAGCAGCCGTATAGACAGTTTTTCATCCTTCTTACTACAAGAAAGTCGTGGTCCGAGCCGCGGATTTTGGTAAATATCTCTTTTCACAATATGCGAGTTTCTATTCCTCATTGGGACCAGGTTTAGAGCGTGGCAAAGGTTTTACTGAATTACTTTTTCCATTGAGTTTGACCTGATATGCATGATGACGATCACCCGTTATGGATTCATACAGACTTAAAACAATAACTTCTGTCAACAAAAATAAATATTAGACACAGTTATACATGATACATATTTTTTTGTTAGGAAACCGTTAAGGCGCGATGATTTTAAGCTCCCAATACTGTGAGTGCTTTTAAATCACTGTAATTAAACTACTACAGTAGATTTCTCAAAAATTTTACAAAGTAATCTTAAGGCTTTTCTACAGACACCCACAATATCCAAAACGCGATTGAGTATTTTTGGCTTGATTGCAAAAAATCACAAACATACTTCTAAATTTGCCTAAAATTACCTTTAAATTACTTATAATTATTTTATACAATCACCTTTTTATATGAAAATTATACCAAAAATTGAATAGTCTAAATTATATCTATTGAGTATATCAGAACATACGTATCATTAACTAAATTTTGTCGTCGTTGCTTTTCCATAGAACGAATTAATAAAGTACTTAAACAGATAATTGTTCTTTGACGGAAATACATTTTTTACATTTATTGGTCATTTAGGTGATCAGTACTAAAACATTAATTTTCTAATCATAATAATGCATCCAAAATGTTTAGAAAAGTTAATTTCTATGAAATCGCATTTCCGTCATTATCGGCAATTAGGAACCAACTCAAGTATTTGGAACTTATTAAACATAACCCTTTTAATATTTCAACTAAAACAAAAACTCACATATAAAACACTAGCTGTGCCCGCGACTTCGTTCGCGTGGTTGTCGGAACGTAATGTTATATAGCCTAAAGCCTTCCTCTATAAATGGACTACCCAACAAAAAAAGAATTATTCAATTCGAACCAGTAGTTTCGGAGATTAGCGCGTTCAAACAAACAAACAAACAAACAAACAAACTCTTCAGCTTTATAATATTAGTATAGATTATTACTATAACAAATCGTCGAACTCACGTGAAGTAGGTCCGAAATGAATGAAGCGTGCTTCATTTCAGCTGCTGGTACCAATCTGACCGATTAGTTTAAATTGTACACACAGTTAACCAATCCTTTGCTCATATAAATTATTAACTGACTGACGTATTTTGCAGACAAAAAGAACTTGTAAATTGAATGAAAACATCGTTATTCTAAATACATCGCAGTATGGTGCCAGTTTTGGAACACCCTCGTAATTGAATGCCTTTACAGCTTGATATGGGAACAATACTACCATACGCGGCGAGCGTCGAACCAAGAAGAAATTGACAGCGTGTGCGCAACCTTTCCCCGCCACCTATATAATAGGACTGCTAGCTTCTTTTTAGTGTTTCCATCTGCTGAACAGAACTGCAAGTGTTAGCGCAAATAAAGCGCTAACACTTATCATAGAAACTTTTTCTTGATGTTAGCGCGAACGCGGTTGCATCCTTAGCTGTGCTGCCTAGCCGCCATCGGTCCAGTTACATTTTTCTCTTACAATCATGTTTGTAAACAAATGTTTTGTTTAATAAATAAATATTTTTTGACGTCTCTAGCTAGGTAGTCACAATTAGTTTCGAGTCCGGCTCGGGAGAGGCTCGGATCTGGCTGAAATAAGTTACACTGAGTAGTCTTAAAAACACGGAGCCGATCAGACCAGCCCCTACTGGCGGCACCCGTTCACAGCGTCAGCCATCGCTGAACTCAACCATATGAGAGGGAATCCAGCGACCCGACCCATGACACCACCATCAGTCTGGACATTTTAGTGAGAATTCAGGCTCTACAGCTCAAATTACAGTATTAGACTTGAACTGCGTATCCAGCCGTGTCATAGCCTCTAACCCCGTCCCGCGTCCCTTGCTGCCACTGCCATCACTTCGTCGAGCCAGCTTACTGGTACCTTTTTCAGCTACAAGCTATCCATTATGTTTCAGATACACATTGGAGCCGAAAATGGCAGAAAGTGTACAATCAGCAAAAATGGAGTGATCATGGTCCGCATGATATGCTACATGGACTGGCGTAAGAACACCTTCCTCCCCTTTTGGATATGGTTTAAGAGTGGCGACATCTCAGTCAAGTCTGGATATGGGCATCCTGATTACCTAGAGTCGTCCATAGCATGGTCAGACCCAGAGCCCTTCGACGTTCAATATTACGGCCTGCGGACGAGAGTCGGCGAACTTTCTATAATTCTCAATGAAAACGATTACGAGTTTGCAAAAGATACGTACGACGAGGATGTGGAATATAAAGTATTAGATTAATCATTTGGAATACAAGCTTTGGGGGTATATTTATGCTATCGAACATTGCATCAATACTTTATAAATACCAGTATTACTACCGTTGTGGGGGTTATGATCCTAGGGGATGATAAATTAAAGTGGACTGTAACTTAAGGGGCTGGTTTATTACTCGTTCGTAATACAAGATTTTAACGCGCCTACGTCCGCGGTGGTCTTTGCGTTTTGAAGACTGGATAGGCTGCTCGGTGACGCGCGTCCGGTGTGTCCTCGGCCCCCGAACCCCGCGCTGCTCCTCTGGTGGGGCGAAATCGCCTCGACATACTCCCCGCGTTGAAGAGGCTGGTGTCCTGGATCTTCAAACATCAGGTGAGCCTGGAAGTGGGCAGATGTTGTTAAAGGCCCTTCGTATGGTTCCCTTTTTTGTCCTAATGTCGGCAACCCGAGATATATGATCGTTGCCCGGATAAACCTTGATCACCCGTCCTAGTGACCAAAGTAACGGTGGAAGAGACTTCTCCTTTATAAGAACTAAGGATCCTACTTGAAGACTGGCGTTTGAGGTATGCCACTTAGTTCTTTGTTGAAGTAGGGCGACGTATTCTGAGCTGAATCTCTGCCAGAAATGCTGCCTTATGAGCTCTATTCTCTTGAATCTTTCGAGACTGGAAATATTTCTCTCTGTTACTTCTGGATGTGGAATCGACAACAGTGGCCGTCCAATCAGGTAGTGAGCAGGAGTTAAGGGACAAAAGTCGAAGGGATCCGAACTTAATGGAGTAAGGGGACGTGAATTTAGAATTGCTTCTACTTGTGTCAAGCATGTAGACATCTCTTCATAAGTGAAGTTAGTAAGCTGAAGTAACCTTCGAAGATGGTGCTTTATAGCACGAACGGATGCCTCTGCCAATCCGTTAAAATGGGGTGTAAATGGGGGAACAAAGATGAATTTGACACCCTCTTGTTCAATTTCAGCTGCTACATTGCACTCTGTTAGAAAGCGTTGCAATTCATTACTTGCACCGACAAAATTGGTGCCGTTATCTGACGTGATAGTTTGAGGTTTTCCCCTACGAGCCACGAAACGTTTAAACGCAGCTAGATAGGCCTCTTTGGTAAGGTCTGTAACGAGCTCTAGATGCAAAGCCTTAGTCGCGGAACAAACAATAATACAAATGAATGCTTTATTGAGTTGGCAACTCCTACCTCGGCGGTTAGCAACCATCACTGGTCCGGCATAATCTGCAAAACAGTTGAGAAATGGGAATATCAACTCCGTCCTAGATTGAGGTAGTTGTCCCATAATAGGTTGAACAGTAGAAGATTTGAACCGAAAACACTTTAAGCAATGTTTTGTAGTAAATTTCGCCAAATTCCTGCCTCCCAAAGGCCAATAAGTCTGACGTATAGTAGACAACAGAAGCTGTGGTCCAGCATGAAATAATTTCAAATGAAACATGTGAAATAGGATTTTTGTTGTATGATGTTTAGCACAAAGAAGAATTGGATGTTTAGTATCATAACTATAAGGAGAATTATTGAGCCTGCCACCAACACGCATGATACCATTAGAATCTATAAATGGAGCAAGTGAAATTAATCTATTTTTCTTTGGCAATAAGGTATTTGATTTAATAATATTGTATTCTTCAGGGAACATTTCCTGTTGAGCTAAACGTATGATAAGGTTATGTGAATTACTTAATTCTTCACATGAAAGATGATTTGTATTTTTATTCATTTTATTTCTGCAGTTGTATATAAATCTTTGTAAATAGGCTATGACTCGTTGTAAGTGTGTAAATTTTGAATGTTTTTTAATCAAATGTGTAAATGTACTGTCTGTTTCTTTATATTTTTTACCGTCGTGAATAACTAAGCAAGAAGTAAGATCAGGCAAATCATGTTTCAATGTGTTATTGGGGAATTTTGGCCAGTCACGTTCATCCTTTTTTAAGAAAGATGGACCTGACCACCATAACGACAAGTCGCTGATAAGATCAGCCTTCACCCCGCGGGAAACTAAGTCTGCCGGGTTTTCTTTGGAAGGCACGTAACCCCATGTATAACTACTAGTGATTTCTTGGATCTCGTTAACTCTGTTACGCACAAACTGTTTGAGTTGGTTGGAAGGTGTCGACAACCAACCTAAGACAATAGTGGAGTCGCACCAAAATCTACACATGTCGACTTTCAGTTTAAGAGAGCCTAGCACCTTTTTACATAGTCTAGCGCCTAAAAGCGCTCCACATAATTCAAGACGGGGTATGGTCACTTGCTTAGACATAGGAGCTATTTTATTTTTAGAAATTAAGAGCTGAACGTGTACTTCCCCTAAACAAGAGACGGACCTAACGTAGGCACATGCACCGTAAGCGCTTTCCGAGGCATCTGTAAAAATATGAATTTCTATTAACTGAGATGAATCTTGAAGGACCCACCGAGGTATCTTTAAGTTGTTTAGAAATGGTAAAGTATTTGCAAATGAAGACCATGATTCAAAAATCTCGGGTGATACTTCTTCATCCCATGCGCATTTGTTAGCCCATAGTTTCTGCACTATTAGCTTAGCTATTACGATGCATGGACCCACTAGACCTAAAGGGTCAAATATTTGACTAATAACGGAAAGAATGTGTCTCTTTGTAACGGGTGTTTGTAATTTTATATTAATTGAAAAAGATAAAGTGTCTAAGTTACATAACCAATAAAGACCTAAAGTTTTGGAAGGTGTGTTGTCATTATTATCTGAAAGATCTAAAAAATGATTGGAAGCTGTGTTAGAATCTGAAACTAATTCGTTGAGAATTTGAGCGTTGTTCGACTGCCATTTTCTCAAGTTAAACTGAGCGGAAGATCAAAGTTCAATAGTGGCGTTAATCGTCGATGCACCGCTCAAATAATCATCAGCATAATAGTCGTGTAGGATGCTTTCTCTGACGTCATCATTATCTACAGTAGATGCAAGGCTAACCAAACACTTGGTCGCAAGATATGGCGCAGAAGCAGTGCCATAACTTACCGTGTTAAGAGTGTAGGTCTTCAAAGGATCTGTAGATTTGTACCTAAATACAATTTGTTGTAAAGAACGTTGAGAAGGATTGACTTCAATTGCTCTGTACATTTTCTCAATATCGGCACACACAACGTAACGATGCTGACGGAATCTCAAAAGTATGGCTAGCAACTCGTCTTGAACCGTGGGACCTACCATTTGTATGTCGTTGTAGGAAATACCTGAAGTGGTAGTCGCTGAAGCGTCAAAGACGGTGCGTAGTTTCGTCGTGGTGCTTGACTCACGTATTACGCCGTGATGAGGAATAAAATAATTGACTGTGTCTTTATTAGGAAGAAAACACTTATTCTCACTCATGTGGCCCAGTTCTTCGTAATCACGAATAAAGTCTAAGTATTTTTGGGCAAAAACTGGGTCACGTTGGAATTTTCGCTCAAGAGATAAAAATCTAAGTTTAGCCATTCGAAAAGAATCACCCAAAACTCTTGGGTCCTGCTTGAGAGGAATGGTGACAACAAAACGACCGTCACAATTTCGTTTAGTATTAGTAATAAAGCTTTGCTCACACGCACGTTCCTCCGCAGATAAATAATGCACTGATGGGATGCTGTCGAGTTCCCAAAAACGAGATAAAGCACTGTCTGTGTTTTGTGTAAAAAGACATTGACCTTGTATGTGTGTTGACCCTAATACGTGTCCCGTCACCAACCAACCTAATTCACTTTCGTGTAATTGTGGTAGATGTTTGCCTAATATTATTATTTGATTACCTAAAACCTGCCAAAATATGTCGGCCCCAATCAGAATGTCAACGGCTGATGGAATATTGTAAGAAGGATCTGATAAGTGAATTCCTGGTGGAATACGTATGTGTTTAACGTCAATGTATGAAACTGGTACAGCTGTGGTAACATTTTCGAAGATGTTACAGTGTAAGTCAGCCTTAAATTCACTATGAAATGACTCAATAGTCAAAATGCAACTCTGTGTACTGTTTGATACAAGATTATTAAAACCTGACACCGTCGAGCTCACATTTCGCCGTGGTAAACCCAGCTTAGTGCATAAGGCTTCAGACACGATGTTGATGCCACTACCGTTGTCCAGAAGTGCCCTAGCGGTGTGTTTGTTGCCCTTGCTGTCAACTACCTTGACCAACGCTGTGCAAAGGAAGACACGCGCGGAAGTGGCATGCTGAACAACATCGGATGCCAGTACGATACCTTCTGATGCCGAAGATGATGAATTAGAAGCACTAGAATCACGTTGATCTAAGTGTAAGAGAGTATTATGTTTGACCTTACAATATTTGCAATGAGAAAGTTTACATGTTTTCACTGAATGGCCAGGACGTAAACAATTAAAACACACTTTGTACTCTTTTACTTTTTCAATGCGTGACTCAATGGGAAGACTCCTAAATGATTCACATGTAAATAAATAATGATTTTGATTACATAAATTGCACTTGATTACCTTTTTATTTGATGAATTGGTTTGATCAGTATTGTTTATAACAAAACTTTTTGACTTGTAAGAGTCTGATTTAGTTTTAAGTGTTTTGTGTTCTTCCATTGTTTCTAATAATTCTGCTCGCTTATTTAAGAATGTTAGAAACTGTGTAAGTTTAGGAGACGTAGACGAGGTCAACTGTGTGTTCCTATATTCCTCCCAATGGCGACCTGTAACACTGTCAAGTTTGGTGGACATCATGTAAATTATTAAAGTGTCCCAGTGCTGGGTCGGCTCGTTAAGTGTTGATAATGCCCTAAGATTTTTATTGGTCACGTCTACAATAAAGCGAATAGATGTACTTGATTCTTTACATATAGGTTCAACGTTAAATAATGATTGTAAGTGATTGTTTATCAATAAACGGTTGTTATCGTAACGTTCACATAATAAATTCCATGCAATGTCGTAATTGTCAGCTTTTACGTCTATATTTTTAATCACCAAGGCTGCACTGCCCTTTAGGGAGGCACGAAGATAGTGAAACTTACTTATGTTATCTAAGGATGTATTATGTATTAAAGACAAAAAGGAATCCTTGTATTGCAGCCAATGCTGAAGGCCGCCGCTAAACTCACTTAAATAAATTTTCGGAAGTTTTACCAAACTGATTGATTTTAAATTTGGAGCTGACTGTGCATCACCAAAGCTCATTACAGACTCTTTCCGTTCCTTCTTCCTGGCGAGGAGGCTGCGACCCAAGGCCACCAGTGGGTAAAAATCATTGTCAAACTGTTCACGTTCCACTGGGTTCTCTTCATCCCGGGGCTCATCGGAAAGAACCTCGATGTCGCTCTGTAACGCATCAAAGTCATCACGTAAACACTCAAATTTATTTAAACGGCACTCCAAATCGATACACTGCACGTCACTCAGGCTTTGCGCGTCTTTAATTAATCTAAGATAATTGCTAAAAATAGTCACCTTCGATTTAATAGCAGAGCGTTTTTTAATTAAAGTTTTAAGTGTGCTTTCTGACATTTTGTACGCAAAGTGCAGTTGAAATTGAGGTTATGCTTATAAGTAATGAATTGCAATAAACAAGTTATGAATCACCGCTAGCCGATAGCACAGCCGATAGGTAAATATCTGCGAGGCGACCCTTTCGCAGGTAATAATGCGAACAAAGTAATGGGTGTTGTTTACGAGCAAGCGGCTATGAATCGGTGCAATATGAATATGTATAGGTAGCTATAACAAGATTATGATGGCTTGATTGCTACTTATGATAGATGAATGCATAGAAAGACACAAGTCGTAGCAAATGTTTGCCAAAAGGTTTGAAAAAAGAAAGAAAAATGGATATGGATACAATTAAGGACACAGGATATGAAGAGAGGATGGAATGAAGAAAGGAATTATGAAGGGATTGGTATTGGAACGGACTCACCGTGTGCGATTGTACCACTTTTAATAGATTCCTTCGATTGATGTTCCTCTAATTATCCAATTGTCCAGTTTCCAGATAACTCCATGTAATTTATATCCGATAGTCCAGTATCCAGATGATTCCAGGCAAGTGTTATGTAACCTGCACGTGGCGTAAGGGCGCGGCGACCGAAGTTCACGGAGATTGAAGCGCGTTACGAAGACGTACTACGACGTGATTTTTACCGCGATAGGACCAATTTATGTGGGGGTTATGATCCTAGGGGATGATAAATTAAAGTGGACTGAAACTTAAGGGGCTGGTTTATTACTCGTTCGTAATACAAGATTTTAACGCGCCTACGTCCGCGGTGGTCTTTGCGTTTTGAAGACTGGATAGGCTGCTCGGTGACGCGCGTCCGGTGTGTCCTCGGCCCCCGAACCCCGCGCTGCTCCTCTGGTGGGGCGAAATCGCCTCGACAACCGTTTTTAGGGTTCCGTATCCAAAGGGTGTTAACTGACTCCGCTGTCTGTCCGTCTGTCACAGAGCTCTATCTGTTGAAACTTAATAGATACTTGATTTTTTTTTCCGATTATGTATTATTGTGGCTCCTATAACAACAACTACAAACTCTTAAAACAAGACAGTTAAAAATTAAAGGTGTTCGACATATTTTTAACTTGATCTTTAATATAGCATCACCTAATTAGATATTTTTTTACAGAATATATTGCTTTACCGAATTGTAAGGAGGTACCTACGTAACCTTTAATGTACGAGTCCGACCCGCACACGACTGGTTTTTGTAGTTAGTGCTTGCCTACTCAGAAATGAGTTATTTTTTTAGTTTTGAGCAAAGTATTGTTTTCACCATTTGTTCCGTTCTCGTCCTAAAGAAGTACCAAGCTTTAATGTACAAATTTTAAGATTTTATTAGCTGACATCAAAAAAGAAGGAATTTTCATCTATGTTCCCCGATTACTCCAAGAGGCTTGGACAGATTTGGAAAATTCTTACATTGTTCATGTGGTTCCATAGAAATTTTATCAAAATCGGTTAAGCAGTTTGGTTTTTACCAGTCATTTCGACTGGAAAATATGCCGTCTAAGGCATACAATTTTTGCATTTTTGGCTTTTATGTTACTCTCACGTCAGTTTTTAGTTTTGAAAAATTATTAATTGAGCAAACTATTGCTTTATTATTTGTGCGGAACTTAAGATCTAAGGACAAGGTTTAAGAGTGTATTTTAGTAAGTCCAGCAAACTATTATATTTTTACAGAACTTAAGGTCTAAGTACAAGGTTTAAGAGTGTATTTTAGTAAGTCCAGCAAACTATTATATTTTTACAGAACTGGAGGTCTAAGGACAAGGTTTAGGAGTGTATTTTAGTAAGTCCAGCAAACTATTATATTTTTACACACCTTAAGGTCTAAGTACAAGGTTTAAGAGTGTATTTTAGTAAGTCCAGCAAGCTATTGTATTTTTACAGAACTTAAGGTCTAAGTACAAGGTTTAAGAGTGTATTTTAGTAAGTCCAGCAAACTATTATATTTTTACAGAACTTAAGTACAAGGTTTAAGAGTGTATTTTAGTAAGTCCAGCAAACTATTATATTTTTACAGAACTGGAGGTCTAAGGACAAGGTTTAGGAGTGTATTTTAGTAAGTCCAGCAAACTATTATATTTTTACAGAACTTAAGGTCTAAGTACAAGGTTTAAGAGTGTATTTTAGTAAGTCCAGCAAACTATTATATTTTTACAGAACTTGAGGTCTAAGGACAAGAATTAGGAGTGTATTTTAGTAAGTCCAGCAAACTATTGTAATTTTACAAAACTTGAGGTCTAAGGACGAGGTTTAAGAGTGTGTTTTAGTTAGTCAAGAAAACTATTGTTTTTATTATTTGTACAGAACTTGAGGTCTAAGGACAAAGTTTAGGAGTGTATTTTAGTAAATCCAGCAAACCATTGTATTTTTACAGAACTTGAGGTCTAAGGACAGGGTTTAAGAGTGTATTTTAGTTAGTCGGGCAAACTATTGTTTTTATTATTTGTGCGGAACTTGAGGTCTAAGGACAAGGTTTAAGAGTGTGTTTAAGTTAGTCAAGAAAACTATTGTTTTTATTATTTGTTCAGAACTTGAGGTCTAAGGACAAGGTTTAGGAGTGTATTTTAGTAAATCCAGCAAACTATTTTATTTTTACAGAACTTGAGGTCTAAGGACAAGGTTTTAGAGTGTATTTTAGTTAGTCGGGCAAACTATTGTTTTTATTATTTGTGCGGAACTTGAGGTCTAAGGACAAGGTTTAAGAGTGTATTTTAGTTAGTTGAGCAAACTATTGTTTTTATTATTTGTACAGAACTTGAGGTCCAAGGACAAGGTTTAGGAGTGTATTTTAGTTAGTTGAGCAAACTATTGTTTTATCATTTGTACCGCACTCCTTTCAAAGGAGATATAACAAGCTTTTATGCTTAAGGTTTAGGTTAAGACTATATTTTGCCCATGTTGAGCAAACTATTGTTTTATCATTTGTACCGCACTCCTTTCAAAGGAGATATAACAAGCTTTTATGCATAAGGTTTAGGTTAAGACTATATTTTGCCCATGTTGAGCAAACTATTGTTTTATCATTTGTACCGCACTCCTTTCAAAGGAGATATAACAAGCTTTTATGCATAAGGTTTAGGTTAAGACTATATTTTGCCCATGTTGAGCAAACTATTGTTTTATCATTTGTACCGCACTCCTTTTAAAGGAGATATAACAAGCTTTTATGCATAAGGTTTAGGTTAAGACTATATTTTGCCCATGTTGAGCAAACTATTGTTTTATCATTTGTACCGCACTCCTTTCAAAGGAGATATAACAAGCTTTTATGCATAAGGTTTAGGTTAAGACTATATTTTGCCCATGTTGAGCAAACTATTGTTTTATCCTTTGTACCGCACTCCTTTCAAAGGAGATATAACAAGCTTTTATGCATAAGGTTTAGGTTAAGACTATATTTTGCCCATGTTGAGCAAACTATTGTTTTATCATTTGTACCGCACTCCTTTCAAAGGAGATATAACAAGCTTTTATGCATAAGGTTTAGGTTAAGACTATATTTTGCCCATGTTGAGCAAACTATTGTTTTATCATTTGTACCGCACTCCTTTCAAAGGAGATATAACAAGCTTTTATGCATAAGGTTTAGGTTAAGACTATATTTTGCCCATGTTGAGCAAACTATTGTTTTATCATTTGTACCGCACTCCTTTCAAAGGAGATATAACAAGCTTTTATGCATAAGGTTTAGGTTAAGACTATATTTTGCCCATGTTGAGCAAACTATTGTTTTATCATTTGTACCGCACTCCTTTCAAAGGAGATATAACAAGCTTTTATGCATAAGGTTTAGGTTAAGACTATATTTTGCCCATGTTGAGCAAACTATTGTTTTATCATTTGTACCGCACTCCTTTCAAAGGAGATATAACAAGCTTTTATGCATAAGGTTTAGGTTAAGACTATATTTTGCCCATGTTGAGCAAACTATTGTTTTATCATTTGTACCGCACTCCTTTCAAAGGAGATATAACAAGCTTTTATGCATAAGGTTTAGGTTAAGACTATATTTTGCCTATGTTGAGCAAACTATTGTTTTTATTATTTGTATGGAACTCCTCTCAATGGAGTTAATAAATAAGGCGAACACTGTGCAGTAGTGGCGCCATTATCCTAATCCTAACTAATATTATAAATGCGAAAGTGAGTTTGTATATTTGTTTGTTAGGTACCTCTTCACGCTTTATCTACTAAACCGATCTTCTTGAAATTTCGCACACACATAGGTCCTGAGAAGCACATAGGGTACTTTCATCCCGGAAAAATTTACTGTTACCGTAGGAATTGGGGAACGCGAGCGATACTATTACTATACTATATAATTTCAAATGAGTGCACCACATCTGTTCCGTATTCACCTTTTCGTTTCGTTTTTCGTGTGTGAGTGGCCAACACTGGATTGGTCAGATAGTTCAAGCTACCGCTATAAGGCAACTGACATAGCTTGACGACTCTCATACAATGATGTAAGCCGGGACCAACAACTTCACATGACTTCCGAAGCACGGAGTAGCTCGAAAAATTGTATGCCACTTGTGGTCACCAATCCAAGTGCGGACCAAGCCCATGGTTTCTTACCTTACAAAAGCACTTGTTATACACCGGGACAACGAGCTCCTCGCAATTCATTTACCTTTGATGTACGTTTTGTTGGGTTTTTGTTCTTGCAACTTTGATACTGACGTAATCCATTGGTGGGCTTATTTCTTTTATACGGGCCTCACAATAAATTATTATACGTTTTTTTTTCAAAATACTTTTTTATTGTTACTGTTGTTGTAAGTTTTTTATGTAGTTGAGAGTGTAAATATGCGAATGAAATAAAACTGAATCATTATAAAGCATTAATAAATGTCGTTAGTATGTACATTTAATATAAGGTTTTTAAATATTAAATAAAAGTGTATGTTAAGTTACAAATACTTTTATTTTCTACTTTTTTATATATTATTTACTAAGTAAAAATATGTTTTGTATTCTGGCGTGGAGGTCTCCGAAAGTTTTCTCCCAGATTTAACACGTTCACAGTCCCCTTTACTAATGGTTTAAATCACCCGTACGTTCAAGAAGGTTTTCGATGAATTTCGACAGAATTTTGCCTAGACATGTAAAATACAATATAAATTATCTATCTATTAGTATATCAAGATCCATACCGAGACTTTGTCCGTGTACACGATGCAGTACACGGACGTGTCGTTCTTAAATTTATGTTTATTGGATCGTCCCTTACATAATTTTTTTATTACCTATACAATCTTTTTTAAATATTTACGTACTAGTATATTCTTTTTTGATACTGACATGAACTCATGTTCTTCTCATTTATTTTTATTTTCGTTTATAATTTATATCCATACTGTAATTAAGATTTTTTGTTTTATTTGGAATTTTGTTTTTTAACTAGGTAGATTAAAAATGAATAGATACGGAAGAACGGGACCTACTGGTACAAGTATTTTATTACTTAAAAGTAGACTCCAACACCTAATTATTGTAATTGTTACACAATTTACCTAAATATTTTTTTTATATTTATTTATTTTAAAACCACCGAAACTATGTATAACGATACTAGGCTGCAAGTTATGGCTTTGCATCGGAATTTAGTAGAAGCTACAATTTTGACGGGTTCGGCCCAGGGAGAAACAGTATTTGTGCCGCGTATTCCGTTGATTTCCAATGATCTGCCTTTTGAATTTAAGCGACTTCAGTTCAGAAATTTGCAGGAATCGACTTGCGGCAGAAGTCAGGACTGTTTTTCACATAAGCAGTTTTACGTTGCGTGTTCTCATGTGAGCTCACTTTGCGATCTGGTCATTTTAGCTCTATTCTCAAAAATAGTTAAGATTGTTGTTTATGACGAAATATTATCATAAATAATAATACCCTTACGTTGTATTTTTAGAAAGTAATAAATGTTATGTCGACAAGATAAGCAGTAGTTGTATCTAGAGACCTATTAGAATTTGTGAAATAAATAAATTTTATATATAGATAAAATAATGAATTTAAGATGGAAATAAATAATAAATACGTATTTTTTTTCCTTTGAGTGATTTTTTTTACTTCAAAATTATTTTTTAGTAAGTAGAGATCTTGACTGATTGATTCACAACGATGTATATCTGACCGACATCAGACATCGTAAGGAATACGTTCACGCGGACGAAGTTGCGGGCAAAAGCTAGAAAAATGTAACAAAGCGCTTTGTTTAGGTACAAAGTTTTTTTAAAGAACATAAATATTTTAATTTAAATTTATGAATTAGTATAAGAAAAATCTTTTTGTTATTAAGAATTCATTAGAAGAATACCTATGTATAAACGGGAAAACCAACGTTACATATGTTTATTTTGTTGAATATTAATATGTTTGTATGGCATGTTCACTCGTTTTATTGTAGTTCTATATCTCAATGACTAGTTTCGTCGTTTTTTGGAAATAATATCCGTAAATGACATAAATTTACTTGGCATAAAAGTAAATCAGTGTACAATATAGAGTACATGGACTTGCCGGAACCCATCCGCGTGTACAGGATAGCGTACACTGGACTGTGATCGTGTTAAATGTGATTTAGTCTTGCATGGTCAGTTAAATCGGTAATGGTATCCACGCCAGAAAGTGTCACACAGAATGGACTGTTACAGGCTGATAAAGAAGAAACAATACATATTTTAACTGGCCCTTTGTTGTTGTTGTACTACTCGGCATGACCACGGGAGTTTTTTTTAGTTTTTTTCGGTACTTATTCACGAAATAGAGTACTTTCATG
Organism: Acrobasis repandana; assembly: GCA_963576875.1. Taxonomy (NCBI): domain Eukaryota; kingdom Metazoa; phylum Arthropoda; class Insecta; order Lepidoptera; family Pyralidae; genus Acrobasis; species Acrobasis repandana. The sequence goes on from OY756235.1 coordinate 16,527,225, forward strand.
TAATTTAAAGTAGGTACCGGACTAAAGTCAAGTTGATCGAACTAATGCAACTTTTCAGGGTTTGTAGTAAACAAGGAACTCTTATAGTTCCGCCTTGTCTGTCTGTCTGTCCGCAGTTTTACTCAGAAACTATTAGTAGGTACTAGAAAGCTGTAATTTGGCATGGGTATGTGTATTATATCACGTAGACAAAGTGGTGAAATAAAATCGTGAAAAATAGCTCCCATACACATATCTGTATATACTACTTAAACTTGATCCAGGTTTGTGCTCATCGAATCATTTATTGAAGTGAAAACTACTTTAGCGGCGTTGTGCACTTTTTTTGTATTGGGTTAAAAATGTTAATCTCGCGTCAAGACACGTGTCCTGATCGAAAATTCGTAAGACGGAGCGGAGTTGGCACAAGGGGCCTAAGCGCCTTTGGGGTTTATGGCTCTTACGACCATTTAGTGTTTGTAGTGACAATAAAATAACAAAGGAATTTTATTTTGTATTATGACATATCATTATGATATGTCATAATACAAAATAAAATTCCTTTGTTATTTTATTGTCACTACTAAGAGCCATCCGTCTACTGTATGCAATAGACGGATATTTTCACTAGCATTGTCAAAAGATAATTAGTCCAGTTTGTTTATAAAGAGATCAGAACGACTTGAGCGTCTAGAGTTCGAATACCACCAGAAGGTGTTCACTTTTTAGTTCAATGAATTTATTTTTATTTTACGACCGGTATTTTGAAGTTATATTTTACAAGTTTATGAAGTGAAAACTTCGGCGTTGTGCACTTTTTTTTGTCATGGGTAAAAAATGTTAAACTCGGGTCAGGACACTCGAAAATTCGTAAGACGGATGGAGAGTAGACAGCCGGCGCGGCGTAGGAGAGGAAGTTTCCCCCTATCTTTCTACGGCGCGGTGAAAATGTATGCCTGCGCCTGCTGTTTCGTTTAGCTGAGAGATAAACTTTTTAATGTTATATAAATCATGTTTGTGTACCACACCACATAAATGATAGTACTTTTATACTGATAATTAAAGCAATTCGTGCAAAATTATTCCGTAACCATTCCAAAATATCAAAAATGAAGTTATGAAGTAGTTCGAATAGATAGATATAGGAAAACAGTTAATTGTAATAGATAGCTCTTTATAGTTTATACAAAAGATATTTTAAGGATTTAAATAATTGTAAATGTGTAGATATAAAAAAATATAAATAAAGAGAAATCCCTTAGCCAAGACGAGTCAAGGAGGTGCGGACAGAGAGGGGCATACAGAAATGCACGCACGGGATTGGCCGTTTGATCGGACGCACTAGAGATAGCGTGCGCCTGACCGTGCGAGCATAAAATAGACCTCAGGTAGTCCGCTCGCCTGGATACACGCAACCGTCATAGGCATTCCCAAACCAGGCAAAGACCTGAAGAATCCGACATCATATCAACCTATCAGCCTTCTGAGCTGCATGGGGAAGATATATGAAAGGATTATTGCCCTACGGCTCAGGAAATACCTTCAGTTATCCCAGAGACCACTCATCCCCGATGAACAGTTTGGTTTTCGCCCCAAACACTCCTTCGTTCACCAAGTGCACCGCTTCACGGAGCACATCCATAAACTCCGTCGATGGGGCCGCCATACGGGGGCGCTCTTCTTTGATCATGCGAAGGCCTTCGACAAAGTCTGGCACGCAGGCTTGCTCTTCAAGCTTGCAGACATGGGACTGCCGGACAGTTTCGTGCACATCATACGAAACTTTCTGCCGAACCGAACCTTGCGCTACAGATATGAAGGGTTCCTCTTTCGGCCCCACCCCATAAGAGCCGGAGTTCTCCCTCCCATCTTCTACTCACTATACACTTGTGACATTCCGCGGACCCAAGGCGTGGAGTTGGCTCTATTCGCCGACGACACAGCCCTATATTGCTCTGCCACCACGGTTCAGACCATAGGTGAGCGACTTCAGAGAGCAGTTGAAGCGCTAGGCGAGTGGTTCAGGAAGTAGCGTATCGAGGTGAACCCGGATAAAAGTAACACAGTTTACTTTACGAAGGATTCCCATGGTGCGCGACGACCTCAAAATAACCCCAAACATCGACCCAAGCTCATAAGGCAAATCACCCTATTTGGCAAACCCATACCTTGGACCAGGACGGCCAAGTACCTGGGTGTCACCTTCGACAGCCAAATGACCTTCAAGCATAACATTAAAAAGGTATGTAACACCGCATCCTTTTATTTGAGCCGCTTAAATCCCATGATACGTAACAAGTTAACACTTTTCAAACTTTGCGTTCGCCCAGTTCTGACCTATGCAAGCGTAGTTTTTGAACACGCTGCCCCATCCAACATCACGAAACTCCAAAGAGTCCGAAACCGCTTTGTTCGCAGAGCTACCAATGCTCCATTGCTAGCTCGGAACAGCGACCTCCATCGCGATCTAGAACTCCCCTACATTAAACACTTTATGAAAGAAGCGTCCGCACGCCACTTTGATAAAGCAACTAACCACCCGAACCGTTTAGTAAGAGAGGCAGCTAACTATACCCCGGAATATAACCCTCGTAGACTCACGTAGGCAGACGTCCTAGGCATGTTTTCACCGATCTCCATGGCCAAATTATGGCTGACATGGTCCAATTCGATAACTCTGCGGCTCCGAGTAGCCAGAGTACCCACGCGATCCGTCCCCCCGCATTTGCCGGAATCGAGTGCATAGGCGTAGGAACACTAGCTCGTTTACTAGGAACCGCGCGGCGGTATCTGGACGATTTGCGTCCTAATTAGGCCCTTTTGGCAAAACATGGGTATTGCAGCACCCCAAATTCGCCATAACCACTAGCACGCTTAAAGCCGAGGTTTCTCCCTTAGGAGCCCTTTGCACTGTTGCTAATAGTATATAAATATAGGAAGCCGGGCCTTTGGCCGTCTGAGGCAACCTATATTTGTCAATTCAAAAAAAAAATATCTGCTCGACACAGTTCGTGACCGCGGGTCCAACGAGATACAACAGAAGAACAGTGAAGATAGCGCAGCACGATTCGAGATTCTGGCCCCGTTACTCTGCCCGTCCGTTTATTCGTTTGGCTCGCCATGGCTGGGGATACGAGTACGAGTACAATCTGATGTCAATCATTCTTGTTTCTTTGACCGTCAATCAAATAAAGCTGTTTCTAAGACAATCTGGTAACCCCACCCTGTGGTGTGGTGGTCAGCTCCAAGAGCCTCAACCGCGTCGGTCAGCATAGCCTGTGAGAAGGGACACATACAAACAGAAAACATCAGCGCACAATAAATGTACGGCCGGTCCCGTACAAAAATGATATATCGATATGAATACTATTTTAACAATTCTTTAATAAGTGATACAATAAACAAAACAACACAAAAGCTAGACTTACCACTGACTGACTCACTCACTCATTGACCACCGATTTTCGATTTACGGATTTGTTGCAAATTTTTGTTAGAGCTAAGTACAGACAAGCAAGATAAAGAGGTAGAACGAAGGATCCAAAATGCCTAGAAAAGCTTCTGGTCGGGCGACGTCATGAAAGGAAAACTAGGTACCTAACTACCTCACTCCGTTACCCGCGCATTCTACTATTGGAGAACAGGCTTGCTTTTTATTGGCGATTTTCAATACTGGCAACTTTAAAATCTAATATCTTGCGTTTCATTAAGAATTCCAAATTCAAATTTATTTCGAAATAAAGCCAGAAAAATATTGTTTTAAAATTCGTATTTCATTTGTTTTAACATCATTTGTTTGAGTTTCAACATTGCTATAACAACAACTATGGACAAATTGAAAATTTGCGGTATTAACGAATACGAGTTCCACCGTGGCACTAGTGCTGCAGAAAGGACTCGAAGAATTAACGACGTGTATGGACCAGGCACCTCTAACGAACGAACGGTGCGTTTTTGGTTTCAACGTTTCTATTCTGGAAATTTCGATTTACACAATGAGCCTCGTGGACGACCTGATACTCAAGTGAATAACGAAGAATTGAAGGCGATAGTGGAAGCGGATCCATCTCAAACCACTTCTGAATTAGCAGCAGCCTTCGGCGTAAGTGACAAAACGATACTTATACACTTGCGCCAAATCGGAAAAATTAAAAAACTCGAAAAGTGGGTACCGCCGAATTGACTAAAGCAAACCAACAAACACGCGTTGCTTGCTGCGTTTCTTTGCTTAATCGCCACAATAATGAGGGGATTTTGAACCGTATCGTGACTTGTGATGAGAAATGGATCCTGTACGACAATCGGAAGCGATCATCACAATGGCTTGACCCTGGAAAACCGGCAAAACCTTGCCCTAAGCGAAAACTGACCAAAAAGAAGATTCTGGTTAGTGTTTGGTGGACCACTGCTGGTGTTATCCACTACAGCTTCTTGAGATCAGGCCAGACGATTACTGCAGACTTGTATTGCCAACAATTGCAAACAATGATGGAAAAGCTCGCCATTAAACAACCGAGACTGATGAATTGCTTTAGCCCACTGCTCCTTCAGGATAACGCTAGATTACACACTGCACATCAAACGATCGCCAAGTTAGAGGAGCTGCGACTGGAACCTCTGCGTCACCCACCATACTCTCCAGATCTTGCCCCAACCGATTACCACTTTTTTCAAAATTTGGATAACTTTTTACAAGGAAAAAATTTCAAATCTGATGAGGCAGTCAAAACCGCCTTCAAACAGTTCATAGACTCTCGCTCCCAGGATTTTTTTTCCAAAGGTATCAATGATCTGCCTATAAAATGGCGGAAGTGTATCGATAACAACGGCGCATACTTCGATTGATTAAATAATAATTTCATTAAAAAAAACTTGTTTCACTTTTTTGATACTGAATGGCAATTTCATATGTAAGGACCTAATAACAACTTAAATTGAGGGTAGACTGCACACTAACTTACAGTATTCTACCGCTACGAACTGGTGAACACAGTCAGAGGCTGCGTAGCATGCAACGCGAGTGCACGTGTAAGAAAACGGACTGCAAAACTATAATTCTACTATAGTTGAGCGTGCGGACACTCACGTTACTTTGTATCCCGAATACAAAGAAACGCGAGTGCCCGCGCGATCTAGAGATTATGAATAATTTGAGGTAGGTCTTTTTTTATTTGAGGTTGGTATTTGATACAAGTTATTGTATATTATCCTTAATATTATGATAACATTGTATTAAAATATATTAATTTTTTTTTATAGTAGAGTTATAATGACGCCATTATAACTCTAGTATGAAGCAAAAAAAAATGATTGAAATGAAGGAATCAGATATTTTGAGGAAACAATGTTTTTCATGCCACAAGTGGATTTGTTCTGTACATCAAGTTTCCTAATGCTCTGGCTGTTGTAAGAAAAATGAAAATCAGATAGAAGAGATGAGTGAATGATAAAAACATCAATATGCAAAGATAGGATTAAAAAATATGTTGATTTTCTTATAAGTTACCGTAATGTCTGAAACTGAGTTCCTATGAAGTTTAAAAGCACTTTTTTTTGTTAAATGTGAGACTAAAGTATAGTTAAATATCATAAAAAAAAATTTTTGATTTATTAAATTTTCCTGCATAAAAATTGCAAATGAAATTGTTCTACATATGTAGAGCGCGCGAGTACTCGCGTACCAAATTGGGGCGCGGGTAACGGAGTGCTTTTAAGTGCAAACTAGTCGACATGTGTATCCTGCTGTTCTGACTTATGGAGCACAGATTTGGTCCTTGACCTTGTCTATAAAGTCCAAACTCAGGGTTTGCCAACGAGCCATGGAACGAAGCATACTAGGGAATAAATTAACACGTTGGCGGCCATGAAAAAATACCGGTGGGATCACGTAATCTTCTCTGTGTAGCCATGAGCATCACCGGTGGGATCAAAAGGTTATTTTTTGGGTATTGTTTTGGGGACTTTTTTGAAGGCTAGTCAAATTGTGAATGCTATTTGGTAGAAGATACTCTATAGTTATTTGCAAAAAAATTAACTATTTCGAATTTGTAAAACGTAAATACTTAAGCTTCAAAGAAAGGGAACTATACCTACGAGTGTATATCAAATGAAAGAGCTTTTTATGATTATTTTAATCTATTTTTTAGATCAGTATTACTGAAGTTAATTATGAATATAAGTTATAAAAATATATATATAGCGACCACAATTAATACATAATTGGTTAAAATGTCAAGTTTCTAGCAATAATGGTCCAAGAGATAGAGTCCTGTGACAGGCGGACAGAAAGACGGACAGAGAGACGGACAGACGGACAAACAGCGAAGTCTTAGTAATAGGGTCCCGTTTGCATCCGTACGGAAACCTAAAAGGCCTTGTTTTAAGAATCTCAAATAAATATTTATTTAATTTATAATTATTTTACGATAAGTAGGTATTTTGAAGTCAAAATACTATTTAAAATATTTAATTAAGAAAATAGACGAAATTGGAACACCCTTCCTTATCTCCAAAACTACAGGTTACTACTTATTTACAAATTTCAGAAAAACCTATGAGAAGTACGGAACCCTCTTCACGCGAGTTTAAGTCGCACTTGACAAGTTTATTTTTATTATTCTGTAAGCATGAATCCTGGAAAACCACGACCACGACGCAGATAGAGTTACGACCTACATACTCGTAACTACCCACTTGACAAACTGGCACACAAAACACGACAGGAAGAAATGGAGAATTGAGTTTTTTTTATTGGCAAATACATCGTGTTAATTAAATAACGCAAAACCTCTCTGATGGTACCTCAGCCCATTAAACTCAACAACTTTCACGAAACTAAAAAAAATATATTTGAATTTTCATACAAACTGATCAGCTGATCGAGTCAATTTGTATAAAAATCCGTTTTTTTTTATTTGGGTTTCATGAAACTTTTTGAACAAAAGTTGTTCAGTTTCATGGCCTGAGGTACATTCTGAGAGGTTTGGCGTTATTTAATTAACACGATGTATAGGTTGCTTCAGTCGGCATGTCCTACTCCACCGGACAAGGTTTAAGTAGCGGACCAGGGTCCGACTTTGTATGATCCTATATAAAGTAATATAAACTACTAGCAACAGCGCAAATGGCTCCCAAAGGGGAAAGCTCGACTTTGAGCGTAGTGGGAATTAGCTGCTGAGATGACAATTTTAGAGTGTTGCAACACTTATGTCTTGAGTGGACCTACTTAGGATGAAAATCGTCCAAGTGTCGCCGGGCTGTACCTAGTAAACGAGCTAATATGTCTACGTCTTTGCATTCAACTTGGGGGGGGGGGGGGGAGTGTCGGACGACTATGAGGTTACTCAGCCGCAGAGTTAGAGATAAAGAGGGAGGCATTTGCCTTTTAAAATGGGATCTAATCTAATGGGCTCTCCTTTCATTGAAATACGAGTATATTTTTTTTGCTGGTATCCCTAAAAGTATTTGATACCACACAAGACATACTTCTAAAAATTTTTTTTTCATTTCCCATACATAAAATTGATGACGTCATTACTGCCCTCCCTATGGAAATATTTTTAAGAACTACCGCTCAAAATGATTGTTTAAACCTAAAGTACCCGTGTACCAAATGGCTATCCTGTACATCGATTTGCGGTTTTTTTTCGTAGCTTGACCACTACAGTTGGCGCGTGTGCCTGCGCCCTGCCACAGCTGCGCACCTAAATCGGCCGGCGCCATGTTGCCGTTTGGTCCGATGACGTCGCGTTTACGGTTTACCTGTTCTCAGACATAAGGCTGGCTACAGTCTCGCAATTTTGTCTTGGGGCTTCCTTTATCAAAATAATGAAATAAGTAAGTACACATAATAATTATGTCTTTAATTTTTCTTTAAGTTTTCTTTTTCTTGTTTTGTTCATTGTATGTGAATGTATCTGATTGTACAATAAATACCTACATAATTATATTGGCTTAGCTCGTAATTATGTACAAATTGCCTATGAAACAATTGCCGAGGTAACGAAATCATTTTGCCTTTTTCATAAAACCTTGTTCAGCCGATCGGACTATTTGTATGAGGAAGTCGAGTTTTTTTGTTAGGTAATAGTTATTAGTTCTCATTGACCCCATAGAAAAGGTTATTTATAATGTCAGGCCAAGTCAAAAGATATCTTTATCTTCATCAGGTCTTTTTAAGTCTCCACTGCAGAAGCACGACCCACTCTGTACTACCAGAGCCATTAGCCAGAGCAGGATTTGGCTTACACTCCCCACGCTGGCCAGACGGGTTGGAGAGGTCTCACTTATGTTTATAAGCTTTCTTTAGCTTGTGTTTCCTAAGTCACATCACACACGACATCCACGTGAAGAAGTGGAGTGGTCCTATTCTACTCTGCCGGGAACCACACGGCTAATAAATACATATCACATACCTACAATGAGTGATGAAGCTGTTATCTTAATAATAAATCATAGATAAGCAAAGATTAATCTGAAATGATGCCAGTTTTTTCGCAATTTCACGAGGACGAATTCGCCAGTTCCAGCTACAGTACAAAAAACTTTATTGCTCAAAAAAAAAACAAGATATAATTAATTTAAAAACTAGGAAATGCGCAAAAGGCGGCCTTTTCATCTTCCACTTAAATAGAAAAAGTGATGGGAAATTAGGTAGTGCGGGGTGCTTAGTATAATAAATATACTTACATATAATAATGACAGGTAGTCTGTAATAAATAAATTTAATTTAATCGAATTCATTATTTTAATTAGGTCATTAAATTATAATGCATTGTACAGAAAACTATGTAAGGTACTTTATTATGTAATATTGATGATGATGGATGACTCATCTAGAAAAGAATTTGCTAAACTTAATCGATTTGATAACCTAACGACAGTAAAATAATTAATGTGTATGGACGACCTTAGTAACTGTCAACGCAACGCTGACGCAACAACCCGCCCGTAGCTGTCTCGCTCACTCCCTAACGTTTATCTCACTCACTCTACCTACTTCATTGTCGGCTGCGCGCGCGCCTAGTTAGCCGTGTTTACATTTTTTATAACATTCTAGGAGCGAAACGTGATTGAATCTGTCAGTGCTGTGATATTAATGACAATGTTTATTTCCAACGATATGATTACTGTGTTCACGGTATCTGCGGTAAGTTTTTGTTAATTTTTAAAGATATTTTCTTATAGAGCCTCCATTTTTGTATAACAGGCAGGTGTCTCTTTGTTTTATTTGTTGGATCCTTGAATCATTTATTAAAACTAAGTTATAATTAAAACCGTTAATTCGACCTATAGGTTATTTGAAATATTTAACACGAGTTGCCCAATAATATCTACCTAAGTTGATCGTCACTAGGTATATCCAATGTTTTAAGTATAACTAGATCTTGTAACCCTTGATGTTTTGCGTGACAATAGATTGTTTCTATGCTTGATATATACACTTAATTTGTATTCTATACCATTGTTCAATTTACACAATAGCACAATGAATTATCAACCAATTCAATATAGTAATTACATAGGTACCTATTTATTTGTTTCTTTATTGTTCTTGAAATACCTATGTACCTGTGAATTAAAAATTCGTACAAATAGCGATAAGTACTCGATTTGTAGTGTACGTACAGATGACGTAGATACGTCATAATAACGACTACATTACATTGATGGTCGCGTAATAGAACTTCACCCCCTGGTGCGCACAGAACTGGCGCACGAGATTTTCGACTCCAGAGCCAAAAAAATTTGAGGATTCATGATTTAAGTCAGGTTAGAATTAAATTGATAATTACAATGCGAATGCAGGAGAGATAATGCAAAGAAATGATAAAATTGATTTACAAAGCTATTCCAAATTTGGGAGAGCATCTCATACATTGACAAGTACATAGATCTCGTTGATCTCATATTACTTATTGTGACAAGTTGAAATATGAAGACTTGCAGCTTCACACATACTCAGCATCCATGTGATTGCTTATATTATTATAATAATATTATATTGTAATATACTAATGTTTATTAGAAGATAAATAAGAATATTTTTTCTCTCTCTATTTATGTTGTAATTAAAACATTGTAAAATATTATATTTTTTAAGTAATTAATATTAAGACATTGTTAATTTAATTATAATAATATGGTATAATCCAAAAGAATTGTATGCTTATGCTTTTGCTAACGCTTTTAAAAACAAAAAAAAGGGGAACTGCCGCGCCACGCGTACCATAGATTTTTAATATTAAAATATGGCGAATTGGTATATTATAGTACAAAAAACAATGTCAACGTTTAGTTTTTTATGGAATTTTTAAACTGGATTAAGTATTTTTTATTTGAAGTCATCTTTAATACTCGTATTTATATACTAGGTAAATGGAACCGAATTATAAAAAAAATCTGAAAGTATGACCCTAGTCTATAGTGTTGAGTCAAATAATACCTACCTACTTCCCAAAATTAGCTAATTTTAATAATAATAATAAAACACTTTATTGCACCAAAACACTAGAAAGAGACAATACAAAACAATACAAATAAGGTGTACAATAGGCTCGGCCTTATCGCCATGGAAATCTCTTAATCTCTCTCTAATTCTCTTATAACATTTTATGCTTGAAACTATAATTTTACGAAAAATATTATTATTTGTTTATAATTATTTGTTTGTGTCCAGGAGTCACAACCAAAATAATATGAAACGGCAATCTATCTAGAAACTATTGTCGCCGGGTAGGTATCTTGCGTGGAAACAAGTCATGTGATTCTTCCTATTTTCGCCCACTGTCACGCCTCTTATGTATTCTATGGTCACGCTGAAAGAGGCCTTTGAGTGGCCTTTGAGATTTCGCCTTTCATTGAGGGAGTCAGCAAAACACAAAACGTGTAGTTACTTAGTTTTCCAACTCACCGTTCGCCTTCCCACACATTGCATTGTATTTTTTAAACCATCGTGTAAGCGCGAATTTGTCTATGATTTTAGAAAAGTTTCAACATAAATAAAAAAGCAGCGTGTAATGGAACGGATTCTCCTTGACAAACAATATTGACATGTGTCAAAAATACGAGTTGTCAAAACCACTCGTGCAGATTCTGCGCATACGATATGCGGCATTAGCATTCATACAAATCGTTCATGCCATTCTGCGTACGAGTGTTCAGTTATTTAACCAAAACGCTAATGAACGTCATTCGCTGTTTTACGAAACCGAGCTGTAATACCAAACAACTAGAGATTTTACGCTCCCTTAGTCGCTTATTACGACACCCGTGGGAAAGAAAATGGGGCGACTAATTATACTAACCTAATTCAATGTCCTGTTTTAAGCGAAATAAAAGGAAGAGCTTCTCCATTAGCTTGAATATCCTAAGTACCTACTGCACGAACAATCGGTAATGCGTCACGATACCATCTTTCCAAAGTACGATAACTATTAACGACCTCTGTGGACTAGTGGTCATCATGCTGTCACACCGTAGGTCCCAGGTTCGATCCCCGGTCAGGTCAATATGGAAAATGATATTTTTCAGATTGACCTGGGTCTTGGATGTTTATCTATATAGTAAGTAAGTATGTATTTCTTATAAAATATAGTATCGTTGATGTTAGAATCCCATACCACAAGTGTCTGTAATCTGTGTGATTAGTCCGTATATTTATTTACCAATTTATGTACACAGACAATATATACAGAGAATACATAAACAAAAAGTTGTACAAAGGCACTACTTATCTCAAAAGAGATCTCTTCCAGTAGGCCCGTGAGAGGAGATGTTCATATATGAAAGGCATACAGGCGTGTTCGTTAAATAAAGAAATAAGAAATTAACATACTATGAAACTACAGATAAACATACATATACATATGTTACATACATACTTATATAAATACATATGTCTATTTAGAAATGAATATACTTAATATATAATATATAAACTACAACTATAATGATTCCGATAAATAATAATCTTTTACTTGTCTTTTAAACACAGAGATCGATTTAGATTCGCGTATATATATTTATTTATTAACACATGCTTCCTTGCTGGTATGGGAGAAATAAAAAAACATAGAATGTACCAGCTGCTTCTCTTCCCGCGCAGATCGTAAAAGCCGATCGAGGGCAAGAATCTGAATCATATCAAATAGGCGATGCGGTTAGCAACCCATCACTGTTATGATTTCCTTTTTCCACCTTCATGCCCACCACCATCACGCTAAAAGTGGCCTGAGCCCTGCCACCCTAGGTTCTGTCTGCCCCGTTACTTTATTTCATCATTCACAGCCTTGAACCTCCTACTGCTGGGAATAGGCCTCTCTCAATGAATGCCATTTACCACGGTCCTGAGCTACTCTCATCCACATTCGACCCGCGAATTTTCTACTTTGTCATGAAACATTATATTTTTTTCCGCCTACAAACAAGTCTAACAATACGCTAAAAGTTACCTTTAAGGTGACGTGGGTTCACAATTTGCAATACTGTGCGTAATTTTGAAAAATCACTGTTATTAAACTACTACAGTTTATTCCTCAAAAAATGTACATAAAAATCGTAAGGATGTTCTACAGACACCCACAATAGCCAAAACACGACTGAGCATTTTTGGCTCGATAGAAAAAATCACAAACATACCTCTTAATTTGCCTAAATTTGCCTTTATAATACATATTACTATTTTATACAATCACCTTTTTATACAAAAATTATACCAAAAAATTTAAATTTATAGTTTTGTCTGTAGCCAAAACGGATAGATATTTAGATATTAAATTATTTGGTATAATTTTTGTATAAATAGGTGATTGTATAAAATAGTAATACGTATTATAAACACAAATTTAGGCAAATTTAGAGGTATGTTTGTGATTTTTTTTATCAAGCCTAAAATGCTCAATCGTGTTTTGGCTATTGTGGATGTATGTAAAAAATCCGTAAGATTTTTATGTAAATTTTTTGAGAAATAAACTGTAGTAGTTTAATAACAGTGATTTTTCAAAATTACGCACAGTATTGAAAATTGTGAACTCACGTCACCTTAAGGCCGTACCTGAATTTTACGGGGTCCAGTGCTGCCCCTACTTAAAATAAATCATTTTAAAGAAAACGGAAACATTATTTAAAATTTTGCTACTACTAAGTCCTAGATAACCCTTCAAAGTATATTATGAACGACTATTTACAGTTTATAATGAGAACGTTAAGCTTTACTACGCACATTCGCCAAAAGTGGCCGTTTTTCGCAAATGTGCGTAGTAAAGCTTAACGTTCTCACTTTAAACTGTAAACAGTAGTTCATAAAATACTTTGACGGGTTATCTAGGACTTAGTAGTAGCAAAATTTTAAATGATGTCTCTGTTTTCTTTGAAATGATTTATTCAAAATGGGGGCAGCACTGGACTCCGGAAAATTCAGGTATGGCCTAAGTCTTACGGCGCTTGGCTCTGTTTACCCCGTTAGTAAAATAAGAAAAAATAAAGACTCGAAAATGTCTAATTGAATTGAGAGCACGTTTGTCGCCATTACCGTAACCTGCGTCATTCGATCCGGTTTATCAGTGGAAATGTAAACACTGATAAAAGGCAAGCTCTGTTGCCAGAGCCCGGAGCGCCCTCGTTAACGAACAATGCCGTGTTTTCTAAACTGCAATTGTCGCCTTGTTATAACAGAATCATCAGGCGCTCCGTGACAGATACCTGACCATACTCATGTATACATACATATACTATACATAGTTACCTTCTTCTTTACTTGAATTAATGCTTAATCAGAAATTAAAGCGTAATGATGCAACGCAATGCACGTATCAGTTATTCTTATAAACCTTCATCTTGGATCATCTATTGATGACAAAATGTAATTTTTACAACTTAAAACCGATTTCGACACCAATTTACACAACCGATTTTGATAAAATTTCTATGGGACCACCTGACTAGTGTAACGAGTGTTACTGTTTCAACAAAACAAACAAAAGAATTTTCTAAGTCGGTCCAGGCTTCTTTAAGTAATCGGGGAACATACAAAATAAAAAACTCCTCCTTTTTAGGGTTCCGTAGCTATAGGCAAAAAACGGAACCCTTATAGATTCGTCATGTCTGTCTGCCGTATGTCACAGCCGCTTTTTTCCGAAACTATAAGAACTAGGTATACTGTTGAAACTTGGTAAGTAGATGTATTCTGTGAACCGCTTTAAAATTTTTACACAAAAATAAATAAAAAAAAAACAAAAAATTTTGAACAAAACATTTTTTTTCTCAACTGAATAGTTTGCACAAGAGACACTTCCAAAGTGGTAAAATGTTGGTCCCCCCTGTAACTTCTAAAATAAGAGAATGATAAAACTAAAAAAAATATATGATGTACATTATGCATGCAAACTTCAACCGAAAATTGGTTTGAACGAGATCTAGTTAGTAGTTTTTTTTAATACGTCATAAATTGTAAAATGTTACTTGCTGCTACGGAACCCTTCATGAGCGAGTCCGACTCGCACTTGGCCGCTTTTTGTCTTTTTTTAAGTCGGTTAAAAACCACATTAAAAACCTGCATACAGACAGAGGGACAGTCGGCAGCGGGAAGCAACTTTGCTTTAAATTATACCATGGTACAATCTTATATATAAAATTCTCGTGTCACAGTGCTAGTTACCATACTCCTCCGAAACGGCTTGACCGATTTTTATCAAATTTTTTATGCATATTCAGTAGGTCTGAGAATCGGCTACTATCAATTTTTCATACCCCTAATCTACGCGGGCGAAGCCGCGGGCAAAAGCTAGTATAATATAGTATTCTCTACCCGTGACAGTTGGACACGTGATAAGAACAAGAATACGTCATCAGTTGAGAGTTTTGCCACTGTGTATGATTGAATTACCCGAGCAAAGTGCATTTTTAGGGTTCCGTACCCGAAGGGTGCAAATGGGACCCTATTACTGAGACTGTTTACGCTGTATGTCCGTCTGTCCATCCATTTATCTGTCCTACTGTCGTGTAATTAGCTAGGCACTTGAAATTTTTACAGATTATGTATTACTGTGGCCGCTATAACAAAAAATAAGAAAAATATAAAAACTAAAGGGGGTCGTCATACAAAAATCATGTTTTTCAGCGTTTTTAACTCGATCTTTATAATGGCATTAACTATATACTTGAAATTTTCACCGAAATTTTATTACTATAGCCGCTATAACAAAAAATACTAAAAATAAGATAGAGTTAAAAATTAAAGGGGTCGTCATACAAAAAACATGTTTTTCAGCGTTTTAAAACATTGTACGAAACCCTTATTGTACGAGTCCGACTCGCACTTGCCCGGTTTATTAACATAGCAAACTAATCATAAACTATTGACTCAATAGGTATGTAAGTATTTTATATTCATTAACTAATTGAGAAAGACCTTAAATTTCCTAAAAAGAATAATGTTTCGTGGCATTCGTGGAGTTAGTCTTGGGCTATCGCGGGAGAAGAATACCATAGTTTTATTATACTCTAATTTGATCAAAAATGATAAACGAATAGGTAAAAGGCCAATATTTATTTCACATCACAAGAGTCTACCACAATCTACCTCACGACACCGAATTGCCCTAGCACTCCTAACACGTCCTAACGGTCCGAATACTGAAGAAAGAGTATGAAGGAAGACCGAAAGCCGGAGTTGACTAGTGACTGGCGCAGCATCAACGCGCATCCTTCATTTTGTTGTATCCATTTATTTTTCTGGATGATGACATAGGCCGCATCACCAAAAAGTTCTTCTAAGAATACCTACTATGTATTGTAATTAATACAATTAGTCACCACCCCTTTCCTCTCTGGTTTCGGGTCGTACCGCTACTCACCAGCCAGGTCTGCAGTTCCGTGTTGAGGTATAATAGGAGAGGTATGTGACAAGTTTTCAACTTGCCTCAAATACCTACCCAAAAATTCGTGCCAGCTCTCGATCTATTACACATTCGCAATAAACCACAAGTGACAAATATTTTTTTCAGGCTCATCCGTGCTTCAAAAGGCACGTTAAGCCATTCGTCCCCGCTGTAATCATGGTATGGCAGGCGTAAAGCTATGTCAGATCCAGTTAGGCAGCTTGAAAAATCTGGCTCCAGTATTGGCCACTTATTAGTTATTTATTGCACAATAACTAGGAACTAGAATATAACTAGGAAGCTTCTGGAAACGTCTGAAGAATTGATTTGATATACAGGGATCATCATAAAAGAAAATCGATAAAAAAAATTCGTCCTCCCATACAAAATCCATATTGTGTGGAAAGCCGAAATTTTTTAATCGATTTTCGATACCTAATTGTTTTTATGGAAAATAGTTCAGTATAAAGGACTAAACTTGCCAAAAGTGGCCGTTTTTCGCAAATGTGCGTAGTAAAGCTTAACGTTCTCACTTTTAACTGTAAACAGTAGTTCATAAAATACTTTGAAGGGTTATCTAGGATTTAGTAGTAGCAAAATTTTAAATGATGTCTCCGTTTTCTTTGAAATTATTTATTTTAAATGGGGGCAGCACTGGGCCCCGGAAAATTCAAGTACGGCCTTAAAAAGTAACTCTTTATATCAGCGTTATTTTATTTTGATTTCAGGTACTCTCCTTCGTGATATCCGTGACCCTACTGCTGATCATAGCTGCAAAGAAGGGGTACATGAGGGTGGGGAAGAGCAGGCCTGGGAAGGTGTTCCTTCTTCCCCAACCCCATCAGATGCCAGTGCCCTCCGCCCCGCCCGCCGTCGAAATGACGCCTTTGACCAACAATTCGGCATAAACTGCCTAATCTTCTCACCTTAGCTGATCTTGAGACTGGACTTATTGTTCTATGTCCCTGGGAGGGGCAGAAGGCCGCTACAGTAATTTCCATCTGTTTATATCTTGAGCAACGCGCTTCATTTCCGGACTAGATAACCCGATTGTCTTCATTTCCGCTGCTGCCGATCGTCGCCAAGTCTGCTTTGGTGGACCACGCTTCCTCTTTCCCTGAGGAGCCCATTTTAGTGTCTGCCACGGAACGTGAGTGTAATCACCTCTGAGCCTGTGGTCATTTACAATTTGATTGCTCCTGTTACGTCATCATCTCAGAGCGTTTATTATTCAAGGACAATATGCACGTCGATGATCATCTAATAAAAGGACATGAACTCCAGTCCTCCAAAGAAAGGTAGAAACGGAATTCCCACTCAACCAGGCAACCAGGTCAGCTAAAGATGAGGAAAACCGAGCTATTGTGGAGAAGAAAAAGCGAAAAATCAAAGTAATTCAACATAATTAGGAAATCAGAATGGATATGGCTGACGAGTGGATTAGGTACTAAAAGGCGGAATGTAATCCATTGCTGGATTTGACCAATATATTAGAGTGGAACACAGCGATTTTGACAATCTGTGTAGATACACGCCACCGTGGTAGCTACTTTTTGCCGTAGCCGCGCCGCGCGTTTGGCTCTTTTTATTAACCATACATACGAGTACATCGACAATCCTCAAGTTCGTCGTCGACGCGCCGTGTATTAATGTTTTTTTACAGTTTCAAATACCGATAGTATAATAAAACGTGTAGGTAAAAAAATATACTGCAACTATTTTTTTACATAAGTAGATATTTCGATACACTTATGTTAATTATATAGAAATATGTAAAAATTGCTTTTCGTTATAACTCGAAAACTCAGAAATTTTTGGTCTCCCATTTATGTTAGCCGATTAGCTGACTCGAGTTTGTACTTATAAGTAAATCAGTAAGTGTATAAAAAGAAGAAAAAAAAAGATTGGTCTCCACACAAACTCGGATCAGCTGATCGCTCAACTTGTATGGAAGGCCAAAAAATATTTTTCATAATTCGATATTATGTCCTTGGGGAAGTTGTTCAGTATCATGGACTGAATTCACCCTTAAAATAGTTTCAGTATATTTTGTTAGGCCCTATACAAAGTGAAAGGGACATACCCGTAATAAATCGAAACACGGGCTATACTAGATGACTAAAGCATAATGAAATTAAAATAAAAGTCAAAAACAAAAAAAAATCGACATTCCCATACAAACAATGTGTTAGATCGCTTCATACATTTTGGGCCCTCATTGTTGCACTTCGTGTTGCAGCAAGTATTTTTACGTCATTTTGCAGGAAAAAATCCTTAGATTACAAAAAGATTTTTTTAGATTTTGTGGACGTTTGTACACTATATAAAAAAGTATTTTACTTTTTCTACATTGGGAAATAGCAGTGACGCTATCTGGCAACAATAGCAACACGATGGGTAATGCATCTTTGACGGAGCGTTTTGTTCACTACAGTAATTCACTGAAATATATTTTTTTACAATACGATAAAAAGTGTATGGTATAAAATCTCATAAAAATATAATACTTGCATCATGCATTTATTTAAAGTGATTTGCTGTCAAGAGGTTTGGTGACAGACAGTAAAACAAAACGCGAGTGACAAATGAAATGAACGAACATGAAGGAGTCATATTGTATAGGAAACTGTAGCTTTAACATAAGTTCAAACCAGTGGCGCCATCTGGTAGCAAGGTTTCGCAACACCAAAGGAATAAAATAACTTGGACTTGAACTCGCGATCTCGGTTCTAATACGACCACGTTCTAAACAACTGAGCTATTAAGTGATTAGCCTCGCATGTCGAATTTCTCCAGCATTTGATATTACTATTCTATAACAAGTATTAAGAGTTATGTCAGAACTTGTTGACTAGATGGCGTTTTATTGAATTTTTTTATTAAAAATTCTGCTATGTTTTAAGTTTCATAGGCATGGATGACATCTCGTTCGTTCAGTAAGTATGGCGGTATAAAAAATGGATTATCATATGGGAAAGTATAAAAAACCTAAGTATAGAAAACGTAAGGATTTTGTAGTTTTTCAATTGTAAAATATGTTTTTATAAAATGTTATTACCATTTATAGTGCTATGCTTGTTTAAATTAATTTTAGGCCGCTGTACACATTTTGCGACATGACACTGCAACAAAGAGGGCCCAAATGAGAACAGACTCTTTCCCATAAAAATTATTTTTGTTTATTGGCTGTTATTTTAATTTTATTATACTAAAATGGTCTAGTATAAAACGTGGTTTGATTTATTACGGGTATGTCCTTTCCACGTTGTATTTTGTTAGACGTTGTACAATTTGATAATTTAAGGTCATGTTGTCGTCATCCATACGAACAACTTTACTAAGGGAATAATTCTAAAATTACGAAAAAACATGCTGCTTCAGAGTAAATTACATAAATATCCCATAAAAATGTGTGGCGCAGCGAATTTATATACAAGGTGGAAGGGATCATCATCATCATCATCAGGTCTTTTTAAGTCTCCACTGCAGGAGCTCGACCCTCTCTGTACTACCAGAGCCATATATCAGCCAGAGCAGTCAGAGGATTTGTCCTTCACTCTCCACGCTGGCCAGACGGGTCGGAGAGGAAAAAAAAACAAAAAAAAATAACGGCGTTTCCATACAAAAATGTGCAGTCGCCCGGGCGATTTGTATGGGAATGTCAAATTTTTTTTTGGCTTTTTAACTTTTATTTAAATTTCATTATACTTTAGTGATCTAGTATAGCTGGTGGTTTGATTTATTACGGGTATGTGCCTTCTACGTTGCATGTATAGGGAATAATTCCGAAATATATTATTTTATATTTCGGAATTATTTCCTAAGTAAAAGTTGTTCGTATAGATAACGACGGCATGTCCGGACCGGACACATTGTAAGAATAATAAATATATTAATGCTGCGTTTCTGAGATTATTTCAAATGTAATAGAGTAGGTAAATCAAAAGGTGCTGAATACGAAATATATTTGAATATTATTTGGTGCTAAGAACTTGTATTTTGGGTACAATATCTTCGATCAACAATACAACTAGATAAAGCGTTACCTTAAAAATCAAAGCTAAATTCTGTCCGCTTGAATCTCAGTTAACATTTACTGTAAAATCAGTATAAAGTAACTTCTTCCTTCTTCCTTGGCTGAACTAAGCAAAATAAGAACTCACCACCGGAATTGCGCTCTTATTTAACCAGCCGTATTTCTTGCGCTGACCTGATATCTAGTTCTATTGTTAATCGAAGGTCAAACTAATGTCCATCCTAGTGTATGATTATTATTAATGCGAAAGTTTGTATGGATTTTAGACATGTAGGTAGTTTACTATTTGATTAAGTCATAGGATACTTTTTAACCCGAAAAAATGTAAAGTTCCCGTGGGATTAACAAATAACTTCTGACCATGCAGACAAAGTCACGGGTAACAGCTATTAAATAACTCTCATATTTTAATGGACCATAGTAATTAATGAATTGATAAATGAGACCATAAACCTTTGTAATCCCTTGGGACGTAATCAACCCATTTGAAGGACGAAATAATTAACGAATCATATACCTAACATACGACAATTTTGAAATAATATTTAGAATCTTATTTCAATAAACATATAAGTATTTGTCATATGTATTTTTTTAATAATAGTCATACTATTTTGTATTTAATTAAACGGTCAAGTGCCTTTCGGGTTTTAGGCCACGCACACTGTAGAGTTTCAAAGTCACAACATGGGTAATTATTTTTCATTATTGTACAGTTCACGGCATTTTATAAAAAAGAAGTATTTATAATAGTACTTAAAGAAATCTTCGGTAGTAATAAAGTTGGCTGAGTTTCCTCACTGGATTGCTATACTAATCTGATGAGTAAAAAGGAGCCAGCGCTCTTGCCACTAGCATCAGTCGCGGGGAAACTTATTGCGCTAGGGCTCCATGACCCAAATGTTTCGGCACCAATCTCTACTAAGAGCTCATTCAGATGAAGGGCACGTTGTCAACGGCGGCAGCTCAAGAGCAGGTCAACGGCAGGTCGATGGCAGCCGACGGCGGCAGGGCGACGGCAAGTCGACGGCAGGTCGTCGGCAGCCGCCGGCTGCCACTGACCTGCAGTCGACTCTTACCATCTCCAGGGTGAAGAGTACATTTGTGGTAAAAAAGAGCCCTTTTGAATTTATTTAAAGAACTGATGCGGGGAACCCTACCAGCGATAAAGTAACAGCATGTCTATCGCTACCGTATACGGACATCGATGTTATGAATGGGATCCCCTTGATTCTTCTAAAGTTTTAATTCATTATATTGCTTTTAACCCCCGACAAAAAGAGGGGTGTTATAAGTTTGACGCTAATGTCTGTTGGTCTGTCTGTCTGTCTGTTTGTGGCATCGTAGCGCTGGAATGGATAAACCGATTTCAATGCGGTTTTTTTACGTGAAAGCAAGTTTTCTTGCGGTGGTTCTTAGCTATGTTTGATGAAAATCGGTTCAGCCGTTTAAAAGTTATTGGGGGTTAACGCTTGAAAGTCAGGGTTTTCTCTAACAAATAATAGATGGCACTAGGGATATCAAGACGTATCAGAGATATGGGAATGAGTTCTTTGAGTCGTATCGCTCATCACTAGACGGGGCGTTTTTTACAGTCAGGGGTTTTTTAATTTGCCTAGCAAATATACTTGTTCATAACGTCTTACTAAGCCGTGGATATATTTATTTATAGGGTTCCTTTAAGTTTGTTAATCGATATGTTCAAAAATGTCTACCAAAGGGTCGAATCATCAATATGCGTAAGTTTGATTCCACTGCGAGGTAGTTAACTATTAAATAGATTATGGTAAAATTGTATGTGCCATGAATTTTTAGGTCATTGATTGTACACAATCAATGACCTAAAAATGTTAGTTGTTAAAATTAATTAAATATGTAATTTTATATAAATAAAGTTAATTCGTAATTTTAAATTAATGTTTTTTTACTTCCATCTTGGAAAACCTGATATAAAAATATTTTGTACGTATTGATGTTTTTTTACTTCCATCTTGGAAAACCTGATATAAAAATATTTTGTACGTATTGAGGCGTTTTCTTTAAAAAAAAAAGAATAGTACAGTAACTTATGATAAATGGCGCAGCAATCACTTCAATCGAACTGTCAATGTCAAATTTTGGTCAAATTTATTTACAATTTTCAGGGTTCGTGTTAGTTTTTGGGATATTTTTTTTATATTTAGTTTAAAACATACTATTGTGTACATATTTAATTAAGCTATAGTAAAATTTTACAGAACACGTAAATCCCTAGCTCTAGTTTAAAGAAAAATGCGCCGTCGTGACGTGCAAAAACCAAGGAGGAATACTTTTCCTACTGATTTAACATAAAACTGAAGTGACGAACGCGATGGTCTCATTCTTTTTTTCCATGAAATGACAGAAAAGCACAAAGATTGAACCAAACTCTATGGTTATTGTTCTTTGAATCCTATTTGAACCAAAGGCCTAGTGCTAGTAGGTATTTGTTTTGACAGTATTATTTCAAACTATTAAACGCCATCTATTGAGAATGCTTTTAACCTAATTTTTTTCACTGGAAAACGCCTCATTATCCTTTAGCTAACGACCTGTACGTAGTGTTCGTCCCATAGACGTATTTTTTTTAAATAACGCATGCGCTCTTTCGAACCTCGTAGTACCTTCATGTCTCAGCCTAAGATAAGGGATATTTCATTGTTCTGAGGTCTCAGCAATACCACAGGTATGACACTTCATAGAAGCGGAGTATCATTTATACCTACTACTCTCTCTCTCTCTCATCTCAGCGTATTTCCAGTTGCATCTTTTCTTGTTCTTTCTTTCTTCTTTCTCTTTCATCCACAGCTGCAACGCTTCAAAGCCCGGGGTCCGCTTTCCGGCTTTTCATTTATACTCGTACCAACTACTACTCGTACTTACAAAAAATATACATCCGTGCATACGGTGTGTGTGTTCGCGCTTTAACACACTCGATAAGGCGAGAATGGGGGAGAGGTTCGGGGACGGGAACGTAGATGCATATTGCATTGCACGGGATCCTAGGAGATTCCGTTCTGTATAACTACTAATACTGATTTTAATTCTGTGGCAATACCTAACCGCCAATAGCGTGTGCAGTAAGTTCCACATTGTCCAATAGACTGAGGCATCGACGACTAATCGACGTGAAGACGGTGTTTATGGATTTTTTTTATCCTATAAGGGTTCCGTTTTTTCATTTTTTGTACGGAACCCTAAAAACGTGTTTTTTCAGCATTTTAAAACGTAAGTAGTCTTCAAGTTTGAGCTTGAGTTTAAGCTGGACTAACAATATTATTTTTTTATACTAAGATAAATTAACAAATTAAATTGAAATATCAATACATAAACAATATTATTTTTTTAACTATATCTTAAATTAATTTATGTATAATTTGTTAAATTGTGTGCAATAAAGAGTAAAATAAATAAAAATAAAAAAAAACCAGCCAAGTGCGAGCCGGCTCATACATTAAGGGTTCTGTACCTCCGTACAACGTTTTAAAATGCTGAAAAAACACGTTTCTTGTATGACGACCGGACGACCCCATTTTAAATATTTTTAACTTTATCTTATTTTAAGTATTTTTTGTTATTGTTGTTCAAGTATCTAGGTATGCCATTATAAAGATCTAGTTAAAACTGAAAAAACACGATTTTTGTATGACGCCCCCTTAATTTTTTTACTTTTTTATGTTTTTAGTATTTGTTGTTATAGCGGCCACAGTAAATAAAACGTAATCGGTGAAAGTTTCAAGTGTGTAGCTATTGTGGTTCAAGAGATAGAGCCTTGTGACAGACGGACAGAGAGCGGAGTCTCAGTCATAGAGTCCCGTTTACACCCTTCGGGTACGGAACCCTAAAAATGAAGTCTGAAGTAGTCTTACTTTTAAAGTCTAAGCATAGAAGTGTCTAACTTTCGTTAGTTACAAATTGTGGTCGTTTATAAAAATTACTATCAAATCTGTAAATAAACTGCGATGGTTTTAGAACCTTTAATATTAATCTAGGTACTTATATTACATACACATTTTAAACTTAAGCAATATCAATCTGCGACACATGTTTTTTACGTCGTTGCTGCAGCAACACTAGTACCAGGCCTGTGTCACTCCCCGTTTAGGTATCGAAAATGTACCTACATTATTACTACGGCCCCTCGGAGTGGTAAATTTAGTTATACGAATCGTTTCTCCAGAGTAATTATTTCTTTCTTTCTTTGAATTTCTTTGCTGACTAAGACTTCTGTACGTGAGTACTGGTTCTTATTCAGTGCTAGTACCGAGGTTACGTCTGATGGGTCGTTAGCTAAATGTTGTCTATTCCCCTGTCCTTCTTACTTCTGCTAACCCAAGAATATTCCATGACTGACTGATTTAAATGCATTTTCTAATTCTAATTTCTAATATATTGCTTAAAGTGATAAACACATTTCTTAAGGTGACGTGGGTCACAATTTGCAATACTGTGCGTGTTTTTGAAAAATCACTGAAAAAATCACCTTTATAATACATATTACTATTTTATACAATCACCTTTTTATATGAAAATTATACCAAAAACTGTATTATCTAAATATCTATCCGTTTTGGCTACAGAAACAAATATGAATATAAAACAAAAAAAAAATAAAAAATTTAAACAGCGAAATATTCGTCCGAAGCGCGAAGGAAGGCCCGGAGCCGTGCTCGACGATATTTCGCAGTGTTTTTTTTATTATTATATTTATAACTTTTTCTGTAGCCAAAACGGATAGATATTTAGATAATACATTTTTTGGTATAATTTTCATATAAAAAGATAATTGTATTAAATAGTAATATGTAATATAAAGTCAAATTTAGAGGTATGTTTGTGATTTTTTTCTATCGAGCCAAAAATGCTCAATCGTGTTTTGGCTATTGTGGATGCCTGTAGAAAATCCTTTAATTATAGCGATTTTTTAAAAACACAGTTTTCTTGGTTCTGAACTGGTGGGGCCTTAAGAGTAATTTCTAGCGATCACGTCATTTCCGTTTCCAGAAGCAGAGCACTAACTCAATGACGCAGCCAATAAGTGGGTTACAGTTAATCCAAAGGCCATGAAATGAAAATCCTGAAACGGAAGCAAATGGCGGGAATAGACTGAAAATGGCAAACGATTTTTACTCCATTAATCAAACCGTGGCAGTGTAGCTTCTACATTAAATTAAACCTTAGCTGTTTCACACAAAGTTCGAAACCAATCAAATAAATATACCTACGATGTTAAGGGAGAGAGACAGAAGTCCAGTAATTCTACATAACATATTATTATAAATAATGAGATTTGTTATTTATCTTTACAGGGTTACCTACCTTTTTGTATAACGAGCCGAATGGGTAGCCGATTTTTTTTTTCGTTTTTCGATAATTGTTTTTATGGGAAGTGTTTCAGTGTCACGGACTGAACTTGCTCCCAAAATTTGGTTGGTGGTTAAAAAGTCAACCCTTTCTTTTATTTCGTGTAAGTGGCCAACACTGTTGTCAGATTTTTGAAGGCACCTAACGTAACTTGACGACTGCCATACAATAATGAGAGCCGGGGCGGGACCAACAGCTTAACGTGCCTTCCAAAGCACGGGAGAGCTCAATATTTTTTTATGCCACTTGTGGTTTGTGGTCACCCATCCAAGTGCGAACCACGCCCGGTGTTGCTTAACTTGCAAAAGCATTAGTGATGCGTATTCTCGCCGGGCCATCGAGCTCCTCCTATATATTATTTACGTACTAAACTTGAACGTATTATATCTTCAAAGAGCAAAAAAGGTACCTTCTTTTATAGATAGCCGGTTAAAACATATTTTTTGTCTCTTTCCCTCTTATTGACATCTACTGTTGCTAGAATAAGACTTTGCTAGACGTGAAAAGTATAAATTAATTACGACTAAATTTAAATGACATTGTCTAATGACAGTGTGAAAGGGAATGGTAATAATTTTAAGATCGGTTCGATCCCCGGTTAAATGTGTGAAATAAATTATATTATACACATTACCTAGGAAATCCATGTATTTCCTAAATAGCAATCGGAAATGTAAGACTGCCGCGTAAACTGTCAGTGCGCGTACGTGGGGACAGCGGTAGCGGCCGGCGAGTGCTAGGAATGTTCTATTCATTTTACTAGGTTAGCAGGTTAGGTTAGGTTAGAACTGCGACCAACACACGCACGAGCCGAGCGAGCAAAGCGAGCGTGCCGCGGCAGCGGCCGGCGAGTGCCAGAAAAGTTCTATCCATTTTACTAGGTTAGGGCAAACCTATAGCAATAATAAAAATTATTATTCTCATTTTAACAACGTGTTTTATTACAGAAAGCGTTTATTTTATAAATTTCCTAATACGTTATTGGAATTATATACAATTCCGAGGAAATGTACACATTTCCTAGGATATCTATGCATTAAAAAGTTTTTTAAACAATATTTTATACATTTCCTAAATAGCATCGGAATTGTAAACATTTCCTAGGATTTGTATACAATTCCTTGATTTCATACATTTCCGGTAACATATACAAAGTGGAAGAGACATACCCGTAATACATCGAACCACGGGCTATACTAGATCACTAAAGTATAATGAAATTGAAATATCAGTCAAAAAACCAAAAAAAAATCGCCATTCCCATATATTTTGTATGAAAATGTCGAAAATAATTTTTGTTTGTTGGCTGTTATTTTAATTTTATTAATTATATTTTATGCAAATAAACGAATTGATTAATTGACATTGACTTCTGTTGATGTGACTTTTCTATTTAGTAGTGGTTACACTTTTGACACTTCATCGCGGAATCTCTAAACCTCCAATATGTCTTACTTTCTTTGCATTGTACCAAAGAAATTACATACAATCTAGAATGCCTGCGAAGTGACAAAGCCAAAGAAGATACTAACCTAACATTTTTGGTGTCCCTTTCTATTTTATTGCACTGACAGTTTGCGGGAAAGGGATGCCTTCAATATTTAAACATAAGCATTATGGAACATTACGTGTACTTTTTTTTTTAGTTGCGTCATACACGTTTTGACGTGTACAAACAATGACGTTTGACACATTTGACACTTCGGTATCTATAAATCTTCTGTCTATTCAAATAGTAGGTCTATGTTCGCCATCTTTCCATTTCCCAAGAAGGCGTCGCACCGGAACCAGTCCCGGCGGTTTCCGTTCCGAAATAAAATCAAAATTGCCTCCTTTTTTTCAGACATTTCTTAGTAAACAGATTTTTAACGTCTCTATCTTTCATGTTTGCATAAATGGTTGGTTTTTCTGGTCAGTAAATTTTAATTTTTAAGCCATGATTTAAAATCTTGTTTTAATGGAGCGTTTCTGAAAGTCCTGGTTTGTGCCTCGTCACACAGCAACTGAAAATAGAACAGCTTTTAACTTTTCGCCTAAACACATTCCCAAAGAGGGTTGACTTCAGGCGCCTGCCTGAAGTCGGCCGGTCATAAAACTATAGCCAAATCTTTAAACTCTTCCGGCTACCTATTTCTTCTTCAACACAAGATCTTTGGCATCCTTGAGTGACCATTGAAATGCATGTAATATTTGGAGAAGAGAAAGCGGGAAAGCGCACCTCGGGCTCCAAAGTAGCACAGTTGAGGATGCAAACGGGAACTCGTTTGGATGAATAAGAAGAAGCTTTCGCAGCTTGGCCACAGATCCGCAGTTCCACCGACTGCAGTCAGCAGCAGCACGCGGCGACGCGTCGTCTGTTGCTACCGTCTGCAGTCGGCTTCGAACTTGTACCTTAAGATGGTGTCCATCGGCATCTTTCTTTCTGTCTCTTCCCCTTAGGGAAGTATTTTGTTCGTGTGTCTTTAATTATTGCTAAAAAAACGATACTCTTTAATTATTACCTATTGTTTGTCTGTCACTGAGTTATTAAAAAAATGCAGAAACACACGAGAAGGCGTTCCAGCTCCTCGATAACACGAACATACAAGACTGAAGCGAACACTGTTCACTAGTGTACCTAGTGTAGTGACTCCACTACATTATTATATGCACCATTTAGGAGCTCAGTGACTCGGTGGGAGTATGCATTGCTAGCGTTTTCACAAGTTTAGCAACCCCGGGCGTGGTCCGTACTTGGATGGGTGACCACAAGTGGTACAAAAACTTCTTGAGCTTCTCCGTGCTTCGGAAGGCACGTACAAGCCGTTGGTTCCGGCTGTCATTGTATGTCAGTCAGTCAGTCAGATGCCTTTAGGCAGCTTGAAAAATCTGACACCAGTGTTGGCCACTTACACACACGAAAAACAACAATTATACTACCCTAGTTCGAAAGATCCCGATGCAGCGCATTTCTAATGTACCAGTAATGTACCAGCATTGAGAACTTTTTTCTGGAATGTTTGTATCATATCGTCGATAATATCGATATTGCTCTGTTTGGTACAGCCCGCAGCTGTTATAGTCTGATAAAGAACTGAAATTCGCAAATTATTTTTGCAGCATAAACTACGCTCGTTTGGCTTCACCCTTTATGTCAGGTTGCGTCTGGCAACAAAAAGTATCTAACAGCAAAAACAAAATGATATTAAATTAGTTTTGATCATAACCACACCATTATATTCTAATGCACCTGATTTGCATGAAGTCGAGTAACTACCCATAATCTCAAAATATAAGAAAACACACTGCGTTCAAACAAAAGTGATTCGGGACATGTCGTCCACCAAGTTTCATTTATTAGGGCTGCCATACACTTCTATGTTTATTATTTTCTCCCAGACCAACTTCAAGCTTAGCAATTTATATCCAATTGAACAGGCCTCTCACAATATCCATTTAACCTTATTTAATTGTAGAGCGTTCCCATTGAGGGACCATATATGATTTTTGAGATTTTGAATGCGTCTGGCTTTCTTAAAAGTAATTACTAAACTGGGCAGGCCGGCTGGTGATCGCAAAAGTTGTTGCATAGAAGACTCTCGTTGCTGTACGTTTTCTGTGTACTTACCTCCTATAGTTACCTCTCACATGACTCTCGGGTGGTGACAAATTGTATTCTATTTTGGTGTCGTACTCAAAGACTAAGTACTTCGTACTCAAAGGTGTTGCCGCGTGGTGACGCGGCAACACGTCCTTTGAATACGAATATCTAATTCTTTGACTGAATTTTTATGTGGCGTAATAGATGGTTCTTTCAAACAACGGAAGCTTGAAGCAGATGAATGTTTGCCTAAGTAAAGTTGGGTAAGCCCTGTGAACTAAGTTGTATGAAGTAGGCATGGCATAGTATTTTGCCCTACTCTCATCTCTCTCATAATCATCATTTCAGCCGCATGACGTCCATGCAGTTTACAGCGACCTCTATCAGGTAGTTGGATCTACCAACAAGGTGGTGAGACTACCTGATAGAGGTCGCTTGCTAGTTCATGGTCACTATTCAAGAACTTTTTCGACGTATCGGCCATAGGTTCGTTACGCTATATGCCTGCCCACTGCCACTTCAATGAGCTAGTCTACAAGACTATGCTTAATGATGACTTTTTATGTTGTGACTTTTGTTCTCATACGATATTTTAAAGTTCTGATTCAGTCACATAAAAATACACTGAGCATAGCTCTCTCTCATCTAGGGTTGCCATCTTCTAAATTAAAAATCATGACTGCGGTGAATCAGGCCGGACATTTAGCCTTTAACGCCGGTCATGTAGTGGCAGAGCCATGCAATGGCAGAGCAAGATCAAAGTTTTATGTGGGTGAGATAGTCTTAGCGAAGCCTAAAAAGGGATGGCTCTTTTTAGGCTTCGCTAAGATTATCTTTGCCAAAAATCCAAAAATAAAACGGATAGGCCGCATTCATATTGATTTGGACAGATGGCAACTCTATGGTGAGAGTCTCACCATGGCCCGTTAAGTGTTGAGACTTTTTATAAGCTACTGTTCGTATCACTACCACCTTTTTAACCGACTTCAAAAAAGGAGGAAGTTATCAAGTTTTTTATGTATGTTTGTTACGCGATATCTCCACCAATTGTGAACCGATTTTGATGACTTCTTTATTATTTGAAAGCCTTTACCAAGTTGGTCCCATATTAATTTGGTGACGATATGATTAAGAACTTTGGAAATATGGAAGAAACTCTTAAAAAAATGTATTTTTGATAATTTTTATTATTTGTACACCTTTTTTTTCAACGGGAAAACGTAGTCAGCGTCAGCGCATGCGTCAAATACGTGTCCTTTTAAAAACTTATGGTAGATGAGCACGGTTTCTACCCGACACGGCGCCGTCGTTGTCAATTATGTTATGTATTATCCATATACATAAAGACAGAGCGAGTTGAGCCGGTATGTAATCTTTAATAGACTGTATTTAAGTTCCTACTTTTAATAATGATGTTCCATTATTGGCTGATATTGCATGACTGTGCTTTCTTTAATTTGAGATTTTATACCGCAGTGCAGGTTGACAAAAACTAAGAGACTTCGAAAAAGCTCCAGGTTTTAGTGCTTCCTGCGATGGATCGAGGCCAAGAGATGAAAATTTCTACCAATATTAAAACTAGGAATTTTATTATTAATGGCTTCTGATTTTTTACTCCACTCTGCATGGTGTTCTGCATTTCATGACAAAATGCTTATAGTCTTTGGGTGACTGCTTACGTGGCCCAGTGGTTAAGGCGTTTGCCTTGTGACCCGGTGGTCGTGGGTTCAAATCTTACTGGGAAACATATTTTGTGAAAAGTTGTTTCCAGTCTGGTTAGGATATTGCAGCTTTCTTTTTTTATTTCCTGCTTCGGAAGTTGCGTAAAGCTGGGTAGTTGTACATTTGCCATAAAGTAAATTCGTCTCGGAAAAAAGTATGTGTAAATTTGCCACAACTCTATGTTTAAAAAGTTAATTCTTGTGATAACATTGTATTAGGCATAATATCTTTGTAAACTGACATAACCCTTCTGGCGCTACTTTGGAAATAAGTTTCTTTCCGCGTTTCTTCTCAGCAGTCGTCATTGCGAAACGGTACCATAGGTATCCTTTTCGCAATGCACAAAAATTTTAGTACTAAAATACCTGCGTGGCCTCATTGTTGAATAAATATTGTATCTTGATAACTAACCGCAAAATTTTTGGAGCAAGTTCTGTCTCTTATATGAACTACTTTTTATGAAAAAAAAAATGAAAATTGATAAAAAATGTTCGTCCTCCTATACAAAATCCGTTGGCTGAGCGAAGAAAAAAGTCACCTTGTAGTTGCAGAGGTGTTGTCGATGTCTTCAAGAAAGAAAAATCTACGAGGAAACTTACAAAAATGCTCTTTATATTACTCCGTTGACATTACTAAAAGCACCCCTCGGGCTAAATGTTTCGACAAATTTCGTTTTGTAAATACTTAATGTTTGTCCCTTATACCCCCTAGATAATGTAAAATAATCCTGCCAAGTGCGAGTTAAACTCGCGTGGATAGGGTTCCGATTGAATTCTTATAGGTTTTCCTTTAATCTACAAGCAATGAACTATATTTTGTATTTTTTTCATAATTTTAGGCTCAGTAGTTTCGGAGATCAGGGGGGGGGGGGGAATGGTCAATTTTCATCTTCTTTCATGAATAAAATCAAAAGTATTCATTTTACAATAATAACAAAAATATATTTGAGGTCCTCATAACGAGCCCTTTTATTTAATATATAACATAGTAAGGTTTGCAAAACTTATTTTTTAAATTTCCTAATTTGTCCCCCGAAAACTACCCTTATTTTAATAGAATATTTATTTACTCTACACATATGTGTTTGGGTCATAAGATTACAACAATCTACCAAATTTCACCTGATTCGGTCCAGTAGATGCGGAGCAAATTGGCTGTGACAGACAGACGGACAGACAGACGCACGTGTGATCCTAAAAGGGTTCCGTTTTTTCATTTTTTGTATTGAACCCTAAAAATTAGGAAAAATCTACTTAGCTACTATATTGAGCAATGAGACAAAATCTCCGTGAAACTAACAAATACAAGGGATTCACAACCTTCATACTTTGAAGTTTAATTTGATTTTTAGTTTAACTGTTGCAGCTGGATGGAGCTACTAGTTTAAAAGAAGGTAGTTTTGTAGTGGTGCCACTTAATTTCGGAAAGATGGCCAAATGTGGCAATTTTCCTCGTAATACAAAAAACTTGTTTTTGTAGTAAAAACTTCTTTCTTTTCGAGATGATTGATGATGATGATTCTTTTTTTTGGCGGCTGGCAACCCAGGAGCTTATATGTCAATTTTATTGCTCCGTATTTAATATTGTAAATTTAAATATTTTTATAGTTTAATTCATTAAACAATATTATTTAATCGTAAAATGAGATAGGTGCTTGCATAATTCATAATTTGTTTGTGTAAATTTAGTGTATTTTGTGAAATAATGGTGTTCCAAGTTGACGTTCAGTGGGTATAAATTGTTACCGGCTTTTTACAACTTTTACAAGGTAAGAACGGTACAATATTTAATCCCGTTTATATATTTTACTAAAACACAGCGTCCTTTGTGCACAATTTTTCATATTTGCGAAAATTATCGTACATAAACACATCTAATTTTGATGTAAATTGACAAAGTAGATTAGGTTATGTTATTGTTATTTTTTAGTTAGGTGATCGGTTTTGCTAGCTTTATCGTGCAATTCTAGCCTTTATTATCTTCCCTAGACATTACATCTGTCCCTTTTTGTAAAATATGTCCTCCTCAACCCGTGCTGAGACTGCCCGACAACTGGAAATCCAGCTGAAGCAAGTCTTACTCGAGCTCAAGGCAGAAAAAGAAGACAACGAGAAATTATTACTGGAAAGGGAAGATAATGAACGCGAATATGTATTGATGCGAAATAACAACATTAGACTTGAACAAAAACTCTCTGAGAGTCTTCAGTTATGTGATGATTTGAGTGAGCAGCTGAACCGATCAAAGTTAGAAATAGATTCTTTCCGCCAATGTGGTGATACGTATGAGCAGACCCTCAGACGTACCACTGAATTAGAAAAGGAGTTGGGCGAGGCATACAGACAAATTAATAGCTATGAGCAAGATGCCCAGATGCGTCAGTCAGCAGAGGTGTCCAGCCTATATGACCAGCTCATTGATAGTGTCGCTATGTCTCCCTCAACTAATTCTCCAGTTATTGATCTCACTAGTGAGACATCATCGAGTAGTATTGATTTAGATATCTCAAAATCAATGATTAGTCATAACCAAGTTAAAAAATATGTAAAACTATCCAAAAAAATTAAGAAAACTAATAATAAATTAAAAATTAATCTCAGGAAATCATGTTTATTAAAATCCAGTTCATTAAATTGTAAATTGCAGTCAGAGTTAGAGTTACGTAATAAACAATTGGCGGAAAGTCAGGAGTCATATGAGGACAACAGGATTAGACTTGAATCTCATATTATTAAGTTGCAGGAGGACTATTCCAAATTATTCTCTAAGTATGACCTCCAACAAAAACAAAATACCGAACACATGCTGACTGTGGAGAAATTGATTAACGACAGCAGGTACAATCAAGAAACTCTTGATTTATTAACTAAGCAATGTACCTGCGGGCAATTCACCCAGCCCACCATCAGTGTCTCCACACCAGAGCTCTCTCCTTGTGACGGTAGTTTGTGTAGTAATGTGTCTGATTGTGTTGACTTTATTGACCCTCCATGTAATACTATAGTATTTTCTGACAGTATAGGTCGCAATATGGGTTGCATGTTAAACAAAATTCTAGATAAAACTTGTATAAATTACTGCTTTCCGGACGCAACCTATACTCAAATTTTAGATAAAATTAAATCAACCAAACTGAATTGTAAATCTACTGTTGTATTATTAATAGGCAATAGTAACAAAGTAGGAAAGAAAGAAATAATCAGCTGTATGGATTATTTATCTGAACTAGAAGTAAGCAAAATAATATTATGTGCGTTCCCATATCTACATTGCCAGTCTCCAAAAACTAACAAAATTATTCACTATCTCAATACTTTGATACATAATATGACATGTCGTTATAGTGATAAATTAGTGTTTTTTGACACTAACAATTTTATAAGTAATTGTCATGTGACAAAAGATAATATTTATCTTTCAAAATATTTTAGACATAAGATTGCTACATTGATAGCAAATAATATTAATTTTTGGACGAGTTTACATTGTAAACAAGATTCTAGTTTTAAGACACCTACAGACTTACCAAGTTTATGTAACGGTAATTCTGTAGACTTGACGACAGATTTAAACTGACCATTCGGACAACGGGAAGGCCTCATGAATTAAGAATACTTCATCAAAATTTAGAAGGTCTTTCCGGCAAAGAATTATTAGTAGAATTAGTTTTAAAAGAAATGGATGTGGATATTTTATGTTTGACTGAACATTGGCTGCATGAGAGTCAGATGATGTTCAGCCTAAACAACTATATTATTGTTAGCTGCTTTAACAGAAAGTCTGCTCAACGAGGGGGTTCTTTAATTTTTATAAAAGATTCTTTCCGTAGCAAAGAGCGGAAGGATATTGTTAGACATTCTGTTGAGCGCTGTTGTGAGGTGGCCTGTGCCGAGCTTGATCATCATATAATTGTTTGTGTATACAGTCCACCAGATAGTAATTTCAAAAGTTTTTTAAAAGCAATGGACCAGGTTCTTAAGTCCTGTTCAACTAGTAAAAAGAATTTAATTATTTGCGGTGATTTTAATGTTGATATTTTAGTACATAATCCAAAGAGCACACAATTCCTAAATCTTTTTAAGTGTTATGGATTAGAAAACTTATTTTTTGAGCCAACCAGAATTACAGCTACATCTGGCACATGTCTTGATAATTTTTTTAGTAATATTCAATATTGTGATAAATCTGTTATTAATAAATTGCCTTCAGATCATTCTGGTGTATATGTAGCTTTTGTCAAAGAGTCCACCAGTAATTTGAGAAAAGATAAGATCTTGTGTAGACCGATTACTTCTAAAAACATAAAAAAACTTAAAAATAATTTAGATAACAAATTATTATCAGTGGTATATACAGGAAATAATCCTGACGACCATTATAATAAACTATTTAGTACTGTTTCCTCTGAGTATTCTAAAACATTAAAACAAAAAAGAGTAGTAGTTCATAGTAAATCACAGTTTAGTGAATGGGCTACTACCGGCATCTACATAAGTAGAAACAGGTTATATGATCTATATGCCCAAAAACAATATAACTTTAATCCTTCTTTTATAGAATATGTTAGAAATTATTCTAAAATATTTAAAAAAGTTTGTAGACGAGCCAAGTCGAATAGTATTAGCAAAAAAATAAATAATGCTCCTAATAAAATTAAAGAAACATGGAGTGTCATAAATAAGGAAACAGGTAAAAATAAAACCAAAGAAAATATTTGCCGAATCAAATGTAATGGTAAAAATACTTCAAAAACTGAAGAAATAGTAAATATATTTGATGATTATTTTACTAACATTCCTTTGGAACTCACTTCTAATGTGAGTTCTAGCGCCCAGCGTGCTGAGGCTTTGCTTAAGAGTAATGTTAGCCCTTGTGATTCTAAATTTAATTTTAAGCATGTTAGCCCTAGCGATATAATAGATGCTTTTAAACAGTTAAATTTAAAAAAAATCAGAAGATCACTGGGGCATGTCAGTAGCCGTAGTAAGTCATATTATACACATAATTGCTGCCGATTTAGCTTTTATATTTAACGAATGTATTGATGAAGGCATATTCCCTAACTTAATGAAATGTAGTAAACTAATCCCCTTATTCAAAAAAGGAGAAAAAACAGACCCTGGCAACTACAGACCTATCTCTATTCTGCCAGTTTTGAGTAAGGTGTTCGAAAAGATAATGCTCAATCAAATGCTACTTCACTTTAAGACCAATAATCTTTTCCATAGCCAACAATACGGCTTTACTGCTGGAAAATCGACCACCGATGCAGGAGTAGCACTTATTACTAATATCTACGACGCGTGGGAAAACAGAAATGATGCAATTGGATCATTTTGCGATCTTTCTAAAGCATTTGATTGCGTTGATCATCCAACACTTTTGCTCAAATTTCGTCAATACGGTTTTGATGATAAGTCAATTAAATTAATAGAATCTTACTTAACAGATAGGCTTCAAACTGTTGATATAAACGGCGTAAAATCACACGGGTCTAATGTGAAAATGGGCGTACCCCAAGGTTCAATTCTAGGACCGTTCCTTTTCTTAGTTTATGTCAATGACTTGCCTTACATGGTTGAGAAAGAGGCTGACATGGTGCTGTTTGCTGATGACACCTCGCTAATATTTAAAATAGATCGACATAACAGTGATGCTAGCGCGGTGAACAGCACCTTATCTTTAATTTCTGATTGGTTTTCGGCCAATAACCTCATGTTAAATGCGAACAAGACCCAATGCATTCGATTCTCTCTTCCTAATGTGAATCAAGCCTGTGTTGACATACTAATTAATGGTCAGAAACTCGATCTGGTTGAAAGTACTACCTTTTTAGGAATCACAATTGATTCGAAACTTCAATGGGGCGCTCATATAACTAAACTTTCTAATAGGCTTAGCTCTGCGGCTTACGCTGTTAGGAGAATAAGACAATTGACAGATGTAGCAACTGCTAGACAAGTGTACTTTAGTTACTTTCACAGTCTAATGTCTTACGGGATACTTCTATGGGGGAGTGCAGCGGACATTCAGACTATTTTTCTTTTACAAAAAAGAGCAATTCGTGCTATTTACGGTTTAGGATCGAGAGACTCACTGAGGGAATTATTCAAGGAAATAGGTATACTTACTTTTGCATCACAATTCATATTTGAAAGTATAATGTATGTAAGGAAAAATATTTCCATGTTCAATAAAGTAAGTGATTTTACAGATAGAAATTTACGTAATAAGAATGACTTAGTTAGCCCGTATTACAGGCTGAATACAGTCAGTAAGTCTTTTATGGGGAAGTGTATACTTTTTTATAATAAATTGTCAGAATCGGTCCTTGATATGCCAGACAGAAAATTCAAAGCTTATGTAAAGAAAGTACTTTGTGAGAAGGCTTATTATAGGACCGATGACTATCTTAAAGACAAAAAGGTCTGGCTTGAGCTTGGCGCGGGTCCCTCTTAAAGGTTTGTATACTTAGACATGTCATAATTTAGGTACATTGGTACATACTAAATTTACAAATTGACATTATTTTAAATTTCGTAATTCTTATAATTCAATTTAATTATGACATAATAAACAATGTAATCTCTGTCCATCTATATAACTAATTTTAAGTTTTTAGTTTGTTAGTTGACGTCTTTGGAGAAAACGTGCAGTGCAGTTTGTTGCCGCTTCTTCTGCACTTGCGCCTAGGAAGCGGCGTAAACTTAGCTTTAAGTAACGATTTGACGTCAACATTTGTGCAAAACAAAACAAAGTGACTATTATTAAGAGATATTATAAATATCCTATGATAATAAAGATATTTTGAATTTTGAATTGAATTTTTGAATTTTGATGGGAAAAAACCATTGAACTCGCGACACTGTTACGGCACCATATTGTTAAATTTTTCACTTCTTCCGGAAAATCCTTTAATTTGATATCCCAATTGATAGGTTTTAAATAAAAAAAAATTGAAGGCACCTAATTTGGCCGTTAAATCCGCCATTTTGGATTATTTCAATTTTTGATATACCCAGTGCCACTCTCAGAGTGAGGACAAATCTAACGACACCTACGAAGCTAAAATCCATCAAGCCGTTTAGGCTGTAGAACCTGCCAAAGAAATATACATACAAACATACATACATACACTCGAAAAACATTACTAGTCCTTCTGGCGCAGTCGTGTGATAACCCTCCTTCTGGCACAATCTGGCAAGAAGGGAGGATATTGTATGATTTTTTATTAAAAAAACTGATTTCTAATTTTGTTTATTATTAATTAATTTAAATTACAAATTAAATTAATTTATAATTTGTAATTAGATTTTGTATGATTTTTTAATTTATAATAAACGGGGAAGTGCGAGTCGGACTCGTACATGAAGGGTTCCGTACAATGTTTTAAAACACTGAAGAAACACGTTTCTTGTATGACGACCCCCTTTATTATTAACTTTATCTTATTCTTAGTATTTGTTGTTATAGTGGTCACAGTTATACATAATCGGTAATTTCAGGTGTCTAGCTATTACGGTTCAAGAGATAGAGCCCTGTGACAGATCGAGTTAAAAACGCTGAAAAAAAAACACGTTTTTTGTATGACGACCCCCTTTAATTTTAAACTTTTTTATTTTTAGTATTTGTTGTTATAGCGGCCACAGTAATACATAATCGGTGAAAAGTTCAGGTGTCTAGCTATTACGGTTCAAAAGATAGAGCCCTGTGACAGACGGACAGACGGACAGACAGACGGACAGATGGACAGACGTACACAGCGGAGTCTCAGTAATAGTGTCCCGTTTGCACCCTTCGGGTACGGAACCCTAAAAAACTGATTTCTAATTTTGTTTATTATTAATTAATTTAATACACAAACTTATTTAAATTTGTGATGAGTGAAAGACTCAAAAGTCACGTTTAACGTGACGGTGGGCGTGAATATGAAAAATATAATCAAAATAGGAATGCTCGTGAAGAAAAGCAGCTGAAACTTTCTACATTTTTTATTTCTTCTAGACCATGAAATGATTTAGCAATTAAAAGTTTAGAAAGAAGCTTTTGATCTCCCTCAGGTATGCAAAGTCATTTCCTCTTTTCCCCAAAGACTTAAGGTACCTAGGTAATGTGAAGTCTCCCGAGAAAACATGAAGGGTGTCAAGTCTAAAATTAAAATGAGGGCGGTCCCTCGTGGATGGCTCTCCCAGAAGGTTTTGTTGAAGGCCTGGAGAACACAGACCGGCGTTTTTACAAATCTTTTCTTACAACTTGGAAGGGAC
Source organism: Acrobasis repandana (assembly GCA_963576875.1). NCBI lineage: Eukaryota > Metazoa > Arthropoda > Insecta > Lepidoptera > Pyralidae > Acrobasis > Acrobasis repandana. Next base: position 16,566,066 of record OY756235.1, read on the forward strand.
ATACTTGTAATAAGTTGAACCACGGCATATATTAGATCAATACAGTGTAATGGAAGGGACAGACGGTGGGAAGTTACATTGTTTGTTGCAAAAAAGAAAAACTCAGACACAGCAGACCACTAAATCCTACTTATGTATGTATGTATGTGCATTTTTTTAAGCGAATTCATAATAGGAGGAGCTTCTGTATTCTATTGTTTATGTTTTTTAGGGGACCGTACCCGAAGGGTGCAAACGGGACCCTATTACTGAGACCCCGCTGTCTGTCCGTCTGTCCGTCTGTCTGTCTGTCTGTCGGTCTGTGTGTCCGTCAATCACAGGGCTCTATCTCTTGAACCGTAATAGCTAGACACTTGAAATTTTCACCGATTATGTATTACTGTGGCGGATATATCAACAAATACTAAAAATAAAAATAGTTAAAAATTAAAGGGGGTCGTCATACAAAAAACGTGTTTTTTAGCGTTTTAAAACATTGTACGGTGGTACGGAACCCTTCATGTACGAGTCCGACTCGCACTTGCCCGTTTATTTTATATACGAGAATGATCTCCCATAACTTCTACGTATTTGAACGAATTTAGAAAATGCTTCATTTTTGCCAAAAGTGGCCGTTTTTCGCAAAAATGCAAACTAAAGCTTAACGTTCTCACTTTAAACTGTAAGCAGTGGTTCATAAAGTAGTTTGAAGGGTTATCTAGGTTGTACTAGATCAACATTTTAAATAACATCTCCGTTTCCTTACAAATAATTTATTTTAAATGGGGGCAGCACTGGACTCCGTGTATCGTCCTAATAACAATGTCCAATATTATTAAAACATTAAATAAATTAGAATTATGTTAATGCACTTAAGTATTTAAATAAAGTGAGTTTAAGGTTTGTTTTAGTCTAGGCGAAAAACATGACACAATGCGACGATTCCTTAAACTTTAGTTCAAGAGAGACAAAAGCATAAAATGCTAAGCTTTTTGAATGCAGCTTTCAAATCGCCCGTTTTTAGGGTTCCGTACCCAAAGGGTGCAAACGAGACCCTATTACTAAGACTCCGCTGTCTGTCCATCTGTCACAGGGCTCTATCTCTTGAACCGTAATAGCTAGACACTTGAAATTTTCACCGATTATGTATTACTGTGGCCGCTATAACAACAAATACTAAATATAAAAAAAAGTTAAAAATTAAAGAGGGTCGTCGTACAAAAAAAAACGTGTTTTTTCAGCGTTTTTAACTCGATCTTTATAATGGCATATGTATTACTATGAACACTATAACAACGAAAATACTAAAAATAAGATAAAGTAAAAAATTAAAGGAGGTCGTCATACAAGAAACGTGTTTCTTCAGCGTTTTAAAACATTGTACGGTGGTACGGAACCCCTCATGTACGAGTCCGACTCGCACTTGCCCGTTTATTTATTTTATTACAATAGAGTTGACTAAATTAAACTTTCCTTTATAACGACTTTTGGCCGTCTCTCAAACGGTTAACCCAGCGGTTAAGCCGCCCGTTTATCATAACCTATTCTTAAATAAATGGCGACAGAGTTGAGTTAATTAAGCCATCCTTTATAACGCCCTGGGCCTTCATTTTACGAATATCTTAAAGGTTTAGCAAAAATACGTGTAAAGGGTTCACCTTTGAGCAACGGGATGGAAGGGTTCCTACAAAAAGGTTTGTTGGTACAGTTGATTCGAATTTGGAAAAGGTTTTAAGGTCACATTGACGGACAAACAATTCAATAAACATGAATCAAAATTAAAAGAAAAAAGTAAATCCATTCTAATGGAACTGAAATTCCCTTGTACCTACTTACGTTAGTAATTATATTAGGTATCTTTGCTTGTACTTAGCGAGTTTTCAAAGTACCTATTGTACGAAACAGTCGTATAAAAAAATTCTGCATCTGCACAAGTGTGTTCGATGCTCATTTTTACCTAAATGATAACAGAAATGAGGCATTTTCTTTAAAAAAAATATTGTTTAGTAACATAAGATAGAAAATGCCACATATATTTATTAACCGATTTAAAGAAAAGAGGAGGTTATCAATTCAACTGTGTGTTTTTTTTTTATTTTTTATTGTATGTTTGTTACGCGATATCTTCGCTAATTGTAAACCGATTTAGATGATTCTTTTTTTATTTTAAAGCCTTCAATACCAAGTTGGTTCCATTTTAATTTGGTGAAGATATGATAAAGAACTTTGGAGATATGAAAGAAATTCCAAAAAAAAAAATTAAAGTCGGTTGTTTTTTTTGTTAAAAATTTAATTATTTTCACTGGAAAACGCTGCGCTGTTGCGAGAGAAAGAGTGTCGCATGTTCTCACGTCATATACCCACATCAATTTCCAGACAAAGAAGTGTTTACAAATACAGTTCTGTTCCCATTCCCATTATCAGTGACTAATTCATAATTCATATCAGCAGTCTGTGCCAGTATCTCCCGGTACACCTATTGTAGGAATTTTAATGGTCCCAATAAAAATTTGTTTAGATATATTTAAAAACAAGTTTTAAAATCATTTTTATCCTGTTGAAATGTGAGGTTTTCGTAGGGTTTTTAAAAGTGACACGCGGGCAAAATACTTCCTCTTTTGCACAAAAAGTATTCTATGAGCTATCTGTCTCTTACATATATTAAGCTATCCACATACAAAACTTAATTTCTAACTGTTTAGCCGTAAAGTTGACGATGTGGTCGAGCTTTAGGTAGAGTTTGAATACATCACCTTTGGTGCGGGGGACAGCAAACTGCCCGAACAAACAAAGTTGCGTTTTAATCCTACAATAGGACGTCAGGTGCGTAGGGCGACCGTGTTTTTGGTTTTAAATGGGACCAATTAATAACCTATATATTCCTTTTATGCATGTCTAAGAGAATAGAAAACCCGTAGAATGTACCAGCTGTGCATGTTCTTACTGCGCACATTGTAAAGGCTGATCGAGGGAATGTACAACAATCTGACTAAATATTATTAATAGGCGATGTAGCTAGCAATGCATTAATATTTTGATTCTATTTTTCCATTTTTATGCTAAACGTAGCCTTTATGTCTTAAGGCCCTTAACCCTGTCTACCCCGTTAGGAATAAATATGATAATGTATCTGTATCTAATTAATAAAGAATTAACTATCCGCTTCAGCTGTAGCGGGTGCTTAAATACCTTTCAGGAAAAAAATATTAGTCAAATCGGGTAAAATGAAAGTTTTAGAATTTATAATTGATTACTTAAAAACGGTTGACTCACGTGATATAGTCGGAAAAAGCGACCAGGTTTCGATCGATTTTGACGATGTCGCTGTCCGCTCTGCACTGAGGACTGCCTCGCGCGTCACCGCCCGCGCCTCAATTCAATGCGCCGGGGATATTTGGAAATACGTTTTGTTCAACTACACTTAAAGAATTGCTTTCTTTTCATTGAAGCTCATTGCTTGAGCATCAATGAAAAAAAAAACATATACGTTCGTAAAATAATTTTCTTCCTCAAGAAGGTGCGTGGTAACCCTAGCCTAAGAGAAACTGCTAGTTGGGAAATATTAGGAGGCACCGGGACCCCGTGCATATTCATGCGGCCTGTCTATCGCGCGTTAAATCTATGGCAGCCGAGGCGGCAGATGGCAAATATATACAAGGCGCAATATTAATTTAACAATGTTCATTTATTTACCTATTTAACCTTAACTTTGCAAAATATTGTAAGTTACTGCAAAAGCCTGATTGTGTGTCTTTAATTATGTCCTACTAACATAGTCTTAAGGTTCACAATGTTACTAAAAAATTATGGAAAAAATTAAAATAAAATTATTATTTGTGTCTCCTTTGAATTCACGGGTCTTTTCACCCCGGTTTTTAGGAGCCTTTGGGAGGCTTGCGTGGGGATACAGATCCAACACGTAGATGCTCTTTGAAGCCAATGAAACCAATGAAAGGTATATATATACCCTTGAACAGGTTTCGGCCGAAGGAGGATCTATTGCAAGAAATGGAAAGGTTATGGGTTATTAAATGAAGTTGGGATGGACTGATGCTGGGACACTGCAACAGAAACAACGGCACCTGTCATAATCATGATTACTGACTATTGTAAGCAAGTGGTGGCTTGCCGCCTACTAGATGGGCCCCTCAAACAAGCCGAAGATTGTTGTCACCAATTGGGCAACACCGGTGTGGGCGACTCAGGGGTGTCGAGAGGTGTGTGTGCTGCGCTTTTTCCGAAGTGACTCGCGGCGTGATGCACTTTAAAATGTCACCCCTGGAGCAACAGCTCTAACGACTCCTCCCTGCACGGCCAATCAAGGCAATTCAGAGCTGAGAGTCCTGCAAGCCCTCTTGGGTCTCCACCCCGACCGGTGAAGACTGGGTCCGTAGTGTCGCTACTCACCAACAGCTCGCCACAAGCTGCTGTGCGGGAAAAAATATTATAGTTATTATAAGTGATCTCATTATAGTAGATTGTGCTACAAGGCGTAAAGGTAATACGAGTAGTTTTAATGCGAGGGCGCTACTTTGAATCCAGAGTGAAACGAAGGATTCCACAGTAAAATCACGAGCGTAGTGAGGGATTCTAAGGTGGAATACTGAGTGAAGCGAGGGATTCATGTATATCGCCTGAGATTATAAACTATTACCTATATAACTATTACCGTACACCGTGTAGCGATTCGAGCATTCTTCTTTTCATCTCCATCTATTAGAAAAATTTGCAAATGTATACCTGTAACGACAGTAGAATACCTACATATACCTAATCAGAGTTTAACAGTCAGTTACTAACCTTTATTTGGTGGCGTTTTCACGGAAGAAGTAATATGAAAATATTTTTCTAGGACCACCACATCTTATACATTTTCCAGTCATTAGAATCGTTCTATTACTTTTTCCTTGTGTGTAATTCTTTATATTATTATATTATATATTATAATACGTAAACTTCATACTTATTTAATATCGGCCTCATCAAGAAATTACTCATATTTAAAAGAATATAAGTAAAAATAACCTAATAATTCCATAATAAAATTACTATTTACATCAAAGACAACAATTGCGCGTTTTTATTGGTCTTTAATAATATATTATTTTGAAGCAAGAAAACCAAAAAATTTTGACCTATAGTCATCCAAGTAAAACGTGTTGTATTCCAATCTTAAAAAAAATACGACGCCGTTGCCTATATTTTATAATTCGGGTTCTGTACAAAAAATAAAAAAACGGAGCCCTTATAGGATCACTCGTGCGTCTGTCTGTCCGTCCGTCTGTCACAGCCAATTTGCTGCGAATCTACTGGACCGAATCAGGTGAAGTTTGGTAGAATGTTGTAATCCTATGACCCAAACACATATGTGCAAAGTGAATAAATATTTTTTTAAAATAAGGGACATTTTCGGGGGACAAGTTAGGAAATTAAAAAAAAAGTTTTGCAATCCTTACTGTGTCATATATCAAATGAAAGGGCTCGTTATGAGGATCTCAAATATATTTTGTTATTATTTAAAAATAAATAGTTTTGATTGACGAAAATTGACCATCCCCCCCTGATCTCCGAAACTACTGAGCCTAAAATTTTGAAAAAAATTCAAAATATAGTTCATTGTTTGTAGATTACAGGAAAACCTATAAAAATTCAATCGGAATTGTACGGAACCCTCTCCACGCGAGTTTAACTCGCACTTGGCCGGTTTATTTTAAAACTAAATTCTACTTTTATTTGCTGACTGCTAATATTATTTTTCATTCTACAATCGTGTTCGGTTTTCAAATGACGCCTAGGGAATTTACTTATTACTTTTCAGTGCCAAAAAAAACCAGTGCATTTAGCCCCAAATATTTGGAACATAAAACATCGTTTTTCGGAAAGATGAGATGAAAAATAAATTAACCGAACTAGGAAAAAACAATCAATGAAATTAATTATTTTAGGGTTCCGTACAACGCGCAAAAGATAATTTTACGTTTAAAATATATAGATTGTGTTATTTTTTATAAATTAATTGATTGAACAGAAAAATCACAACTTTATTTAGAGAAACTCTAATATAAAAACATAACATTAAAAAGTAGAGCTCATGAAGCATAAAGTCGAGAAGAATGTAAATGTTTTTTCTAACAGCAGATTTTTTGTTTTAATTTGACATGTTATTCTTTTTTAGTATTTTTTTTATGACTTGTTTTGTATACAGAGGTATACTTCGTAAAATATGTATTACTACCTATGTTATTTGTAACAAAGCTAAAACTTAACTTTTCCTGACGTTCATTATAATTACTTGACTAGACTAGAGAAGATAAAAGAAGGGTTATGTGTTTTGCCACTATGAATAAATGTATGTATATTCATCTGTTCCCTCGTATGATATCCATATATGTTGACATAATATGAGATGTCACTGGATGCACGTTGACAGTCCGCTAGTTATATGCTTTGTGACGTCACACTAAATTAAATATGGCGCCCTCTATAATCAATAAATTTAGGAAATCAAAAATGAAATAAATATAATCATACCGTGTTTGGTATCAAATAAAATAGCATAGTAAGCATAAAAATATATAAATTATTAGACTGTGGTTGCATTACTAGATAAACATAATTTTTATTAAGTAAAAACATAATTTAATTTCTCGTAGACGGGTTTTAGTTTTTTAAAATATCTTGTTTCTTACATATATTAGTTGTAAGTTGTTACATTACTAAAACCTAATAAGTACTTCCTTACGTTCTTTATAGTTCATTTCAGCAGCATAACGTTCACTGCTGGACATAAGAATGCTGCTATCCGTGGGAACCTTTTATTGGCTCTCCAATATCCATTCAAATTTTTGTTTTGTATTGTAAAGCTGGTGACTCCCCTTGAAAAGCAATAAATAAAAAAATAAAAAAATACACCTTTCCCAAGGATTTCTAAAATGACCGATCTAGAGCGGCCTGCGTCCAGCGCTTTCCAGCGATTTTGGTCAGATCGTCTGACCACCTTATGGGTGGGTGTCCAACGCTTCGCTTGCCAGTACGTGGTCGCCATTTGAGAACTTTTCTGCCCCATCCATCTGCCATCTGTTCATCGCGCTATGTGTCCCGCCCACTGCCACTTCAACGAGCTAATCCGTTGGGCTATATCAGCGACTTTTGTTCTCCTACGAATTTCCTCATTTCTGATTCGATCACGTAGACAAACACCGAGCATAGCCCTTTCCATAGCGCGTTGAGCAACCTTGAGCCTTCTTATGAGACCCATAGTAATGGACCACGTTTCAGAGCCATAAGTTATCACTGGTAACACACATTGATTATACACTTTAGTCTTGAGGCACTGAGGTACGTATTTTGGACGAGAAGACGCTGCGTAACTTCCCGAAAGCTGCCCAGCCTAAAGACCTCTTCCTCGAAGCTGGAACTTCCTGCCTGGATAAATTGATCCAGGTTGTAGACCAATATTGGTCTACAACTTCGAGGGTGGAGCTCCCAACACAAAAGGTAGGGGCGCGACATGGACATTCGACATTACATACATAGACATTCGTTTTGTCCATGTTCATTTTGAGGCCCACCTGTTGGGAAACTCGATTAAGATCTCCGAGCATGGTACTTAAGTCTTCCATGAATTCTGCCATGACAACAATATCGTCGGCAAATCGAAGGTGATTCACTCACCATTGATGTTGATGCCAAGGCCTTCCCATTCCAGAAGCTTGAAGGCATCTTTCAGTGAACAGTTTCGGAGATATTATTTATAGTTATTTTTACGTAACTAGTGCCGGCGGTTCCCGGGATATCACCTCAGTGCTTATACATTATTCATGAGCCCTGTCTATCGTGAGTAAAATTTGTGGCAGCTTGCACGGGATGGCAAAGCTTGCTAAATCGTTTTATTTAAACAAAGATCATATTGCATAAAGATTTTGAGTTTTTAACCCCGACATCTTTACGGCTTATGCGCCTTCACGCTTACCTAGGTTATAAGGTAAAACCCGGATGGTCGCCCCGGGGGTATAGGTTGCCTTGATTGCAAGTACTCTAGTTTCGCAAATGAAACACATGTTATTAAATTTATCTGAGACTCTACATCTACAACTAAGTTGACCCGGGTTGCAAGTCTCTTTGCGATTGCATGGGACGGCTAGGTGCGATCACAGTTTTTGCGGGATAGATGTCCTCTTTCTCGACAGGGCATCTATCCTAAACGTAATTTACATGGTATAGGCAACTATCCCCTGTATCAGATAGTTGTCCCAAAATTTTGAGGTCCGCAAAAATCACCAATACTCAGGAAATATTAAAGATAATGTTTATTCCTTTTATAAATTTGAAAAAAATAAACCAAAGTACCTACCCGTTTGACAAATAAAGTATCTTGCTTTTTGTACAAAGAGATATAAAGTAATTTCAAAAAGTGGGGCAACTATCTGGGTTTTACCCTACGTGGGCTTTGGGTCTGACGTTTTTAAACTTTGTCTGCATTACGGATAAAGATGTGTGTGTATTTTATGTCCCTCTAAATTAAATTGTTGGTAGCGGAATGTGAATAACATAAATTACAGCATGCACTTTGTTACAGTAAATTGAATTAAATTAATTTAAATTGTTGGCATGTTGGTACTGGATAACATTTGTTTTGGATAGTATAAAATGGCTGCCCAACAGAAGAATGGGAGTAGGGCATAGTCTAAAATACTAATATTATATTATAAAAAAACTACTTATAAAAAATACACTCATCATCCGAGCGTTTTCCCGGTTGCATCCTCAGTGGTTATGCTTTAGAGCCCGGGGTCCGCTACCTAAACCTAGGTGATTTGACGAGGTTACTGGTTTTTACACAGAGCGACTGCCGTCGGACCTCCGCAACCCAAAGGGTAGACCAGAACCAATCCTAGGTTTATACAAACGCTAGATGGCGTTTGGGACCCAAACGTAGCTTAACGTGCCTTCCGAAGCATCATCGAAGCGAATCATCTTTCTTTTCAAGTAATCAGGTGATTCAAGCCTTCAATATCCTAATCAGACTGGAAACAGCTTAACAAGGTATGCTTCCCAGTGGGATTTGAACCCACGACCTCCGGATCACAAGGCGAACGCCTTGCCCACTAGACTACGGAGGCAGTCGTGGTCAAAAAAATACTCTATCATATATGATATTTGTCCCTAATATGGTGCAGACAGAGCATGTTGGGTCTTGCGGCTCTAAACAGACAAAGCCCAGGGGCCCAGACCCGAAGGCCACTTTTAGTGTGATGATGGGTGAGAAGGTAGCAAAAGGAATCATAATAGTGATGGGTTGTTAGCCCCATTGCCTTTTAACATGATTCGTATTGTTGCCCATTCTCTCAATCGGCTTTTACGATCTGTCGGTCGGTAGGTTAAGTTTTTTCTTTTCTTCGAGGCCAACATGGGAGCTATAAGAACTGTAAATCTTGTTATGAATTTACCGAACTTTGACTAAAACTATATCAGCTGCAAAAGTACGTTACATAATGAGGGATATTACACACGAGTGTGATAATACCGAGTTGTTATGTGCAGTGTCATACACTACTTTATCTAATCTCATGAACTAGAATTCAAGCTATCAAAATTGTAATAGAAATAAATAGTTTAGTACTTATAGACACATTAATTTTATACGACTTGAATACAAATCCTTTTGAGTCATTATACAGGAATCAAAACTTGTTTGTATTGCTATAAACTTGGTGAGCCGCGTATATTAGCGTTCCATTAAAAAAAAATGATCCCCAAGGAGATCATCGTCATTACCAGGGATTCGGAAGGCATAAATGGTATCATAATTTTTATGAGGCTCAAATGTATATATGTATATGTATCCAGGGCCGTTACAAAAATTTACCTTTATCTTAATGGTTAAAAAGTTACTTTATAACATTATTTTGTTTAATAAAAAGTGTTATAAAGTGATTCTATTTTTAAATTTTGGTATTGTGTGTTGTATTATATTAAGTATTGTGTTTTGGTATTGTGTAAAGGTACGACAATATAAAATCGTTCTAAAGTTTATAATTTGAATTTTACGGCATGAGATTAAATAAAATGTTTTTATCCGCTTAATCTGATCAGGCTTTTATCGTAAACACCGATCCTCGCGCACCTGCTCCCACTTATTAGACAATTAATTTCGCGCAGCAATTTGATGCGTCCCGCTCAGGCGTCCCGAAATGACGTCATCAATAAGGATAACTTCCGGGACAGGTGCCCGACAGTTATGATTAGAATTACAGTTTTAGAGAACAGTTATTTCGATATGTTGCATTTCTTTCTTTTTCATGATGATATGGGAGAAAAGAAAATATCTCCACATGTACCAACTACTTCTCTTTACGCGTAGATCATAAAAGCCGATCGAGGGAATGGGTGTAAATGTGAATCATGTCTATTTTGATTGCTTTTTCACCTTCCCACCCAGCGTCCCGCTTAACGGGTTGCTGGATTCCCTCTAATATAGTTGAGTTCAGCGAGCGGCGTCAACTCGTGAACAGGTGCTGCCAGTAGCGACTGGTCAGCTCGGCTTCGTGACAGATAGGGACAACAAAGTGATCCTTTAAGGGTTCCGTTTTTTCCTTTTGAGGTACGCAAACTTAATAACGGATATATAATATTATAATATAATTTGTGCATTCTCCCGTGCTTGTAATGTAGTTGTCAAACGTGATCATTAAAGAAAAACCAGTCAAGTGCGAGTCGGACTCGTACATGAAGGGTTCCGTACCTCCGTACAATTTTATATATAACTATAGCAATATATAATCGGTAAAAATTTCAAGTATCTAGTAAATGCCATTATAAAGATCAATTTAAAACCGCTAAAAAAGCACGCTTCTTGTATAAAAAAAAAATATTTAGGTAAATTGTGTAACAATTACAATAATCAGGTGTTGGAGCCTACTTTTAAGTAATAAAACGCTTCTTGTATAACGACCCTCTTAAATTTTTTAATTTATCTTATTTTTAGTCAAAAGTCAGTCAGTCAAAATATTTTTATTCAATGTAGGGTAAATATATCACTTATTGAAGGTCATTATTTTTAGTATTCTTCTCTTTATATTATCATTAGTAACTTCAATGGGGCGCTCATATAACTAAACTTTTTAATAGGCTTAGCTCTGCGGCTTACTCTGATAGGAGAATAAGACAATTGACAGATGTAGCAACTGCTAGACAAGTGTACTTTAGTTACTTTCACAGTCTAATGTCTTACGGGATACTTCTATGGGGGAGTGCAGCCGACATTCAGACTATTTTTACTTTACAAAAAAGAGAAATTCGTGCCATTTACGGTTTAGGTTTGAGAGACTCACTGAGAGAATTATTCAAGAAATAGGTATACTTACTTTTGCATCACAGTTCATATTTGAAAATATAATGTATGTAAGGAAAAATATTTCTATGTTCAATAAAGTAAGTGATTTTACAGATAGAAATTTACGCAATAAGAATGACTTAGTTAGCCCGTATTACAGGTTGCAAACAGTCAGAAAGTTTTTTATGGGAAAGTGTATACTTTTTTATAATAATTTGCCAGAATCGGTCCTTGATATGCCGGACAGGAAATACAAAGCCTATGTAAAGAAAGTACTTTGTGAGAAACCTTATTATAGGACCGATAACTATCCTAAAGACAAAAAAGTCGCTTGGCTTGGCGCGGGTCCCTCTTAAAGGTTTGTATATTTAGACATGTCATAAATTAGGTACATTGGTACATTATTAAATTAACAAATTGACATTATTTTAAATTTCGTAATTCTTATTATTCAATTTAAATATGACATAACATAACCAACAATGTTACCCACTAATTTTAAGTTTTTGGTTTGTTAGTTGACGTCATTGGAGAAAACGTGCAGTGCAGTTTGTTGCCGCTTCTTCTGCACTTGCGCCTAGGAAGCGGCGTAAACTTAGCTGTAAGTAACGATTTGACGTCAACACTTGTGCAAAACAAAACAAAGTGACTATTATTAAGAGATATTATAAATATCCTATGATAATAAAGGTATTTTGAATTGAATTGAATTGATTAGTAGTATTTTTTACTGTGATTACAGTAATACATAATCGATGAAAATTTCAAGTGTCTAGCTATTACGATTCAAGAGATAGAGCCCTGTGATAGACTGATGGACAGGCGGACAGACAGCGAAGTCAGAGTCCCGTTCGCACCCTTTGGATACGGAACCCTTTAAACTGATAAATAAAATTAACGTGTAACAAAACAGCATAGAAAGAAGATTAGTTGGAGAAGAGAGAAAGATAATGTAAGATTAAAAGATATACGAATCACAAAATAAAAAAATTAAAAAAGGACTTTCGAAACATTAAAATAGAGATGGACTGGACATATGTTAGAATAATAAGAGAAAAATGACATAAATAATATCGGAGTGGTAGCCAAGAGACGAAAATAGAAGTAAAGAACGACAAACAACACGCTGGGAGGATGACATTGGAAAAGTCGCAAATCTTGCCTGGAGTAGATTGTCAAAAGACAAAAAGGTATTGTCGATGGAAAACTATTGTAAAAACATAACCATAACCCATTAGGTACCTAATGTACCGAACAAACCCTTAAAAAAATTTTAAAAACTAAACAGCAATAGAGAATATTTTATTTATACCTACTAAACTTATTGACGTGTTTGATATTGATTTTAACGGCGTTTGGCAGGGCTCGGTCTGCAAGACCCAAAATGCTAAGTTTGCAAGATACAGAATACTCTGTCTACAAAATCCAAAATGCTCAGTTTGCATGACACAAAATGCTCTGTCTGCAAAATCCAAAATTCTCAGTTTGCAAGACCCAAAATGCTCTGTCCGCAAAATCCAAATTGCTCAGTTTGCAAGACACAAAATGCTCTGTCTTCAAAATCCAAATTGCTCAGTTTGCAAGACCCAAAATGCTCTGTCTGCAAAATCCAAATTGCTCAGTTTGCAAGACACAAAATGCTCTGTCTTCAAAATCCAAATTGCTCAGTTTGCAAGACCCAAAATGCTCTGTCTGCAAAATCCAAATTGCTTTGTTTGCAAGACACAAAATGCTCATCTGTCAGTCAGTCTGCCTCATCAGAGATAAAGACGTGATAGTATATGTACCTTTATATGTATAAATACCACGCAACCTTATGTACTTTAATAATATTAAATGCTTAAAAGCCTTCATAAAACATGAAAGGAATTTCTTTTATAATCATCATGGGAGAGCAAATTATATGCATTTTCTTCCCACATAAAAGATTTGCCTCCTTTACGCAAACTGTTAAAAAATTCAATCAAAAACCTGCCCCGTCACTCATCATTTATTTGCGCCTCAAAGCAGAGGTGTTCAAAATAATTTCCCAAAGGTGGGTTCCCTTGGCCTCAATCCATCCTTTGACCTTTCGCCCGCCTCAAAGTGTTGCAAATCATCCCAGTTCATCATCTATGCTAATTTAAGGAACAAAATGGAAATCAAGCGAACGTTGTCCTTTATAGGTTAATTAGTCTCTTTGCAAGGTGTTTTTTTTTATTTCCATTGTTTAATGAATTTTGTTCTTTTGCTTTGATTGTAAATTGTAATTCATTTTTGGTAACTAGATGGCACTGTCTGTTTCTGAAACTAGGTATGGAGATTTCTTTGCGTTTGTACACCCTCTCGGTGAATCGTATATTACAATTAAGTTCAATTAATTGTAATATGTGATTCATAAAATAATTAAGTCCATCGGTAAGTCTATTGAGCATACGGAAGTACGGAAGTGTTTTATTCAAATTAGTGTGAGTGAAGAGTACATAGATATACATAGCATTATCACTAAATAGGTCAGTAGGTCAAGTCAACAAGTGTTATTCACGTTATCGTTCATTCCGTCGATCAGCTTTTACGATCTGCCCAGAAAGAGCTGGTACATTCTTAGTTATTTCTTTTCTCCCAAATCAGCTTAGAATAAAAAAAATTGAATTATAGACAAGACTTCCGAATACCAAAGTGAAACTACTCGTATCGATTACCTCACAAAATGTGGGTTTTCGTTTAAATCGTCGATTAACAGAAATATTCCCGACGTTTAATCAACAAAACGAATGCGCTGAAACCGCAAATGAACTGGAGGTCTGTTTTTGAATATGTGAGTTTATTTGAATTTTTTTTCTTAATTACGCTTTCATTCATTTATTTTAACTTGACGTTGAAACATTTACAGAGAAACGTTAGTATCTCTCTTAGAAAGACAGTGGCCAAATTAAGACCGCAGCCAAAAGGCTAACCACGTGCTTCTCAAATTGGGCCGTCGTCAGCCATCCGGGTTCCAACGAACCTAGGAATTTTAAAATACTAAGGTGACTGAGAAGTCGACGTAACTTGTATTACATATTTTTTGTTTTGCTGAATCCTCATTTCAAAGACAGGGCACCTGAATGAAGTAGAGCGATGCGACCACCGCTGTGAATGCACTTTGTTCAGAAAGCCATTGTAGCGATGTCGGAATCAATGAACTGACGGAATTAATGCTTTAACGAATGATCTGTAATTATATAATTTACTTAAAAACAATAAAAACTTCAAAATGTTGTGCCTTACGTGAATTCCTTAAGGAAAGAGGAAGCGTGGTCTAACAAAACAAACCTGGTGGCGATCGGTAGCAGCGGAGATGAAGACAATCGGGCTGTCTTGGCCCGAAGTAAAGCGCGTTGCTGAAGACAGCACAAGATGGAGGAGCACTATGCCCCACCCAGGTAGGAACGGAAACAGGGAACGGAGGGGAAGGGGGGTTAAAAAAAATACTGTACTATTTTTCTTTTTCAATATATTCCCTCTTAATAAAAACATTTTTCAGATCTCTCTATTAACTTATTTATACCGTCGAAAAAAAGTGTATTGTCTTTGTCCTCAAAATAGGCCAAAATCGCAGACGTCATCATTGAAAAATTCCTCCCACGAAGCTCTTTTTTTAATTTGGGAAATAAATAATAATCGCAGGGGGCTAAGTCTGGACTATAGAGAGGATGGTTTAAAATTTCGAAGACACAGTAATGAAGGGCAGCCATCGCAACGCGGCTCTTGTGTACCAGTGCGTTGTCATGCAAAAGCAGCACACCTTTTGTCAACTTTCCCCGACTTTTCTCTTTGATTGCTTCTTTTAATTGTCTCAGTAGATCAGCGTAGTATTCTCCAGTTAAAGAAACACCCTCATCTTTATAATCTATTAATAAAATACCTTCTGTATCCCAAAAAACAGTTGCCATGATTTTTCCAGCCGATTGTGCCACCTTGTATTTCTTGGGGGGTGGCTGACTCTTTTTATGCCACTGCAAAGAATCTCGCTTCGACTCAGGCTCATAATGATGAACCCAAGTTTCATCTACAGTAACAATTCTTGCAAAAATTTCTTTCTTTTCGGCGCAGCAGAGGTCTAAAAACTCCTTTGAATACTCGACGAGCAGCTGGTTCTGTGATGGTGTGTGCATTCTTGGCATCCATCTTGCGCTGACTTTTGACATCCCAAGATGATCGTGTAGAATATTTAAAATGGTTGTAGTTGATACTCCAACTTTTTTGCGAGTTGTTTCTTCTAAGTATTTATTCTGTGCTAATACAATCCCGTGTGGTTCCGACCACTCCATCTTTTCATGAGCATGTCGTAAAAGGTGACTAAAGGACTAAGCACAAACATCTCGTGCTCGTACAATTGCATTCCCAAGGAGGGTTGACGTTAGGCAGGAGGCCGGTCGTAAAACTATAGCTAAATCATTTAAACTGTTCCGGCTACTTCTTCTCCATTTTGCCAGGTCTTTGGCATCCTTGGGTAACCATTGACATGCATATTATATTTGGAGAAGAAAAAGCGGAAAAGCGCACCCCGGGCTCCGGAGCAGCAAAATCTCGATCTGGTTAAAGGAATTCCTTTTTAGGAATCACAATCGACTCGAACTACAATGGGGCGCTCATATAACTAAACTTTGTAATAGGCTTAGCTCTGCGGCTTATGCTGTTAGGAGAATTTTAGTTGTGGTAGAGCCACGCTACCGGCAAAACTCAGTTTTGCTAGTAGCATGAATGGGCCGGCTCGTCCGGGGAAGAACCACACTCTCACAGAAAATCGACGTCTGAGTAGTAGCTTCACCGCTTCTATGCATCGTTCGGCGAATGAGAGAGTCGGAGCCCCCCTCCCCCTCCCCCCTCATTTTGATTTGATTTAGTTTATACTTATGCTTACTACTGTATATAATATGAGATGATGGATTAAGAGTTTTTTTAGCCAATCAAGGTTGTCAGTCCTCTTGTATTTTCCGTCCATGCCTAAATCAAATAAACGGCCAACGTAGTAAGATTTATTTATTTATTTGAAAACTTTATTGTACATCAAAGATAGTTTGGTATCAGGTCCTGCATCCCGCATAATATAACTGCACACTTTTGCTCTAGGGAGCTCGGAAAATGCATGTGACATTAAATTACATTTAGTGGTTTTCTTTGTGCAACGCAATTGTGTTATAATATGAACATTTTAGAAAAAGGGTTTTAAGAATGCCTCGAATATCTTCGAGAAATACTCGTATATGGTAAGGCTGTTCCTTAGTTCCCTTGACTTGTTGGATGCAGAGTCAGTCGCCCAGATTGAATCTCTTGAATTGCGTTATTAAACATCAGTGTCTCCCTTGGCGTACCTTGAATGTCAAATACAGTTAATATTTCTGGTTTTATTTTATTGCGTCGCTTGTTACTTTAACGTCTAATATTACTCTTATCCAGAATAAAAACGTAGGCAAAATGTTAAGGAATTATATCGTCTTCATTCTTCTCATAGACATTATTATAACCTTGAGGAAATATTTGAAAATAAAATAAACCTGCCAAGTGCGAGTTAAACTCGCGTGGAGTGGGTTCCGTACAAATGATTGAATTCTTATAGGTTTTCTTGTAATCTACAAGCAATGAACTATATTTTGTATTTTTTTCAAAATTTTAGGCTCAATACTTTCGGACATCAGGGGGGAGGGAAGGTAAATTTTCGTCTTCTTTCTTGAAAAAATTTAAATTTTTTTATTTTACAATAATAAAAAAAATATATTTGAGATCCTTATAACGAGCCCTTACATTTGATACATAATATAGTAAGTTTTGAAAAAAATCCTAATTTTTCCCCCGAAAATGACCCTTATTTTAAAATAATATTTATTTACTTTGCACACATGTGTTTGGGTCATAGGATTACACCATCCTACCAATTTTCACCCGATTCGGTCCAGTAGATTCGGAGAAAATTGGCTGTGACAGACGGACGGACAGACAGACGCACGAGTGATCCTATAAGGGTTCCGTTTTTTTCAAATTTTGTACGGAACCCTAAAAACTAGTCAAGTTTGAGTTGGAATCGTACATGAAGGGTTCCGTATAAAAATATAAATTCTTTGAAAATTCAAGTAGGTATCTAGTTAAAGATCCAGTTAAAAACACTAAAAAACACATTTCTTGTATAACAACACTCTGTATTTTTTACTTTATTATATTTTTTGAATTTTTTTGTTTGAAAAAATGTGCAGTTCTAGTGGGTTTAATCAGACACAGGGCACAAACGGATATATCAGTATACTTAACAGAAAACAGAAAAGAACTATATGGGAGCCCTGACTGGGCACTTACATAATCGCAATGCAAGTAAAATCGCATTTTCTATCCTTATGAAAGGTAATTTCCTTCCCTTGTTTCCACTAAGTTTCTTCATTTTGTCCTGTTATGTTTTCTTTGTGTAAGTTGTATGTATGTATTTAAGTATTAGGTGTATGTATGTTTATAATAATTATTGTATATAAGTATGTTTATTATATTGACCACCCCGCACTACCTAATTTCCCATCATTTTTTTCTATATAAACGAGGTTGCCTGGAAGAAATTACTTAGCGATAAGGCCGCCTTTTGCGCATTTCCTAATTTTTAAGATAATTATGTTCTGTTTTTTACTTTTTTGCAATAAAGGGTATTGTATTGTATTGTGTTGTATAATCGCAGTCATCTTTTTAAAATAAGACTTGTTGAAAGCCCAAAATGTCGGGCAAGTGAGGAATCAGAGGAGACAATGAGACACATTTTGTGTAGATGCGACCCAGTGGCTGGTTAGCGCATGAACCTCTTCGGATCAACATATCCTGAGTTAGAGGACTACAGGCACTATGCACCAGGTGATATTCTGAAGCTTATGCAGTCCTCCTTCAGAAATCCCGAGTGAGTAAGGCAAGGGGTTAGTTTAATATAACCCATGGGTTCGACGTGCTTCTTAAATGTGGACCCCACATGCAAGATAAGATGTAATAAATTTCTGCACAAATGCATTCCTAAAAAGGATTGTTATGGGGACATGACAAATTATGTGTTTAACAAGTTTACTTGCTAGGCAAATTAAAAATACCCCGACTGTTAAATACACCGTCTAGAGATGAGTAGTAGAACTACCGATACGACTTCATATCCGTAGCGCCATCTATTATTTGCTAGAGAAATCCCTGACTTTCAAGCGTTTCCTCCTAATAACTTTTAAATGGCTAAACCAATTTTTATCAAATACAGCTAAGAACCACCGCAAGGGAACTTGCTTTCACGTAAAAAAACCGCGTCGAAATTAGTCCATCGGTTCAAGCGCTACGATGCCACAGACAGACCGACAGACATTAGCGTCAAACTTATAACACCCCTATTTTTTGTCGGGGGTTAAAAATAATGAACGCAAGACATTTGTCCATTGACGAACGTGGCCAGCCCATGATTAATGCGTCCACGTTAATGTCGTAATTTTTTTATACCACACTTCACATGCGTGACAAGTGGTATAGAAAAATATCGAGCTCCTTCGTGCTTCGGAAAGCACGTTAAGCCGATGGTCCTGGCTCCCATCATTGTATGACAGTCATCAAGCTTTTGCAAATGACTTTAAGCAGCTTGAAACATTGACACCCTGTTGGCCACTTACACAAAAAAACTAAACCCGAGTTATGATGCCACAGATAGACAAATAAAACTAACAAGTATAAGTAGTTTTTAAAAACTAAAACCCGACTACGGCGTATATCCCAACGAAAAGTACATTTATCAAGTTAATGCAAGCACAGCTGGAGCAACACCTAAAAATATACACCTATATACAACGAGTTTATGAAATAACCCAAAACCTCTCAGGTTGTAACGCAGTCCATGAAACTGAACAACTTTTGTTCTACAACATTGGATTGAACGGATTTTCATACAATTTGACTCGATCAGCTGATCAGTTTTTATGAAAATTCAAATATATTTTTTTTTGGTTATATGAAAGTTGTAGAACAAAAGTTGTTCAGTTTCATGGGCTGAGGTACCATCTGAGAGGTTTTGCGTTATTTCATTAACACGTTGTATATTTGAAACGAGCTTTATAATTCATTTGATACGAAACACGGTATGATTCTATTTATTTAATTTTTTACTTCATTACTTTATAGGCCTATAAAGAGGACTCCACCGTGGATTTACTGTGACGTTATAGCCTATAATCAGCGAACAGCCAAGACGATTCCGACGATACCTCATTTGTCAAAGTTTCATGGACATCATAGAAGATACGAGGGGACAGATGAACATCCATACAAACATACCTAGCGGCAAAACACATAACCTTCCTATTGAGTTCACCGTAGTCGGGTAAAAAATAAACGGGCAAGTGCGAGTCGGACTCGTACATTAAGGGTTCCGTACCACCGTACAATGTTTTAAAATGCTAAAAATCACGTTTTTTGTATGACGACCCCCTTTAATTCTTAACTTTATTTTATTTTTAGTATTTGTTGTTATTGTGGTCATAGTAATACATAATTGGTGAAAATTTCAAGTATCTAGTTAATGCCATTATGAAGATCAAGTTAAAAACGCTGAAAAAAAACACGTTTCTTATATGACGACCCCCTTTAACTGTTTTTTTATTATTAGTATTTGTTGTTATATCCGCCACAGTAATACATAGTCGGTGAAAATTTCAAGTGTCTAGCTATTACGGTTCAAGAGATAGAGCCCTGTGACTGACGGACAGATAGACAGACGGACAGACAGACGGACAGACGGACAGACGGACAGACGGACAGACGGACAGACAGCGGAGTCTCAGTAATAGGGTCCCGTTTGCACTCTTTGGGTACGGAACCGTTAAAACCAGCAACGCGCATCTGGTGCCTTGGTTTTGCATATTGTTACAAACGTCGCATTATCAAATGAGACACGAAGAACTTTGCTCGTAATAATTTTGTAAATTCTCCGAGCATTTCGATAATACCACCGAAACCACCGCGTTCCATCATCAAATCCTTTGTGAAGGGTTTAATTACCGTTCATTTTAGAATCTGAGTGTGGTCGCTGTTTCGCTGTGACTTTAGAGCCTATGACAGGCTGTCCAGCTCCTAGATAAATAGTAACTAGGTTGGACTAGGCAGGTGCGTCTTAATGAATTATGAAGGTTATGCATTGTGAATAGATGTCGTGGATCTAGTGATCTAAATTATGTCATAATAGCAAACAATGTAATCTCAGTCCATCCACATAACTAATTTTAAGTTTTAAGTTTGTTACTTGACGTTTTTAGGGTTCCGTACCCAAAGGGTGCAAACGGGACCCTATTACTGAGACTCCGCTGTCTGTCCGTCTGTCCGTCGGTCTGTCCGTCTGTCACAGGGCTCTATCTCTTGAACCGTAATAGCTAGGCGCTTAAAATTTTCACCTATTATGTATTACCGTAGCCGCTATTACAACAAAAACTAAAAATAAGATAAAGTTAGAAATTAAAGGAGGTCGTCATACAAGAAACGTGTTTTGTTCAGCGTTTTTGACTCGATCTTTATAATGGCATTAAATAGATACTTTAAATTTTTACAGATTATGTATTACTATGACCACCAAAACAACAAATACTAAAAATAAGATAAAGTTAAAAATTAAAGGGGGTCGTCATACAAGATACGTGTTTCTTCAGCGTTTTAAAACATTGTACGGAACCCTTCATGTACGAGTCCGACTCGCACTTGCTCATTTATTGGAGAAAATGCTGCAGTTCAGTTTGTTGTCGCTTCTTCTGCATTTGCGCCTAGGAAGCGGCACTAACCTTAGCTGTAAGTAACGATTTGACGTCAGCATTTGTGCAAAACAAAACAAAGTTACTATTATTAAGAGATTTATTATAAACTAGCTGTGCCCGCGACTACGTTCGCGTGGTTGTCGGAACGTAATGTTATATAGCCTAAAGCCTTCCTCTATAAATGGACTACCCAACAAAAAAAGAATTTTTCAAATCGGTTCATTAGTTCCTGAGATTAGCGCGTTTAAACAAACAAACAAACAAACAAACAAACTCTTCCGCTTTATAATATTAGTATAGATATCCTTTGATAATAAAGATAATTTGAATTTGATTTAAAGACCTGAAATAAGGACAATGTACGTACCTGTTCAGAGGCAAATTCACCTGTAGTCTGTATTAATTGTTAAACTATTGCTAAACGACTTTAAAAAAGAGATGTATAATATATAGTTTTTATTTTTATACAACGTGGAAGGGTCATACCCGTAATAAATCGAACCACGGTCTATACTAGAGTATATGATTGTACTTATACCCATTGTAGTATAATGAAATTAAAATAACAGCCAAAAAACAAAAATTAATTTCGGCATTTTCATACAAAAGTGTCCGGCCACACGGGCCATTTATATGGGAATGTCAATTTTTTTTCTGGCTATTTGACTGTTATTTTAATTTTATTATTCTTTAGTAATCTAGTATAGCCCGTGATTCGATTTATTACGGGTATGTCCCTTCCACTTTGTAGAAGGAAAGGAAAAGTTTTAAGACTGCCTCCTTGGTCCAGTGGTCAAGGCATTTGCCTTGTGATCCGCAGCATTTTCTTTGCGGATAATCGGGTGATTCAAGCCTGCAATACCCTAATGAAAACAACTTTTCAAAAAGTATGCTCCCCAGTGGGATTTATACCCATGACCTCCGGATCACAAGGCAAACGCCTTGACCACTGGATATTTTTTTTTATTTATTTAATTTATTGCACTTTAAAATTAATATACAATAGGTATAATCTTAACGCTAAGCGCTGTTTACCAGAAACTACCTTTGAAACGTATAAGAGAAGGCGATAAATGGGGTGCAAGTGTATACAAAACAGGAATTAGAAAAAAAAATCTACTTACTAGCTAAGATACATAAACTACGCCTACATATAAAATGAAATAACATATAATAAGTTATATATAAAATATAGATATAATATACTTATTATCTCCAAATATATACTTACATAAATATTTTAAAATAAATGATTTCGGTCAGTTTTGTTGTTCGGCAAATACTGCCGAACCGACAAAGCTGACCCGAATAAGTGTGTAGCAACCCTAAGCCGTGTGGTTCCCGGCAGAGTAGAATAGGACCACTCCAAGTCTTTCCATGGATGTCGTAGAGGTGACCCCTGACAGATGAACCCTAACTGCAGAAAAATATTCAAATGTTTTAAAAAAAATCATCCCTTCGAGCCACTATTGACACCCCTATAACTTCATTGTTGAAGAAGCTAGGACCTAGGTTTTAAGTCACTAAAAAGACAAGAAACGTACTTTACCTAGACACCTACCTACTTCTACCTACCTAAGAAAGTGTAATTTTGGGCTATATACTTGTGTATATCTCTATAGCCCAAAATTACACTTTCTTTGTGCCAAAAGTTTGCGAACATATGCCAACTAAAGTTCCTTTAATTGTCACTGATTCACTTACTCACTTGCCGGTTATTAAAATTTCAAGTCTCTAGCAGACCCAAAATCTTGAAATTTTGAGTTTTTGCTAGCATTGTCCAGATACTTTCGCATTCACGCCACGTCGGGCCGACACATGTGCATGGTTTACGATACGGTCGCCCAGTGTTATCAAAACAGAACTATTATGCACTATTGGCCTTTGGAGGCCGAAGGGACACAGGATAGTTTTAGAATAACTGGAAATTCAATCTAATTTCCGGTTATTTAATTTTGGATCGTGTTGTTTATTTAGTTTCTATTTACTATAAACAATGTTTGATATTTTCTATAAGAAAAATCTGACTAAAACTAAACTAAAATCTAAATTAAAAACTTAATTTTTAATCTAAATGTTGTTCATATACTAAATTTGTTTCTATTTTAGACTAATTTTAAAACATTGACCGCGCAGATCCTAGAAACCGATCTAGGGTATAGCCGAAATACAAATTATGTTAATATAGGCGATGCGGCTAGCTGCATCGCCTATAAAACACGCCTTTAAAATATAATTTGTAAAATAAAAAAACACACCTTCTTGTCCTAATATACTCTAAAAGTGGCCTTTGGGTCTTGTGCCCCTAGGCTCTGTCTGCTTAGACCCGCAAGACCCAAAATGCTATGTCTATCCCATTAGGGATAAACACGTGATAGATAGAGTGTCTACCTACTTTATACAATCTTTTCAACAAAAATTGTTTGCGTTAAAGCGATTCAAATCTAAAAATGTAAATTAAATGGCTTAATACATACCTTGACATGTCTTATGAATAAGCTTTTTAAAGTTTGTAAATAAATCGCTGCATAATCTTGCTTTAAACCCAAGAGCGATATTAAATTTTGTTTAATTTATTCCTTTTCGTTGTAGAAATATATTTGAATCTGTATGCGGATTAGGCCTTTGGGTTTAAAAAGTTGTTTAACTGCAATGTTATTGTTGCCAATGTACTGAAATCGTTTTTTTATTTCATTTCTTCTAAAAACTATGTATGTTTATGAGTACCTTCCACGATAAGTTATTAGACCCAATTTTGAACCCAAAGTGTCTATTATTCCAAATAACATGGTGCTAATAAACCGCTTAAAAAACATAATATTTTCATACAATCGATAAGTACCATAGAATTCGTAATTTGCTGAAAGCGTTGGAGAAATGGACGCCAAATTATGAATGTAAACAAATGTGATGATGTATATATTTTTCAGTGGTCACTCTTTAGTTTACACGAGCGTATGACGTAATAGCACGGCGGCTACTATTTTGTGTTTAAAACAAATTATAAAAAACTGAAAACTTTGAATTAAATTAATAAAATTTGTTTTGTTATTTTCCCACTGGTTTTAGCCTAAGCTATGTCAAGAATATATTTTTAGATTTTTTTCTCATGTAGATTAAATACCGTATATCTAAATTGTATCATACAACTTTGCTGTCCCACATGTCATTTGATTTTCAAGCGGACAGAATTCTGCTTTGATTTTGTAGGTAACTGTCATCTAGTTGTATTGTTGATCGAAGAGCAAGCCAAACAAAGATAAAATCTACCCGGTATTTTCATAAAATATCTGCAGTCCTTAAATCAATTATTTAGTGCTATGCTGCCGGTTTTTAAACAACTTCAATAAAGGAGAAGCTTCTCAATCTATTCAACTGTATATACAGGCTGACTTTTTAACCACCAGTCAAATTTTTGAAGCAAGTCCAGTCCATGATACTGATACTTTCCAAAACAATTAACGAAAAACTAAAATGAAAATTCGCCTTCCCATACAAATCAGCGCTCACCCAAACGGGTTTTGTATGGAAGGACGAAAATTTTTAATCGATTTTTAATAACTTTTTTTATAGAAAGTAGTTCAGTATCATGGACTGAACTTGCTCCAAAAATTTGGCTGGTGTTTAGTCACTTTATTTGAAAATATATACATGCAACTTGGTCCCATGGTTACTAGGTGAAGATCTGATTGCGGAATCCTCGAGAAATCGAGGGAACTGTTCAAAGATTCAACATCGCCATCGACATGATTCAGATTCTCGGCTATTTCCTCGATCGGCTTTTTTGAGTTAATACATTTATTTATTTAAAAAGTATTTTTATTTATTTATTTATTTAATCTTTATTGCACAATAAAATAAAAGTACAAGTGGCGGACCTAATGCCATATGGCATTCTCTCCCGGTCAACCATTAGACCAAGCAGAAAATATGTTTGGCTGGCGTAATAAAATTCACAAAAATAAGCAAACTTAATATAAATAAAATATATATAATCAAAAACACCCTATACTTATACACAAATATACTTTTAAACATATAATAACTATACAATAACTATATATAACAACTATACTAACATGCATAAAATACAATAGATAAATACATAAATATAAATACTAATAAATATAATCAGGATGACTGGGACTAAAAAAAGTATCATCATCATCAGGTCTTTTTAGGGTTCCGTACCCGAATGGTGCAAACCGGACCCTATTACTGAGACTCCACTGTCTGTCCGTTGGTCCGTCTGTCACAGGGCTCTATCTCCTGAACCGTAATAGTTAGACACTTGAAATTTTCACCGATTATGTATTACTGTGGCCGCTATAACAACAAATACTAAAAATAGAAAAAAGTTGAAAATTAAAGGGGGTCGTCATACAAAAAATGTATTTTTTCAGCGTTTTTAACTAGATCTTTATAATGGCATTAAGTAGGTACTTGAAATTTTCGCAGGTTATGTATTACTATGACCGCTATAACAAAAAAATACTAAAAATAAGAAAAATTAAAAAATTAAAGGGGTCATCATACAAGAAACGTGTTTCTTCAGCGTTTTAAAATATTGTACGAGTCCGACTCACACTTGCCCGTATATTTTGTGTCCACTGCATGAGTACGACCCTCTCTGTTCTACCAGAGCCATACTCGGCCAGAGTAGCCAGAGGATTTGGCCTACACTCTCCACGCTAGCCAGGCGTTTGATTAAAGTTTTGTTTAGCTTGTGTTTCCTAAGTCGCCTTCTATGACATCCACAGTATACCACATCCAAAAAAAAGTATAATTGTACTGTATTATAGGTATATATTTTTTAGATACACAATACAGTTATTAAAATAAACACGATGGTCTGAGATCCTGGTGCGAAGAAGTACCGTCAATATTTGAATAAGTAGGTACTATAAATTAGCGTGCGCTCAATCGATAGGTACTGTAACTTTTGAATAAGGTATTTGACTTTGAAAACTTTATATTAATAACTAGCTTTTGCCCGCGGCTTCGCTCGCGTATTCCACGGGAACGTTACTTTTTCCGGGATGAAAGGTATATCCTTCTCAGTACTCCTAACGATGTGTATGAAAATTTTCAAGAATATTGGTTCAGTAGATAAAGCTTGAAGAGGTAACAAACAAACAAACAAATATACAAACTCACTTTCGCATTTATAATATAAGTTGGAAAGTTTGGATTGGGATAATATTATATACCTACTTATGACTTACACTATTATTCAAAACTTTTGCTGATCTGAATTAATTTAATGTGTGTAATTAATAAACTAGTTTTTTCTGAATATATTAATTCTAAATAAAAGTGTCTCAACAAAAGTGTCTAAATATAAGTTTCTAAATAAATATATAATATATTTCAGCCATTGGTCCTGGCTGTCATCTATGTATGGCATTCGTCAAGTTATGTCAGATGCCATGTAGCAACTTTAAAAATCTGACACCAGTGTTGGCTACTTACACAGTTACACACACGAAAATAAAAAAATGAAAACCGACCATCTCTGCATAAAACATTTTACAGGCATGCATACCACAAAGAGGCTTGAAGATATTCATGCAACAACAACAATTTACATAGATTTCTCAGTAGAGAGCCCTATGATTAAGTTTTGAATAAAAATAGGTCGTGATCGTGCGGCAGCCTCCGAGACGTCGCGACAGACTGGCGCCCGACGTGCCAAGAGCGGCAAAGAATAGAGAAAATTGTAGAAAGGACATTTTTCTTCTTACCGATGTGTTAACCTAATATTGGTGTCAGATTTCTTGAGCTTCCTCAAGGCATCTGACGTAGTTCAATGACTTTCATCTAGTGACAACTGCCATTATTACACACTATTGAACTAATGTGCAGGTTTCCTGACGACATGATGTTTTCCTTCATGGAAAAAGTCGCGCTTAGAGAGGATAAAACAGCACACTGTCAGTGCCTAAGCCGCTTGGCCACCACACCACCGAATTTACTTTAAACCGAATAGGGGATCGGACAACTTTTCACAAGGTGTTTGAATGTAATTAGAATGGTTATTTATTACCATAAAAATAATATTTTATTTAAATAAGGCTGTAAATATATATAAATTACATTTAAAATTTGAATGCGAAAAAATGCCGCGTAAACGCTCCCATTTGTCATCTTGGCCGCGTGACGTCATCTGTTTGTAAGTAAATATCAAACAATCAAGTGGAGAAAAGGATGGCAGTAGTAGAGGCCACAAATTCACATAGTAATGTTGACATCTATGGTTGACATTTTTACATACTCATTGAATGGTCAGTTTATTTAATAAACATAATTTCAAATTACAATAAAAAATTTTTGGTAAGATCTGTCCGATCCCCTATTGACACCGACGTTTTGCAGTTACATAGTATTACATTACAATGATCAAAAGATTGCTTTCTCAGCATCATCTGTTGGTTGACTGGTAGAAAAGGCCCCTGGCCTTAAGTCCGCCATTTACATGTATTGCAATAAAGTTAAATAAATAAATGTTATGAGATTACGTTTAAGATAAAAAATAGAATTAAAAGAACGGTCAGACTGCAGGTGCTCTACGTGCCAATAGCGGCAAAGAGTAATCCAGAGTTGGAAAAGAGACGTTAAGGTAACTGTATGAAGGGTCATCTTAGTCTTAATATCTCTAAGTCTACTTTACCAGTCCATCGTTTGTACTCGTATGTTACATTCATATATATGTGTCTGTTTATTCGGCTATAACCCAAGTATCTTTGATCGAAGCATTATGTTTATGAGGTACTAGCAGTCCATCCCGGCTTCGCCCGTGGTACACACATAGCCTATGTCACTCGGGAATGGTGTAGCTTTCAAACGGTGAAATAATTTTTTAAATCGGCCCAGTACTTTTTGAGCCTATTCATTACAAACATACAAACATACAAAAATAGGTACAAATCTTTCCTCTTTATAATATTAGTATAGATATAGAAGTATAGATGTAGATGAGATCGATATAATGCAATATACTAACATACATACTTCTGCCCCAAAACAGAATACTATGCCGAAGTTGGACTCTACTAAGAAAAAGTAAACTTTGATGAATATTCACTTCTTGCAAATTGCTCATCACTCACACTGTTGGGCAATTGGGCATAAGCCACACTCCTATAAGGTACCACTTGGTGATATTCTGACTCCCCATTCCATTTTTCCTTCTAGCCTTCAATAAACTTATCATCTTCTCTGAGAGCTCTACCATAAATTGCCACTGCTTACGACAATGTAAACTGCATGGCACATAGGTACTGAGGGCATAAAACTTTAACCAAAAACACTATATACTCTTTGCCCTATACACTGCAGACATTTCATCCCTATCAAAACTCCTTCACCATTGGTATACTCCCAATTCCTTCGACGATATCGACCAATCACAGCACACCAAATACAATTTCATCCAATCAGGATTTTTCTTTTTTTCAGCAAGCTCCAATAATGTATATTTCTCGTCAAAATAACAAGTTCGGGTAACCAAAACAGGGTTTGGTAGTTTCTTCTAGGTTTTTGGTTCAAAAATGAGGTGATTGTGATTTGAAAATAATGATAGGAGTGGAAATGATCATCTATATAGATTACCTGCTACTGGGAATCTTGGTGAGTTTGTTTATCAGTTTCAATATGTTTCGTACCATATACCTTCCGGTAACTTTATTTGGCACTTGTTTATTGTTACTGCAGTATACTCTACATGATATTAAAAAATCGGACAACATGCATTGCTGATACAATAATATAATTTTTGTCAGGTGTGCCTACCTAACTAATGACTTAATCCTATCATACAATTATTAGATTGTACCAGTGACATAATGTGTACCACCCAACATAGTTTCAGGCACAGTCGATAGCAGACAAAGCTTCTCTCGCTTCTCTCTTGTGTACATAGGTATGTACTAGTGGCGAAATTGCAATTTATTTGGGTTGGCTATAATATGCAGGTGTACTGGAGAAGTTTGCACGTAATTATTTGCTTGCATTAAAACATAGTTCTCTTTAGCAGTGTATATTTTTATAAAATAACATTTTATTTTTCCAAAAGCAGTTCTTAACTCAAAAGTTGTTAGAATGCTTTTAGCTGCGTAAACAAGTATAAAATATAGAAAACATAGAAATACGCGCCATATAAAAATCTATTTATCCATATACATAAAGGATTCTTTTGCATGGGAGGCAACTATAAAGAATTTACTATACAATATAACGTAATAATCTCTAATTGCGGCAGGCAGAGATTTTGGGTCTTGTGGCATCTCTTTCCAAGCAGATTATTCACCCTAGATAACTAAACATTCGTCTGGCAGTCTACGCGACCCCTTGTTTAAGTCTAGTTCACAAACCTTCGCGTACCCCCTGCTTGCACGCCTTTGTATACCTTCATAATTAGAGTAAAAAGTGGCACAAATGCGGCGTTTGCGCAAAAAATTGTCTTTATTTGTGATTTATAACTACCGCGTCGTCTAGATGACGAAAGTTTAGTTATAACAGGTGCAGATTTTCAAAGGTATCTAAATTGCATTTTATTTGATATTAGTATTTTCAAATAAATAAATCTAATAAATGTTTGTATTATAATTAGATAATATACATAACCATACTAGGAAATAATATGAACTTCATAAAAACGGTTATTTTTTAATGACTAGTGTTTAATA
Organism: Acrobasis repandana; assembly: GCA_963576875.1. Taxonomy (NCBI): domain Eukaryota; kingdom Metazoa; phylum Arthropoda; class Insecta; order Lepidoptera; family Pyralidae; genus Acrobasis; species Acrobasis repandana. The sequence goes on from OY756235.1 coordinate 16,595,825, forward strand.
GTAAGATGTTATTCATACTACTAATTGTTTTCAACTTTTTCTCATATACCTAATATTATTGATGGATTTATAAATGGAAACATATGTCCTAGCTGAAAGTAGAAATTCACGTTTATTAAGATTGATTACTCTGATTAAAGTAACAAGATAATTTAACTTCTGTGGTGACACATAATTGGAAGGTTGAAAGTCAGTACAATATCAGCATTAATACTGATGTCTCGTGCCAATCTTTGGGTTCTGAAGATGATTTTTTAGTACCAAGTAAAAGACAACAGAACCCAAATTATTGATTCGGATGATGTTATATTGTCAAACATGGAAAGAAACGTAATACATACTACGTCAGATGCTACAACGTACCATCCGACATGTGCTTTAGCAAGTCTTCGATTTTTATCCAGTAAATCTCATCATAAATGGTCATCTGCACTAAGACTACTCCTACTTATGTTATTATACGTCGCGAATAACATCAAAAATAATTAACAAATAACACGGCGAGATTTTGTTTTGAAATTGACGTACCACCTTATGGAGCCTTGGTTGCGGCAACTTGTTCGGGCGGTAACTTTGAGATGTGACATCAAGGTCATGATAGGAGATATCCTTGGTGAATCATATGAAGAATCTGCTCCATTTCCTTATGTATGAAATATTACAAAAAAAATATACGTTTGCCCATCGAAATTGCTCAGGAAAACCAAAAGTGGATGCCTTAGACGTAAAAATGCAATTTGTGGCACTCTTAATGTAGATGTATATAAAAGGTATGTGGCATCATTAGTATAAAATTATTTCTACTTGTCTCTATTCACAACGAGCCCTTTATGAAAATCATTAACCATTTTATGATATATTATTTAAAGGTGTATCCTTGAATATTATTACTTTATTACTCAGAGCCAGTGGTACGTAGTGACATAAGAGCTCACTAGATTGAATTGTTGAGCAAAGACCTCCCTCTCAGTTCTATATTTCTCCCTTTCTTGTACTACTGCGTGCAAGTCTGCCGAGTGGGTTTAGTCGTCACGCCACTAAAGATAAAGCTATGAATATTGCATGAAGAGGTTGATGAGTGTAGATGGAAACAGGCGTGATAGTATGTATGTAAGATATTGTATTTGTTTTTTTTTTTTGCCTTACGTCACGGACTTCACACGGATTTCGCACGATCTTCGTTACGCCACGAACTTTGCAAGGTCTTCGTTACGCCACGGACTGTATTTCTGTATTTTCTATGCGTTGTGGCAGCTTACATGCATGCATGTGTTTAAAGATTCCGACAACGTACAACGACTGGTGATTAAGAGCAACTTGTTATTAGAAGGTTGAGTGCTTCCTAGATTATACATTTCGTAGTTCCTCATACGAAATAGTAGTAGGGTTAGAGAAATGCTTGTTTTCTTTGTTTTTTGTATGTATAAGTGGCTAATACTGAAAAAAAAATTGCATCATACCATGTAGGGTATCAAATGAAAGAGCCTTATTAGCACATTCAAAAAATATATACATTATTAGCAATTTCTCCCTGCTGTGCTTGCATTAACTGAATAAATGTACATTTTTAACTGACTTCAAAAAAGGAGGAGGTCATCAACTGTACATATTTTTTTTTATGTATGTTTGTTACGCGATATCTCCGCCAATTGCAAACCGATTTTGATGATTTTTATTTTTATTTGAAAGCCTTTACTACCAAGTTGGTCCCATTTTAATTTTTTGAAGATATGATGAAAGACTTTGGAGATATAGAAGACACTCTTTAAAAAAATTAAAGTCGGTTGTATTTTTTTTTTATTTATTAGCAAAAATCTTCCCGTAGTCGGGTTTTAGTTTTTAAAACAATATCTTGTTCCATAATCAGGATGTTGGGTGGGCAGGCTAAGGGTCAATTCATACTAGCGCAGAGTCGATGCGAAGCGAAGCGTCAAATTCTTCACGAATTGCACGAATGCGCTGGTACTCGCGTGAATTCGTGCGCTTTCGCACGCTTTTATGTTTCGACTATCGAGTGATGACGCGTTGGTTCGCGTATTAGGCGTTTGGATTTGCGCGCGCGAGTCTTCTTTTTCATCTCAAAAGGAATATGTGCTTTACATTGTGGAAATAAGGGTGAATTTGCTATATTAAGTATCAAATTGACGCTTCGATGCACTAGTATGAATTGACCCTAAATGGTAAGCAGTAGACAGTAGAAAGTCGTTGCACCAAGGACTCTGTTGCCCGTTCTATTGTACTAATACCACTCTCAGTCTCCTTTACTGACACTATAGGAGAAGAACGGAGTAGTTCCGTATTTTACTGTTTAATATCATTAAATTATTGTTTCACATTACTCCCTCTTCATCGCACCACCTTTTATTTATCAGCACAAGAACCTTTTATTTATAAGGCCACCTGTTGTATACCTATACTTTACATATTTTTGAAAATGATTTATACGTGTTTTTAGGGATTCGTACAAAAAATTAAAAAACGGAACCCTTATAGGATCACTCGTGCGTCTGTCTGTCCGTCCGTCTGTCACAGCCAATTTGCTCCGAATCTACTAGATTGAATCAGGTGAAATTTAGTAGGATGGTGTAATTGTATGACCCAAACAAAGCGCATAGTAAATAAATATTTTTTTTAAATAAGGGTCATTTCGGGGGATAAATTAGGAAATTGAAAAAAAAAGTTTTGCAAACCGTATTGTGTCATATATCAAATTAAAGGGCTCATTATGAGGATCTTAAATATATTTTTGTTATGATTATAAAATAAATAGTTTTGATTTTATTCATGAAAGAAGACAAAAATTGAGCGTTCCCCCCTGACTCCGAAACTACTGAGCCTAAAATTTTGAAAAACATACGAAATATAGCTCGTTGCTTGTAAATTACAGGAAAAGCTATAAGAAATCAATCAATTGTTTTCAAAAAAAAATTCAATGCCTGGTTTTATTTTTGGTAATATAAACTGTCACTTACTTACTTTAGTGACAAATCACGTTGTAAGTACTCTTTCGCCACCATGAGATTTAATAAAATAGTATTATTAAATGATTAAGATGGTTGACTCACTTGATTTAGTCAAAAAGGCTGATCAGGTTTCGATTGATTTAGACGGTCATCATTAGGGCGAGTGTTAGGAGCGACGACCCGGACTTAGTTTTAATATTGTTGTTTCAGGTATTTCTGTCGGTGTTCGCGTGTAGCTACTGTTTCTTCAGGATATATCAGCTGCGGCGCAGTGGGCAGCTGTCTTCTACAAACGTAAGAGCAAGTTTTTCAATAGAGTAAACTGCACAATAAGAGGGTTACATGACCTAAACTTACAAATGTACAGGGTGACTTTTTATTAACCGGCAAAATTTTTGGAGCCAATAGTATTTGGAGCAATAGTACCTATTGAACAAACTAATTACAGTTTTTTAATGTAGAAAAGTAGTTGTAGCATAATCGAAATTGGGTCATTACTTATGCGCCACCCAGTTTAACCCTGTAACTTCGCAATACTGTGCCAAGGTTCATCTACTTACCTACTAACCATCTTACTTATGAGTGTTTGTAAGCAAAAAATTAAGAAATAACGATTTGGATATAATTTTACGCACGGCGAAATGCATTTGTGAGAAAAGTTTTACCAGCCGCCCGACGTCAACCCTACATGAACCCTACTTGGGAATGCAGTTGTAGCACGAGATGTCTGTGCTTAGTTGTTTAGTCGCCTCTTACGACATCCTCAGGAAGATATGAAGTGGTCCTATTCTAGGCTGGAAGCACACAAGAGTGTTACATACAGAACGGAATCTCCTAAGGTCCCGCGCAATATGAGTCCCCGTTCCCCGTCCCCGCACTTCTGCCAAGTTTTCACCTTGACGAGGGGCGAGAGCAGGCAAACACACACACATTGACGTGTGCACGGCGGCACAAGAATGGGGGAGAGGTGCGGGGACAAGGAACGGGGCGCATATTGCGCGTACCTTAGGAGATTCCGTTCTGTATGTACTCTCTTACTGTTTTCTGTGCCGAAAGCCACAAAACCAGGTGTATACTCTCCGTTACATCGATTAAACCCTTCCCCGACAAATATAGCTCATTTATATCACTTTCATAAAAAAATTGCTTCATTTTTATTCAAATCCTTGCACAAATCCCTAATTAATAATAAAATACAACGTTTACCAGATCCCGGGTAAATCCTCAACATAAAATAAACAAAGTACAGATATCGCATTTCTTAAAATAGGTATATCTATTCTGTGTTTTCAATGCTAATCTTAGAGAAAAAAAAGTTTAGAATCAAACCAGCTTTTTTTTTTACATGGTTGGGTAAAATCAAAGAGCTGTTATGTAAAACTTCGCGGCGAGAATTTCGTATATATTTAATGTTAATGGGTAAAAGCCGATCCAGCGAATGAATCTCAGACATCAAATTAGTAGGCGTTGCAGTCAGAAACCCGTCACCATTTTTGTTTCCATTTTCAATTACAATTCCATTGTCACGCTGAAAATGGCTTTGGGTCTTATTACTCTAGTTTCTGTATACCCCGTAATAGACGTAATATTAAAATTAAAAACGGGATTACATTAGCATGTATTTATTTGTTTTCATGGTTCCGTACCTCAAAAGGAAAAAACGAAACCCTTATAGGATCACTTTGTTGTCCGTCTGTCTGTCAAGACCCTTGTTCTCAGGAAAGCGTGAAGGTATCAAGCTAAAATTTATATCAAATACTCAAATCTATTGTCACTTGGATTGAAAAAATCAAACTTCTAAGCCAACGCAATTAAAAGATACAGCTGTTTATGCCGCAAATCTTCGACACTCGCAAGGGAATTAAAACCTACAGGGTACTTCCCGTGAACTCAGAATCTTGAAATTTGGTACGAAGTAACGACTTATAGCACAGATAAAGGAAAAATTGCGAAAAGCATACAATTTTAGTTATATCATATAATAAAAATATTTTTTATAATTTTAAACTTACATATATACCTATAGGCTTGTACGGAACCCTCAGTCCGCGAGTCCGACTCACACTTGGCCGGTTTTTTTATTTATTTATTTAACTTTATTACAAATGTAAAGCCATACGCTTTATCTACCAGTCATACCCACTGGTGATGCTGAGAAAAAAAAACTAAAGAAGGAACTAAATTATGTAAGTAAAAAATTTACCATTTATTTAACATTTACTTTAAAAGTATAAATAATACAAGATAAAAATGTATATTTATCAAAAGTCAAAGTCAAATTTTTCTATTCAATGTAGGATAAATATATCACTTATTGAATGTCATTATTTTTAAATTATTTTAGTGCAAAAATTACAAACCACCAGACCAGTAATGAAGAGCAAATCAAATACTAGATAGAGGTTGGTTACACTATCATTCTGGCATTAGTCAAGTCCATTAGTCTGGAATGTCGTGACTGACGCCAGAATGATGGATGTTTTTCACGGTTATACGGTCAATCCAGAATGACAGCAGACTGATACAAAGTACGTGTACGGCAAAGAGCTATAATAAACCTTATGTACCTTGTTGTATGGCGTGTTTTAAAGTACGGTGACGGCGGTGACTGTGGTGAGAATGATACGAGCGGGTTACGCGATCAGTCTTCCATCAGTATTTCCCAAATTTTAATTTTCATCAGTCAGAACCACCAGTCTGTCATTCCGCGGGTTACACGATCATTCTCCGATCAGACTGATGGACTTGACTGATGCCAGAATGATCGTGTAGCCTACCTCTTATAATTTTCTTTCTGTACTCTGGAGTTTTGCAGCCAACCCTCCCTCTGAGCAGGGTAGCAATAAATCGTGCTGTCCCCACAAAAATACGATGTGGGCCCACCAATGAGGATAACTCAATTATATTCTAAGGATTCCAATTCAGCGACTGTCCCATTTTTCATTTTCGGAAATTAAATCCTTTTCTGTGTTTCGTCTCTTCCTTAATGGTACAGGCAGAGCTTAGTGCTGTAAGACCCAAAGCCCACATTTCTTATAGAATTCAGTACAAAAAACACAAATCTGGTTATAAAAAAAAATTAAGACGTCTAAGTTATAAAATACCTCAGGTCAAAAAAAAAAAAAAAATTCGTAAATTCCGCCCATTTAAAAATTCAATTACCTACTTTTTTGGAAATTTTAATTTAAGTTTATTATAGTGCAAGCCGTCCATTGTACAATTAGTTTAGATCACAGCTCAATTCTTTTACGAATTTGAGTTATTCGCGTTTATGTATGGGCCGGTATATTGCCATACAATGCGCACGGTGCTCAAAGTATGGGAAACGTTAAGGCAACTTGAATTTCATATAACTGTGTACATAAGAATGATAGAAGGATAAATCAAATTTATTTTAATATAAAGAGTGATCTTTTATTCCACAATCTAAAAAATTATACGCTTATTAGTTTGTTAAAAAAAATAAGTTAATTGGTAAAATTTTGAAATTTGTTATAACAATACTTCCAATTCTGACCTCCTAGAAAAAAATCATAATCAGATCAGTATATAGCATACAAAAGTCTAAAAGAAACAACAAGTTTCATATGTGCAAAACAAAAAATTTAAAATTTCGTAAACTACTGAATAGATGGAAAAATCTCAGGGTACTTCAGCTTAACGCAATTAAGGAATTTAGACACGTATGAGCAAAAATATTCCTACTATAAATACGTTAACTTTTTTCTAAAATAAACGGATATTTTAGCTTAAAGTCAATTACAAATGTTTCTCAAAATAGAACCACATCAAAGCCTTCTAAACCACCTACAGAAAAATTGCTCGTTTGATTTCATTTAAGGAATTAATCATTTTAATTAAGGATATTCTTAGATATTGTTTTGGCCTGGTTTGAGAGAAAAAAACAAGTAATAATTTAAAAAAACATTTTTAAAAACAAGCTTTTAACTTTAAACTTTTTAGTTCATAGTTTAAGCAAGGAACTAAAAAGTTTGAAGTGCTCGATACAAAACAATTGAGCACTCATTCAGTGGATGTTTTACCACAGAGATGCCGTGGCCCCCTTCATCATGAGGTCAGATCATTGGTACCATAATATTGCATTGTCACCTAACTGACATCAAAGTACGTGAAAATTCAACTCAATCGAATAATGACAAGTGGGACTGATTTAGCTTGCAAGATTTGATTTCGGACACACAGACAACGGGACCGGTGAAATTAAATAAAACTTCTCGTAGATATTTTAAAACCCAAAAAGAGCCTCGCTCAGCTGCAGTGATGTGGTATAATTAAGCGGTGGCGGTCAAACGGTTTAGAGCTACAAACTGTACAAAAAGGTTGCAGTACACATTGTAATATTGAAAAGGGTAGTATTTAGAGCTACACTCCACTTCTGTTTTATCGAGTGTGGCAGGCGGGCAGGTAAGAGAGCTAGAATGAGAGTCTAAACGTCCAAAATAAAAATATAGCCTGTTTTCTGCTTTATACGGAATTTTAATGACATTGCCTAATGGCACTGACTTCTGTTCAGGTGACTTTTCTATTTTGTATCGTCATAGACGTCCTATGGTACATTAGAAATGCTGACCTGCACCGGGACCTTAACAGGCAGTTCGTTGATAAAGTTATAAAAAATATGCAGAGGCACACGTGTATCGATTGCTTCATATGCTTCATCACGCGAACGTTGAATCGATCCAGCTCCTCTACAACACGGACATAGTGAGAAGACTTAAACGAACTAAACCGTTCGAACTAGTGTAATGTAGTGACAAAAATAATATAATGCTGCAGTTATAGTGCAATAATTAAAGACACACGAACAAAGTGCCTTCCTCTTAATAGAGACAGTAAGAAAAGTGCCGATGGACACATTCTTATACTATAACTTTTAAAACTAGGTAAATGTTAAATTACTAATTAGTCTAAGTTTAGGCTAGATTGTAATAATATTAGCGTATTTATCCAATAGTATATACGTTAAGAAAGGAAAAAAAATACACGTTCTGGCGTACCGCATCCGCAGAACCTACGGTACAAAAGTACGAGTACTAAGAAAGTACGTACGTAACTGCGTATCCGCGTTTCAGTGTCAACCAACGTTGAGCGTTAATACATAATGATAAAGTCGATTTTAGTTTGACATAGAAATAGGACGTCACTATCGTACGTCTATCATATTATTTTATGGAGTTACCCCCCTGATAACAATATTTAATATTTTTTTTTTAATTTAAGGCTAACACACTCAATGATAATGCCAAGTTTAAGATGGCATGCCTTGAGAGAACCCTATTCCCTGCAGTGGGATGTGGAAGGCTGTCGATGATGATGATGAGATATTTTCAATTGATTTTTTTTTTTGGAATGAACAGATAATATAACAGATAATTGTGTTGCAGATCGGCGTCCTCCTGCGGCCGACCAAGGTGCTGTTTTCCCACAGGAGGGAGGGTGAGAGCACTGAGGAATTACGGTAAGTACACATTATCCCAACTTATATTATAAATGCGAAAGTGAGTTTGTATATTTGTTTCTCTTCACGCTTTATCTACGGAACCAATCTTCTTGAAAATTGGCATATACATAGTTAGTAATACCTTTCATCCCGGATAAAAGTAATGTTCCCGTGGGTTACGCGAGCGAAGCCGCGAGCAAAAGCTAGTACACAATAACTAATTGTTCATTTATTTGCTGGCATATATCTATGAAATTTTTAAACAGGTAAATCATTTAATTTAAAGTCTAGATACAGTAAAATTCGTGCGAAGTCCTGACGTAATGCTAAATTTAAATGCGCTCTATCTATGTATTTTTGAAGTGAAATCTTCTTTAGGCGCGTTGGGCATATCTTGAGATGAGAAAATAACCATTGACCTCGCGACAATGTTACCGACACTACCTACCTTGTTCGAGATTTCACTTCTGTCGGCAGTCCCGCCCTCTATAGGCTATAAAATGATTTCAGGAGAGTCAGGGAAACTTAAAAATAAAATAAATTAAATAATACCGAGTGGGGTATCAATGAAAAGGCTTCAAAAATATACCTCAATACAATATTAGCTGTTGTTGTCTGCTCTGCTTGCATTGACTGTAACAATGTACTTTTCATCATTATTCATAAATGTATTATGAATGAAACTTTTCGTAGTCGGGTTTTAGTATTTAAGCAAAGGGCCTTGAAGTGGCGCCCTCATTTGAAATAAATTGTTAACTCGTAAACATGGACATAATTTCCACATTGCTAATCGTCAGGCACTAGATAGCTCTTTATATTATTTTATGAACCACCGTTGAAAGTATTTACATTAATCCGTCTTGCCTCTTGCCTTGCCTTGGCGGAGGCAAGTTTTAAAGCTAGACGGATCACCAATAATAGTTTCAACGGCAGTTCATATAATAATTTAAAGGGCTATCTAGTGCATGATGATTAGCAATATGGAAATTATCTCCATATTTACGAGATAACAATTTATTTCAAACGAGGGCGCCACTTCAAGGTCATTTGCTTCTATATTCACTTTCTTGTTAGTTATTTGGCTAAGTGTTTGAATAGATTACACAAATACATTGACTAATTCTTCTAACAAGTACAGTCGTCACAACGTTGTAAACCCAGCCTTACTAAGCAAGCCCTCGGCCCTTTACTTCAAACAACCCTTTGAGAACAAACGCTTTGAAATTATTTTAAATTGTAACTTCGGTTTTGAAAATTCCGCAAAAATATATTCGTTAGGAAATCATTCCCTTTTCTTTTGTAAACATGACAATGTTCAGAACAAACTGTGGTTTTAATTTGATTGTTTAGTGTTCTGTTATTTATTTAGGCTTTGTTGTTATTCATTTATAATAATAATAATAATAAATCTTTTTTATTTAGCCAAAAAGTCTTTTTTATTTAGTTAAGTGGCCTTTGGATCCTGGGCTCTGTCTGCTTAAAGCGGCAAAACCCTAAATGCTCTATCTGCCCTATCAGGGATAAAGACGTGATAGTGTTTTTTGACTTCATGTTTCTGGATTATAATCAGGTACTTACAAGTAATTAAAAAAAAATACATTTTGCCTATTTTTTTTTCTTAAAGATTGATTGGGTAGCAAATATTTTTAGTAGTGTACTTTGAGGTAGGCTCCTAGACACGTAACAAGTAAAAGCTATCGACGAGAATTTTTACACGTAATGTGTCAGATAATTAAGACTCAAAATATTTTTTATAAAATTTATATAAATTACAATATTTCTATTCGTGCAGTCCTTTGTATGAGCCTGCCCTCTGTGTGTGCTTTTCCGAGTCGCGTAATGCCCACGTGTAGCACCTATGCGTAGCACATGCTACACATACTACGTCGTAGCAAGTAGCTACGAAATGTTTACGCTTCGTCCTGCAGCGCTTTCGTGTCATTTAGACGGTGGTCCACTGTACCGCGCACCGTCGCGGAGCGCGGGACGGCAGATTTTAATATTATATGCAAGTATCTCAGTTTGTATAGAATGTTTTTTAAACAAAATTAACGTGAATAAATAAACCTGTTTCTCATACAGAACGGGTTTTCCGTCACTAACAGTTTTTTTACACCAAGGTTTCTATGACTTTTGTATCGAATACGAGTGGAGTTACATTTTGCTTGTGAGCGTAAACCGATGACATGGGCAAGCAGTTTTCAATTAGACGACTTTTAGTTCTTTTAATGAATTTTATATTTCTAGTCTTTAATTTATTTGTCCCCAGCACGGTAGTAGCGTACCAAAACCCGTTCACCGGCGACTACTGTGTCCACAAAAGCAGGATCGGGCCCAAAGGCTACATCAACTCAGCGCAGGTGCCGGACTCCCCAGACAGCGGGGTGTCTGACGAGTATGAGCCTTTGAACCTAGAGCCCCAGGCGCAGGTGAATCTGCCCGATCCAGTGGCGTATGGGATGAAGAAAATGATCCATGTAAGTAAATCAGGGCTTCATTTGTTTATTAATTTATTAAAAAATTATTGTTCCACAATAAAAGTTGTTTTACAATTGGCGGACTTAACGCTAAAAGCGTTCTTTCCCAGTCAACCGTAGGGATAAACAGATAAATAGTTGCGGCGCAAAATAATAAAATATAATATACTATATAATATATACACATGCATATATACTTAATTAAAGACGTACTCATACACATAATATACATAAATAATTAAAAAAATACATTATACATACACAATTACAATGAATGATGATGTTGATAAGAAAAAGAGACTAATTTAGAAGATGACAGTTTACTCTTCTCTTGAAGAAAAATTTTGTAGAAACATGCATATATATTTATAATAGCCAGTAAGAAAGTAACTTTCATTATAATTAGTACTTACATATTTTATTTTCAGACAACTTAGTCCATAGCTTTTTACAATTCACAATCAATTAAGTTGTAAAGTATCTAATTAGATTAAAACTTAAAATCAAAATAAAAAAAACAATAAAATCTTTATTCATTTCGAATAAATTTAAATATAAATAATAAAAATAAATAATCTTACATATATAGATTACTACTCATAAATTCACGCAAACATACCCCTGTCTAACACTTTAAAGTGTTGTTAAAAAATATATTCAAAATTCCGCTCCGTCAAAATGGTCACAAAAATGACCCGCAACATGCTTCGTCAAAATGGTCACAAAAATGTATCCGCAACGTGCTTTGTCAAAATGGTCACAGAAATGTATCCGCAACATGCTTCGTCAAATTTATTAATTTCAGAGACCAACCCGTACCATATCCAGCTCAAATGTTCCCATTGTTATGCCAAATGTATAGCAATGGAAAATTTTTGAGCCAGATAAGATAATAATAAATAATAATAAAATGCTTTATTTGAAAAACACAAAAAATATCACAGATATTATTATCAGAACCTATTAGAGGTGCTACTACTATTTAATATTTTAAATTATGATGATAGATCGTCGTTCGAGGAGTGGGTCTACGCAGTTTTGCATCTGCCAATGTACCGAATTCAGACTCACAGTGTTGTTGCGTGGGGTGCCTAGTTTCGGAGGGCAGCGGGATCCGGAGCAACGGTTTTTTCGCTGGCCGCCCGACGATAGTTGGGAGCCCAATTGCAGACTAGCCTTCTGTGAAAGGCTGCTCCGCCATCGCGCGCATAATCCTAAGGTTGCCCCTGTCGGGCCAGTTGGCAACCGGGCGAGAGGCCTCGACAGGCGGCCTTGGGGGGGTCCGGGCGTCCCCGCGGTCTCCGCACTAGTCTTATCCTACCGCGCAACAGTACTGTGACTTCTGGGGGGGGCTGGCTGATGCCTCGCGTAACTGCCACTCTTCGCCTTTTTTCCCTCTTGCCCCAAAAATAAAAACAATAATGAATAAAAGAAACAAAAAGTTGAGGAATCAACAGCGGATACACGGCCTCTCGCTAAAAGTGCACCTCACTAACATTCGAGGTCTGCACTCTAATCTCGTCCCAGTCCACCACCATCTTGAGACTGTAAGGCCGCATCTGCTCTTGCTTACGGAGACGCAAATTACTACCCCTGCTGATACATCCTACTTGAATTACCCAGGATATGTCCTGGAGCACAATTTCCGCTTTAAGGCAGGGCTTTGTTTCTATGTGCGTGATGACATCTGCTGTAAGCGTCTCCGTAACTTGGAAGATCCCTCTTCTTCTTCAATCTGGCTGCTTGTGGACACCGGCACAGAACAAATTGTCTATGTCGGTGTCTACCGATCGCATAGCGGTGACCAGGAGACAACGAGGCTTTTTCGTCACCTAAGTGAGGCTGTTGATGTGACTCAGCAAAGGTATCCTACCGCGCAAATCGTTTTTCTGGGGGACTTTAATGCTCACCACGAACAATGGTTGTTCCCATACCAGAAAACTGACCATGCTGGTAGAGAGGCGTACAAGTTTGCCTTGTCTTTGAACCTTTCCCAGCTGGTCGACCAGGCGACTAGGATACCCGACGTTGAGAATCACACAGCTAATTGCTTGGACCTTCTGCTGACGACTGAACCAGACCGATATCACGTGTCTGTTTCAGCCCCTCTTGGGAGTTCTGACCACTGTCTGGTAAAGTCCGTCCTCATATGTCCTCCACCTGACTCCAGCCCTAGAGGCAATAGACGGGTTTGGCGGTACAAGTCAGCAGATTGGGATGAGATGCGACATTTCCTTGCTTCTTACCCTTGGCTGCAAGCCTGCTTTTCTTCTGGCGATCCGTCGAGCTGTGCAAGTGCCGTTGCTGAGGTTCTCGTTCAGGCGATGGAGTATTATATTCCATTTTCTGATCGACCCTCTGGCATCAAAGCTGAACCCTGGTTCAATGCTGACTGTTTAAAAGCTGAGGCTATTAAACAGTCAGCATACCAGGCTTGGGCTGACGCTCGTAAGCGCAGAGCTCCGGATACGCGTAAAAAGAAGAAAGCCTTTAACTTTGCGGCCAAGTCCTGCAAAAAAACGCTTAAAAAGGCTCGCTTCGACCACATAGGCAGAGTTGGTGCCAAACTTGCTTCGTACCCATCCGGTAGTAAAGCATTTTGGTCTCTGGCTAAGTGCGTTGAAGCTAACTTTTGCCGCTCCTCACTTCCTCCTTTGCAGAAACCTGACGGTACACTGGCACACACGGCTTTAGAAAAAGCTAATTTACTAGCTTCACTGTTTGCCGAAAACTCACGTCTAGATGCTAGCAATCAAACACCGCCCCAGTTACCTCCTTGTGGATGTAAAATGCCTGAAGTCCGCATTCATCAAAAGGAGGTTCTCAAGACTCTACGCAACTTAGATGTGAATAAGGCCAGTGGTCCCGACGGTATTTCTGCTATTGTCTTAAGGAATTGCGCACCCGAGTTGTCTCCTGTTCTGACGCGCCTGTTTCGTCTATCTCTTCGGTCCGGAATCGTCCCAAAAATGTGGAAGCTCGCCAATGTTCAACCCGTACCTAAGAAGGGTAGACGTGCCGACCCTTCAAACTATCGCCCAATTGCAATCACCTCCATTCTGTGTAAGGTAATGGAGCGTGTTATTAACAAGCGCTTACTTGCGTACCTTGAGGACAATGATCTCCTCAGTGACCGGCAATACGGATTTCGCCAGAACCGATCTACTGGAGATCTTCTTGTGTACGCTACACATCTTTGGGGTGAAGCCCTTGAAAAATACGGTGAGGCACTTGCTGTCTCACTTGACATTTCAAAGGCATTTGACAGGGTATGGCATGACGCTCTTATAGCGAAGCTTTCCGCTTACGGTATCCCTCCCACCCTTTGTGCTTGGATTTCCGATTTCCTGAGGGAACGGTTTATTCGAGTAACTCTTGACGGCTGCTCGTCTGACCTATTGGCAATTAATGCTGGAGTACCTCAGGGATCTGTTCTTTCCGCAACGCTATTTCTGCTTCACATTAACGATCTGCTAAAGCCCGGTATTTTTGGGTATGCAGACGATAGCACCGTTACGGAAAGATATTTTTCTAGTGCAAGGGCAAAAAAACCGGAAATAGACGAACTAAGAGAGGCAATGGTGCTCCATACCAATCTTACTCTGCAAGCTGTCTCCGATTGGGGTGATGCCAACCTTGTGAGATTCAATGCCTCTAAGACACAGGCGTGTCTCTTCTCTGCTAAAAAGAGCCCTTTCAACTTGGCTCCCACTTTCCGGGGTGTGCCTGTTCCTATCACCCGTCATCTCGAACTTCTCGCTATCGATCTCTCATCAAATCTTAACTTCGGTAGCTATATTGAGTCCAGGGCTAAGACGGCTTCTAAAAAACTGGGCATCCTCTCCAAGGTCCAACGATATTTTACCCCTGACCAACTGTTGAGCCTTTACACAGCTCAAGTCCGTTCATGTATGGAGTATTGCTCCCACCTATGGGATGGATCTGCCCGCTATCAGCTCGAAGCCCTGGAAGCTATCGACAGACGTGCCAGAAGACTCGTTGGTGATGAGTTGCTTACGGCAGGACGGCTCCACAGCCTCGAACATCGCCGACTGGTAGCAAGTCTGTGTGTCTTCTACAGGTTGCACTTCGGGGAGTGTGCGCAGGAATTACATAATTTAATTCCCCCTGCACCATTCCACCATCGGACAACACGACGTGGACAGGGATTCCACCCATTTGTGGTCGATATTCCTCCTCATCGTACCTCTCGATTCGCCTCCTCCTTCATTGTGCGAACCGCTAAGGTGTGGAATTCCCTCCCTGCGTCGATGTTTCCCCATACATATAATTTAGGGATTTTCAAGGCAAGAGTGAACAGGCATTTTTTGAGTCTGCGTGATACACCTTAGACCTCATCTTAGCTTCCCATCAGGCTAGATAGAGATCAAACGCACTCAAATTTCTAATAAAAAAAAAATAAAAAAAAAATAGAGAAGGAAGATAGGGAAGAGAGACTGAAAATAATTATACTTTATATTATACTTACAAGTATTAATTTATATAGTACTTAAAAGCATTTTTAAGTATTTCGTGCCACTGCCCATAATAATGAGCGAGCAGTAGCCGTGGCCAAACTCTGGTCATCTAATAAAAATACAGCAAATTCGACTCGAACAAAATTAAATAACGATTTATATTTTTTTTTCCAGAGAGAAGAGACTATAAAAGTTCCAGAGGAGCCTATCTACGACAACAGCGTCAACAAGACGTGGAATTGGAACTACAAGGAGTATCAGATATAAAACTACAGTTTAAATTTCCAAACATCGACCGCCATACAATTCATTGTTAAGCTGTCCTTATTTTTTTTTAATTGATTAAAAACTACTGAGCATAGGCCTCTCTTCGTCGGCCTATGCTCAGCAGTGGGCGGAAGAAGGGCTGGGATAATAATGATTAAAAACAGCGCACGTACAAACCTTTGGACATAATTATTTGACAGATTTAATAACTACACTAAAAGCTACAAAAATTTTTAACGACACATTTTATCATACGTAAATGGTTGACTTAAAAGTCGTTACCCTAGACAGAATCCGACTTTTGCACTTTTCAACTAATTACGTCGTAAGTTTCTCTCTCTCATCTCAGCGTATTCCCAGGTGCATTCTCAGCTACAATGCTGTGAAGCCCGGGTCCGCTTATTACACCTCGGTCCGGTGGTATTATGATAAAATAAATAAATAAAAAAGGGAACTAATTTTTTGAGCTGTTATTTAAATATTCGAGATGTTATTATGATCAGTTGGAAAACATATTGAGCAGTTATTTAATTTAATGGCGGTTGATTAATTATTGCGACAGAAAAACATGAACAGTAATAAAAAATCAATTAGTCGGTTATTTTATCATATTACTAGGGAAAACCTATAGGTTAGGTTAGAACTGCGACGGCGCGCCGGCGAGTGCTAGGTCGGTTTTATCCATTTTACTAGGTTAGGGAAAAAAATTTAACCGCTCGTTAAATTATTTTTACCGCCCATTAAATTATATTCCAGCTCAATTATATATTTACTGATCCAGTTCATTATCTTTATTACTCATTTTTGTTTACTTTACTGCTTAGTTTTAACTGCTGAACTAGTTATTAAACATGCCATTTATAATTTTTAACTTACCAAAACCGCTATTTACAACTGCTTCTTTAAATCAGTGCCAATAAAAAACCCGACTGCGTGATACAACAGCACTAGTTACCTACGCCTAAGCACTTACCGTCTTCTGTGGTAAGGTAAGATGCAACCGGTAATGCGCTTGGCGAAGCGATGTTATATTTTGTTTTTTTAGCATTTTTTATTTTAAAATTTATTTAAATATTTATGTTGTTTATATTTTTGTAATCTTTACCCCGTGTAGTTTCGCATCAGAATAGGACCACTCCATCTCTTCCTGTGGATGTCGTAAGAGGCGACTAAAGGACTCAAGGCCCATTTACACGGTGCAAGTTTCTTGCCTGTTGCATACAATTAAATTGAAGCAATAGAAAACTTGCATGGTCTAAACAGAACGTCAGCCATACAAATCATTTATTGCTTCAATATAATTGTATGCAACAAGCAATCAACTTGCACTGTGTAAATAGGCCTTAAGCACTAACATCTCGTGCTCACTACAAATACATTCTCAAAGAGGGTTGACGTCATGCAGGCGGCCGGTCGTAAAACTATAGCCAAATAATTTAAACTGTTCCGGCTATTTCTTCTCTATTTCGCAAGGTCTTTGGCATCCTTGGGTGACCATTGACATGCATGTTATACATATAACCAAATGAGAAGAAAAAGTGGGAAAGCGCACCCCGGGCTCCGAAGTAGCACAGCTGAGGATGCAACTGGGAACGCGCTTAGACGAAGAAGATATTTTTGTAATCCTTAAATAAAATCCTATAATTTGAAACCCAACTCGGTAGGTTTGAAAATATTTTTATGCCGTGCAATTTGGCGCCAAAAAATCCGCCATTTTGATTTCCAATAATTTTAATATATCCAATGCTACTCTAGTGGTTAAAATAAATCTAACCATGTATAATTTATTAAAATCGGTTTAGCCATTTATTAGTTACTAGGGAACATAGAACCGGACACAAAAATCGTTGTTTTTTAGCATTTCTCATTCCAAATTTCATTCAAACATATAAGTTGCATATATTTCTTTTTTTTTACTTTTTTTAACTTTAAATTAAATTCTTTAATTTGACACCCCACTCGATAGGTTTTGAAAAGAAAAAAAAAATATGCCGCGCTATTTGGCGCCCGAAATCCGCCATTTTGTTTTTAAATAATTCTAATATATCCTATGTTACTCTAGTAGTTAAGACGAATCTAACCATGTATAATTTACTAAAATCGGTTAAGCCATTTAGTTGTAACTAGGGAACATATAATTATAGGGACAAACATACAGGTCAAACACATATACCCTCCTTTTCGGCTTTGACGCATTCGGGTAAAAAACGTGAAGTTAATTTTTTTTATAATAATGAAATATAGACTACGTCTGCACAGTCTAGGGTAAGGGTCTCTTAAGAACGCTCTTAACCAAGATTTTTTTCATACAAACGTAATGAAGCTTTTATTTTGAAACAACATGTCAGACTTTAGAAAAAATTTAGCTTTTAATACATAATATAATATCAAGCCTGGATAAACGGAAGAATAAAATTCTTTCGGTGATAACTTAATGTATTACTTACTTTAAAATTGGTGTAAATTTATAATGTAATGGTATATTTTCTTTTAGTACCTATTAAGTTTGAATTAAAAAGAAAAGAAAAAGCATTAAATTGTATTTAAAGTACGTATTTCATAAAGTATGTTATGCCATGATAGAATTCACTGGCTAGTCTGTTCTCAAAAAGTCCGCTTGTATTATTAAAACGTAGGAATGATGACAGGGTCAGAAAAGTATTATTCTTATAAGTCCGTTAGTTAGATTATCCAGAAATAATGTACCCATATTTTTCAGTTTATCAACAAAGTAAAAATTCACAAAGACACTGACTCTAATTTCCAGAGTGGGGGCTATAGTGACGTCACCGCTGTGTAAAAATTGTAAGAATCCGTGACGTCATGCGAAATTTAAATGCGCTATATCTTCGTCATTTATGGTTTCTCAGAGAAAAGAAAAAATATTAAATTGATGCATACGGGAATTAACGCGATACGTATCTTTTTTTATTTATTTTACTGACGTTTCGTTCGGGTTTCACCGAACGTGGTCCCAGCTTGACTGAAGCAGCGATGACGCCACCCCTGCGATCTTCGTCCACCGTCATTTTGTTCATTCTCCAGTACCGTCACACACTACACTCACAGTGTCGCTATTCCGTAACGCAACCGTATTCTGGTGGTTAACCGTATGCATTAATTTAATAATAATGCAACGCGATAATTTAAAAGTATTTGAAGAAAAAATATGTTTACAATATTTTTTTATAAACTAACAGATGGGCCAAAAATATTCAGTCATCATGCCTATTGCTGCGTTATAAAATTAGTTTAATTTTTTTTGTCTTCGTATGATCTTTTATTGTTACCCTAAGAAGTTAAGAACTTAACAAGACAAGTGTAATAAGCCCAAACTCGATGGGGTTGCGTCATTTTATCATTGGGTCCTTTAGCCATCTTCCAGCTCCATCATCAGATCAACTGCTTTTATAATATTGCATTGTCTTCGAATACATTAGCATACAGCATTACATCTCAATCAGAAACCGAGAATTTTTCAAATGAAACTTGCAAGACTTGACCCAAACATAACAAACAAACAGGGCAAGCTAAATAATGTAATGTAATTTTGGAATATAGCCATTTTTTAATAAGATTAATTATTCAACAGTTTTGTGCCAAAACAATCGTCTATTATGCCAAATAAGAGATAATAAAATGTATTGTTGTGCTTACAGAGTTTATTATATTGTTGTTTACAAAGTCCTCTTGTTTAAATAAATTATAATAAACTTTACTAATATGTAATAAGAAAATTAATTAAATGTTGTGTGTTATTTTATCCCAACTTTCATTCTGCGATCAGATTGCAGACGTTATAAAAAAGGAGACGTACTAGTAAGAAGTACCCTTAACCGAAGGGCATGTACGAAGAGGTTGATGAGTGTAGATGAAACGAAAGAGTCTGTCAGAATCGTAGCAATTGGAGGTCCATAGTCTCTGCCAACCCCTGTGGGGAACAAGCGTGATAGTACGAGTATGTACCAATTTTAACATTAAAATCGAATTTAGCAGGAAAGTAACTTCGGAGATAGCAATCTTCAAGTCATATTTTTTACACCACCACTGTAACCACACACAAGTACTGTATTAATTTAAAGTTATGACCTCACTTTGAGCAAATGAAAAAGTGTTACCCTATATTAATTTTTGAACCTATGAATAGCTAAAATTTTTGTAGAAAAATCCATTTTTTTTTTGCCACAGGTACACTATCGCCATGTGATTCCCGGCAGAGTCGAATAAGACTACTCCAAGTCCAAGTCTTTCCGTGGATGTCGAAGAAGGTGACTTAGGAAACACAAGATAAACAAAGCTTATAAACATCAGTGAGACCTCTCCAACCCGTCTGGCCAGCGTTGAGAGTGTAGGCCAAATCCTCTGACTGCTCTGGCTAATATATGGCTCTGGTAGTACAGAGAGGGTCGTGCTCCTGCAGTGGAGACTAAAAAAGACCTGATTATGACGATGATGATACTATCATGTCTTTATCCTTAACGGGGTAGACAGAGCCTAAGGCCGTTAGAGCATAACGCCACTTTTAGAGTATTCGTGGAAAAAAGGAATTAAAAAAAGTGATAGATTGCTAGCCGCATATAGATTTTCGCCTATTCTTTCGATCGGTTTTTACGATTTGCACGGGAAGTTCACAAATATAATTTTAATATGAGTTTGTAATAAAATACTTAGATAGGTACGTATGTAAACTTTTAAAGAAATCCTCTCCAGTACTACAGAATCCAGAAGCACTAAGAATAATACCTTTCGGGGATGTCTAATACGATCTATGTTTTCCTTGCATTTGACTTGCATACGTCGAGAGTGCAGCAAATGCACATTTTCAGGAGTCCTACTATGAAATTAAATTTTTAAATAAACATTCAAGGAAAATACTCTTTAAGCGAAATAAAAAAATACATATTCTGTCTTTTATGTACGAATGTTCATAATATGTACGAATGGCAGAAGATCGCTGAAGACAGGGACGTGCAGAAGGGTAAGGGGGAGGTATTTGTCTATTTGCCCAGCGGTGGGACACAGTAAAAAACTTGTCCGACTAACAGACTGTTTATCGCAAAACTGTTATTGGCCCCTGACAAAAAAGCGGGGTGTTATAAGTTTGACGCTAGTATCGGTCTGTCTGTCTGTTTCCCTCTAATATGGTTGAGTTCAGCGATAGCTGATCCACGCGTCAACTCGTAAACGGGTGCCGCCTGTAGGGACTGGTTAGCTCGGACTACTCAGTGTTACTTATTTCTGTAAATTAGATTTGGCACTCGTTCGCAAGCTTTACATGTTATATTGTGATAACATTGTATTAGGCATAATATCTTTGCAAACTGACAAAGCCCTCCCGGCGCGTAGGCGACTAATACTGTGTAAATGAGTTTTTTTCGGCGTTTCTTCTCAGCAGTGGTCGTTGCGAAACTAGTATCGGTAGCTTTTGCGCTAAAAATAATTAAAAAATAATAAATAATAATTAATAAAATAATGACCTTCAATAAGTGATTTATCCTACATTGAATAAAAATGTATGACTTTGACTTTGTATGGCTGTGTCATCGTAGCGCTCGAACGGATGGACCAATTTCGATGCAGGTGTTTCTACGTAAATGCAAGTTCCCTTGCGGTGATTCTTAGTTATGTTTGATGAAAATCAGTTCAGCCATTTAAAAATTATTGGGGATTAACGCTTGAAATTCAGGGCCTTCTCTAGCAAATATATAGATGGCGCTTTGTGGTGTACATCACGCGCGCCTTACGCGTGATGAGTAGTAGAACTATCGGTTGTTCCGCTAGACATCACTAGATGGCGTTCTTGACATGCGGGGTTTTTTTTAATTTGCCTAGCATATAAACTTGTTATTACTGTAAAAAAATAACCTTGTCCGATTAACTGTTTAACACAAAACCGTTATTGCTTGGTTTAAAAAATTATACTTTCACGAGTTTCTCTCCATTCGTATAAACACGAAAACGTCCGAGTTCGTAGTAGACCCCCGATCTTAGCGCTCGGTTCAAACTGGAATCTCGGAAATGCATTTTTGTTCGGTCAATATTTGGATGTATCTCATCTTTTACTCTGAGTTTAATATCTTGGATGCATTTTGTTCTTGTTAAAAAGTCTTCTGATATATATTACGTTAAATTCCAAACTTGTTGGGTTCTTCTTGTTAACTCAAAATGGTTCAGTGCAGTTTGAATTTTAAATATAGTCTTTGACAAGTATATGTGGCCACAGCGACCCCTCTGTCGTTAGCATGATTAAGGTCCTTTACAAATCTCTTTCTACATTCCTATACACACCGCCCGGGAGACTGCACACTTTTGTATGGAAATGCAGAATTATTTTTGGCTGGTATTTTAATTTCATTATACTATGGGTTCTAGTATAGACCGTAGTTTGATTTATTACGGGCACGTTTTATAACACTACAGCAAACGTCACCCCTTTTACCACCTCCAGTCCTATTTTTGGAATTTTTTGCAACATCTGAATAGTTAAGTGTGCCTCTCAAATTTGATTGAAATCCGTCAATAAATAACGCTACAGCGTAGCTTTCCGCTTTCCCCACTATTTTTACCCCCAATCAAAAATCGCGATTAACAAAAAAAATTAAAAAAATGTATGCCAATTTTCGTCACAATCGCTTGAAAAATGCAACCTGCAGCCGTGATCAGAAAGACGGACAAAAGCATGGCCAATTTTGAAACTGAGACATTTCTTTAGCTCGGTCAATTATTAATGTTTTTATTCCTGCATATTCTATTTCAATTCTATCTAAACAGGAGTATAGAAATATGAGATGCATTATCCAAATTAATGCAACCGCCGGCCGCCGGCCTGTATTGATTCTGTCCGTTTGTGTTTACGTTAGGCTTTAGGCTATCATGTGCGAACGAAATGTCAGTAACACCTTAATGACATTTCGTTCGGCTTTTCTTATTATTTTTGTGGAAAACGGCCACTTTTGGAAAAAATGCTAAGACAAGCTTAACTTTCTCACTTTAAAATGTAAACAGTAGTATAAAAAATAGTTTGAAGGGTTATCTAGGGCTCCGCAAAGACAAAATTTTATATCTATATCCCCGTTTCCTTTCAATATAGTTTATTTAAAATTTTCATGTATCCCCTTAAGTTGGTAGTGTTCAAATGCTCAGTGTGTATGTCGTGGGTGGACCAATCAAAATCTGAGCTAGGTACGTGACAAAAGTATTAAAAAACGGGCATCCTGAACTTAAAATAAATTGGAATGTTAACTAGCTAGTATTTAAGGTTGATTTCACTTCGGTGTAACTTTTACCTCGAGATTTCTATTCTAGAGAGCTATCCATCAGTGAGATTGCCGACACATCGGTCAGTGTCGTTCGGGTTCCGCACAGCGAGCTGCGAATGTTGCAAGGTGTCTTTAAATAGTAATCATCACTCCCACTATCCAACTTATCTAGTACTGACGGGTTCAGGTAGCTTTAACCTCGCGATTTCCTGAGAGCCATCCATCAGAGCGATTGCAGCCGCATCGGTCAGTGTTGTTCGGGTTCCGCACAGTGAACTGCGAATTTTACAAGGTGTCTTTAAATACTAACCATTCCCTCCGATATCCAGATAATCTAGTACTGATAGTTGCAGGTATCTTTTTCCTCGCAATTACCTGAGAGCCATCCATCAGAATGATTGCAGACACATCGGTCAGTATCATTTGGATTCCGCACAGTGAGCTGCGAATGTTGTACGGTGTCTTTAAATACTGACCATTCATTTCACTATCCAATAATCTAGTAGTGACGGTTGTAGGTAGTTTTTACCTCGTTATTTTCAAAGAGCCATCCATCAGACAGATTACAGACACATCGGTCAGTGTCGTTTGGGTACCGCACAGTGAGATGCGAATGTTGCAATGTGTTTTTATTCAATACTAACCATCCCTCCCACTATCCAACTTATCTAGTACTGACTGGTTTAGGTAGCTTTTACCTTGGGATTTCTAAGAGCCATCCATCAGACAGATTGCAGACACATCGGTCAGTTGCAACTTGCAAGGTGCCTTTAAATACTAACTATTCATTTCACTACCCAAATAATTTAGTTATGATGGTTGTAGGTACCTTTTACCTCGAGATTTTCAGAGAGCCATCCATCAAAGAGATTGCAGATACATCGGACAGTGTCGTTCGGGTTCCGCACAGTTAACTGCGAATGTTAAAAGGTGTCTTTAAATTCTAACCATCCCTCTAATATCCAAACAATCTAGTATCGACGTTTGTCGGTAGCTTTTTCCTCGCAATTTCCAGAGAGCCATTCATGAGACAGTTTGCAGACACATCGGTCAGTGTCGTTTGGGTTCCGCACAGCGAGCTACGAATGACGAAAGGTGTCTTTAAATCTGGATTATGCATTCATTATTAGCGTTTGCGCAAGCGATACCGGGCGTGGTCTACACTTGGATGGGTGACCACAATTAGTATATACATTTTCTCGAGCTCCTCCGTGCTTCGGAAGGCACGTAAATCAGTAGATGGCAGACGTGAAGCTACATATGTCAAATGCCTATAGGCAGCTTTTTTTTTGTTTATTTATTTAAGTACACTTGAAAATTAACAAACTAAATATGTATAAAATACGGAAAACATAGTACTTATATATTATATTATAGTAAAGCTTAAAAAATATGCACTTACATACACGAAAAACAAAAAAAAGAATCTAGTATTGACGCTTATTAGGTAGCTTTCAGGTTGGAATTTACGGAGAACCATCCATCAGCAGATTGCAGACACGTCGGTCAGTGTATCTCGGGCATCGAGCTTACCAAGGGTACCGAGCGGCGAATGTGGCAAACTATTACTGTATTATTAATTTATTTAATTTCAAAATTCAAGTACACAAAATACAAACAAAAAAACAAAACAAGAACTGTTTTTTTTTCACTTATAAAAAATAAAAGATAATTTTTTGCCAAACATGTGTTATAAATACTACATCATCATTATCAGGTCTTTTTTGGTCTCCACTGTAGGAGCACGACCCTCTTTGTACTACCAGAGCCATATATCAGCCAGAGCAGTCTGAAGATTTGGCCTACACTCTCCACGCTGGCCAGATGGGTTGGAGAGGTCTCATTGATGTTTATAAGCTTTGTTTAGCTTGTGTTTCCTAAGTCGCCATCTACGACATCCGCGGGAAGACTTGGAGTGGTCCTATTTTACTCTGCCAGGAACCACACGTCTTCGAAATAGGGTACAATTTGTTACTAACCATTACTGGTCTTGAGAGGTGACTTAGGGGCAAGGGTGACAGTAAGGGCAGCAGCGTGCTCTGTGTAAAGAATTCATACCATCTACGGCGATCACCAACCCGTATACCTAGCGTTGTAATTATGATTATATCCCCCTATATTGGGGAAGGCCTTTAGCTCAGCAGTGGACTGGTAATACATAGTGTATGATTACCGTTCTATCAGGGCGCTGAAAGGTTCCGGGTTAGAATAGGACCACTCTCCACCACTAGAAGTTTTTTCATTAATTACATGTTTCATTTCAGATGCCGTATCCTCTGCCTTCCCACGTCTCAGCTCCCTCAAGTGACGTGTAATCACTGAAAGTCGCTCTCTTTATCAAGTTTTCAATTTGAGGCCGAATCGATCTCAGCTGGCTCATAAGGCAGTAGCGTCGACTTTTGGGAGTTTTAGCTTTTGCGAACAATATTACTCGTTGTAAATATAGGTACAAGTTTATAATGAAACTCTTGTTTTATAAAGATTAGTGTGTTTTCAAAACTCAGTTTAAAATTAATTTTGGCTTGGTATATAAATTTTTCTCGTGTATTTTTTGAAAAAAAATCTAAAATGACCCACTAGAGCGGTCTGCATCCAGCAGCGCTTTCCAGTGACCTTGGTCAGCTCGTCGGCCCACTTTGTGGGATATCAAGCTTTGATTGCCAATATAAATAAATGCATTTTATTATCAATAAAAAAACCAGTGTGTTTTGTTTGTTTTCATATGTGTGGCCTAACACTGGTAACAGATTTTTTAAGCTACCTAAACGCATCTGACATAGCTTAACGAGTGTAATATAATGATGACAGACGGGACCAAAGGCTTAACGTGCCTTCCGAAGCATCTTCTGCCACTTGTGAATTTTCGATGGGTCCAAATGAAGACCACGCCCGGGTTGACACATTGAGCATTGTACTTTCCATATATACCTATACTACATACAATAAAATATAATACAAAAATCTTTATAGCACCAAATAAAAAAAAATTAAAAATTACAAAGTTTACGGAACTTTTCTATTAAAAAGTATATATTAAAAATCGATAAACAAATTTCGTTTTTCCATATAAAAGCCGTTTGGCTGAGCGCTGATTTGTGTGTAAAGGCGAATTTTTTGTCATGGACTGAACTTGCTCCAAAAATTTGGCCAGTGGTTAAACAGTCCCCCTGTATTATAGTATTATTCCGGTAATTTATTCGTTTTAATCTAAAAGTATTTTAACAGTAAGTGATATAACAATCAGCTCTTGGCGACGAATTACAAATTCATCGAACAAACAAATTGAACAAAACAATTCCAAACTTGTTCAGAGACTGGAATTGAACAAATCTGGATTGTAAAAGTAATTAAGATTTTGATAACTTTGTTGTATTTTATAATTTAATACAGGCGCCGAGGTGGTAGTCAATTGTTTATTTTTTTAACGGCTTTACCGATTTTCAACAAACACAGCTAAGAACCAGCTCGACAGGTATTCGAATAAAAAAACGCTTTGAAATTGGTCTATTCCTTTAGGAGCACACACACACATACGCACGCACACACACAATACACCCATATCCTTATAATATTAGATATAATCACATATAAATTGTAACTATTGTAAAGATCTTAAGTAAAAGTAGATAAAGAAGAGCGAAGCCTCCTGACACAGGCATCTTTAATTGCCTAAAAGGAGACTTCAACACCTATGGATGTAAGATTCTCTGTTAACATAATAAAAACATTTTTTTTATTTATTTATTACTCCTTTAGGAGCTACGATGCCATAGACAGACACGTCAAACTTATAACACCCCTCGTTTTGTCGGGGGTTAAAAATATCTTATGGTACGTAGTAACGTTCTATGTTACGTGCCCTGTGTTATTGGGGGTGAACGCTTGAAAGTCAGGGTATTTATCTTAGACCTCATCTTAGCTTCCCATCAGGCTAGATAGAGGTCAAACGCACTCAAATCTCTAATAAAAAAAAATAAAAAAAAAAAATTAGTCTAGCAAATAAACTTGTCAAAAGAAGCGATGTGATTTTTTATTTTATTTTATTATCACACAAAACAGATTAATAAATTTCACAAAACTACACAGAAAGAAACATACAAAAACATTTAAACAGGTTGCAATCCAAAACATATGAAATAATTAAAAGAGGAGGATCTTATAATCTAAGAGATAACAAGTAAAACAAAAATATAAAAAATCTTACGTATTAAATATGTATGCACCTCACATTTAATCATACAAGATCCCCTTTAAAGTTCTGATCTGTCACTGATAAGTAGTATTAAGTTTTTGTGACCCTTGGCTCTGTCTATACCGGAAGTGTTAATGACGTGATAGTGTCTGTGTAAAAACTATTGCCAAATAAACTGTTTCGGATATTTCATTCTCCACTTCAGTCTCCACAAGGTTTTTGGCATCCATGGGTGACCACTGACATGCATATCAATCAATCAATCAATCAAATCTTTATATCAATCAATCAATACATATCATATGTATTTAGAGGAGAAAAAGTGGGAAAGCGCACTCCAGACTCCAAAGCAGCATCTGAGGATGCAACCAGGAACGCGCTAAGGTGAAAATGAGTGTCTTTATAAAAATGTCTATCTATCAAAGAACAAAGTAAATAAAACTATATTTGCGCCAGCAAATAAGATAAAAAACATATAGCTCAACAAAAATTAATCATGAAATAGTAATCCCTAAATTGAATAGAAATCCTTTAAAGAATTTCCATCCATCAAGCCGCTCCGTGTCATGCAATTTCGCGTTTTTCTATAAAAACTAAACAGTTTCGCTTTTGTGCCCCGCACGCTTTCATATTTTTTGCAATTTTCCAGAGATTGCTTATTACACTGAAAGTAATGACTTCTTTTATATAATAAAATGTTTTGTGGTTTACTACTCGTAAATTAATGTTAACCATGACGTTCTGTGATTACGTTATTAGTAATTTTTTTTATTAATTTAAGAGATAAGGCGATTCACCCACTGGCAACGCGCCCCGCCGCAGTGCGTGGAATCTGCCGCGTTTCTACGAAATCTGCCGCATTTTTAGTGGGTTGGACTATGCGTGTTTTCTGTACAAACTGAGATACTTGCATACAATGTCAAAATCTGCCGTTCCGCGCTCCGCGACGGTGCGCGGTGCAGTGGGATCACCGCCTAAGATATGATATACATATGAGAAAAGTTTATTTACCAGACCAATAAGAAACCCCCGACTCAACCGATGTTTGTTTTTAAACTATCGCGCTTTGAACACACATGTTTTTTTTATTTATTTATTTAAGTTTATTGCACACAATCTTATATTTGATTGATTACAATGGGTCAAACTTAACGCTATGCATTATCTACCAGTTTGCCTTTGGGACACATCGAGAAGTTGGTGGAAGGGGTGCAAGTTGTAGCACTATGACAAAACAACAATCCTACATATATATATAATTAATTTCAACATAATTTTATTAAATAATACATGAGAAGATTTATAACAATACATATATATCCACAGAAACATTGAATAAATACCATACATATATACTAAACCATATACATACACATATTTATATATTAAATACAGCAGAGAGAGTTTAATTTGATTCCAGATAATATTTCTTGACCAGCATTTTGAAATTATCATGTTCATCAAGCATAACTACGAACCATCTCGACAGACAAGGCTTTCAATTAAAAAAACCGTATTTACCATATTTTCTTACCTAGTAATTGAACCTATATTCAAAAGGTACCTTACGTCGCCGGTTTGCTAGTAATCTGTGCCATGACGGTGATGATCATAACATTAGCAATCATATTTACCCTTGTTTAAAATACTCGTATTTTCTTGTATTTTTTTTATTTTCTATATCATCTCATGGGCAGAGATCTTTTCCATTTCATTCCACTTCGAGGTATGCCGCTTAGGGCACCCGTCCGAATAGCACCTGGGCGAATAGCACCTGGCCTATTCCACGAAGTGCACCTTATATTCGCAGGTGCACTTTGTGGACTTAAATTTATTTTACATTTTTGTCCACTAAGAGCACCTATGATTTAAAAGCATTAATATTTTTTACATATTTTGAACATAACAAATCTGTCTAGCTAGACGATGCGATATTAGAAAATAATAACAAAATCATTAGTACAATTATAATTTATCTTACCCAGTAATAACACTCGCTTTTATGATATAATATCACAATTACGCATATGGCGTAATTAATAAACGTTCTAGTGATTTTGTATCGATATCTTTCATTCATGATAAGAAGTTAAAAACCGGCCATGTGCGGGTTAAACTCGCGTGGAAAGGGTTCCGTACAATTGATTAAATTATTATAGGTTTTCCTGTAATCTACAAACAATGAACTATATTTTGGATTTTTTTTCAAAATTTTAGGTTTAGTAGATTCGAAGATCAGGGGGGGGGATGGTCAATTTTCGTCTCCTTTCATGAATAAAATCAAAACTAATTATTTTAGATTTATAACAAGAATATATTTGAGATCCTCATAACGAGCCCTTATCTTTGATATATGACACAGTCAAGTTTTCAAAACTTTTTTTTCAATTTCCTAATTTGTCCCCCAAAAATGACCCTTATTTTATTAACTTTGTACATGTATGTTTGGGTCATAGGATTACAAAATCCTACCAAATTTCACCTGAATGGGTCCAGTACATTCGGAGCAAATTGGCTGTGACAGACGAACGGACAGACAGACGCACGAGTGATCCTATAAGGGTTCCGTTTTTTCATTTTTTGTACGGAACCCTAAAAATATAAATCCCAGCACTAGCTGCTAAATTATAGGTGCTCATCTTGGACAAAAATGTAAAAATAAATTTAAGTCTATGAAGAGCAACTGCGAATATAAGGTGAATAGAATAGGCCAGGTGCTATTCGCCCAGGTGCTATTCGGACGGGTGCCCTAAGTGGCATACCTCTCCACTTCTTTTTATTCATTGCAAACTCCAACCACGATGATTGAGGTCATCGCACCAACCTTGCTGGGCCTACCTCTGCGGCGCCTCTGGTGTCTGTAAATAATAAATAATGTAAATAAATAACTTGGTATCTGTGACACAGGCCTATTTGACACGCACGACAAAAAAGGATATTATCCTTGATTTATGGTTTATAGTTTCAGGCTGAGCAATCTGATCGCCTTCAATTTGAACGCGTTTTGCTTGTACGGAAACTTTGTGGAACTGTTTGCTCAAAAAATAGTATGTTTATACAGACAGCTTATTCGCCAAAATAATTTCCCGACCTTTGAAAAAACCCCGACCTTTGAACGTTCACTCCCAATAAATTTGGAACGGCTGAACCGATATTAAAAAAAAATAGCTAAGAACTATCTCGAAAAACAAGGCTTACGATTGAAAATAACTGCATCGAAATCAGTCTTTTTGTTTAGGAGCTACGATCCACAGACAGATACACAGACACATCAAACTTATAACATCTCTCTTTTTCGTTCGGGGTTAATATAGATACGCTATAGGGGCTCCAGGCTCTGTTTACCTCATTAGGAATAAAGACGGGATACCGTCTTTATTCCTAATGAGGTAAACAGAGCCTGGAGCCCCTATACTCAAAGGGGGCCACATTTAACGTCATGGTGAAGTTGCAGCACACGGTTGAAGGTGGAAAAAGGGAATCAGTATAGTGATGGGTTGCTAGGCGCATTGGCATAATTTAGATGCTTGTCCGTATGTTTTTGCTTGGATGTTTTATACCCGACGCAAAAAGAAGGGTGTTGTAAGTTTGACTTGTCTGAGCTAAGTACTTAGTAGGTAGTATTATAATATAAGGCATGTATATGTATTTAAATCGATATCTGTATATTCCCTTTTTTCGAACAAAGTTTCACCAAAAATACTGATTTGCACACTAATTATGCACACTTAACAAATCAAATTTAGTATACTGTTTAATGGTATTTGCAAACTGTTTTACTGAACGAATAAGAGTAGTATATAAACTTAAATCAAAATTACTGATTGCACAGCAAAATACTCAACTGAAAATATTACTAAAAAAACTGGAATTTATATTTGTGGCGTAGTAAAATGGATAGAGCTGTCCTAGCACTCGCCGGCCGCTGCCACGGCCCGCTCGCTTCGCTTGCTCGGTTTGTGCGTGTTTTGGTCGCAGTTCTAACATAACCTAACCTATAGGTTTGCAACCAAGTAAATTTGATGTGCAGTCAGTATTTATGATGAGATTGTTGATTTATTTGATGTAAAAAAGTGTATCAATAATTAGATTAAATTGATGGTATGATTATATAATTGATGTGCAATTAATAATATCTCATATTATAATATGCAGAATGCAGATACTTTTCATATATTTATCCTTTATTAGGATAAAGACAGTAAGAAAAGTGCCAATGGACACATTCTTAGTCTATAACGTATAAAACTAGGTCAATGTTAAATTACTTATTAGTCTTAGTTTAGGCTAGATTGTAATATTATTAGCGTACTTGTTTATAGTAGGTACGTTAAGAAGGGGAAAAAAAAAAAAATATATATATATTTATCCGATATTTAGACGCTGACTTTGCTGTCTAAGTTTCTATGTTGAAAAAGAGAAATTGCTTTAGCATTAAATGTACCTATTGTAGCTTTTTAGCTTAATAAAGTTTTAAATAAAAAACTAAAAACTAATAACACGAATGTCCTAAAATTAGGAGTGTTATGTTTTCATGTTAGGCATTAAGTTATATTTTAAAGATTACATAATCGAGAATTTATTTTATTTATTTATTTATTTTTATTTATTTAACTTTATACACAAATACAAGTGTAATGGCGGACTTAAAGCCTAAGGCCTTATCTACCAGTCAACCAACCATTTATATTTTTAGCTACAAACATTCTTGTACAAAAATACTCTTTTAGAAAACTTTTCAGATTTTTTATTAAAACTAATAAGATCACCTGTAAATATCTACTATCGTAAATTTAAACATAGTTTATAATTTAAAAAAATAAAAGTTAAAAGTAGATATATAGAATCCTACATTATAAATTATTCAATATAATATAAAAGTAATATAATAATTGGTGAAAAAACATTCTTACATACATTCATTGTAAGATAAATGTTAAACATTTGTAGGATTGTTTTTTCAATATAGACTAATATTTCCTACCATTTTTAACGATATTTTCTTACAATAATATATTATCCCGCACTGAGTGTTTATTCAGTTCTAGAACCATCCATCATTTTCCCGAGCTAACCGATCCAGACCGGGCTATTTACTTTCCATTTTTTGGCTGACTAGGCCAAACCTTAGTCTAAGTAAGTACAAAAGTCTGCGTGTATCTACGTTTTCAATTTGTTATTGTCTGTCTCGTATATGTTATCGAGATTTAGGGTACTGTCAGCGCCAGCTCGTATGCCTCTTGAGAACTATTCCGTAGGTTCATTGTTGTTATTTTTAAAAGCGGCGTAGGATCACCACACTTCCCTTTTTTCGTCTTACATCACTCAATTTGTTATTGTCTGTCTCGTTATGTTATCGAGATGTAGGGTACTGTCAGCGCCAGCTCGTATGCCTCTTGAGAACTATTCCGTAGGTTCGTTGTTGTTATTTCTCAAAGCGGCGTAGGATCACCACACATCCCTTTTTGCCTCTTACATCACCCTTGAGTAAAGTGGTGGTGACAAATTGTATTTTACTCTGCCGTTACCACACGGAAATTATCGTAATAATTTTGTCTTAAAAAGTTGCAAGAGCAGAACATACGCTCCAGGGTGGAAGTTTATTGCACGTAATGGCTCAATAACGGGGAAACTCGCTCTCGGGGGCCCAGTGATGGTGAAACCGGAGCCGCACCTCTCTACACCTTCAGCTGCTCACATTGTGTTGCGCCCTGGCCGCATCTTCGTGGCTAGTTAGGGTAGGGTATCCACAGGCAGTGTAGCCAACGAGCAGCAAGTCACCATCTACCAGGATAAAATTGTTGTAAGAGATTTTTAAGGAAGATGTCCGTATCGCACTCCATAACCCAGTCATCCGGTCCACTAATATCCCATTCACATAGTCCAAGTAAATCCCTCCCTGACATTAAATAGTTCGGCAGCTATGGAGGACTGTCCGTTAGTGCATCTCAATGTTATAATAAGGGAGAGACCTGCATAGATGCAGCCATCTCACTGTTTAGATAAAAGTTTCTAAAAGGCTTCTTTATGTTGGCTTTGGCCGCATGAACTCCTCAAAGGACCGGGTTCCCATGGACCCGAGGCTGACAATCGTACCGACAAATTATAAATATAATTGAACACTATTCTTAACGAAACAATTAATGCTAGGCACTAGAGTTAATTGAAGCTTGTTAATTCACTTAGTTTAACTATGCCAAGGGTCGCTTATCCATCACGGTAAGCCGACTTAAGACTTGTAGACAAGTGTTTGATTTATAAACACAAAAACGCTACTATAAGAGTACTTTTTCTCGAGAAATTCAGTTATCACGTCTCTATCCTAAACGGGGTGGACACAGCCTAGCGCCGTAAAATCCTAAGACTGCGTTAAGCGTGATTGTAGGCGCTAAGATGGAAAACATTATCGACAAATATATTTACGAAAATAAGTAGGTATACATATACACCAAAAACTGCTTTTTAGGCTAGCTCTAGATTTATAATAAATTGATTGATATTTCATATGGAAAAGTCATGAAAAAGTCCATTAAATTAAAGCTACATAGCACAAATAGAAATAGACATACACGACATTATGAGGACATTCACATTTTCAATGATACAAAATAAAGTGAACCACAACGCTTGTAATGTTTTAAATAATCCCCAGGCCACTGAGTATCTCAAAACATGTTTCCAACTTTTAAGTTCCATTCATAAAAGGTCCCTGCGTTCTTCAAATACTCTAGTCAATACCCTAGTCACTCCTTCTCACCGTACAGGTTTTTTCCATAACTCTTTCTCCGTGACTGCTGTACGACTTTGGAATGCTCTCCCTGAATCCATTAGAAGGGCCCCTAGTCGCGACTCCTTTACACTTAGAGTTTTTAGGCACTTCCACTTCCAATTAAACATAGGACAGACTTGATTGCATAATATTTATTTATAGTTATGTATTTGTATATTTATTTTTGTATATATTTTATTAAGTAATATATATATATGTAAGTAATTGTGTATATAAAATAATAATAGTATATTTATAGTATGTGTTGTGATTATTATCTTTTAAATTTAGTTTAGTTTAAGTTTTCTTTATATATTCACACCCACATAAAACTCTCCAATCGACCCAAAGGTTTGACTGTTAGAGAATGCTTTTAGCATTAAGTCCGCCTGTTGTACTTTAAACATGTATATGTGTGTACAATAAAGTATAAATAAATAAACGCAGAATTTGTAGGTATTTATTACTTTTATAAGTAGCTGAGGGTATAGGTGTTTATTATATGTTGAAAACTTTAATTGAGAAGTACTCAAAACTTACGTAAAAATTACATTTAATAAATATTTACTAGTACAAGTAATTTTCTACTAACTACGTATTACAAATATAAAAAAAATAACGGGCAAGTGCGAGTTGCACTCGTACATGAAGGGTTCCGTACCTCCGTACAATGTTTTAAAACGCTGAAGAAACACGTTTCTTGTGTGACCCCCTTTGATTTTTAACTTTATTTTATTTTTAGTATTTGTTGTTAAAGCGGCCATAGTAATAAATAATCTGTGAAAATTTCAAGTATCTAGTTAATGCCATTATAAAGATCTAGTTAAAAACGCTTATAAAACAGATTTTTTGTATGACGACCCCCTTTATACATATAAAATACTCAAATACTTCAAATTCATAACCTCCTCCTTTTCTCAGTCGGTTAAAATACCACTTCGGCAATTCGGCGTATAATTTTGAGCGCGTTCCCCGATTTCTCGTCTTATTTGCCCAATGAGTTTGTAATTACCAAACTTCTTTTGTTTGTGTTTTAATTACGTGCCGTATTTGCTTCTTTCGTCTTTTCGGAGTGCTGCGTTTGCGTTCTCCCATATTTGGAGTTGTGATGAGCAAATAATGAAATGGCGTTAATTTGTTTGATCATACCATACAGGCTTATCAAGAACATGCTAATAAAAATTACATACTAGTCTGTACCGTTCAGTATCATTATCTAGGTACCAGAAGTGTCCTCTTACCCTAGACTTTTCCATACAACCGTAGTCTTTTATTTTGAAATGACATGTCAGATTTTGGCAATGTTTTGTAATTTCAAAGTAACAGGTAAAGTAAGTAGGTCTAGGCATATTCACAGTCAAATTATAAAATTAACTACCTACCTCTTACAATACACCGAGTACGTCAGACCATCTGTATAAATTAGTACGTCTTAATAATTTACAAACAAACGTGTCAATCAGTACCAAAACTAAAAACTCGTCAAAATTGGAAAAATTACAGGTTATGTTTATATATATATATATACTTATTTTCTAGTATTTGTCTTTACTCTGTCTGCTTAAAGCCACAAGACTGAAGATGCTCTGTCTACCCAATTAGGGATACAGACGTGATAGGTTATTTTAGTTTTATTTTTTTAATATTTAGGAAATGGAAAAAAAAATTATATTCCCATGCGACTTCGATCTCGAAATGCGAAATCTTTGAATACAACATTAGAGGCCTGACCTCTGAGTACACATACGTACAGAAGGTCCTATTCATCAAACGCACTGATTCAATAACCGACCCAAAAAGGTCGGATGTGCGCAAATGGCGCGATCTCCATTGTCGAGTTAGAATTATGACTTTATCGGTGTTAAATGGAGACAGACATCTTTGTCATTACTTACTTTTAACGACTTTGAAATTTTGTTTTTGTCGACTTTATATTTTATGCGTAAAGGCCCAACCCAACGTCATACAAACTATTGGAGAGCCCGTGAATAGCAGAAACTTGTTGGCAAGGTATATTATAACTCTGTGCTTGTACACACATTAGTAGTACCAGTTACTTACAGCACATAGATGGCAGCACACAAATTACTAGCAAACCTGCGAATGGTAGGTCATATAGGTTCGAATTACTACTAATTACAAATTACTAGGTAAGTGAGTATTTTTGCACCTACTTTGGTTTCACTTGTCTCTGCACCCCCTTTCGGGTGACCAGTTTATTTTTCTTACAATAAAGTTATATAAATAAATAAAGTACAAAACGCCGTAACACTAACAATTAAAAAAAACCTGTAGAAAAGAAATTTTAATTTTGATAAATGTCCTTTTTTTAATCAGTATCAATTAGTCCAAAGCTAGACAAAAAGCCTTTACTCAGATCTTAGTCAGTCAGGTCTGGTCAAGGGACAAATTTGTCACTCCTTCCTTTCAATGACTTTGTAATTTCGTGTTTACCGTGTGTTTACTTCATGACCGCAGAAATATTTGATATGAATACCTAACCTACGATTAAAATCTTTATCAAAATTGACTAAGCAAGCAAAGCGTCAGAGTTTAGAGATTGGAATGATTGAAATGCTTTTATCCAGATGTCTACTCTTGCCTAAAGGCTGCATTTTTCCAACCAATTTTTACGAAAATTGATGTATTTTTTTTTTGGATGAGAAATAGGATGAAAAGGGTGAAAATTTGCTGTAGCGTTATATATTGCTGGATTTAAATTAAACTTGAGAGGCACACTAAAGACTTAATTATACACAAGATGATGCAAAAAAAAAATTAAAAAGGGGGAGTGGAAGGGTAAAAGAGGGGAAGTTTTAGAAAGACTGTAGCGTTATATATGGACGGCTTTCACTGAAATGGCTTTGCTAAGCCAGGAAAAAGGGGAAAGTGTCGATTATTGCATGGTGATAAGAGTTCGCGAGGTCTACTGTTCTCGCAGAACCACTAGTGTAGATGACATTACTTATCTAACTTAGCAACGTCGTCATTCTGATATTATATTAATCAGCTGTTAAATGGAACGGGACTTCTCTTCATAATATTTAATTACCTAATTGTAAAGCATTGAAATATATCTATTATGGAGCTAAGTACAAAGGAAAGCAACATTGTTTTATTTATTTATGTACTTAAAACTTTATTCAGCAACAATAGGTACTCGTATTAAGTTTACCTATAAAGACATTCTAAATGCATGCTAAAGCATTTCTCCCTGTCAACCAGTTTTTATTACCTACTAAGTTTTAACGACATCCACAGGAAGAAATGGAGTGGTCCTATTCTAGGTTGGAAACCACTGGGCAGCATTCCCATTCCATGATTTTCTTCGTGCAGGTGATTTTTCGCTTGTCCTAGGTATCTATTTATTGTAAAGGACTTGCAGCTCTAAGCTTTTAGGACTCATGTATTCTGTATAGGTATAGTGTATCTGTATCTATTTATTTATTCGCCGGTTGATTGCAATATATTAAATTTTTAAATAAGTACGCCGATGACAATTTATCTAAAAGTATTTAGTATTTGTTTACGTTCTTAAACAGCCATCTTTACAGGTTTTTTGGCAAAACACGACATGATTGTCTTACTACTTAGTTTACGTATAACAACTCACACTGCAACAGAATGTCGGTCCAAATAAATAAATCAAATAAAAATCTTTTATTTCAGATGACCAGGATCCATATTTCTGTTAGTTATACTTAGCCTATGTTAATAATACATTTATTAATTAAGCACATTTACTGTTTACTTGTAACGTAGAGAAAGTTTTAAATAACACCCTCCTTACAATACAATACCTCCTTATTGGTATTTTTTTCCTTTAATAATTTAAACAAGTATAATAATATATAATAACATGTTCTTTTAAAGTAGGTACAACAAAGTTATTACAAAAAAAATAAATTAAGTTTTTTCAGGAAGTTACAAAGCAATATAAGTCGAACGGCTGGTTCCTCCTGAATATACATAGTTGTTATTAATTCAAAAGTTCAGGCCGCGACTTTACAGTTATGAGTGACTTTAATCTAAAACTTCTGACTCAAATGGCTACGCACTATCGTTGAAAACGCGACGTTTAGCAAAGTTGATCATTCGGAAGTGCAGACCGCGATT
Source organism: Acrobasis repandana (assembly GCA_963576875.1). Taxonomy (NCBI): domain Eukaryota; kingdom Metazoa; phylum Arthropoda; class Insecta; order Lepidoptera; family Pyralidae; genus Acrobasis; species Acrobasis repandana. The sequence continues at coordinate 16,633,807 of OY756235.1, forward strand.
TTATAGTTATGTGTGACTTCAATCCAAAACTTCTGCCTCAAATGGCTACGCACTGTCGTTGAAAACGCAACGTTTTTCATATTTAATATTCATTTGGAAGTGCAGACTGCGATTTTATAGTTATGAGTGCCTTCAATCAAAAAGTTCTGTCTCAAATGGCTACGCACTTTCGTTGATAACGCGACGTTTTACATAGTATTATTAATTCTTAAGTTCAAGCCGTGTGGTGAAGCGACGGCAGATTCAATGTAATTCAATTCAAAATATCTTAATTATCATAGGATATTTATAATGTCTCTTAATAACAGTCACTTTGTTTTGTTTTGCACAAATGTTGACGTCAAATTGTTACCTAAAGCTATGTTTAGTGCGCTTCCTTAAGTGCAGAAGAAGCGGCAACAAACTGCACTGCAGCATTTTCTCCAAAGACGTCAACTAACAAACTTAAAATTAGTTATGTGGATGGACTAAGTAGAATATACCCCTTTCCTCCCTCACGACATATTATTCCATGCTTACGAGAGTCGTAAGAGGCAACTAAGGGAGGTATAGGTATTAAGGAACGGATAGCAGCGTTATTTATGCAAGGACTTTATTTCATATCATCTATTGTGAAGATCAACCCACTTGCCCAGAGTGCCCAGTACCCGGCCTGGTTATTATCGGCAAATTTTCCCTTTATCAAAAGAGGCTTTAGTCAAGCAGTAGAGTTTTTAGAGGTTCGCGTTCACAATGACCATGACTGCTTTAGGGTCGTTGAAATATCTGACTCAAAATTAAATTGATCACTGTAAGTCCCGTGCTATTAATAATAGACTGGCAAAACACAATTTGGGAAAAAAAAAATATAAAACGTGTAACAATAAGGGGTATCAACCCGAAAAGGAGGAAAAGTACTAATCAATGTGAACAACTTTTACTATGGGACCATCCTTAAACTCTCAAAAAAAATCTGCAGCTCTATACAAAATTAAATACCTACCGTGCCAAAATATATGGAGTAAGTATTGCAGATTTTTTTTCGCGATTTCAGGGATGGTCCCATAGTAAAAGTTGTTCACATCGGTTAGTACGTCAACTCCCTTTCGGGTTAATACCCCCTTTTTGTTACATGTTGTATACTTCCTTAACAATATTGGTTTACTTACCGTGTAATTTAAATGGTTTGTTAATTTAAATTTGGCGTTTTAATCGTATAATGCGTAAGCTTAAAAGTAATTTAAGAGCTGGCTCGCCCCAAGTGCCAAGTTGCCCACTCAACTATTTACTTAGCAGTCGCAAACTTATAGAGCTGACCTGATTTGACAGTTTAATATGCATTCAACGCAGATCGTACACCAATCTGTAATTTGATAATTTAAGACCTTAATAACCAGTTCCAACATTTAATATTAAGGACTAGTTAGTATGAAAGGCTCGGTGTATTTATTATAAAATATAGTATTGTTGAGTTAGTACCCCATTACATATACAGCTCAATTAGTGTAATGTGTCCTCAGCAGTAATGATTTATATTTCTAAAGTACTTTGAGCCTCTTCCTGCGTGTATTCATACCGATAAGTGTTATTACTTGTAACCTAGATATAATTATCTAGTTTAATAACACTTTACTAAAAATGTGACACATTTTTAATAATATTTAAAAATGTTTGATTGTGCGAACGAGACAGCTAACCAAGGGTAAAATGCCTCTTATTTGTCGCGTGACAAAACCCTTGTGACACTAAATGGAAGAGCTCATGCGACCGAGTGCGTGTAACGCTAATGGTGGTGTGTCGTGATACTTCCTTATTACAATACGACTAATAGTTTGCGGAGCTGTTAACTGATGATAAGGCTATAGGTTTAATGTTCATGGGAGTTTTGTTTGAATTATACAATAATTTTTATATTATCAAATATATGTAAAAGGGGGTATCAACCCGAAAGAGAGTAAACGTACTAATCAATGTAAACAACTTTTACTATTGGACCATCCCTGAAATCGCAAAACAAAAATCTGCAGCTCTATACAAAATTAAATACCTACCGTGCCAAAATTAATGGAGGTGCAGAATTTTTTCAGCTCCATTATCAGATCAGCTTCTTGTCATAATAATATTGCATTTTCATTTGATTTACATTAACATACAACATTTTATCTCAATCCGAAACCGAGAAGTAGCTCTTGCAAGATTTGACCTAAAAACAACTAACAGGGCAAGCTAATTAACAGTTAAATTACATGGAAAAGATCTAAAACTGAACAAAGATGTCTTTAAGGCTCAATTTACATTGCCGTGTAATGGAAGCGAATTTTAACAAACTCTACAAAGCATATTGAACTTGTGTTGTAAAAAACTCGAGTTCTCTAAATATTCTGACTCGACTGTAAATCACAAGAGTCGACTCATAAATAGAGGCTCCACTGCTAGATGTGTTAATTATATGTACTCAAGCTCGTGTAATATACTCTAGTTCGGTATTAGTGCTCGAGTCTATTGTATGCTCGAGTCTGTTTATGGACTCAGTCTACCTGCATCGATATACAAAAAAGTTGTAGATTTTAGAAAATCATTATTGTAACATAAAGTAGGTTAATAAATAAACCGGCCAAGTGCGAGTTAAACTCGCGTGGAGAGGGTTCCGTACAATTGATTGAATTCTTATAGGCTTCCTGTAATCTACAAGCAATGAACTATATTTAGTATTTTATTCAAAATTTTAGGCTCAGTAGTTTCAGAAATCAGGGAGGAATGGTCAATTTTCGTCTTCTTTCATAAATAAAATCAAAACTATTTTTTTTAAATAATAACAAAAATATATTTGAGATCCCCATAACGAGCCCTTTTATTTGATATATGACACAGTAAGTATTGCAAAACTTTTTTTTTAAATTTCCTAATTTGTCCCCCGAAAATGACCCTTATTTGAAAAATAATATTTATTTACTTTGCACATATGTCTTTTAGTCATGGGATTACACCATCCTACCAATTTTCACCTGATTCGGTCCAGTAGATTCGGAGAAAATTGGCTGTGACAGACGGATGGACAGACAGACGCACGAGTGATCCTATAAGGGTTCCGTTTTTTATTTTTTTGTACGAAGCCCTAAAAATATTGTTATTAGTACCTAGCTTAACATTAACATCAAATGGGTTATTTACATGATGTAATGCTTTGTATAACTTGTTGTACTCGAGAGTTTGTGGAGTAGAAGTTGCTTCGAGTTTGATATTTGAACTTGAGATGGGTCTGCGACTCGAGATCTTATTAGACTCTAATTTTTATTTGACTCGGGACAATGCTCCAACGACTCGTGCTCAACTCGACTCTGACTTGTAAATCATGTCTCAGTCTACCAAGCATGCAAAATTAAGTCAAATTAGCAAATGAAGACTTCCGGACTCCAGTTTTTACAACACTATATTGAACTCTATGTCAAAAATTGTGTCAACAAAATAAAGTTTTGAGGAATAGGAAGGTTCTTTCTTCATGCTAATTTGTACTGTATTCTCATAGATTATAGAAGTAATTATTATCTGTGAATTTCTTAAAACTCGCCTTGATACCGCGGCAAAGTAAATTGAACCTAAAACTTTTCAGTAACATTGTTTTGTAAAAGCAGATCGTTCTGCTCCCTATAAGTCTATATTTCTTGAAGATTGGGCAAAACTTTTTACAACAAAGTTAGTATTTACAGCGAGTAATTAAGGCCATGTTAACACGATCAAGTTTATTGTGGAGTCGGCAACCCTAAGAAATTAGCGACGTTGCTAACATATTCTTAATTAATACAAAGTTAACTCTACAGTTATGAATTCAAATTCAAGAAAAACAACACAAGTATGTAGTAGATCTTAATTAAAAATCATGAAAAATTTTGCTACTTTTATTTTCAATTTAAAAATTGTTTCAAGCAAGCTGTATGAATCAATGATTATTTATAAAACCATAAAAAACATTGGCAAATTTACAAAAAGACATAAATCAACTGTGACAGAAGTTTTGATTTAAGTATAAAATATTGGTAGAGATTTTTATAAACAAAATGCAAAGAAACTTTAAAAGAAAGCCTAAATAGATATGTACAATTTATTTCTAAGAGTACCTTTATCTTGCAAAACTTATTTCGCGATAAAATTGTCTGAATAAAACTGTTGAGATTTGTATAAGTCTTGTTCTCAGACGCCTACGTAAAGGTTAGTAGGTATATTTCTGCCGTGTTTCTTTGAACTTCAACATTGATTTTTATTGATAATACAATAGATATCTTGAAAATATTAATAAATTGTGCTTATTATGTAATTAAAAATTATATAAAACCTATTTCAAAATTTGTCAAATACCATATTCTAAAAAAAATAATCGAGCGTTTGAATTTTTTCTGATATTCCTCAAGAAAAATATAGCGGAAAATAAAACAAAAGTGCATCAGTATTATTGGACTGACTGTAAAAACTGCACACTAAAACTAAAATCCTATATCCTCAAATGCAAAGACAGAACACACATGCACACGCACAAACAAATACGAATAAATATTTCTTTTTTGGTCGAGGGTTAATGAATGACCAAAAGTACCCACTAAAGGTGAAATTTTTCGCACCTCGCGTCACAGAAGAATGCAATCAGATGGCCGGACGAGGGTGACCAACATAGCCCTTACCCTTCGTCGGCCGACCGCCTTTGTGACTACTAAAAGTTTCAATTTGAATAGTGACAGGTAAAGAGATTCTTTGAATGTTCGGTAAAATCTATTCGTTAATTTTGCTGAGATAGGTAGGTGTCTACGAGTACAAGGATTTTTCCTATTTTTAGTTTTTGCAGGGCATTTTTCTCCTATACGCTGAATGCGACAATTGTGTCTTAAGGACGTACCTGAATTTTTCGGTGTCAATCAGGCACGGCCTTAAAGGCTCTATACTTACGTCCAGCGCCAACCCTCCTTGGAATTGCTTACAGCATCCACGGGAAGAATTTATTGGAGTAGCCTCATTCTAGGCAGGATTTATAATGTTAAGTATTTCACTGTAAACAATCAGTATAAAAGACTGATATTAACGACTCGTGAGTCATAATGACTTTTATCATATTCTGCTACGTTCTTACTAACATGTGAATAAAAAACCAGCATTATATTAATACAAAGATGCAAACAATAATACAGAAACATTACTCATCTTCAGCTTTCGGATAAAAATATGACAGCTCTAAGAATAGGTCGCTACCACTCAATATCTCGCTGAAAGAAGCGTCACCTCTTTTGTCAGCGTCGCACTCTGATTGGTTTAGAGAATAAAGTGCACCTTTCAGCAGGTCTATTCTAAAAATCCTTTTCCGATTTTTATGCGGTTATTACATTATCCAATTTGTAGGAACTCTAATTAGTAACAGTCAGGTTCCTAAATTGTTAGCTAGTGATCTCATTACACTAAATAGGATCCTAATAAAGAAGTATATTCTTATTGGGTTGCACGTTTGGATTGATGGCGCAAGCGGAGCCCCATCTTCTGTTGTTTTGAGAAATACGTTATCAAAACTACAGAAGATGGGGCTTACTGTAGCCGTAACGTTGGGAGCAATGGACATATAATGGGCCTCTGAATTTTTTTTAGTAAACTTGCCTGAAATAAATGAATCGATTGATTGATTGATAAAAAAGTAATTATTTTAAAAAAATAAAAAAAAACTCGATTGCGTGTACAATGAGCGTGATTAGGTAGGTACCTATACCTATAAAGTTAATAAATATTAATTAGTTAATAATTGTTTAATTAATAATTGTTTTTTAGCATTTTTATTTCAAATTACATTTAAAGACCTATAATATACGAGTATTATTTACTTTGTATATACGAGTATTTTTGTAAACCTTAATCCTTTATTTTGATACCCTATTCGATAGGTCTTGAATAAGAAAAATAAAAGAATATAGGTAAATTGGCGCCAGAAATCTGCCATTTTGTTTTTTTTTTCACAGGGCAAGCTTAATAAAACCTTGTAACAAAGTCGGTTCCCGTCGTCTGTCGTTCAGTATTACGCTTAGATTTTTAAACTACGCAACAGATTTGAATGCAGTTTTTTGCGGTTTATCAGTATATATAGTAATTTAGGAGAATGGTTTACAAGTAGTAATAATACATAACCCGTGCGATGCCGGAGCGAGCCGCTAGTATTGATATTTCGTTCTTGTAATTTTTCCCCAGAATAACCCGGCTGTTCCTAACGCAATTTACACATTTTTGTCTCTGGAAATGCTTTGCTCTTTCATAATTTATCGACGTTTTAGTAGAAAAGAGTATTGTGTTTGATCTTTTATAGGGTTGACAATGCCTGGGAGCCCAGGGTAGCGGGACCCAAAGGTCACTTTTAGCAGCATGGTAGGCGAGAAATTAGATCAAATCAAATCAAATCAAATCAAAAAGAATAATGGTGATTTCATTTATCTTAACGACTGCCATTCAATGACGCCATAGGCAGACCAACGGCTTACCTTCCGAAGAACAGAGGAGCTCGAAAAAATTTATGCCATTTGTGGTTATCCATCCAAGCGTAGACCACGAACAGGGTTGCTTAACTTGCAAAAGCGTACTCCCACCAACCCAACGGTGCTTTTGAATTAATGTTTTTTTACCCGACTACGGCAAAGCCTACGGAATGGTAATGAGTTTCGCAGTCTATGTATGAAGATATCTTTGTGTGTTCCCCGTAGCATCCGAACTGCATTATCCAATTTACACAAATGATATGTCAATCGATTCGTCAATATCGTCCGGGTGACATAGACAATTTTTGTATGTATAAAATAAATATGATGAAAACTACATACAAAAAAGGGTGGGTCTTAAAACATTTTTTTTTTTGATACTGAGTGGGGTATCAAATGAAAGGTCTTAATAAGCATATTTTAAAAATATATACATTGTTAGCCGTAAATTGGTGCCGAGCTTGTAATTCGATAATTCTTCCCGTAATCCCGTAGACTACTGGAAAATGATTATTGAAAAGTATGAATTATCTAATTGCAAGCTGGGCAGCAATTTACGGCTTTTTAACCCCCGACAACAAAAAAGAGGGGTGTTATAAGTTTGACGCTTATGTCAGTCTGTCTTTTTGTCTGTCCGTCTGTGGCATCGTAGCGCTCGAGCGGATGGACTGATTTCGATGCGAGTTTTTTTTTACGTGAAAGCAAGTTCCCTTGCGGCGGTAGTTAGCTAAAAACACAGCTATGTTTGATGAAAATTAAATCGGTCCAGCCGTTTAAAAGTTATTTAAGATAAACGCGTGAAAATCAGGACTTTCTCTAGCAAATACATAGATGGCGCTATCGTAGCACGCATGTAGCGCGACTTGATGTCCATATCAAGTCGTATCAATAGTTCCGGTTCACATCAGTAGATGGCGTTCTTGACAGTCAGGTCTTTTTTTTTAATTTGCCTAGCAAATAAACTTGTTAAACGTATATCCTGTTTCCAAAGACGGAAGGAAGTGCTAACAATGTGACTTGTGGGGTAGGATCACTCCGGACGTGGTCACTAACACTGAAAACTTGGCAATGTCGTAGATGCTGATTACCTCCATTTGGCACGACGCCCAAGAAGGAAAAGTAGTTATAAACTTTAAAACAGCAAAGTTTTTTTATTGTAAGTATTTATTTCTCGCCTTTGGGTCTTGCGGCTCTGGGCTCTGTCTGCTTAGAGCCTCTTTCTGCCCCATTTGGGATAAATACGTGATAGAGTGTACATCCTATGTTTTTCTTTTCTCCCAGACCAGAATGAAAGAAAAAAAACAATCTCTTGTATATCAAACAAAAGCTGTCCCCTGACATGACCAGACAACGTCTCCACAAATTATGTATTTCTAAAGTTATAGACATACATCCCCCACTCCATGACAAATAAAACGGGCCAAGTGCGAGTTAAACTCGCGTGGAGAGGGTTCCGTACAATTGATTGAATTCTTATAGGTTTTCCTGTAATCTACAAGCAATGAACTATATTTCGTATTTTTTTCAAAATTTTAGGCTCAGTGGTTTCGGAGATCAGGGGGGTATGGTCAATTTTAGTCTTCTTTCATGAATAAAATCAAAACTATTTATTTTATATTATAACAAAAATATATTTGAGATCCTCATAACGAGCCCTTTCATTTGATATATGACAAATAATGAGAACGTTAAGCTTTACTACGCACATTTGCCAAAAGTGCGTAGTAAAGCTTAACATTCAAACAGTAGTTCATAAAATACTCTGAAGGGTTATCTAGGATTTGGTAGTTGCAAAATTTTAAATAATGTCTTCGTTTTCTTTAAAATGATTTATTTTAAATGGGGGCAGCACTGGACCCCGGAAAATTCAAGTACGGCCTTAAAGTGGATGTGATAGTGTATCTGTATCAAAACCGTATGTATATCCCTAAACGGGCCAACAATTGAAGCCAACTATTTACCTATATTCAGAAGTAGAAGTGGTCCAGCAGGGAATATAATAATTATACCATGAGCACTATAGACAAGTTGCTACTACACTATTAATGTTTTCGACCATTCGGTACTATTTAAAAAGATTACACTAATATAATAAACAATAGTTAAAAACGCACCGTATGTGTTTTCTGAATTTATTAACCAATATTATTTATAAAGAGCCTGGTGACTTGTAATACAGGTAGTATCTACCTAGCTCAGGCACCAGTTCTCTCCACGTTCTAGGTCATAAATTATTTATAAAATTCATCAAATGTATTGTATGTCTATATACCTATACTGGAGAGATAATAAAACCATTATTATTATAAATTTTACCAATTCTTCTGAATATTTCTTGCGGTCTCTTGTCCCATTAATTAAATGTTGTATTTAATTGAGCGAGCGAGGAAAGCGACTGAAGCGTCTTAGTTACGAGAATGACCAAAAATGCTTTTGTCCGTCTGTCTGTTCTCGCCTACACTACAAGACGCATTTTTCAATCGATGTTAAGGCCGTACCTAAATGAAAACGGAGACATTATTTAAAATTTTGCTACTACCAAGTCCTAGATAACCTTTCAAAGTATTTTATAAACTACTGTTTACAGTTTATAATGAGAACGTTAAGCTTTACTAATCTTAAAGTTCTCACTTTGAACTGTAAACAGTAGTTCATAAAATACTTTGAAACGTTATCTAGGACTTGGTAGAAGCAAAATTTTAAATAATGTCTTCGTTTTCTTTGAAATGATTTATTTTAAATGGGGGCAGCACTGGACCCCGGAAAATTTAGGTACGACCTCAACAAGACTATACCTACCTAATGAATGCCGAAAAAGGGGCTACCTCAGCTTCGTGCTTTACCCTCTCTACCGTCTATAAAATGCGGACTAACATTAGCACTATGTTTACACCATTATACGAACAAAACAAGAACACCCGCAATATGTCACCTTTGCTTCCGTCCAAAGAGAAGTCGAGACCTACCACATTTAGGTACGGCCTTAACGAAAATTGGCAAACGGTTTTCAATCTTTGAGAGGCACACTAAGGACTTCATTCTACAAAAGCTGTTGCAAAAAAAATCTAAAAATGGGAGTGGAGGGGGAAATGAGGGGAAGTGAGCTGTAGCGTATGGAGGGATGTCACTGAAATGGCTTTGCTAAGTCAGAGGAAAGGGGAGAGTGTCGGTTATAACATAGTTATCAGAGCTCGCGAGGTCTACCGCCCTCAGAGAACCACTAGTTTTAGAAACACTAGTTTTAAAGGAACGGTCGTAATAAAAACGTCACTTTAACAAAACAATACCTTTAAGTATAGTTTTCTCACAAAAAAAAATCAATATATTTTATCTAACTGGTCATAAAACGAATCCTTATGGCCAGACAGCGATAGCGTATTGAATAATTCTGCTATTTTAGTCTCCAATGTGAAATAAACGTGCCAACAGAATGGCCTCTATTGAATTAGATTTCAGTGAAAAAATATTGAAATGGCTACTGTAAAATCGTTTTGTAAAAACCGGTCAAGTGCGAGTTGAGCTCGTACATGAAGGGTTCTGTACCTCTGAACGCTGAAAAAACACGTTTCTTGTTGACGACACTCATTAATTTTTTACTTTATCTTATTTTTAGTATTTGTTGCTATAGCGGCAAATGTTTACATAATCGGTGAAAATTTTTCGAAACATGTTTCTGATACCTTTGTTATAAATCTCAAACTATTATTAAATTTATAAATTAAAATCGCAGCTTGTTTGAAGCGAGCAAAGTACTTAGATTCTACTTTTTAAGGGTTTCGTCCCTTAAAGGGTAAAAACGAAAACCTTATAGGAACACTTGCTTGTTTGTCTGTCACAGCCAATTTGCGATCTACTGGACCGATTTAGTTTAAGTTTGGTAGACATTCTATACTATTACTATTTATTTCTTTCTTTTTCATTATTTATTTTTACATTAATATTATTGAATCCTACCACTCATCTCTTCACACCACAGCTGAAAATCAGTGTATTGCTCTCGGGCAATATTAGGTCCTTACATATGAAATTGCCGATTTTCAATACTGGCAACTTTAAAATCAAATATCTTGCGTTTCATTAGGAATTCCAAATTCAAATTTATTTCGAAATAAAGCCAGAAAAATATTGTTTTAAAATTCGTATTTCATTTGTTTTAACATCATTTGTTTGAGTTTCAACATTGCTATTACAACAACTATGGACAAATTGAAAATTCGCGGTATTTACGAATACGAGTTCCACCGTGGCACCAGTGCTGCCGAAACGACTCGAAGAATTAACGACGTGTATGGACCAGGCACCGCTAACGAACGAACGGTGCGTTTTTGGTTTAACGTTTCCGTTCTGGAAATTTCGATTTACACAATGAGCCTCGTGGACGACCTGATACTCAAGTGAATAACGAAGAATTGAAGGCGATAGTGGAAGCAGATCCATCTCAAACCACTTCTGAATTAGCAGCAGCCTTCGGCGTAAGTGACAAAACGATACTTATCCACTTGCGCCAAATCGGAAAAATTAAAAAACTCGAAAAGTGGGTACCGCACGAATTGACTGAAGCAAACCAACAAACACGCGTTGCTTGCTGCGTTTCTTTGCTTAATCGCCACAATAATGAGGGGATTTTGAACCGTATCGTGACTTGTGATGAGAAATGGATCCTGTACGACAATCGGAAGCGATCATCACAATGGCTTGACCTGGCAAAACCTTGCCCTAAGCGAAAACTGACCAAAAAGAAGATTCTGGTTAGTGTTTGGTGGACCAGTGCTGGTGTTATCCACTACAGCTTCTTGAGATCAGGCCAGACGATTACTGCAGACTTGTATTGCCAACAATTGCAAACAATGATGGAAAAGCTCGCCATTAAACAACCGAGACTGATGAATTGCTCTAGCCCACTGCTCCTTCAGGATAACACTAGACCACACACTGCACATCAAACGATCGCCAAGTTAGAGGAGCTGCAACTGGAACCTCTGTGTCACCCACCATACTCTCCAGATCTTGCCCCAACCGATTACCACTTTTTTCGAAATTTGGATAACTTTTTACAAGGAAAAAATTTCAAATCTGATGAGGCAGTCAAAACCGCCTTCAAACAGTTCAAAGACTCTCGCTCCCAGGATTTTTTTTTTAAAGGTATCAATGATCTGCCTATAAAATGGCGGAAGTGTATCGATAACAACGGCGCATACTTCGATTGATTAAATAATAATTTCATTAAAAAAAACTTGTTTCACTTTTTTGATACTGAACGGCAATTTCATATTTAAGGACCTAATATTACCACTGAGTGGTGTCCTTTTTGTATTGCTGTGGCACACACATTGAAAATTTAAATCTTTTTGTGTTTTTTTTTTAATTATCTCTGTCTATTTTTTTGTAAGTATGTGTGTTAAAGCAGTAAATAAAAGTGTGATGAGGCCTGTCCTTTTTAGTTGGTGCGATAGAAATATTTTATCAATTAAAATTTTCACCCATTGCCTCGATCAGCTTTTACGATATCGGGAAGAGAATCAGAAAAAAATAACATATTAATAAAAAGAAACTTAGAAACTATGTAAAAGCCAATGTTTTTTATCTTTGTCTGGATAATTGTCAGTATATCGATTTAAACATTATAACTATCTATTTTACGAAGTAAAGCATACAAATACAATACCCTTTATTTCAGAATAGAGAAATACAGGACAGAATTATTTTAAAAAGTAGGAAATACGCAAAAGGCTAAGCAATTTCTTTCAGGCAAACTCGCCTAAATAGAAAAAGTGATGGGAAAGTAGGTAGCATACTTGTAAAATTTAAAACAGTTTGTGTAAAACCTACCACAAGTCACATCGTAACAATGTATTCAGGGCAATCGGGGTTATATCGGCAAAAAACGATACTGAGCCGCTTCTATCGGGTTCGCAAATTTATACCTTCCGTTTTCACTGCTATCGCAACATCTATTGTGCGGCCGCGAGAACGTTTAAAACAAAATCAGTAAAATTTGTTACTTCTTTCGAGGGTCAAAACTCAAATATTTATTCAGTAATTTCAGACACTTTTAAACGTCACTAAGTTTAGTAGGTACACATTACGTGTATTGCTTATTTATATTGAAATTATTAATTATATTAAAAGTAAGTTACCGATATTCGCGTTTTGCAACGACCACTGCTGATTCGCCTAAAGGCCACGTTTAGTGAAGATGGGCGTGACGAAAGAAAAACGGAATCAGAATATTATAGTGATGGATTGCTAGTCGCATCGTCTATTACTTAGAATGAATTCGGAAAATTTTTATTCTTGGGAAAGCGTGGGAAGAAAAGCAGCAGTGAAAAGAAATCGCTTTAAATTTCTTTATTGAAACTGAAAATTTCTTCATTCAGTTATAGTACAAATATTTACACTTGTCACACACGTGCAAATATTGTGTGATATTTATTTTTTCTATATCATATGTCGTGCGTGACATTTTTTTTATAAGTAAGTACTGGTTTAATATGTTTTGTTGGCATTTTTTCTTTATAAAACAGCTGAGTTAATGGCTCCAAAGTGACCTTGTAGATCCAGAGACGAATCGAGACTCTCGTAATTTTATCAGCGGATACGCCGTTCCCGGATGATGGTAAAATAATGATAATAATGATGTATTCAATACTGTTTCTCTTTGCAGGCGTTTTCAAGGACGATTCAAAGATCTTCAAATTTCAGATTAAGTATCTAAAGTCAGTCAATTTTTTTTATTCAATGTAGGATAAATATCACATATTATAGGTCATTATTTTTAGTGTAAAAGCTAAAAACTACTAGTGTTTCGAGACGACCACTGAACGATCTCTTCATGCATGCCTACAAAAGTTAGATTCTAAAAAATATACTATACTCTGGTTTTAAGTTAAAACTACGCTGTTTAAATTGCAAGTAAAATTAAATGAAATTAATGGACATAATTTATGCGCAAGTGAGCCATTACAAGTGACCCCAATTTATTTCCAAGGGATTAAACATATTGTTTTATTCTTTAATTTAGACACTGGTACTTGTTAATCACTTATTTCTACATTAGTTATGTAACATTTTATTAACTTTTCAAAAAAGTAATTTAGACAAACAGGCGTACGGCTTACCTGTAGGTTAGTGGCAAACAAATGTATAATACAATCTAGAATAACTACGAATAATAATCTCAAAAAAACTACATAAAAAATGTAACTTAATGCCACGTACATAAAGCGGGTGCCCCTTGTTTCACAGACTGAAATTTCATAGAATTTCGATTCACAGAAATTTTTTCATAGAATATTTAATTCTTATATTTTTATTTCAAATATTATTGTTTCAAAGACTATTTACTTGAATGAAACACAATTTATAGAAACAATAGAAACACAGTTCAATGAATTTTAGAATGTCATATTTTCATTTAACAAACTAATCAAACAGTAGAATATTTCTTTAAAGAATATTGTTTGTTCGGTATAATCTTTCATGGAATTTTATTTTACTGAAAATTATTATTTAAGTGAAAACATTGTTTAATCAAATTAAATACCATAATAAGTTAGAATACATTATAAATCGCTGCCACAATATAGGTTAGGGCAAACTTATAGGTTAGGTTAGAACTGCGACCAACACACGCACGAGCCGAGCGAGCGAAGCGAACGTGCCGCGGCAGCGGCCGGCGAGTGCTGGGAAAGTTATAGGTTATAAATATTATATTAACTAAACTTATTAAAAATAATAATATTTAATTTGATATCCTGATATTAGAAACATCGCAAAAGTAAATGTTATTTGTAATAAAATTCTATGATTTCAAATTATTCATAACAAACATTCTAATTATTGATTTTCTGTGCAACGAAAATCTATTATCAAAAATTCTTTATACTGAGTAACCTACATATTGATTATTCTATGACATGATAATTCTATGACATGAAAAATTTTCTAAATAACGAAAATCTGTTAAACTTTTGTCTGTATAAGAAAGTGGGGTACTTTCTCCACATAAAGCTCATATTTTCATAATGCTTATTTTTTAAATACCCAACGTTCCCAAAAAATGTAGCTAAAGTTATAGGCGTCCCTTTACTGCAAATTGTCAGTGCAATAAAGTAGATAAAGTAGAAGGGGAGAGCTATAACTTTAGGCATATTTTTAAAGAACGGCATTGCCACTTCGTAAGCATTCTAGATTGTAGAGGTATAGATATATACAATTTCTTTGGTTAGTGGTCACCGCAGCCAGACAAAGAAAACATACGTGATTATAAAAAGTTTAGAGCATAGACTCATTATCCGTGGTCCAGTGGTCAAGGCGTTTGCCCTGTTAGCTGGAGGTAGTGGGTTCAAATCCCACTGGGAAGCATACTTTGTGAAAAGTTGTTTTCAGTGTGGTTAGGATATTGCAGGCTGAATATCCGCAGGATCATATGATCCAACCAACGTATTCGTTGACAACAAGTATTTCTGGTCAACGCGGTAATTTAAGTATACAAAAGACGCCGAAAGCTGGAAATAAAAAACATAACAAAAAACGATACAAACACAAGAAATAATGATGTCTTGATGTATGGCACAGACTGACAAAGTCCATTAGAGTGAATGTCACGTCTGTGTAATTATTTTTGCCTTCTTGTTTGTTTTGCTGCTTTGAGACGTAGACGAGGAAATGTGAAAAGACGTACATTTTTTTAATAAAAAGACATTTAAGAGGATCATGAATTTTCGGGATCCAGTGTTGCTCCCATTTGAAATACATGAAATCCCATTTGAAATCCTATTTACATGTTATATTGTGATAACATTGTATCAGTATAATATCCTTGTAAATTGACAAAACCCTTTTGACGCGTAGGCGACCAATACCGTGCAAATGAGTTTCTTTCGGCGTTTTTTCTTAGCAGTGGTCGTTGCGAAACGCTAGTATGGGTAGTTTAAAAAAAAAATATATCTAAATATATGATAGATAGATACTTTATTTGTGTTACTGAGGCACACACATAATATAAATAAATTAACACTAAATATAAACAATATACGTCGACATTTGGTGTAGGTACCGCAGTGACACAAAAAGGCAGTGACTCAGCTATACACTTGCTCAGGCAGCAAACGCTGATTTTCAGTCATCTCCATCAAGTAACACGTGAGCCTGTCGAACGAGTGATTAATTAATAAAAAGTAATAAAAAGAGAAGAAGAAATACAAGAATAAAGTGCAGACGTGTTGGAATTAAGAGCGTGAAAAAGAAACATTGAACATAAATAACATGAAAAGTAAGAAGTAGAGAAAGAGAAAGTGATGATTACGATTTGCGTAGTTCGTCACCTATATAACTCAAAGGTGACTGACTGACTGAAATAGTGATCTATCAACGCACAGCCCAAACCACTGGACGGATCGGACGGCTGAAATTTGGCATGCAGGTAGATGTTATGACGTAGGCATCCGCTAGAAAGAAAAAGAAGAAGAAAGGACGCGAGCGAAGCCGCGGGCAAAAGCTAGTTTATTATAAATAAATATTACACGTAATGTACACTAAAATTATTGACGTGTAGAAGTGCCTGCGAAGGCCTAATTACTGAATAAATATTTGATTTTAATTTTTAATAAATATAAACTAAACTAACTAATATATAATAAAAGTAAACGGAGATATAATTTAACATTTTGATCTAGTAAGCCCTAGATAACCCTTCTTACTATTTATGAACTACTGTTTACGGTTTAAAGTAAGAACGTGAAGCTTTTCTTCGCAAATTTGCCAGAAGTGGCAGTTTTTCGCAAATGTGCGAAGAAAAGCTTCACGTTCTCACTTTACACTGTAAACAGTAGTTTATAAAATAGTTTGAAGGGTTATCTAGGGCTAGGCTAGCTTGGGAAAACATCCTGATAGAACAACTCTAAATGCGTAATTCATAGCTATGCATTTGCGTTTGTATGGGATAAATGTATAGCGGTAGTGGTCTGAAGCTGAAGAGCGCAAACTAAAACCACAAGTTTTATTACATAAATTAAAATAACGCCGACTTTCAAGCGTTCACTGCCAATAAACCTTTGAATGGCTTAACCGATTTTTATAAAACATATCTATTTTTTTACATAACCGATTTTCATAAATCATATATATATTATGTTATAAAAATTGTATGGATCATTGGTCTGAAAATAAAAGATTTATTATTATTATTATATCATCATCATCATTTTTATTTCGTGGCGACCTCCACGCCACTTCCCTCGGAGTGTAGTTCCTCAACTACAATCACAACAGCGAAGGTACAACATAGTAAACAAGAAGCATACGAAATGGCGCTAACAGTATCCTACATCACGGTATCAGAGTTCTGGTTGCACTTGACATATACTTATATACATTCTCCGACAATACTCCGTTGGAGCCGCGGTTCCTTGCTACCGCATAGTCCAAACTAGTCAAAATGTAATTCAAACCAAACTTAATCGGAACGTTGTTTTATTCACTAATGCTAATTTTAAATCGGTTGATAGTCTCAGTTAGTTCCAATCCAGGAAGCTTTCATGCAATGCATCACAGGGATATCAATTCTAACCACCCCGGATCAAACCCACGCTAAATGCCTTAGTAGTCAGCCATAATCAATGCAACCTGATTCGCATTCAGTGTAAGGCAGCGCAGACAGCTACCTTATGCAATTTCAGACTGTTTGTATACATCAACTAACCTAAACAAACAGGTTACTACCGAAAGGAGAATAATTCATGAGCATTCAGCACGCTCGGTACGAGTACGTTCTTCCGCTGCTGGACATCTTGCTTCATTATCAGCTACAATAACTTCTCCTTCTTCTTCTTTTACATTACAAGTTAGTGCCTTTGTACGGAAATAGACGCACACAAGAATAATTTTTGGGCGAGATAAGGAAGTGGTTTGCCATTGCTTTTTCCATTTCATACACTAGTAAATTTACATTTTGTTGCTGCAAATTGTGTTTCCTTAACACCTTTGTATACATGATTTATATATTAGCTCTATACTTACGGGTCTTCGCAGGAATCTTTTTTATTGTTGTATCTAACGTTTTGAATAAGCATTACTTCTTTCGTGGTAACAAACTGACATTGCAGACACAATGGATTTTTATCTGTCGATCACCAGTTAACTGTCATGGCGTTTAAAGACTTCATTGTGTACATATTTTTTAAAAAATCTGAAAAGTAGTAATAATTCATCATCACCATCAAATCAGCTACAGAAACTCAACTTTTGGGTATACAACTCCTCCAATTTTAATTATTTATTTTTTATTTATTTAACATTATTACAGAGAATTGTACTCGTAACAGGCGGACTTAAGGCCGTTGGCCTTTTCAACCAGTCAACCTACAGATGGTGCTGAAAGTAGATCATTTCGGAAATAGTGCAAAAACTGAAATGCCTGAAACTACTCGTAAAAACACTTACTACAATATAAACCTACCTACATACCTTATAGAAATACACAAATACAAATACATATAGATGATGATTTTCAAAACTACCAATTAAAAGCAGCCCGCATTTTCTGCAACCTTTCTTAGGTCATCCTACCATCTAGTAGATGGGTATCCTTCGCTAAGCTTACCAGAACGTGGCCGTTTTCCTTTCTGCCCCTTAGGGCAGAACTTTTGCAAATTGCAAAACTTTTAGTCATAAAAACACTAGTCAACTTTTGTTCTTCATATTCAAGTTCAAAAAAGAGCGTAATGTGTTTTAATTATATAATAATCCAATCTGTCGTATGTTTGTCCAAGTCTCACGTCCTTGGAAGCGATGTTCTTCAAAGGGGGTCTGTTTGCTCCGTACAAACAAATATCGCATAATATCAGCTCGAGAACGGGCTTCGCCTCGACTCAGACGATTGTTCAGTTTCAAGATGTTATACTTTTGTTTGTGTAACCTCTTTCAGTGTGCAAATTTTCAGAAAATCAGTCAACATAAATAAAATACAAAAAAAAGACCTAGTAATATAACTACAAATTTAATATATGTGCGGCTCGGGACAACATCGTGCAAGCGTCTCAGGTCACATTTGCCCTGAAGGACGTATAACTTAAATAAATGAAATTCAAATATGGGAGCCACTTATGGGGATACCTTACATTATCATCATTATCACAGCCAGAGGATTTGGCCTACACTCTCCACGCTGGCCAGACGGGTTGGAGAGGTCTCACTGAGGTTTATAAGCTTTGTTTAGCTTGTATTTTCTAAATCGCCTTCTACGACATCTACGGGAAGACTTAGAGTGGTCCTATTCTACTCTGCCGTAAACTACGCGGCATACTGAGACGGTATTTTATTTTACTTTATTTTATTATCACACAAAACAGATTACAACTATTACAGTACTAAACAGAAAGAAACATACAAAAACATTAAAACTTGTTGCAATCCAAAACATGTATTTACATGAAATAATAAAAGAGGTGTTCTTACATTGCAATCTAAGAGAAAACAAGTAAAAAAAAAATATACAAAATCTTACCTATTAAATATGTATACACTTCACATTTTAATCATACAAGATCCCCCTTAAAGTTTTAGTGTATAAGGCAAGTTTGGGATCAAAAACATCAAATTCAGGGTTAATATTCGCATATAATAACTTACATTTCTTGCTTTCTTAATCAGCCTGTAACAGTAGTCCACTGCTAGACTAAAGGCCTCTCCCATTAAATGGAGGATTTGCCTATAATCACTTCGCTGGGCAGACGGTTGGTGATCGCAGTAGATACGAGTAGTACGAGTATAAAGTCGTTGCACAAAGTACGCTGCTGCCCGTACCTACGCCTCCCTTAGTCGCCTCTTACGTCACCCGTGGGGAAGGAAAGGGGTGGTGACAGATTGTATTTTACTCTGCTGTCACCACACGGCAAATGTAACTTACATAATGTGTACTAAAACAATCGGTACAAACAAAGTAGTTTCGTAGCAAATTAGCTGTGACAGACTGACAAGTAAGTGATACATAAAGGATCACTGTAGGGTTTCGTTTTTACCTTTTGAGGTATGGAACCTTAAAAATGCATATCCCTGTTACACCCGTGTAGAAAAACAAGCAATTTGAAAAACCCAAATTTCTGGCCTAAAAACGGAAGCCAATTTAGTTCTCAATCCGCCAGGGCAATCGGTGTCGATTGACACAATCCGGTGTCAGGACACAAAGCCCCGTTTGGAGTGTCGACATCGCCGAGTGTCGACATGGCACGTATTAGGAATTTTAATGCGAGTTGTCGTGAATATTTGTTTAGCCGGGTAAATATTGACAAGGAGATAAGGGAGCGTAAATATTTGAATAAGACTACTTTGGCGCAAATAAATATTAGTCAAATACGGAGAACTGAGTGCGAATTGACTTTTTTAATGCTTGCCGCACCACCTTTTAGCATGATTCAGATACATTACCACGTCTTTATACCTAAAGGGGTAGACAGAGTCCAGGGCTGTAAGACCCAAAGGCCACATTTAGCGTGATGGTGGTCGTTAAGATCGAAAAGGGAATCAATATATAATAGTAATGGGTTGCTGACCGCATCACCTAACATGAATCAGATTTTTCAGACAGACAGACCTTTTTTGATCTGCGCGGGAAGAGAAGCAGCTCATATATATAAGTTATTCTATTCTCCCAGATCAGTATGGAAGAAGTTATGTGTAACTTGTGAAAGCGCTAATAATACGTCCTCCCATCAAGTTACCGAGTTCCTCAAATCAGTTGTTACAAAACAAATACTTACAAGGAAGTAAGTAAACATTCATTTCCACAGATGATGAAGCCTATTGAACAGATAATATAAAGCAATACGGGTCAAGCGAGATGCCATAACCGTCACGCCGCCTATAAAGAGTGAAGACGGTGCCTCATACAATCACTTGGTTTACGACCTTTGATGGGTGAGGGACTTAGTGATAAGCGGGAGCGGGGCCAAGAAATAGGCTGTTTGTCAAAGTTTTAAATAAACCATAATTTGTTATCGTCCTATCAGATTAGGGCGTATATAAACATATTTCACTTAATTATTATAGTATCTCGCTGTTATTATATAAATAATATAGGGTTTCTGCGAAAAGTTAAATATTTCAATTTAACCCTTAGTTGTCACAATATTTAAGGGTTAATTTGATATATTGTCTTGTCTACACTGACTGACTTTAGGTTTAAATTTCGACAAGGCAATATTTCAATTAAACTCTTCCGTCATACAAATTCATAGCGAACATGACATGTATTCGTTAGGAAGTTCCTGCCTTTCGGTTGGTAAGGACCACTTCCTGATATGACCACTTCTTCACATAACCACCTCCCGATCTGTCCTTTCTTAGGAACGGACATATTCCCAGGTTCCCAGGGAGGTGGTCCCAGGTTTAACAGGGCCGACGGATATTCAACTTGCGCGTGACCAATACAGGTCCGGCGGATATGAATTCTGGATCTGCACCGGAATCCGACTCCGTTAAAATAGCGGATCTACCCTTGTAGTCTGCTACTGCTGTCTGCAGTCGAATCCGAACTTGTACTTTAGCTAAGCTACTCTTTTTCTTCTATCATCGCCCTCGAAGATAAATCTCCTACATGATATTGAACAAAAAAATCATTTATTTCTGAACAGTGCCATGTCTTCTTCTTCATCCAAGCGCGTTCCCGGTTGCATCCTTAGCTGTGCTACTTTGGAGCCCAAGGTGTGCTTTTCCGCTTTTCCCTATCTATATCTATATCTATACTTCTATACTAATATTATAAAGAGGAAAGATTTGTACCTATTTTTGTATGTTTGTATGTTTGTAATGAATATGCTCAAAAAGTACTGGGCCGATTTAAAAAATTCTTTCACCATTTGAAAGCTACACTATCCCCGAGTGACATAGGCTATGTGTGTACCACGGGCGAAGCCGGGGTGGACTGCTAGCCAAATATAACATGCATGTCAATGTTCACCCAAGGATGCCAAAGACCTTGCGAAGTGAAGAAGAAATAGCCGGAATAGTTTAAATGATTTGGCTATAGTTTTACGACCGGCCACTTGCCTGACTCTTTGGAAATGTTTTTGTGCAAAACGTTTTACACTGGCCACCGCCCGAAGTTAATTCTTTTTGGGAAATTGTAGCACGAGATGTTTGTGATGTTTCCTTTAGTAATCTCTTACGACATCCACAGGAAGAGATGGAGTGGTCCTATTCTAACCCGGAACCACACGGGAACAGCGCCATCTATTAGTTAGTTAAGACAAATCGCTTCATTCCTCAATGTATCTTCGCTTCAATGTTCTTCGCACTATGATTTTCAAGGAGAAAGACGTACATTGTGCGATTTTGCTAAATCATCTTAATACTCGTAGCTAGTTTTATTTCGAAACAATGCCATCTAGTGATAAGTTAGGACAAATCCGCATCGCTCCTGAACGTGTCCTCTCTGCGGCTATATCGTAAAGTCTTCAATCACATTACTACATTGACCACACTCGGGGCTCTTAGTCTTCTTTACGACTTTGATTTAATCTGCGAGGGATTTTTTTGTCTTCACGACCAACTTGGCAGTGGACAAAATACTGTATTACTTTTCTCAATAGATTTAATTTGCAGCGCTCCAATTCAATATATAAGCAATATTATGTAATAAAAATATTCGTTTATTTATTCAGCCTGTATATCTAATACAATTTGAGCTAATCATAGTTAAAATAAAAACAAATCGGCCAAGTGCATGTCGGGCCTCGCTAGAGTAGAGTTCCGAAGTTATACGTTAAAACATAGAAACTTTATTTTCCAAAATATCACATATTTACTACCCATTTTAAACAAATTACAACTTTCTTTAAGTGAGTGTAGATGAAGCGAAAGAGGTCTCTCAGGATCGTAGCAAGTGGAGGTCCATAGTCTCTGCCTACCCCTGTGGGGAATAGGCGTGATAGTATGTATGTGTGGATTTAAGTGATAGGGACGCAAAATATTATTTTATTTAAATAGTTAAAATATCCAAAAATAATACTTAGACAGTATTTTTCATCATTATACAGCCCATCGAAGTTTCGGAGTGTAGTAGACTATTTAAAGGATTGGCGGAGTTGGCTCAGTTTGAGTAAAATAATATTTACAATTGAATAAAAGGAGTACATAATATTAAAGCATATAAGCTGTTATGTAGACAAGGGGCAGAATAAGACTAATATTTTAATTACAATCATATCAATGCATAATGCTGACAATTCGCTGGCTAACAGTAAAAATTGTTCCCGGTGCGTCAAAAAAACACATTTCTAATCAAACACTCAAGCAATCCCTCAAGAATTGAATTTTACAACAACTGCGAACTCATAACTCCAAAAAGCAATATTGTAATGACGTTTGCGGGAGCAAAGTCCACAACAATTTCGCAAATGTAATTTTGCTCCCGGGGACCCCGGTCTATTAAAAACAAATCGAATGTGCCTTTGACGAAAGTTTGGACAGTCAGCGCTGAAAAATGATACCATATTTGCTGTCTCATGCATCAAGGGAGAACGCCGTGTAACTTCCGGCCGGAACAGAACTACTGTTGATATTGCTGACTTAATTGGAATCCAACAGAGTAAAATGAAAAGTAATACAAACCCTTTATTGCACAAAGGTAAAATACAGCACATAATAAACTTTAAGATTAGGAAATACGAAAAAGGCGGCCTTATCGCTGAGCAATTTATTCCAGGCAACCTCGCTCAAATAGAATAAACGGGCAAGTGCGAGTCGGACTCGTATATGAAGGGTTCTGTACCACCGTACAATGTTTTAAAACGCTGAAGAAACACGTTTCTTGAATGACGACCCCCTTTATTTATTAACTTTATCTTATTTTTTGTATTTGTTGTTATAGCGGCCACAGTAATACACAATCGGTGAAAATTTCAGATATCTAGCTATTACGGTTTAAGAGATAGAGCCCTGTGACAGACGGACAGACGGACAGACGGACAGACGGACAGACGGACAGACGGACAGACGGACAGACGGACAGACGGACAGACGGACAGACGGACAGACGGACAGACGGACAGACGGACAGACGGACAGACGGACAGACGGACAGACGGACAGACGGACAGACGGACAGACGGACAGACGGACAGACGGACAGACAGTGGAGTCTTAGTAATAGGGTCCCGTTTGCACCCTTCGGGTACGGAACCTTAAAAAGTGATGGGTAATTAGGAAGTGCGGTAGGGAAGGGTGGTCAATATAATTAACATACTAATATACAATAATGATAATAAACAAACATACACCTCATACTCGAATACTTAAAACTTATACAAAGAAAATATAGCAGTTAGTAATTACTAATTTATATTCAGTATTACATTTATCAGTGTGGTGGTGTCACGCATTACATTCGCCCTGATGACGACCTCCAGATGAGGTCGAAACATGTCGGCCAGCAGCTGATTGTTCACGTGAGTGACCCGTGTGTAACATATAGTAGCGTTACAATGCTCGAAACAATATCGAAATAAAAAATATGTGTTGAAAAATGTCGCCACGAGTGAGAATCGAACCCACGCCCCTCACGTTTGTGCACTTCCAATTTAATACCGTGACTTCGAATGACTGACGAATTTTCTAATCACATATAACTAGGCTTGCGGACTTAATGGATTCATCTAAAATAAATTAAGTCATACAAGGTTCAAAATCATCCTGTATTCTGATCGACTAATAACTATTACCATTCTAATGTGGCGGAGTGTACGCGGTGATTCAAGAGCAATATTTGCGTGTCATGATGGGATTATGGTCACCGAAGGCTGTTGTGTTTTCATTATCAGGGGATGGGCTGTCAGAAAATTACATTTTTGTAATCATTTATGTGTATTTTGCTTTATTTTCAAGAAAAAATCATAAACACATTTTAAAATTAAATCTTTTATGCTGGTCTTCGAGAAAAGAAAAAACTTAGAATGTACAAGCTGATTCTCATCCCGTGCATATCGTAAAAAGCCGACCAATGCATGCAATGGCGATGCGGCTAGCGAACCATCACTATTTCCTTTTCACCTTTTCGTCTACCATCACGCTAAAAGTGGCCGTGTGTGTGTGTGTGTGAGGGTGTGTCTGACAGTGTGTATAAGAAAAGAAGGGTAAAAAATCTGACAATAAATAACTAATCCTTTAACTTATAGAATTCCCGGACATAAACAATCTAGCTAAAAAGGCGATTTTAGAAAATGAGATAACATAGACAATTACATATTGATTATGATTACATAACGGACTTATAAGTCTAATAGTTCTTGTGTATGTATGTATGTACATGGTTCTTGCGGGAATTCATTTAAACTTTTTATTCAGTTTGGTATACACTACATTACAATTTTTTTAAAATGTTTTTACCGGAAAACCGCATGTCGTCATCTGACAGCTGTCACCATCACATTCGCTTTTGACAGCTAAGATGGCTAGAAGAGTTGGTCGATGAATAAAGCAGTAACAGAGTGGTGGCCAGAGATATGGGAGTGGTGGCCGAGACACCTTTAATTCAACCTTTATAATTTAAAAAGCTCTCTCTCTCTCTCTCTGTATTGTATATGTACATAAAGGAAGCAATAAATGTTTGAGTATTGAGTGTTTGAGACACGGGAATAGACCAGTACCAACCAACGGTTGATCAGATTACATTTTGAGGTTGGTGGGGAAGCAGTGGATGAGACTGGCAAAGGACCGTAGGAACTGGCGCAAAAAAAGGGAGGCCTATGCGCAACAGTGGGTTGATGTGGACTGAGCAAAGTAGAAGAAGAAGAAAAGAGAAAGGAAGCTAAAGGTGCGTTCAGATTTACGTATATACGCTAGTTATATTAAATTTAATGCGTATAAATATTTAAAATGCTACACTTTTACATATGTACAGCGTTTGATATTATTTAATGGTTAGCACTAACGTGAGACACAGACGTTATTAATATGCAATGCATGGGTATTGGGTAGCTCATGTAAAGAGTCAGCTCTGCCCGACATGTTTCGACCTCATGCAAATGTGACTTGCGACGCATACACGAAGACATCCCGAGCCACTCTAAAACGATCTTATTTTAGTCTAAAATCAGTTATAATTGATGACTATTTTATCGAAAATCTATTTTTCTTCTTCCAGATATTACATTTTTACGCTAGTATACAATTATCTTGTAAAGTCCGCAGTGGTTGTTATTTATCGTAGCAGTCTTCGCCCATCAATCCTGCAATCTCGGCCGATCGTCCAAATTATCTTTAATTGCTCGCCTGCTTGTAATTTATTTTACATAATGGACTACATTTATCAGTTGAAATTTATTTGGGCATTTGGTTTGAAAATGATTATGTTTATTTTTTTTACTTCTTACTCGATTGCACCGGTAGGAGGGTTATGTTTTTTATGTGTATGTATGCAGGGTCTATCAAATATACTGAAACTATTTTAAGGGTCGGCACCATGTAAACTGGGTTTGCGCGGGCAACAAGTTTGTACAGAAAGCGTTTGATTTAAGTCAAAAAATGTATACACATAGATAGAGGAAGAGTTGGGACAGTAGACGAAAAAAAGGATTTTTTAAAATACTATGTAGTTTTCCTAAAAACAAGCATTGAATTTACCCAAAAACATGCAAAACGCACTTTGCGCGGGCAATAGTTATGGCTTAAGTAGAAAAGACCACTAAGAAAATTATATACCTAGTTATAGGTGAATAGACTAGCCAGTAGACGAAAACCGTATTTTTTTAATTTTCATTCAAAAAAAGTAAGATAATTGTAAAGAAACCTGAAAGAAATATTTTAGAAAATCTTGCTACAAACTGGCTTGTTTTTCTGCGTAAAGAAATATTCTAGCAAGGGATTGCATATATTTTATAAAAATAAAGGCTATTTTGAAACATTATTCTTAATATTTGCTTACAATGCAATCACGCAATAATAAAAAAAAATATTTTAAAAATTGGATGTTTTGCAACGTTTTTGACAGAATTCTCTGAAATGGCGGCCATGATTCTTCCATACAAATTCAGTTGCCCGCCGGGCGTTCAGGAAGGAGGCCGTGTCGAATTTTTCAAAAAAATCCATTCTCGAATTACGTAAAATTGCATTACAGTCTAAAATATTTCAATAAAAAACTATGTACAGACTGCCAAATTATGTCATACTTTTGCTACACTATGGTACAGTTTTGACATTTTGTTGACATTCAAGCAAAGATGTAATGCTATCGCAGATACGGCATCGCACATTTTTTTTATTTTTATTTTATTGAAAATTAAGTCAATGAAAAAAATAATTTGGTTTGATTTATTACCTATATTTTTTAATTGGCGATTAGGGTGAAAATCCGATTGGAACTTTCTCGGGTCGCGGAATCATATTAACTGTTTTTGTAATAAAAGGTGCTGTTTAATTAGGCTTTTACAATTATTTTGAGGGGTGATTCAGTCTGAAATTTGGAACAATTTTTCCCCATGAATGTATATCAAAATACGAATTGACATTATGCGTAATATATCGAACCACAGGCTATACTAGATCTATACTTGGCTAGGCAGGCAGGCTATAGTAGGCTATTTATCTATACTAATATTATAAAGAGGAAAGATTTGGTTGTTTGTTTGTTTGCATTACATGGCTCCGAAACTACTGCACCGATAAAAAAAACTTTCACCGTTGGAAAGGTACACTATCCCCGAGTGACATAGGCTTTGTGTGTACCAAGGGCGAAGCCGGGGTGGACTGCTAGTATAGTATAATGATATTAAAATAACAATCAAAACACAAAAAAAAATCTGCATTTTCATACAAAAGTGTGCAGCCGCCCGGGAAATTTGTATAGGAACTGATTTTTTTGGTGTTTTTACTGTTTTTAGGGTTTCGCTTGTCTGTCTGTCCGTAAGTCACAGCCAATTTGCTACGAAACTATTAGAATGATTAAGTTGAGATTCAGTACCTACACTTATGTAACTTAGTGACCCAAAGATATATGTATAACGTAAATAAATTAAATTTAAAAAAGGGGGCCACTTATGGTGGGTAAATTAGACATTAAAAAAAAGTTTTGATAACAAAATCGTGTGACATATCATATTGATTGATTATGACAATTTTAAATATATATATTTTTTATTATTTTTTAGATCGGTATTTTTAAGTTATTTAAGAAAATAGGCGAAAATTGACCCCCCCTACTAAACTACTGGACAGATTCAGTTGAAATGTGGTGCACATAATGAAATTTGTGACCCAAAGACGGAAGTAAAATGTAGGTAAATGAATAAATTGAAAAAAAATGGGGCCACTTATGGGAGATAAATGAGACATTAAAAAAAGGGTTTCGTGAACTATATCGCGTAAAATATCAAATGAAAGAGCATTTTATGATAATATTAAATATATTTTCTATATTTTTTAAGTTGGTGTTTTTGAAGTTATTTTAGAAAAAAAATAATAAAAATATCCTTATCTCCGAAACCACTGAACCCAAACTTTTGAAAAAGATACAGTTAATAGTTCTTTACCTTATTACAGGAAAACCTATTAGAAGATAAAAAATAAAAGGGTGCAATAATGCTAATTACTGCTTCATTAATCAACCAATTTTTTTAGCCGTTTTCAGGAAAAGATTTCTTTTTAGTGCTCTTTGTTGATTCGTTAAAAATATTGTACAAAATCAAACAGTCACGTCATTGATTGAGGACATACAGCTGCTAAGCCAAGACGTTGATCTGTTCAACGTGCAATCCTTTTTTACTCTCCGAATTTACATAATAAGGTGAATAGAAGTGAAAGGTGTTACGATTGCAGATGGTCGCTAAACGTATTGTTTCACAAAGAAAATTCAAATGTGTATATTTTCTGTCAGTGGAACACAAAACGTGTAGTTTTCCAAGTCACCGCTCGCGTAAAATACTATTTGATTGCATTTTTGAGAAAGTCCTGTCAGCGATAAGTAATATTGATTTACGCAGAAATATCATAAATTTATCTATGGTTCCCTAAAATTTCAACTTAACCAAAATAAACCGGCCACGTGCCGTGACGGGCCACGTGCAGTGTAGGGTTCCGTAGTCAGTACCTACTTGTTTTATGTAACTAACAACTGCCTAACTTTAGGTCTGAATTCAGTCCATGATACTGAACAACTTTCACCAAGGAACAAACGAAATACAAAAAATATTTTTTAATCTCTTACACACAAGATTTGGCAAAATGTAATATTTATGTAATATATGTATGGAATATGTAAGGACAAATCACACTAATTAAGCTAGCCCCAAAGTAAGTTTTAAACTTGTATTATGGGATTCTAACTCAATGATACTATATTTTATGATAAATACATACATAGATAAACACCCAAGACCCAGGACAATTTGAAAAAGACCATTTTCTAACTTGCCCTGGCTGGGGCTCGAACCCAGAATCTCCGGATTAGCGGTCTAGCGTGTTAACAATTAAACCACGGAGGTCGAATGGAAAGCAAACATTTTCTTTTCATATTTAATAATGTGTTCCTTAGGAAAAGTTGTTCAGTATCATGAACTGAATCCACCTTAAATTAGTTTTAGTACAGGGAGACGTTATATACTACTGCCGTGATTTTTTTTATATGTCCATATACAACCGTTTAACTGACAAAGAGGGGAGACACATGATTCTAACAAAAATTTACAATCAAAAACCAAATATTTCACAAACGGATTGCTAAAACGAAAAAGGGTGTTCATAATCTTACAATATTTTTGAAAGACCTATTCAACGACGTCTCACACCACACATTTTTTTTTCAAGTTTTTATTACCACATATCCATGCCCGCCCATACCCAATTACAGCTTTCTAGTACTAATAGTCTATGAGTAAAACTGGGGACAGACAGACAGACATGACGAAACTATAAGGGTTTCTTGTTTACTACGGAACCCTAAAAAGTTGCGTGAAACGAAACAGATTCCCTATTCTAAGGGTTCTTTATCATTTGCGCTTTAACAAATTTCAAAATACGAGTAATCAAAACCACTTGTGCTAATATTTCGCTCCACTTCGCATACGATAAATTCAAAAATTGATGGATGAATGACCGTGCTTTTACAGGTTAAGCAACTACTAGCTTGGTCACAGTTAGGATGGGTGACCGTGCTTTCAATCTTAATGTTGTTCAAGTTAAATGTTGAGTTTCTTATGAATAAATTTCAGTTTTCTCTACCTACATAACTTAGCAGCTATTTAAATTTCAATTGTTTTGTCGGAATTTGAACTTGGCATTTTTACATTTATGTTTTTGATGGGATAAAATAAACACCCAAGAACCAGGACAAATTAAAAAAGGCCATTTACCAACTTGCCCTGGCTGGGAATCGAACCCAGAACCTCCGAGTGACGGACTAGCGTGTTAAGGAATCGCCACGGAGGTCGACTAATAAATTGAAAAAGTAATAAATATTACGCAAGATTCGAATAACTATAACTTGGATTTTTTAGAAAGTGCTATATGAATTTCACATATATTTAAACTCGCTTTTTAAATAAACGTCTTGCATTCACGCACACTACTGTATTTTCGACTTTACTTTTTCTACTGATAGCCTGTCTACTAAAGTGTTAAGTACATTATAATGACGTCTGCCAAGGCCTTAATTCAGAAATAATAATTCAAACAAAATAATTCTTTGATTTGATTGATTTGAAAATTTTAATAAGTATCGCGGACTGGAAGTCTTGACGAAAAGAAAAAAGTAAGCTGTATACTAATTCTACGTTACAATTTATGATTACCTACATCTATTGTCCCGTTTACACATTATTAACTCTATGTAACTTCATCTTGACATGTTTATCCACCTAGCGGGAAAATTTTGCATATTTCAGAGCCAAATCCGACCACGTGGCTTTACGCATACGGTCCTTAAGCCTGAATTCAGTCCATGATACTTACCAACTTACTCCCAGGAACATATTATAAAAAATATTGTAAAATATGTTATTCCAAGAAAAATATTTATACAGGCTGACTTTTTATCCACCAGCCAAATTTATGGAGCAAGTTCAGTCCATGATACTAAACTACAATACTAACTCAAAGTTCTTTTTCGTTTGACTCTGGAATTCTTTGTTATTATATCCGTAGCGCTAAGAGGTAGGTTACACGATCAGTCTGGCATCAGTCAAGTCCATCAGTCTGATAAAAATGATTGGAGAATGATCGTGTAACCCGCTGAATGACAGACTGATGGTTCTGACTGATGAAAATTAAAATTGTTTTGAATGATGAAATACTGATGGGAGACTGATCGCGTAAACCGTTTGTATCATTCTCGCGTCAGTCACCGTACTTTAGTTACTTTACTACACACCTAAATACATAACACACACAAGTAAATAAGGTTCATTATAGCACGTACTTTTAATCAGTCTGCTGTCATTCTGGATTGACAGTGTGACCGTGAAAAACATCCATCATTCTGGCGTCAGTCACGTCATTCCAGACTGATGGAATTGACTGATGCCAGAATGATAGTGTAACCTACCGTCCGCTGCGTAAGCGGGCGCACGTAATCATAAACAGATAGTGTGCTTGAACTCATTTTGCACGCCTCATAAACGAAGCGCATGAGGTAGTGCTCTACTCTCGCCTTACAAAAATCAAGTGATTTTTTTAAATAAATGTGTCTCTATTTATTTTCTATCGCACTTGTACAATAATATTTACACATAAATGTCAAGAAAAAACACTAGTTTCAACACTTATGACATTTTTAAAAGACATTTTGCCTTTTAAATAAATAAAAACAATGTTTAATAAAATCATTTTGTGGACGTCCGTGTGTCGGTATGTATGAAAACTGGCGTGGTCACGATAACTCCCGAAAAACTTATCTGATCAAGTCCATTTTTTTTTATACGCTTAAGTATTATCCAAAACGTAGTCCTTTCGAAGATCACGGTCTACTTCAATGTAGTTTAATCGTAATTTCAATTTAATTGTGAAATTTTAGTTTTTTGCCGCAATCAAAGCGCGGCAAGCGGCATTCTCCATTCGTCAAAATTGACAGTTGACATTTCATAGCTTGGCCGGTGTTGCACTTGCAAATTATCTTACATTAAAACACATTTTGGGACTGCCAGTATAAATAAAAATGAGATTATGAGGCGTGCACTTTTGGATTTTCCAAACTATTTAAAACTGCACGCACATCGTTTCACGAGACGGGTTCAGTCTATCTCTGTCACAAACTGTACGTGCGAAAGAGATAGCAGAATCCGCCGCGTGATGCCGTGTCTCTGTCACGTGAAAAGTTGTGCGTGCAGTTTTAAATATCAGTTCAAGCATACTTTCTGTTTAACTTATGATTAAGTTTGTAGTGGATTCTTCTGCATTATGCTCATTATTTTGTTTTTATTATTTATATGTATATTTATTAATTCATATGTATGAAATGTATCTCTATATATTTAAATACAGGGTAACTTTTAATTAACTGGCAACATTTTTGGAGCAAGTTCAGTCCATGATACTGAACTACTTTCTTAAAAAAAAGTTATTAAAAATCGATAAAAAATTTTCGTCCTTCCATACAAATTCCGTTTGGCTGAGCGCTGATTTGTTTGGGAGGACGAAAAATTTTTATAGATTTTAATAACTTTTTTTAAAGAAAGTAGTTCAGTATCATGGATTAAGTTGAAATAACCAACTAAATCACAATTTTTGACCTAACGAATCAACGAATTCAGTAGCAAATACTCACTTTCAAAGAAAGCGGCGCATGTCTCTGGACACCATTCTCCTCGCCAAGGCACCAAGTACTCGGCGGCTGCTTGCGTCGTCTTTCCGTACGACCCACTTAACAACTTCAATTCATAGCGCCCGCTGGGTAGAGCCTTCATGACCTTGTAAGGTCCCCTCATTCCATGATCCAGTTTCCCAGTGGATTGGGAATACTTAATTGCAAACACATGATCGCCTATTTGAAAAACTCGAGGTTGGCGGCGATTGTCATTGACATAGGCGTCTTGCTGTGAACGGTTTCTTTCCAGCAAGGTGCTAGCTCTGAACCTTCTCATCTCACGCAATGCACCTGCATTAGGTTGCGTGTCATCGATAGCGAGATCGCGAATTAAATTGCGAATAACCGGTGTCGTACCATTGATGCCTACAAGCAAGTTCAAAGCTGAAGCTTGCGTAGTTTTCTGCTTAGTCATATTTAAAACCAATTGTAGTCTCCATAGAGTGTCTGACCATGACGCATTTTTATGGTTGGTTTCAATTCGGATCATATTAAGGGTTGTACGGATGTATCTTTCGACCTGCCCATTTGAATGGTGCATTTCCGGTGTAATGTAGTGGATATCACAACCTAACTCCGTGATCCACTTAACAAATCGACCTGCCTCAAACATCCGGCCACGATCCGCTACCAACAGCTTTGGGACCCCAAAAAGAGACACTACATTTGAAAGTGCCTTCAACAACTCATCGGTATCTTGACGACGCATGGGATAAAGTAAGCAAAATTTGCTAAATGCGTCGACTACTAGGAGAATGAACTTGTACCCATTTGACAAGGGTAAGGGCCCTAAAGCGTCAACATGAATTGTGATAAAAGGCGTATCAGGCTTCTCCCATGACGTGATTACTTGATGAGGTGCTCTAGGAACACGTTTCATAGAAACACAAACCAGACAATGGGCTATATATTTTACTACAAATTGGCGGAGACCCGGAAACCAGAAATGTTTCAGAATTAGATCAAGTGTCTTATCCGCACAAACATGTTTATGTTCGTCATGAAAGATTCTTAAAAGGCTTAGCCTATGACCCTTAGGGATAAAACACAATAACCGTGCCTCTTCACCTAAGGGTGAAAACCGATAAAAGAGCATGTTGTTTTGATAAACATAACGCGTAGAATCTAGTTGCCCCTCTTGCAACTGCTGAATAAGAATTCGAGTCTCTTCGTCAGCGGCCTGCGCTATCTGGGCCCAATTACGCGGACGTGTAATTAAATTTACTCTGTTTACAGGGTTACGACTTAAGTAATCCGCATGGGACATCATAATGCCTTTCCTATATTCAATCTCGAAAGTAAAATCCTGAAGGTAAACCCACCAGCGAGCAACGCGAGGGAGCAGGTCCTTTTTCTTCTCAGTAGCCTTTAGAGCATTGCAGTCTGTTACAAGTTTAAATTTTAAGCCGATTAGATAGTGACGGAAATGTTGCAGTGCCCTAACGACAGCCAGCGTTTCCAATTCATACGAATGGTACCTGCTCTCCGCGCCCTGCGTGCTTTTGCTAAAATACGCAACGACTTTCTTTTTACCATCGCTATGAATCTGCATAAGGACTGCTCCATATCCAATACTGCTCGCGTCGGTATGAACCTCCGTTGGGAGCTCGGGATCGAATATTGATAGGAGGTTCAGTGGTTAACTGAGTAATTATTTCTTGGCGAACTTGTTCCTGCTCTTGACTCCATTGAAAAGGTATGTCTTTACGTAATAACCCGGTTATACAAGCCGTTTTAGTGGCATAATTTTTAATATTACGCCTAAAGTATCCGGCGAGACCCATAAACTGCCGCACTTGTCAAGTATTGGTTGGAGGCAGAGCTTTACTCAAAGCTTCCACCTTGCTAGGGCTCGGCCTAACCTGACCTTTGCTAATAAGCCTACCTAAATATTCCACCTCAGTCGTAAGAAAAGAACATTTCCGCACATTCACCGAAAATCAAACCTCGTCATCACCGTTGCTCGAACCCATCCTTAGGGAAACATGTTTGTTCCGTATGACCGTACTTTTAACAAAACGAACAAGTATTGTCGAGGGCTAGGAATCGTTTGTATTTTGCATCTTAGGTTTCCTAGGGCAAAAATAACGTTTGTGTCCGTTTTGTACGCAGATGAAACATTTATTGACATTACGAGGTTGCTCAAGACGCTTTTTCGTTATTACTAAACGTAAGTCCTGTCTAGATGAGACAGGTTTAACATAAATCGATTAAAAGGATACTAAATTATCTGTGGTTACATTCGCATTGGATGCAGCTGCTCTAATTTGAGGGTCTGCGATACCTCGTATGACAATCAGAACCATAAGTCGTTACTGAGACCTTTAACTATTTTCAAACGTAACAACATTCGCCGTGCGTACTTTGCATAGGTGACGAACTTATCCGAAGTGGTACTCATCGTTTCGTAAAGAATATTTTCATAGTCAAAACTACGCAGGCACAATGCTTTAAATTCCGAAACAAAATTACGCCACGATACCCACTAGTGCAACCAAGTACGCATGTATCTTCTTTGAGACAACTGCTACCCGGGACGAACATTCATAATCATTCCAACCGTTCGAGAATTGGCTCGTTCCACCTCCTTGCACCTATTATAAATTATCTATGTCGTAAATAGGTGGGTAAAAATGCGACACAAAATATTTTATTTTGTATAACAACACTTAACTCTTAATGGCTTCAATAAAATCTCGAGTCGTGGAGGTAGAAGCCAAACTCTCAATCGGCTGAGGCTCCGTAACTACGCCAACATTTTCGCGACCGTGCAATTCCGCGGACGTCACACGTGTACCCACATTTTTAAACAATTCCAAGTTATCACAAATGTTAGGCGGCAACGGCGGCGTATTAGACGTATTTAAAGCCGTTATATGCAAAATGGTACGCAAGAATACACTGGGCACAGCCTCAAAATCGGAACGAACGCTTCTAGCGCGCACTAACGTGTTGGGTTAAAATTCACAGGACTGTTCACATTACGAAAAAACGTTCCACTGTTGTAATTTTCTAATGCACCTACACGTTATAAAATCAAATTAAGTATCGAGTACAACGCATCGATACGAGGGCTAGGCGTATGCGTACGCGTCCGCAATCGGTCTCGTGACCGGCTACGCCTCGCGTCGCGTCGACGCGTCTTGCCTTTTGAGCGTTGTTTATGATCCGACATAATAAGCACACGAATTTAACGAACAAAATATAAAACACAAGTAAACAAAAAGCAAATGACAAAAATAACGGTTACTTTGTTCCACACGTAAAAATAAATAATTAGTAATTACACAGGCTGGCAAGCGCTAATTAGGCTTTTTGGGCTTGAGAATCCATCCCACTTCTGATTTTAGATAAGCTAGGTTGGATTTCAATTAAAACAAACACTTAACAAAAGCTAATTTTAATAACGAATTAATTTTAAACCAATTGAGAAATAATGGAACAAAATAAACGAAATAGAAAACGATATTGCTCACAAGACACGTCGAACACGATGTCTACTCCAGGAGTGCCGCCGCAAAAGTGAGCCCGAGCAACTGACAGCCGACTGTTATATAGGGTGGCGTATAGGGTTGCCATATTTAATAGACATCCATGCTAACAGTATTGTATTGTAATTTTACTTGATGTACACAACTTTGTGCCATCTAATCTGTATATTACTACATTTTAAAACCTATAATCTCATACAAAATATCTTGAAACTAAGAGCAGCCGGCGGCAACCTTGTCACAGTTAGCTCTGTGTGACGCAGTACGTCGCGTGAAGGGGACAAGCAAGCTTTGCGGAGTGACAGGGTGCCATCTCGCCCGCGGCTCGGTCAGGGTCGAGCGGGATGAATAAGTGTTGTTTCGCAAACATTCTGAGATTGCTTAGCTTTGGGGGTTTTAACTTGAAACGAAACGAAGTCAACAATTTTTATGAGTTTAATTCCGTTTGTAAGATATACCATCACGTCTTAATACCAGCGAGGTAGATGATGCCTATATTTTGGGTATTGCGGCTCTAACAAAGCCCAAAGGCCGCAAGACCCAAAGGCCACTTTAATCATAATGGAGGGCGAGAAGTTGGAATAAAAGGGCAAGTGCGAGTCTGACTCGTACATGAAGGGTTCCGTACCTTGTACAATGTTTTAGAACGCTGAGAAAACACGTTCCTTGTACGACGACCCTTATAATTTTTAACTTTATCTTATTTTTAGTATTTTTAATTATAGCGGCCACAGTAATACATACTCGTAATAGGTGATTTTAAGTGCCTAGGTATAATGGATTAAGAGATAAAGCCATGTGAAAGACGGACAGATAGATAGACAGACAGACAGACAGCGGAGTCTCAGTAACAGGGTCCCGTTGGCACCCTTTGGGTACGGAACCCTAAAAAGGAATCAAAGTAGTGATGGTCGCATCGCACATATGAACATGATTCGCATTTCCGCCCATTCACTAGATCGGCTATTATGATCTGCGCAGGAAAAGAAGCAGCTGGTACGTTGTCAGCTCTTTCTTTACTTCCAGATTTTTATATGAATACAGCAACTCTGTGACTTTTACATTACCACTTTTCGAAGTGAAAAATCGAATTGTCCTTTCATTTTAGATCGCTAGTGCAGCACTCAATGTCAGTCCCTTTTTCCTTTTGCCTTCCATCCTGCATTCTCATATCACCTCTACGTTCCGCCTCTTTTTATTGGGCCCCGATTTTTGCTATTTTTCGCTGCTCTTGAACTGTTCGGAGTTGGAAATTGCTCGCCGAATTGGAAATTTGAGGTTACGCCTTATACCTCTAGTTTTATTTGTTTGAAAGTAATAAAGCAATTTCGTAACAACGTTATGAGGTTGAAATGTGTGATATATGTAAGTATAATACAAGGAAGTGTTCTAAAAGTAACTTTAAACATTGATTTTTCCGTGTCGTTTGTTATGGCTTTGATATTATCACAAGAAGTCCCACCGAATCGATTATTTTTGTTTATTAATGTCAAAAATTGAGAAATGATCGGTCTACTGATTGAGTCTCCGTTGAGTCTTGGAATGAAACAGTATATATATATATATATATATATATAGCTGCAATTTTATATGTCACTAGCTTTTGCCCGCGGCTTCGCCCGCGTAGATTCGGGGTATGAAAAATAGATGTTGGCCAATTCTCAGACCTACTCAATATGCTCACAAAATTTTATGAGAATCGGTCAAGCCGTTTCGGAGGAGTACGGGAACGAACATTGTGACACGAGAATTTTATATATAAGATTCTCAATGCTGTCTCGTGTTGGTGGTGGTGGCGTCGTGGGTCGCAAATAGTTAATAATTTAAATATAAATAAACATTTCATGTAATGTATACAATACTTATTGACTTACTACTACTACAAAATTAATGAATAAATACCTATTTGAATTTTTGTCTCAAAATTTTCATAAGGTCACGTGTCTGCGTCCTAGATATTTAAGATTAATGATGACTAAATCGGTATTTTTTTCGAAAACATCTATCTTACTTGACCTGAAATCGTATTTGCGTTCATAAAAAAGTTAAAAAATTTTAAATTCTCTAAAAAAATACATCTTAAACAATTTTATAGACTGTCAATAATAAATAAAAATCTCTATTCGATCATTCACCAAAGTATACTTTGAGTTTTACTCTTAACTCCCTCCCTTTCCTAGCGATATAAGAAATAAAAACATCTCATTATTCGTTCCCCGATTCAGTTAATTAGAAAATCGCGAAGTTAAATGGAACAAACCAATAAAATGTGGGTAATTTACGAGTTATCCGACTTCGCCGAGAACATAATAAAACCTCATTTCGCGGGCTGTGTTTGAGTTCCAATGTTTGGGAAGTTTCGCTTAATTTCATATTTATATTGGATCAGCTGGTGCCCGCGACTTCACTCGCGTGAAATTATGTAATGACATTACCTTTTTTTTACATTAGATTTCAATAATACAAAGTCTAAATGTTGCTCCGTACTAAGTTTAATCTATTGTTGAAAACGGAAAATAATCAGGCCAGTAGTTTCAAAGGTTGGCGTGTACTTATACCTACTTATATAAAGACAAACAATAATTTTTAACAAAAAGAAATTGGTTCATCATCATCATTTTTCGAGGATTCCATCATTAGATCTTCACCATAGAAACCGTATACAAAAAAAAATATTTTCTAAATCGGTTAAAAACGGAGAAGTTAATGAGTTATTGAGAAACATACTTAAAATAAAAACATATACCTATACGTTCGAATTGACAAACTCCTCTTTACAGGTCGTTTAAATAATTTGAAAATATTTTTTGTAGTCTGTTATCTTTTCTTATCACATTACACGCATTTTTAGGGTTCCGTAGCCAAATGGCAAAAAACGGAACCCTTATGGATTCGTCATGTCTGTCTGTCCGTCCGTATGTCAAAGCCACTTTTTTCCGAAACTATAAGGACTGTACTGTTAAAACTTGGTAAGTAGATGTATTCTGTGAACCGCATTAAGATTTTCACACAAAAATAGAAAAAAAGCAATAAATTTTGGGGGCCCCATACGTAGAACTGCAACTCAAAAATTTTTTTTTATCAAACCCATACGTGTGGGATATCTAAGGGTAGGTCTTCAAAAATTATATTGAGGTTTGTAAAATCATTTTTTTCTAAACTGAATAGTTTGCGCGAGAGACACTTCCAAAGTGGTAAAATGTTGGTCCCCCCCCCCCCCCCCCCTGTAACATCTAAAGTAAGAGAATGATAAAACTAAAAAAAATATATGATGTACATTACCATGCAAACTTCCACCGAAAATTGGTTTGAACGAGATCTAGTAAATGGTTTTTTTAATACGTCATAAATCGTAAAATGTTACTTGCTGCTACGGAACCCTTCATGGGCGAGTCCGACTTGCACTTGGCCGCTTTCTTGATGAATGTACTAAAACGCGTTTTTTACTGTTTTATAAAATGTATGATTCGCCGCTTTTTATCGTATGCTATTTGATTTATACTGAGGTCTGAGAGTTAACTACCTGTTTTAATGAAATTTCAATTAGTTTTCATAATTAGTTTACTCGTTTGAGAGTTTACCTTTCAGCAAGGAGAAATTTTATTATAATATGCTTTCAGGAAATTTTATGCTTAAATTAACTAATCACAGTACTTTTCTTATGATTAATTTTTACTTATGATTAAGCTTTTACCTTTTATTCATAACTTTCATTGAAACAGGAATTATGAAATACTATCACAAAATCTTATTTTATTTATTTATTTTATTTATTCAAGTACACTTGGAAATTTACAAACATACACATAAAAAAAATAAGGAAAACATAGTACTTAGGTGCTACTTATTTCTAAAGAAATTTCTTCCATTAGACTTCAAAGAAAATGAAGTATTTCTTTTATTGTTACAAAAGGATGGTCGAGATTTACACGGGAAAGCGACCAGTTGAACAAGATGGGAGAGACCTTTGACCAACAATGGGACAATAAGTTTAAAAAAAAAATTGTTGAAAAAACATTTTATTTACAAATTGATCTACCAAAGCCTTCTCAGAGATTCAAGCAAGAAATTTCTTTCTTATCATACGAAAGACAGAAATAAGCAAGTAACCACTGTTTTGAATAAAAGTGCTTTGTTAGGAGACTAGCGCCATCTGCGTGTGATCTCCACAAACACGGGCAAGATTATCGATTCATCGATTTCCCGTGCGCGGATTGTCTTTGCCCGACCAGAAAAAATAATCATTGTCTTTATGTCAAGTTGCGGGCGAGGCCATTATAATGGACTTGCCCTTTTTTCGCGTGCGATGGCAGCATTAAGTTTGTAATTTTGATATATAAAATCGAAAGTTTCGTGGAGAATTGTCGGTAATTGTTTGGTGGCCAATTCATTTGGAACGGCGGGGAGCCGAAATTGTTTGTATTACGTAAAGAACATTAATTTGTGTAAAATATGAAAATCGTGCCATGCGGCTTTGAAAATTGTTAGTTTGTGATACTGTATGTGAATAATCGTGAAGTGTCGAAAGAAGAACAAGAAAATTATTGTGTTATAGCAGTGGTGTAATAAATACTAAAATACTACGTATTCATCTTGGGGCAATGTACATGAGCTCATGGGGTTAGGTTATTGTAGGGACCCAACTCTCCGCACCACTGACTGGGGATCCATGAAGACATCAGGCCGTCGCCACCCCTGAGGAGGACCGCAGGATCGACGCGAAGGCCAGGCGAGGCTGCCTGAAGGCTGCATGGAAGCGGTGAGTCTTACAATTAGTTAGATTAGTTAGGTAGTTAGTTAGTTATAATTCAATTCAACTCATAATTAGGTTAAAATAGGTCCCTGTACCTATAAACAGGGTGGTAGCAGACTGCGTAGGTTGTTTGTGTGTTTGTTTGTTGCCGGTGAGATTGCCGGACTCGTACCAAGAGCGTAGCCACAAAATCTCTTGGTACAAAAACGTAATCTTAGCTATCTGCGCCCACAACCACGATAATCTTTTCAATCGCCAACTAAAAGTACATCAGGGCAAGTTCTGGGAATCGTGCCTCGCCAGCTGTTTACAACTTATGTTAAACAATAACTTTAAAACCCGTCAAAAAGCAATTTGTTCCAGCTTAGGGTCATTCTACAGTGGCAAAGACTGGAAGAAATTGAAATTATACTCTGAATTACGTCAATACTTTTA
Organism: Acrobasis repandana; assembly: GCA_963576875.1. Classification (NCBI taxonomy): domain Eukaryota; kingdom Metazoa; phylum Arthropoda; class Insecta; order Lepidoptera; family Pyralidae; genus Acrobasis; species Acrobasis repandana. Next base: position 16,674,745 of record OY756235.1, read on the forward strand.
TTTATTCGTTCAAATAGCCGTGTGGTTCCCGACAGAGTAGGATAGGATGATTTGTTCAAGTGTTCCCGTGGATATCGTAGAAGGAGACTCAGGAAACACACGCTAAAAAGCGTAAACATCATGAGACCTCTGCAACACGTCTGGCCAGCGTGGAGAGTGTAGGCTCTCTAGCATACATGTCTCTGGAGAGGGTCGTGTTCCTGCAGTGGAGACTAAAAATTCATTTAATCAAAATTTTAATCAAATTAAAACTAGTTAATAAAATTTATATAAATTTTATTAATTATTAACTAACTTGACTGCCTCCGCGGTCCAGTGGTCAAGGCGTTTGCCTTGTGATCCGGAGGTCATGGGTTCAAATCCCACTGGGAAGCATACTTTGTTAAAAGTTGTTTCCAGTCTGTTTAGGATATTGCAGGCTTGAATCACCTCATTATCCGAAAAGAAAGATGAGTCCGTGCTTCGGAAGGCACGTAAACCCGTTGGTCCCGAACGCCATCTAGCGTTTGTACCTATCCTAGGATTGGTTCTGGTCTACCCTTTGGGTTGCGGAGGTCAGACGGCAGTCGCTCTGTGTAAAAACCAGTAACCTCGTCAAATCGCCTAGGTTAGGTAGCGGACCCCGGGCTCTGAAGCGTAACCGCTGACGATGCAACCAGGAACACGCTCGGATGATGATGAATAAAATTATATAAATTAAAACTAAGTAAGAACTGAAATTAAAAAAATGTGTAAGTAGTCCCCCACTAAGATATTATCACTCGGCAACGTGGCCCAAAGGCTGGGAGCATATTATTTATGTTATTATATTACTTACGTATACTAATTTTGTGACTTAAGTACTTATGTGATATCGAGATTGTCGTGTCTTATCGTGTCTTTGTTTGTTTTCGTGTTTGTAAGTGGCCAACCCTGGTTTCAGATTTTCAAGCTGCCTAAAGTCATCCGGCATAGCTTGACGACAGCCACTTGCAATAACACACGGCCGGGACTAAAGGCTCTACACAAAATCAGACTTTCCCATACAAACTTAGTCTAGATTTTACTTTGAAACGACAGGTCAGATTTCCGCAAAATTTTGTAATTTTAAAGAAATTTATTTAAGGCATTAAATTAAGGCATATAATTTTTTTTCAGTCAAAGTATGAACTTGGAAGGGAATATAGTGTAACTTATTATTTAATCATAAGCATGTTTTTCGTGTATGTAAGTGGCCAACACTGGTGTCAGATTTTTCAAGTTGCCTAAAGGCATCTGACATAGCTTGACATCTGCCATACAATGACAGCCGGGACCAACGGCTTTTACGTGCCTTCCGAAGCACGGAGAAGCTCGAGAAATTTTCGTATCACTTGTGGTCACCCATCCAAGTACGGACCACGCCCGGGGTTGCTTAACTTGTAAAAACACCACTTACGAAAATATACGAAAAACTAACAAACAATCATCAGCATGGAAAATTTCTACATACTTATATTTTCTTTCAAGTTCATATTTTGATAGTCAAAAACTAGTTATACCTACTCCTAGTGCAATTTCTTTGATATTACAAAACACTGCCAAAATCCGTCATGTTGTTTCAAAATAAAAGCTAAACTACGGTTGTATGGAAAAGTCTAGGGTAAGGGAACTCATAAGTATCTCATACATTAAAAAAATAGACTAAACACCTGTATGGATTAATCCTAACCTTACCGGACCCTTTTTGTTTGCCCTTGCGGATCTTTCACAACAAACAAACAAACAAACACAGCAATTAACTGAGACAAATAAGGGCAATTTGTTCAACACCGCTTTTGGTTGCTTCACATTTTTTGCTAGAATTTTACATAAATGCCGTTTTATTCGGGCGAATGTAAATTTTTAAGGCGAGCAAAGTGAACCTTATAAATATCCCACAGCTGGTAAGTATATTAAAATCAAAAAGGATCAAAATATAACATTTATACTTTGCCATTACCTAATACTCGAATTTCAATTTCTCCCTTACGTCATCACAATTTCCATCTCTTTGGCGGAACCTACCTCTACCAACCTCCTACCTCTACCTAAAGTTCCAAATCTTTCCAGTCCCAACCAGTTCCGTCCTATCTCTATTTGCCCGCTGTTGTCCAAGATACTGGAGGCCTGTGCTCACAAACAACTCACTGATCACTTCCTTTCAAATGGTTTGTTAAATCCACAGCACAGTTTCTGCACTCCTAAAAGTGACCGACGATATTAGGGCGGGTATGGAGAAAACCAAAGTCACAGTTCTGGCTTTGATGGACTGTTCAAATGCCTTTAATACCGTCGACCATGATATCCATCTTCTCCTCTCCCACCTTTTAGTTTCTTCCTCGGCAGTTAATTGGTTTCCTTACTATCTTCGTAGACGCTAGCAGTCAGTCCGCCTCGGTTACAATTCATCAAACTGGTGCAATCTGGATACTGGGGTTCCTCAAGGCGGAATTCTTTCACCTTTACTTTTCACGATTTTCATCGACTTCATCACAAAAGAACTTCAGTGCTCGTATCACCTGTACGCCGATGACTTGCAGCATTATGCACAGATAGAAGTGGGTGATTTGGATTCAGCTATAGATAAAGTTAATGCTGACTTGGAGGCTATTGGTGAATGGTAACCAAGATTTGGGGTGTCGGTAAATCCTAAAAAATTGCAATCATTACTGGTTGGCAGTTCACAATTACTAGGTAGAATTGACAAAGAGTCCCTACCACCAGTTCGTTTCAATAACACTGAAATCTTGGGCTGTATTTTGATTCCAACCTTTCCTGGGGCGTACAAATCTCACAGTAAACAGTAAGTAATTATTAAAATGTTATTTTGCTCCTACTTTAGTCTCACCTGTCTCTGCACCACCTGGCGGTTGACTGGTAGAGAAAGCCTAAGGCTTTAAGTCCGCCGTTTGAAATTTTTGTAAAATAAAGTTCGCCGTTTAAAATAAAGTTGAATAAAAAAAAGTAAAAAAACATATTTGCTATACGTTATGTGCTTCGACTATAGATAACGGAATGTCATGAACTATCTGTGACCAAATGAGAGGAATCGCTAATTCACGATTTACAACTAATAATAATTCGAATAATAATCTAGATGAGTTATTATTATTCACCTTCAGACCCTTCAGCACTATCATCTAAATCAAGTGTTGTCGACCTCACCCAGCATCCAATTACTTTCATCTCACCTTCCAAATACTGAAAATACAAACAGATAACTCATTCTAATCTCTGCTTATCGAGAGCGTCATTATAGTGTGACAGTATCAGAGTGTGGTATGCTGGACGCATTCTGTAAGAAAATTTTCTTTCTGTCGTCCGCTTCCGATATTGTTGGATGCAATCTATCGGGCGTCAGATTTTCTTCTGATCAGAATACCTGGGGCATACGTACGTAGCTCAATGACTGTCATCTAGTGACATCAGTAATTTTAACACGTGTACTAGTGAGGAACTATAATCCGAAAAGAAGATGACCCCGTGCTTCAGAGGTCACGTAAAGCTATGAGTCCCGCACGCCATCTAACGTTTATATAGATCTATCCTAGGATTGATACCGGTCTACCGTTTGGGTTGCGGAGGTCAGACAGGAGTCGCTCTGTGTAAAAACCAGTAACTTCGTCAAATTACCTAGGTTAGGTAACGTACCTCGGGCTCTGAAAGAGTTACCGCTGAGGATGCAACCGGGAATACGTTCGGATGATGATGATGAAGTAAATAGTCAGAAAATGTGTATGCATCGATTCTGTGCCTTTATAATTTGTGTTTTACAAACGCTGCTGAATTTATTTTACTTTGCTAGTCTTATTAACGCCGAAATATTAGAAAAGACGGCGATGTAAATGCAATTAGACAGGTGCCGTTTCTTTTTGATATGGTTAGTTTAAACCGTCTTATTATAAATTAGTTATTCTTTGAAGACGCTTTAGTTCTGCTGTATTAATGTGGTTTCTTAATTTTGTATACCAGCCTATCAGTCAACTACTGGACTAAAAGCCTCTTTATATGCCCATAATCACCAGATGGGCAGACGGGTTGGATGGAGAATCTAAATCAGTAAATAATATGATCTGTGATCTAAAAAGTGACGGGTTTTTAGTCGCATCGTCTCGAGATTTACATCCATTCCCTCGATCCGTTTGTACAATCTGCGCAAGAAGAGCAGCATCGGAAAAAAAAAGAGGTAGAATGCGCCTACTACTACTTTTTCTTTTCTCCTAGACTATAAGATTTATTTTTAAATAGTACAATAAAAACTATTTAAATTTAACACACGAATAACTTTAAGTCACAGACTGCAGTCTCTGCCATTGTTTTGAATTGTAAAGGATCTACATGTGGACCGTAAAAATGAAAGTCCCAGTATTGAGCCCGCAGCGTGATAAGCAGATAAAAACAGGGCTTGGAATACCGTTAAAAATCTGGTAACGTTAATTCTGTCAAACGGCGTTAACGTTATCAGCAAAGATAACGTTATGCTGGGTAACGGTTTTTTTCCAACTATTTACCGATTAATCAGATAACGTTACCAATGATATTAACGGTAAAAGGTGTTGATAACACTGTATTTCTTTTTGATATTTGACAGAATAAATTGATGAGAGTTTGTCTAGTAGGCAACTAGAGCTATTTACATAATATTTTACAAGTATTGAAAAAAGTATCGTTACTTATATCGTTAATTAATAACGTTATAAACTGTATTATCGATACCCCTTATAACGTTACCACTAATACCCGTATGAAAATAACGTTATTTAACGTTACTTTTAGTTTGAATTTGGTATCGTTAAAAAGCCCTGGACAAAACTGCGGGACTCATCGAAATCAGCACGGGACAACTAATGTAAATAACTGGTGTTAGCGTACAGAGCCACGGTAATTTTATCTTACAGTATTAAAATTCGGCCCTGTCCTTGAAATAAATACCTACAGCCTCACGTGCACTAGGGCTGCCAGCCTACAGTATTTTAATTTAATCTACCTACTTGAGTTTCTTTCTCGTTTTTCCTATTACTACTACACGTAATCATTTCATAATGATATTTCATCTACATCAATAAGAAAGTAGCTAAATACATTAGTACTCAATACTCAATACCTACTCAATAATTTATTGCTTCAAATTAAATTACAAATGAATACATGCAAACTACTCGTAGATAGCAAGTTGATACATAGATAATTTTGGGCGCTGCAATAGGAGAGAGGAGGAATCGTGTCATTGTTAGTATAGTACCTTGAAGTGAATTAATTAATATTCAGTTTTTATTAGTTTTTATCTGTATAACTATCATTTAATTGTATATGTACGTATTTTATGACCGTCATTTAATAATGTATTTAGATTGTATTGTATTATAGGTATTTGTAATTTAAGATATATGTATTTAAATTTTGTTTTTAATATTTATGTATACGCATATTCATCAATGTACCGTAATTTATATGTCGGAGCGTGGGTATATTGACAACACTTACAATCCCAGTTCTATGTCGCAAAGGGATATAAAAACGCGCCGGAAAGGCTGAGCGGGATATTATGCGGGATATTTATAGACGTGAGTAACACTTTGCTACTTACAGTACTAAAACAGACTAATGTCAGGATGCAGACTTAATTACACTCACGTCTCTTTATCGGTATCGCCCCAAGAAAGACCGTAAGGTCTTCTTAAAAAATGACGGTAAGGCAGTGCCCCACCTCGCACTAATCCTATGAATTACTTCCTCTGGTAACCACATCCCAGCAACTAACTCTCTAGCCCACACAGATATTCTGTGTCCAACAGGGCTTACCGTCCAGCTAAATAGAATGTAATTGTAATAAATTGGTCTACCAATCCACATTCATTACAATAACCGCAATCAAACCAGTGATTTCCAGTTCCAAAGTGAATTTGTACAACACAACGGCACTTGAAACAATTCCAATTTCACTGTTGCTAATCGACGGCTTCAACGCTCCGTTCACGCAAATTTGCTACTCTAAAACAGCCACTGCACATCACAGCGTACATCTTTCTTCTTGTACGTTGTAATGAAATCCCAAACGAGTTGTGTACGGCACGGCGGCGGTTCGAACAAGACTGCGTCAAAATTCAAATCGAATAACCGTGTTGCAAACAGCGGAAAAAGTGTTAACCTTTCTTAAAAAGTGTTGCCACTCACCCGTGACAACCTTAACCGAGCTTTCAGCTTGACGTATTCGTAACAAACAATTTAACAAACTATAAACTAGATGTCGCTAGTGTCTCCTTGATCAGACGCTCCGACATATATATATATTATTATTTATCATTTGTAATTTCCAAATATCTTTTTATGTCATGTTAATTTATCATTAAGGTAATCTGATACCGAATAGTAGCATTTGGATAGAAGAATTTGTTTTATTTCTTTATGTATTTGCTATCTTTAACTTCATTTTTTATTTGTTCTGGAAGTTTTTGTATTGTATATTTTTACGGACATCGCTAAAGGGTTATTTGAATGTAATTTCAGTTTGGAACTAGGCAACTGTAATTTGTTTATATGTCTTAGATTAAACTTAGTAGGAATACCTCGTCTTTTTTTGAAAAAATGTTGGTTATAGCGCGCGAACTTACAAGTTTCTAGGATATAAATACAGGGTAAAGGCAATATCCCTAGTTGTTTGAAATGAGGTTCGCAGCTTTGTCCTTTTCTTATATTCGTTAGTATTCTTATTAGTCTTTTTTGTGCTCTGAATAAAGTAATAGTAATAGTAGTAAGTAAATGTTATGTAGCCTATGAAACTACTACTAGTTTTTTTTATCGCAAGCGTAGGAAAGATAGGTTACTCGTATTTCACTTTCAATGTAAGTAGGGAATTGTACATATTAAAAAAAAAATAACAAGTCGCACGCTAACTGCTTACAAAACCATCACACGTTCGTTCGTCACTGCGGCGCATCTCTACTGTTGTGTTCCGAGTCACGGACTGAGTGTATACCAACTACGAGGCGCGTATGTATGATTCAAATTCCTACCGTTTGTATGAAGACATAATACTGTTAGATACAGTTGTTGTTGTTGTTGTTGTTGTAAACATCTTTATTGTACAAAAAAAAAATATTTTACAAACATACTTATGAACCATAAGAGACCAAATAATTGTACAATGGCGGACTTATCCCATAAAGGGATCTCTTCTAGTCAACCAAGTATCAGCGAATGGAAATAAAAAATAGGCATAATGGGCAGAAGTCAAAGCGTTGATCAATAGAAATGAAATGTTCACTTTTAATCTAAAACATATTACATATACCTACCTATAATACATAACAGAATAATATACCTAAATATCACCAACTAAGATAAATAAAATACATAAACTACAATATTGTTAGCTCAAGGTGTCTGAGGATCCTTCGTGATGTCTTCTAAGTCTGACTTTGAATGAATCAAGAGAGGGCGCATTTTTCACATCTACAGGAAGCGCATTCCATAACCGGGCAGCAAGAACTGAGAATGAGTATCCGTATGACTCCGAGACATGTGCAGGGATATGCAGCTGAGGGATACCACTACCTTGCAAGCGACTGTCAATCTGTCTAAATGAAAATTTCTCAGAAAGGTAACTTGGGGATTGGGGTTTAGAAAGGACATTGAAAAGCAGCGAAAGAATATGAGAGTTCCTACGAAGTAAGTTGTATATACTAAGTTACTGTATTTAAGGTGCTATTCTATCGTATTGGTGTAAACTGTAAAGATAGATTTAAGCTTTGAAATAAACAAATAAATAAATAGATAACTTTACTGCGCCACAGCATAGCTAACGATAAGCCCATGAGCTGGTTTCTTTTATGCAGAAAAAAAACCGGCCAAGTGCGAGTCGGACTCGCGCACCGAGGGTTCCGTACAAACCTGCAAGGTTTACAAAGTTCGTTCATTACGACAAGTAAGTTTAAAATTATTTAAAAAAAATATATTATGTGATGTAACTAAAAATTTATGGTTTTCGTAATTTTTCCTTTATCTATGCTATAAGACATTGCTTCGTACCAAATTTCAAGATTCTGAGTTCACGGGAAGCACCCTGTAGGTTTTGATTCCCTTGCAAGTGTCGAAAATTTGCGGCATAAACGGCTGTATCTTTTGATTGCGTTGGCTTAGAAGTTTGATTTTTTCACAGCTTCAAGGGACAGTAGACCTGAGTAATTTATATAAATTTCAGCTTCATACCTCCACGCGTTCCTGAGAAAAAGGGTCTTGACAGACGGACGGACGGACGGACAGACGGACAACAAAGTGATCCTATAAGGGTTCCGTTTTTTCCTTTTGAGGTACGGAACCCTAAAAATGAGGAGATAGAAAAAGCGATTAAACAAGTTGTACGAGAAGGAAGCCTGATGAATAAAAAGGAAGGCGATAACGCCTGTGCAATCATGAAAATATAAAGCTGAAATATTTTTTAGTTTAACTTAAAATATATTTTAGCTTGTTTAAGTTCTAGAACATTCCAAGCGCTAGAGCTATCATTAACAGCTAACAAGGTGCAAACTGAACTAGTAGTAACGGAGCACTTCGCTACAATTGCCGCGTTTGCGGTCTGACTTACAATGAGGGCAAGTTTATCTAGAAGCCTTCTACAATCCTTGTTCTTCTAGCGACATTGTCTGTGGCTGTTTTATTATCATTCTAATGTGGCAAAAAGAGATAACTAAAATTATATTTGAAGTGATTATTAGTAATATTTTTTTGCTAATTACAGTTTTCGAAATGAATTTTCCCTTTAGAATAAAATACTTACAAAATCATGTTTTTGGATTACTTTATCAATTAGGTACTTGACATATATATAGGGTAAAAATCAAACACAGGTTTGATTTTTATCTGACTGCGGCAAAGCCCAAAAGGAGGGTTATGTGTTTGACCCGTATGTATGTTTGACTCTATGTTCCCTCGTAAATACTAAACGGCTAAACCAATTTTAATAACTTATACAAATTTGTCTTAACCACAAGAGTGTCATAGGCTATATTAAAATTACTCGTATTCTATAGTCAGGCTTTAGTTTTTTAAACTATATCTTGTGTACAATATTTTTTATAGCTTGGTGCGAAAATTTTATTTCTCCGTAGATTTTTTGGTTAAACCTAACGTGAGACACAGACATTATAAATGATGCACGGGTCACTCACGTAAAAGTCAGCTACCAGCCGACATGTTTCTACAAGACCCAAAATGCTCTGTCTGTCCCATTAGGGGTAAAGACGTGATAGTATGTATGTAGTGTAAAATTCTGATGGTCGCCCCGGGGGTATTAGTTGCCTTGATTGCAATTACTCTAGTTTCGCAAATGAAACACATGTTATTAAATTTATCTATCAAGAGACTCTGCAACTACAACTAAGTTGACCGTGTTGCATGTCTCTGTACGATTGCATGGGACGGCTAGTTGTGATTAAAGTTTTTGTGGGATAGATGTCCTCTTTCTTGATGGGGCATCTATTTTCAACGTAATTTACATGGATTAAGCAACTATTCCCTATATGGGATAGTTGTCCCAAAATTTAGATACAGATACAGATACACTATCACGTCTTTATCCCTAACGGGGTAGACAGAGCCAAGGGCGGTAAAGCCCAGGCCACTTTTAGCGTAATGGTGGGCATGAAGGTGGAAAAGGGAAATCATAATAGTGATGGGTTGCTAACCGCATCGCCTATTCATATGATTCAGATTCTCGTCCATTCCCTCGATCGGCTTTTACGATCTGCACGGGAAGAGAAACAGCTGGTACATTCTATGTTTTTTCTTTTCTCCCAGACCAGCAAAGAAGAAAATTTAGAGATCCGCAAAAATCGCCAATACTCAGGAAATATCAAAGATAATGTTTATACCTTTCATCAATTTGAAGACAATAAACCAAAGTAGCTTCCCGTTTTAAAAATAAAGAATCTTGCTTTTTGTACAAAGAGACATAAAGTAATTTCAAAAAAATTGGGCAACTCATTTCTGCATCCTCTAACCTACTATGTATTTGTGTACAATATTCCGCTAATATTGTTTGTATGGCTGGAACATATGTGTCACAAAGTCATACTTTACTCCCAGCGACATTTACGCAACATACACCAGTTTATTTCATCATGGAATAATTTGCAATATAGATGAAAACGCTTACTTTACGTTCGCTTTATAGTTATTTTACAACGCGCCAGTGTGTAACGGCTTTTTTATGGGAGCACCAAATAAAAATATTATGGCGGCCATTTTTCATTGAATAGACGCCGTGTTAACAGCGGTTGTAGATTTTCTGGATAGCCGACTCGTAAATGAAGAACGTTTTATGTCGTATTAAAAGGACGCGGGATTATACCGATAAACAGGGTCTATCAAAATATACCTACTGAAACTATTTTAAGGCCATAAAATAATTTTGCGGAGTCCAGTGCTGCCCCCATTTGAAATAAATCATTTCAAAAGAAACGGAGATATCCTTTTAAATTTTGTCTTTGTGCAGCCCTTAATATGTAACCCTCCAAACTATTTTATGAACTACTCAAACTAGTTTACAGTTTAAAGTTCGAACGTTAAGCTTTTCTACGCATTTTTGCGGAAAATGACCACTTTTGTCAAAAATGCGTTGAAAAGTTTAACGTTCTAACTTTAAACTGTAAACAGTAGTTCATAAAATAGTTTGAAGGGGTAACCCTTCAAACTATTTTATATATTAGGGTCTTAACAAAGACAAAATTTTAAATGATATCTCCGTTTCCTTTGAAATAATTTATTTTAAATGGGAGCAGCACTGGACCCCGCAAAAATTCATGTATGGCCTTAAGGGTGATTTGAGTCTATAATAATACTTAACAACTTTTCCCAAAGAACATGCTTATATCGAAATATAAAAAATAATTTTGACCTTCCATAAAAGTTGACCGATCAGCTGTGACTGACTTTTTATTACCCGGCAACATATAAGGAGCAAGTTCAGTCTATGATACTGAATTACTTTCTATACAAAAGGTAATTAAAAATTAATAAAAAATTTTCGTCCTTCCATACAAAATCCGTTTGGCTGAGCGCTGATTTGTATGGGAGGACGAAAAATTTTTTGTCGATTTTTAATAACTTTTTTTATAAAAAGTGTTCAGTATCATAGAAGTCTATGCAAGCAAATCTAGTCTATGGAGCAAGTTAATAACTTGCTTAGTAACATATTGTTTTGGTAGTACAAAGAGGGCCGTGCTCCTGCAGTGCAGACTAAAAAGATCTGGTGATGAAAAGAAAATTTAATATCTATCTTCCATGCTGGCCTGAGAGAAAGGAAAAAGCTTAAAATATACCTGCTTCTCTTCCCGCGCTGATCGTAAAATCCAATCCAGCGAATTGGGGAAAATGCGAAGCATGTTAACGACGCGGCTAGACCTATAACTATTTTTTGTTTTCACCTTCTCGCCAAAGGGAACTTATGGGAGTAAGTAACGCGGGAACGTTAAAAAAAAAGCGGCCAAGTGCGAGTCGAACTCACCCATTAACGGTTGATCTCAGTGTGTGAGCGTTACGCCGAGGCTCATGGTCTTAGGTACAATGCGAATAAGAGCGAATTTCTAATCTTTAAGGCTAATGGTAGGTCGTACACCTCAGTTCCTCCAGTGAGGCTTGCTGGTACGCTCCTTAAACCGGTCTCGCAGTTCAAGTACCTCGGTCACTGGGTGACGGATACGCTGAGTGACGACATGGATATGGATAGGGAGCGTAGGGCGCTGTCTGTCAAGTGTAATATGTTGGCTCGTAGATTTGCTAAATGCACAAATAGTGTCAAATTAACCTTGTTCAAGGCATACTGCCAAGTATTTTATACATGCAGTCTATGGGTCAAATATGCACAGAAATCACACAGCGCCCTGCGTGTCCAATATAATAATGGGCTGAGGGCGCTTTTGGGGCTGCCGAGATACTGCTCCGCATCGGGTATGTTTGCAGAGGTTAGGATGGACACCTTCCAAGCCATAGTGCGAAAGAGGGTAGCCTCCCTGATGCATGTGGTGGCCTGCAGCTCCAACAGCCTCCTCACCATCATTGCTGGCAGGGTAGATGGGCCCATTTTAAAGCGCTGGTCCCAACTTCATGCGAGTTTTAACCGCGTGAACACATACTAACATAGACAGTAAGATCAATGTAACTAACAATATGGATTTGTCCGAATTAAAAATATTATTATTTCGGTACGCTTTTCAGCCACGGGTCCATGGGGACCCGGTCCTTTGAGGCGTTCATGGGGCCAAAGCCAACATGAAGAGGCCTTTTAGTACCTTTTTATCTAAAAAGTGAGATGGCTGCATCTATGGAGGTCTATCCCTTAATATACCATTGAGATGCACTAACGGACAGTCCACCATAGCTGCTGAACTATTGCCAGGGAGGGATTTACTTGGTTTAGGCTATGTGGATGGGATGTTAGTGGACCGGATAACTGGGTTATGGAGTGAGATACGGACATCTACCAAATCTCTCACAACAATTTAAGCCTGGTAGATGGTGACTTGCTGCTCGTTGGCTACACTGCCTGTGAGCACCCTAACTAGCCACGAAGATTCGGCCAGGGCGCAACACAATGTGAGCAGCTGAGGGTGTCGAGAGGTGCGGCTCCGGTTTCACCATCACGGGGCTTACCCCCGAGAGCGGGTTTCCCCGTTATTACGCCATTACGTGCAATACACTTCCACGCTATTATTATTATTATGTCGGTACGCCTTTCAGCCACGGGTCCATGGGGACCCGGTCCTTTGAGGCGTTCATGGGGCCAAAGCCAACATGAAGAGGCCTTTTAGTACCTTTTTATCTAAAAAGTGAGATGGCTGCATCTATGGAGATCTATCCCTTAATATACCATTGAGATGCACTAACGGACAGTCCACCATAGCTGCTGAACTATTGCCAGGGAGGGATTTACTTGGTTTGGGCTATGTGGATGGGATGTTAGTGGACCGGATAACTGGGTTTTGGAGTGAGATACGGACATCTACCTAAAAATCTCTCACAACAATTTAAGCCTGGTAGATGGTGACTTGCTGCTCGTTGGCTACACTGCTTGTGGGCACCCTAACTAGCCACGAAGATGCGGCCAGGGCGCAACACAATGTGAGCAGCTGAGGGTGTCGAGAGGTGCGGCTCCGGTTTCACCATCACGGGGCTTACCCCCGAGAGCGGGTTTCCCCGTTATTACGCCATTACGTGCAATACACTTCCACCCTGGAAGTGTATTGCACGTAATGGCGTAATAACCCTTATTATTATTATTATTATTAACGGTTTCGTAGCAGCAGGCAACATTTACGATTTAAGACGTATTAAAAAAAAACTACTTACTAGGTCAAACCAGTTTCGGTGGAAGTTTCTCTTAATTTAGAAGTTACAGGGGGGGGGGGGAAACACATTTAAAAAAAAATTGAGTTTCAGTTCCAAGTATGGGGAATCCCCAAAATTTATTGTTCTTTTTTCTATTTTTGTGTGAAAATCTTAATGCGGTTCACAGAATACATCTACTTACCAAGTATCAACAGTATAGTCCTTAAGCTGCTGTGACATACGGATGGACAGACAGACAGACATGACGAATCCATAAGGGATTCGTTTTTTGCCATTTGCCTACGGAACCCCAAAAAAACCGCATTGAAATCGGTCCATCCGTTAGAGCGCTACCATGCCACACACAGACAGACAGACATTAGCGTCAAACTTATAACACCCTTTGGTGCCGCCAACTATCGGCTATTTAAATTATTGGTTAAATAAGCAAGGTATTTCCATTATACTTTTTTTCCTACTACCCATTTTTGACATGTGCCTTAAAATTATCACTCGACCGCGCCCGCGAGTCACAAAGAACAGTCTTCATACAACCGCCGTACCGTCAAGAGCTGTCCTAGCTTCTTGCCCGCTTTTCGCTGGTGATGTGAACAACCGTTGTTCATAAGCCATATCAGTCCCGCTGTTTCAAAGTGGTTCATTTAGTGTGTAGACAATCAACATAAAGAAACATTAGCAGTTTGTGTGCTCAAGTGGGTGTGAACTAAAAACTGTGAATCCACGTGGCGGATAGTCCTGGAGGCCTCCGGAAGTTGCTGACCGAAGATCCAAGAGGTAAGGCCACGTCATTCCTTCACCCCCCCTTCTTGCTGTTACCTTGCTGTCTGTGTTTTCTTTATCTAGCTATCGAAGGTTCGCTTACTACACGCGCGTCACCACCCTTGTTTTTTGTCGGGGGTTAAAAACAGCGCCGCACGAGCCACAATGCTCTGCTCCATTGGAGATAAAGACGTGATAGTGTATCAGTGTATAAATGATCTCTTCCGCTGTGTAATAACTTTAGACGAGTACCCTCTCCTACCACCACCATCCCGCCAGCTGAGCGTGGTGATTATAAACATCCTCCCTCTATTAGGAGAGGCCTTTAGTCGAGCAGTGACCTATTTTATATATATTATTTTTTTAAACTTACGTGATATAACTTCATAATTAATTAATTTAAACCGGTTGTCTCACGTGATAAATATATATATAAAAAGCCTCGATTTTTCTAAAATCATAGTCATATTTTGTGCATTACCATCTCATAACTTTCGTTATTTTTACGAGGTGCCCCCAAAACACATTTTCATACTGAACCCTCTTGATTTATGAGCAAGCACTAAATTAGTTAACAAAGTAAATCAAAGCCTCTCTGGAGTGCACTACACACAGCAATCACATTTGTAACCGTGAAATTTTCTGAACAGACATCCATCATTCTAATGGCTACGCATGGCAAACTGCCATTAAATTGGGCTCAAGCGATCGCTTTTCACATAGAAATTTGATAAAAATGTATGAATTTATTTTAACTGCGTCTTCGAACGAGTGAGCGAAGTGAAGTTTTCCGAGTTTATTTGGATAATTTGGCGTATGTACTCGAATGTATGAACATCGTTTATTTTCAAAACATCTTGTGTAGAACAAAAGTCCTTAGTGTGCTTCTCAAATTTGAAAACCGTCGATAAATAAGTAAGACTACATCAAACTTCCTTTTTTTCCTAATCAAAAATCACGATCGACAAAAGAAAATATAGATCAAGGAACTTGTGTGCCAATTTTTATCAAAATCGGTTAAAAAGGTTACCTATAGGCGAAAACAGACAGAAGGACTTCCGCCCAAAACTGCAAAGTGAACTCGAATTAAATAAACTAAAGTTGCATATTTATTTAAACCTCGTAAATTAAATCGATTTATTGGCGTAGAAGTGATGTAAGTAAGTACTTGCGAGCAGCGACGCTTCGCTACCGACCATCGTCGCTGCGGCAGAAGTAAGGCAATTATCTCACACTCAGCCACTGTGGCACTACGACACATTGCTACGACGAGCTACGAAATAACCTACAATCTACGACAGGACTACGAAAGCTACAAGCGGGGTACGTGACTAATAACAAGCTCGAATACTAAAACCCGTGACTAAAACTATAGACTCAGTATACAAAGATCTCCAAGTTTCCTGCGTAATGATGACTCATTTCCTCGTGGTCATACTATCATTTTTGCACCACCTGACACAAAATCCTCCAATAAAGCTTCAAAAATCAAGAAAAATCGAGAACGAGATTGCTGTGAAGACACAAAATGAATTTATAAATGAACTCATGAACATGATAGAGGAAAGTAACATAATACTTACTAAAGAGGTATTAAGGCCGTACCTGAATTTTTCGGGGTACAGTGCTGCCCCTATTTAAAATCATTTTGAAGAAAACGGAGACACCATTTAAAATTTTGCTACTACCAAGTCCTAGATAAACCTCAAACTATTTTATAAACTACTGTTTACAGTTTAAAGTGAGAACGTTAAGCTTACTACGCACATTTGCGAAAAACGGCCACTTTTGGCAAATGTGCGTAGTAAAGCTTAACGTTCTCATTATAAACTGTAAACAGTAGTTTGTAAAATTTTAAATGATGTCACTGTTTTCTTTGAAATGATTTATTTTAAATGGGGGCAGAACTGGACCCCGGAAAATTCAGGTACGGCCTTAAATAGATTGGTAACCGATGTGTCTGAGATAAATAAAAACAAAACAAGGTACAAAAATCAAATGAAGAAATTGAAGAATCTGTAGAATGGCGTAGTCGTGTTACAAAGACTACTGGAATATCTAAATTATAAGAATGTACCTACACTGGATTTCATTAATGGTACACTAAAGTACCTACATGCAGGTACCACCTTTGTGAAGATAAGTAGCTCAATTCTGGGATGTACACCCGTGGTCTTAACGTACACGTGTAAGTAGGTACATGAAAGTAATCTTTATTTCATTATATGTAGGTACCGAAAAAAAAGGAAGAAAAACTCCCGTGGTTGTGCAAAAATAGTACAACACCGTGTACGTAAGACCCTGGGTCCTTCGTGTACGGTCCTTCGTGTACGTAAGACCCTGGGTCCTTCGTGTACGTAAGACCCTGGGTCCTTCGTGTACGTAAGACCCTGGGTCCTTCGTGTACGTAAGACCCTGGGTACTTTGCCTCCAGTCGCCTCTTATGACTCCCGTGGGAGAGGAAAGGGGTGGTGACAATTGTATTCTATTCTGCCGTCACCACACGGCAAGTTTATCTTTTGTGCTATCACTCATTTCAATACTCGACATTGCAAGAACATTACAAAACATATTTATTTTAACTAAACTAAATAAATATATATATATATATATATATATATATATATATAAATAAGTAGAGAATAAAAGTATTTTTATCTTGTGATAAACTTTTAATATTTTTAAAACTTATATTTACGAGTACTAACGACATTTATTTATGCCTTATAATAATTAAACTATTACATTCACACATTTACACTTGCCAATAAACTTACAAAAGCAGCGGTAATAATACAAAAAAATTTGAAAATAAAAGTACTACAGTTAATTGTAAGGCCCGTATCAAACAAATAAGCCCACTAACCAATGGATTACGTCGATTTGCTACAGGGTTTACAAATTGCGAGGATCTCGTTGGCCTGGTGAATAACTAGCAATTAAGTTAAGCAACCCTAGACGTGGTCCGCACTTGGATTGGTGACCACAAGCGGCATAGAATTTTTCGTACTCCTCCGTGCTTCGGAAGGCACGTAAAGCCGTTTGTCTTAGCTGTCATCCTTATATGACAGTCGTCAAGCTATGTCAGTTACCTTAAAGGTAGCTTGAAAAATCTGATCAATCCAGTGTTGCCCACTTACACACGAAAAACGAAAAGTTATATACCGAACAGATGTGGCGCCCTCATTTGAAATACCAATAGTGTAATCGTAAATATTGTGTAATCGTAAATATTGTGTAATCGTAAATATTGTGTAATCGTAAATATTGTGCAATCGTAAATATTGTGTAATCGTAAATATTGTGTAATCGTAAATATTGTGTAATCGTAAATATTGTGTAATCGTAAATATTGTGTAATCGTAAATATTGTGTAATCGTAAATATTGTGTAATCGTAAATATTGTGTAATCGTAAATATTGTGTAATCGTAAATATTGTGTAATCGTAAATATTGTGTAATCGTAAATATTGTGCTATCGTAAATATTGTGTAATCGTAAATATTGTGTAATCGTAAATACTGTGCTATCGTAAATATTGTGTAATCGTAAATATTGTGCTATCGTAAATATTGTGTAATCGTAAATATTGTGTAATCGTAAATATTGTGTAATCGTAAATATTGTGCTATCGTAAATATGGTAATAATACTTTGCTAACCGAAAGGCATTCAATATAGCCCTATAAAATATTTTATGAACAATTGTTAAGTGTTACGTTAGACCGTCTAGTTTAAAACGTGCTTCGCCGAATTTAGCAGGACGCGTTTTAAATCTAGACGGACTACCAATGAATGATACATGCAACGGTTATCCATAAAATAATTTAAGGTCTATACGCTTGACGGCTATCAAAATGTGAAATTAACATTAACAATTTATTTCTAATGAGGGCGCCACTTGAAATGAATTTTTCAATGTCCAGTGCTGCCCCTATTTGAAATAAATTATTTATAAGAAAACGGTGATATCATTTTAAAGATTCTGTTCTTATTTGGGCCCTGTTTGTTGCAGTGACATGTCGCAAAATATGTACAGCCTTATTTATGTATGGCCTTAACTCCATTGAGAGGAGTTCGATATAAGTAATAAAAACAATAGTTTGCTTTAACATAGGCAAAATATAGTCCTTACCTAAACCTTATGCATAAATGCTTGTTATATCTCCTTTGAAAGGAGTGCGGTACAAACTATAAAACAAATAGCACAATTAAGGTGAATACCAAGCAGAAGTGGCGCCCTCATTCCAAATAAGTTAACTCGTAAATATGGTAAAAATTTTCATGTTTCTCAATGTCAGGCACTAGATAGCCCTTTAAATTATTTTATGAACTGCCGTTGAAACTATTATTGGTGATCCGTCTAGTTTTCAAACTTGCTGGAGGCAAGTTTTAAAGCTAGACGGACTAATGTAAATACTTTCAACGGTGGTTTATTAAATAATTTAAAGGGCTATCTAGTGCCTAACATTGAGAAATATGGAAATTTTCACCACATACTTAACAATTTATTTTAAATGAGGGCGCCACCTTAAGGTCATTTGCTTCTAACTTTACCCTTACTAAAATTACTCAATTACTTAATCAAACTCAAATTCAAATTCAAATTCAAAATATCTTTATTATCATAGGATATTTATAATATCTCTTAATAATAGTCACTTTGTTTTGTTTTGCACAAATGTTGACGTCAAATCGTTACTTACAGCTAAGTTTACGCCGCTTCCTAGGCGCAAGTGCAGAAGAAGCGGCAACAAACTGCACTGCACGTTTTCTCCAAAGACGTCAACTAACAAACTAAAAACTTAAAATTAGTTATATAGATGGACAGAGATTACATTGTTTATTATGTCATAATTAAATTGAATTATAAGAATTACGAAATTTAAAATAATGTCAATTTGTAAATTTAGTATGTACCAATGTACCTAAATTATGACATGTCTAAGTATACAAACCTTTAAGAGGGACCCGCGCCAAGCTCAAGCCAGACCTTTTTGTCTTTAAGATAGTCATCGGTCCTATAATAAGCCTTCTCACAAAGTACTTTCTTTACATAAGCTTTGAATTTTCTGTCTGGCATATCAAGGACCGATTCTGACAATTTATTATAAAAAAGTATACACTTCCCCATAAAAGACTTACTGACTGTATTCAGCCTGTAATACGGGCTAACTAAGTCATTCTTATTACGTAAATTTCTATCTGTAAAATCACTTACTTTATTGAACAAGGAAATATTTTTCCTTACATACATTATATTTTCAAATATGAATTGTGATGCAAAAGTAAGTATACCTATTTCCTTGAATAATTCCCTCAGTGAGTCTCTTGATCCTAAACCGTAAATAGCACGAATTGCTCTTTTTTGTAAAAGAAAAATAGTCTGAATGTCGGCTGCACTCCCCCATAGAAGTATCCCGTAAGACATTAGACTGTGAAAGTAACTATAGTACACTTGTCTAGCAGTTGCTACATCTGTCAATTGTCTTATTCTCCTAACAGCGTAAGCCGCAGAGCTAAGCCTATTAGAAAGTTTAGTTATATGAGCGCCCCATTGAAGTTTCGAATCAATTGTGATTCCTAAAAAGGTAGTACTTTCAACCAGATCGAGTTTCTGACCATTAATTAGTATGTCAACGCAGGCTTGATTCACATTAGGAAGAGAGAATCGAATGCATTGGGTCTTGTTCGCATTTAACATTAGGTTATTGGCCGAAAACCAATCAGAAATTAAAGATAAGGTGCTGTTCACCGCGCTAGCATCACTGTTATGTCGATCTATTTTAAATATTAGCGAGGTATCATCAGCAAACAGCACCATGTCATGTCACTTCTTAACATTGTGAATAAAAGCTTGTTATCTCATTTGAAAGGAGTTCAGTACGAATGATAAAACAAATAGAAAAACTACCTAATAGGTATTACTCAATTTACTTAAATTAACTTCTATACCTTGTGAATAAAATTATCTCAATTAATATCTTACCTCTAACTCGAGCATACAAGCTTGTAATACCTTTCAGAGGAGTATGGTTCAAATAATTAAAACAACTGTTTGCTCGACTAACTAAAATATACACTTAAACTTTGTTCTTAAACCTCTGAAAGTTCCGTACAAATAATAAAAACAATAGCTCGCGTAATTCACTTCAAAACTTCAATACCAGTGACAGTCACAGAAAAACTAAAAATGCAAAAATTGTATCCCTTACCTTAGATGGCATGCCATTTTTTGCCAGTCAAAATGACTGGTTTAAAAATCAAACTGCTTAACCGATTTTGATAAAATTTCTATAGAACCACATGACAAGTATAAACAAAAAATATTTTTCTAAATTTGTCCAGGCGTCTTCGAGTTATCGTAAAAATATACTCTTAAAACCGTAAAAATTACTATAGCAATAATATACAAGTATTCTGTGCAAATTTTAAGTTAAAATCGCTTTACAATTAACACGTCCCTTGTATGACGACCCCTTTAATTATCTTATTTTAGGTATTTGTAGTTGTAGTTGTAGTTATATAGCGGCCACAGTAATACATAACCGGGAAAAAATCAAGTGTCTAGCTATTACGGTTCAAGAGATAGAGCCCTATGATAGACGGACAGACGGCGGAGTCTCACAATAATAGGGTTGGGACCCTTTGGGTACAGAACCCTAAACACGGTAGTAGTGCCGGTATTTATAAAGTACTTATGTAATGCTGGATAGCTTGTTTGATTGATAATTCAAATACCTAGTTCCAATAGTCCACATTTTCGTCATACAAATCTTCTGGAGCCTTGTAATATATTTCGTTGAGAACGATAGAAAGTTCGCCGACTCTCGTCCGCAGGCCGTAATATTTGACGTCAAAGGGGTCTGGGTCTGACCACGCTATGGACGGCTTCAGGTAATCAGGATGCCCATATCCAGACTTGACAACGATTTCACCATACTTAACCCATATCCAAAAGGGGAGGAAGGTGTTCTCACGCCAGTCCATGTAGCATGTCACGCGGACCATGATTCTTCCATTTTTGCTTATTGTACACTTGCTGCCCTTTTCGTCTCCAATGTGTATCTGAAACATAATGGATAGATTGTAGCTGAAAGAAGTACCGGTAAGCTGGCTCGAGGAAGTGATGGCAGTGGCAGCAAGGCGATCAGCAAGCAGTGGCGCGGGACGGGGGAGAAGCTATGACACGAAGTTTGTGAATTTGAAACTAAACCTCTTTCACATGATACCCTACATTTTCTACAAGTCGCACTTTGAAAGTTCATACCCCTTTACATAAGCAAAAAAAAAAATTTTTTTGCTTTTTTTAACGTTTTAATTTATATTTTTTCATACTTTCAAAGTGCTTAACATTTCTAGTCATCATCATCATCATCATCCCAGCCCTTCTTCCGCCCACTGCTGAGCATAGGCCCTCTCTTCATCGACGCCACCCATCTCGGTCCTGTGTTGCTCTCATCCAGGTGCGACCCGCAGGGTGGCAGGTGGAGCAAGGCTCTGACCGAGAGAAGCGTCGGGCGTCCGCCTATGCGATGGGTTGACGATATAATCAACATTTGAAGTAAAAAAAAAAATTTTTTTAACCGACTTTAAAAAAGGAGGAGGTAATCAATTCGATTTTTTTTAATGTATGTTTGTTACGCGATATCTTCACCAATTTTGATGGTTCTTTTTTTATTTAAAAGCCTTTAATACCAAATTGGTCCCATTTTAATTTGGTGAAGATATGATGAAGAACTTTGGAGATATAGAAGAAACTCCTTAAACAAATTGAAGTCTGTTGTTTTTTTTTGTTAAAAATTCAATTATTGAGAACATCATGTAGTACCTAGTCCGAAGAGTAAATGGTGTCAGGGAGCTCATTCCAATGTAATAATATATAACGTCTTACAAAATATACTGAAACTATTTTAAGGGTGACTTCAGTCCATGATACTGAACAAGGAACATATTATTTTATCAAAATATGAAAAATATTTTTTGGTTTTCCATACATACTCTGATCAGCTGATCGGTCAACTTGTGTGGCAGCCCAAAAATTATTTTTCATAATTCGTTATATGTTCCTTGGGAAAAGTTGTTCAGTATCATGGACTGTATCTACCCTTAAAATAGTTTCGGTATATTTTGTTAGACCCTGTATAAGAAGACAGTCTCCGATAACGTTGGGAGGTTTTATTAAAAAAAAATATATATATAATAATATCAGAAAATTATTCAAGAGACAGAAATTTACATGAAGAAAACAGTAGGTAACAGAGTAAACTGTTACTGTTGTAAGCGTTGGCCGTGTGGCTTCCTGTCTAGGATAGGACCACTCCACTTCCTGTGGATGTAGTAAGAGGCGACTAAAGGACTAAGCACAAAAATCTAGTGCTACAATTGCATTCCCAAGAAGAATTCACGTCGGGCGTTGGCCGGGTTGAAAACACCTTGTGTACAAATGCATTCCCAAAGACGGTTGTTGTCAGACCGGCGGCCGGTCCTACAACTGAAGTCAAATCGTTTAAACTGTTCCGGCTATTTCTTTTCCACTTTGTAAGGTCTTTGGCATCCTTGGGTGACCATTGACATGTATATAATATTTGGTGAAGAAAAAGTTGGAAAGCGCACCCCGTACTCTGAAGCAGCACAGCTGAGGATGCAACCAGGAACGCGCTTAGATGAAGAAAAAGTTAAAACCGTACTTCATGAATTGCCCCTACATATCAGGTTAAACTCAATGAAAAAAGTGGTTCGAGAGAGCTACATTCTAAACCTGGTTCCAACGAGAAATATAACCTCGCATATTTACCAAAATCCGCGGCTCCGACCATGACTTCTTTGTAGTAAGAAGGATGAAAAACTGTCTATACGGCTGCTGTTCAGCCAGCACTCTCAACGATATTGGCTCTTCAGCTGCCTGGTAGAAACTGTAATAACTATGGACGACGACAAGATCTGAAACAGTCAGTGCTCGAAATGAAAATTCTATATATTTAGTAAGGATCATACAGATTCCCGCTTCTATAATATAGGTATACAAAATTGTATGTAATGTAACAACATCTTAACCTTTACTCCATTAGGTGCACTCCATTAAGCGCTCATACAGACGCCTTCGGTAACAGAAAGTCCACTATATCAAAATGTCCACTGTATCAAAACGTCCACTGTATCAAAATGCCCATTTAATATAACATATAAATAACATTGAAGTGGTGGTAGCCCAGTTAGTACTGCACTCGCCTCACATTCATGAGGTCGGATTCAAGCCCGAAAAACTCATTGGTACGGGACCAAAGAGTTTTTCAGAACTCTTTTTTTCCCACTTCTAAACATGCATTAGCAGTTTCTATGGTAGTATTTTGTATTCCTTTTTCCAGCTGCTTAAAGCATTTTTAGAGTGGTTTTAGAGCGGTTTATATAAAGTAGAATAATTTTTGTAATCCTTATATATAAAATCCTTTATTTAATTACCCCATTTCATAGGTCTTGAATATAAAAATACAACATTTAGTTTTTTGATATACCTACTCTATGTCACTTACAAGACTATCTTATTAACTTATTTCACCTGTGTTCTACTGTCACATTGCAGCGCAACAAATGGCTGCCATTACATATAGACTTCAGTTGTAAAAGTATCGCTTTAATAGTAAATTGTTGCATCGAGTGCCAGCGAGGGCTCTAAAAAGTGCGAGTGCAATATAAACTACTTAATACGAGGTGCAAAATCTGCTTTTGTTTCAACTACTGCAAGAAAAGCTTATTTAAGTAAAATTATTAGGTAGGTAAGCAATTGCATACATCAACTCACTCACACGTACACTGTATTACTCCATACGGCCGTCAGGTTGGCCAACTGAACGCATTTGAGGAGCTTGGCGGCCCGGTGGGTGTACGCATTGCTAGCGGTCTCAAAAGTTAAGCAACCCCGTGGTCCGTACTTGGATGGGTGACCACAAGTGCTTCAAAAATTTCTCGAGCTCCTCCGTGCTTTAGAAGGCACGTGAAGCCAGTGGTCCCGGCTGTCATCATTGTATGGCAGTCGTCAAGCTATGTCAGATGCCTTTAGGCAGCTTGAAAAATCTAACACCAGTGTTGGCCACTTACACACACGAAAAAACAAAAGAAAAAAACTGAGCGAAAGAAATTTTTGTAACAGCTATGGTCACCCATCCAAGTATGGACTACGCACGGGTTGCTTAACTTTCGAGACCGCTAGCAATGCGTACACCCACCGGGCCACCGATTCCTCAAATGCGTTCAGTTGGCCAACCTGACGGCCTCTGGAGTTATACAGTGTGCGTGTGAAGTGATGTAGATATGCTATGCAATTGCTTACCTAATAATTTTACTTAAATAAGCTTTTCTTGCAGTAGTTGAAAGAAAAGCAGATTATGCACCTCGCATTAAGTAATTTATATTGCACTCGTGCTTTTTAGAGCCCTACTTTCTGCTCGGTGCAACAATCTACTATTAATTACAACAAACTGCATTATGTTACCGATAATAAGATATCATAAGTACTTTTTAAATTTTGTATTGTAATTTTTGCAGCCTTTCATTACGAAACTTTCTAAGCATTTTTATTGCAATTACAAGCAAAGAATGAACGAAAGAAGTTTTCCGCAAACCGCAGACGACTAAGTCACGTTGGCCTTAAACTGACTTTTTATGGCCAGCGCGTTGGTGCTATATTTTCGTCGAGTGGCTGGCTTGGTTCTTACACCAGTAATAGTTAGGCTTGTCCTAGTTAAGATACATCTAAGCCTAAGAACAGCTAGCTAAAAATGTTGTTTGCACTAACGGATTTATCTTAACCATGTCGTAGCTTAGGCATTGCCTAGTTATGAGAATGAATGAATGAACAGATTTATTATTTATCGTTTTTATATGTTGGCCTTGTCTTTAAATTGATTCAGTCATGAGTTAAAAGGAGATAAAAAAGATAAGGTCTTCGACCTTAATGTATTTTGTTTGAAAACGTTAAAATGCCGAAAGGAGCAGGCAGATTTGAATTCTAAACGTTTTGGTACGTTGAATTGGTCTACAATACAAATATTATCGTGGAATAATATTGAAAATAAGCTTAAGGTAAAGTTATAAGCAAATGACGTTAAAGTGGCGCCCGCTTTTAAAATAAATTGGTAACTCGTAAATGTGGTGAAAAATTTCCATATGTCTGGCAGGCAATTTCTAATATCCACAATACTGTTCTTTGGCACATCCAGTACCACTTGAAGAAGTCGAATTCATAGAAATTCTGGAACCAGTTTGGTCGTGGTCTTGTTATACGAATTCTTGCGTGTTGTTCAATATGAAAATTATCTTTTACAAATTCAAAGAAATTTAAGATATCCTCTGCCATGTTGAATGCGATCTGTCTAATTTTGAAAAAGCTTTGAATCTAAAAGCCAAAAACTTTAAAAAACTGCCTGTCCTAACTAAATCAAAACCAAAACACAATATTTTGTCACAAAAATGATCCACAGAACAACGTAAGTAGGTCTAGCCATCGATCAAATATTAGTAATATTTGATCGATCAAATATTAGTAATATTTGATCGATGGTATAGCCTAAACTCAGGCACTTCCTAATCGGGCTCATGAGTTTTCTAAGTGGACTTAAGAATGGCTTAGGGTAGTGCAATCAAATTTTTTGCTAGGAGCAGCCTTAACAATTTAGGGAAGAACTTAGGCGATTCTTATGTTTAGTGCAAACGGGCATATGGCACTTGAAACAAAAGATTCTTACCTGTTTGAGTGCGTGAACTCGTCTCGTCTATAGGACGGATAACTCTGAACGATTCTTTATCGCCACTCCTTAACGAGTATAGGTTATCTTTCACTCCCCCTGTTAATAATAATCACATATCATTATAATGATTTCAGCTGCCAGATATCGTTTTCAGGACGAAGATCGTATTTATTGATGTATTTTTTGTGTTAGTAAAAACTAAGTTGTGATAAGAGCTTTGAGTTGAAGTTAAAATTTAGCTTGTAGTTATGTAGTTAAAATTAATAGTTGTTTTGCCCAGCAGTGGGACTTCGACACCTACAGGCTAGTAGAAAAAATAACTAAATTCAACTTGTAGGTTTCTGTTAGATTGGTTGAATCCTTCATAAGTATTTGTCTATGAAAGAAATTTGACGACGGTTGATAACTGTATAAATAAATGGGCAAGTGCGAGTCGGACTCGTACATGAAGGGTTCCGTACCTCCGTACAGTGTTTTAAAACGCTGGAGAAACACGTTTCTTGTATGACTGCCCCCTTTAATTTTTAACTTTATCTTATTTTTAGTATTTGTTGTTATGGTGGTCATAGTAATACATAATCGGTGAAAATTTCAAATATCTAGTTAATGCCATTATAAAGATCGAGTTAAAAAACGCTTAAAAAAACACGTTTCTTGTATGACGACCCCTTTAATTTTTTATATCTTATTTTTAGTATTTTTTGTTATAGCGGCCACAGTAATACCTAATCGGTGAAAATTTCAAGTGCCTAGCTATTACGGTTCAAGATATAGAGCCCTGTGACAGACGGACAGACAGACGGACACACAACGGAGTCTCAGTAATAGGTGCCGTTTGCAACCTTTGGATACAGAACCCTAAAAATGAGTATTTGAGAATCAGTATCACTACTAAGCCATATTATGTCCTCTTAGCCACTAAAAATTGAATTGTATAGAATGCAAATATATATACACCCATCTGCTAGGTGGTCAGACGACCTGAGCAAGGTTGCAGGAATACGCTGGATGCAGGCCGCTTCCGATCGGTCGTTTTGGAAATCCTTGGGGGAGGCCTATGTCCAGCAGTGGACTTCCTGTTGCTGATATGATGATTATGAATGCAAATATCAGGAAAACAAGCAAAATCATAAATACTTACTTATGTCTACATAATACTTTCCCGCAGTCATATGGGCATGTGTATATTTCGTTGGGTATTCAACCGTCCAACTAACCAGCTGGTCCTGATTAATTCCGCAACTTACGCGGTCACCATCCCACTCCATCCATCCGTGGTGCACTTTTTGGATGTCGGCAAAAAGATTGGGAACGTTTTTAACGGATCGTTCTTTCCCCATGTACGCGAGTGCGACTTTGCCGGGTTTCCTGAATCGACACTAAAATCAAAAAACGTAAGTTACAAAACATTTTATGTAAGCGAAAATAATATTAACATTTTGTAGCCATCGTATTGACTTCGTTATCATCGTGTCTATGTTATTTGGGTTTTAAAATTCTTTAAGGCTTTACCTCAGTGAGATTAGCCCTCAGAACATCGGCGCCATCTAATGTAATTTAGCTTTAAACAGTTCACTGTCATTAGCATGTGTCAGCGTCCGTAGCGCAGCAGCCAGAGATATTTCGATTTAGGGATCCGTTTGTGAAATATTTGGTTTTTAACATCAGCTAAACGAGGAAACGGGGACCCGTGAAAAACTTCACGGCAGTAGTAGTATCGCAGTATATATGTGGTAGTATATAGGTTACGGTTGTGACTAATGTAAAACGGCCACGACGCGAAATTCGTGTCTTGTGGCCCTTCTTAAAAACGGCCACGAGCCACGACGCGTTATGGCAATCACAGAACCACCACAACGCGTTCTGAGCGTTATGATAAGGGCCACGACACGATTTTTTTAAATCTCTTAACTTCCAACTTCACCGAAGATGTTTGCGTTAAAAAATTATAATTTCAGCAAGTCTATGTTAAGCCGAACCGAAGTTTTACAACTTTGAAATCTAGCATATCTAGATGATACCTTCATTGACAAAATCCTTACAGAAGCAATTTTCGTAATATCACGTCCCACTCCATAGCGGGGCAGACTGAATTCAGTCTAAAAGCCCAAAAGCCACGCCCAGCATATTCGCGAGCGCCCAGCGATGGAGAGGGACTTACAAAATAAATATATGGATGTTGTGTACACCGCTCGAATGACGGAACGCAATTGCCGGTTTTTACTATTTGTATGGATGAATATTTAATTTTTGGTTACCTCAACTAGGTCTCTTGATCCATATTTGAACGTTGATTTATGGATATGCATATGCATGTACGTCGTATCTCGAAAAATCCACTTAACTTCCAATTTGCCTTTGTTATCACCAGAATTTTTTAAAGTTAATTCCTGATTATTTCTATAATAAACTGAAAGAGTGGCAAAAATAAAGGGTTAGTTTTGGTTATTCTTTTAGTTATATAACTACTTGCAATTTGCCCCGAACAGTTACTTAAATGTACTAGAATATAGCATCGAAATTTAAACTTGTTAAAAATGCCAGGCAGTTAATCAGTTCACAGAACAGGCGACGTGTGCGTGCTCGGCGTCTGGGACCAGTATAGTGCGCGCCGGGCATTCCGAAACATGGATATAACTAGTACTTTTTCATGCTTAAAAATAAGTAGATGTTATAAATAATGCAACTGTAAACACATAATCGAAATTTAATTCAATTCAATTCAAAATATCTTTATTACCATAGGATATTTATAATATCTCTTAATAATAGTCACTTTGTTTTGTTTTGCACAAATGTTGACGTCAAATCGTTACTTACAGCTAAGTTTACGCCGCTTCCTAGGCGCAAGTGCAGAAGAAGCGGCAACAAACTGCACTGCACGTTTTCTCCAAAGACGTCAACTAACAAACTAAAAACTTAAAATTAGTTATATAGATGGACAGAGATTACATTGTTTATTATGTCATAATTAAATTGAATTATAAGAATTACGAATTTTAAAATAATGTCAATTTGTAAATTTAGTATGTACCAATGTACCTAAATTATGACATGTCTAAGTATAGAAACCTTTAAGAGGGACGCGCGCCAAGCTCGAGCCAGACCTTTTTGTCTTTAAGATAGTCATCGGTCCTATAATAAGCCTTCTCACAAAGTAATTTCTTTACATAAGCTTTGAATTTTCTGTCTGGCATATCAAGCACGGATTCTGGCAATTTATTATAAAAAGTATACACTTCCCCATAAAAGACTTACTGACTATTTAGCCTGTAATACGGGCTAACTAAGTCATTCTTATTACGTAAATTTCTATCTGTAAAATCACTTACTTTATTGAACATGGAAATATTTTTCCTAAAATATAATGTATGTAACATTATATTTTCAAATATGAATTGTGAAGCAAAAGTAAGGATACCTATTTCCTTGAATAATTCTCTCAGTGAGTCTCTCGATCCTAAACCGTAAATGGCACGAATTTTTCTTTTTTGTAAAAGAAAAATAGTCTGAATGTCGGCTGCACTCCCCCATAGAAGTATCCCGTAAGACATTAGACTGTGAAAGTAACTAAAGTACACTTGTCTAGCAGTTGCTACATCTGTCATTTGTCTTATTCTCCTAACAGCGTAAGCAATCAATACAATACAATCTAGAACAAATATGTTAAACTGGGTTAAGTACTTGAACATGTATTGATTGTTTTCTGTATGTGTTTCTAAGAAAAAAAATATTTTTTAAGTAATTGGGGGTACGTTGTACGGGTACGTACGTAAGTTGAATAAAAAAAATCATTTATTTCGGACTAGGGTCAGGCAGGGTAATTATAAGGCAAAAACAAAACTAACCTTTTTAACGTTAGTTAACCTAAAGGTTGGCTTTCAGATAATGCTTTTAGCATTAAGTCCGCCTATTGTGCTATACAAATTATATTTTGTACAATAAAGTTTAAATAAATAAATAATGTTTCGTAAAATATTTTAAAACCCGTAGCATTGTGTGCTACCAATTTATATATCTTGCATCACTATCAGTTTCCTGATAAATATTAAAAATATTACTTTTTGGACACAAACTATGCGTCTCATTTTTTTCCACTGTAAATATAAGACATCGTAGTTATTATAAGTATTTTTTCAACTGGCTTGGTTATTTTAACGTAGCAGGAAAAAATTAAACGAAATATCTATATCAAAAGATAAAAAAATATGAAAAGAAATCGATGTCGAATCGGAAGAGAAACTTGTCTCATTTTAATGGGAAGCATCAACAAATAAGTATTTAACTCAAGTTCAATACTTATTTGTGGAGGCTTGTTTGTAGCTTGTCGCCGACACTTTTCTAGCAGTTCCATTTTTTAGCTACTATCCCGTTTTTAGTAAAAAATACTGTAGGTAACTAGTCTTTCCCTGGATAATAATTTATAGAAATGGTTTTTAATGTTATTTTGAGTAATGTAAGTATAAACTATCTCCCTTATTACGGTTCTAGTAAGTGCCCAGCTACATTCAGCCATCAGTTTAATTTTGTCCGCTGAATCACCTTATTCATCTATACTCAAAACCGTTTTCTTCCATTGTCTTCTCCATAAAGAAGATTTATTAATACTATACTTAGATTCAGCTTCTGTGTACGACACCTTGCTCTGTACTTTTTTATGGTTTCTTGCAATTTTAAATCACTATAAGACTTCTGTTTTGGAACTTAATTTCGTGGCATTTGGTATGCTTGGTTAAAAACCAGTTTGTCTCATTATTACCCTAACCCTGGTCTTATATTTTCCCGAAAGCGTCTCTTATTTTTTGCCCTAAAAACAAGGCGTTTATCCGTGCACTAGCTATCAGAGAATAAAATAATCACTATGGCGAAAGAATTGCGTCCACCACAGGCACGGCGCGGGGTGAAGTGTGACCAGGGCTCTCCTGTTAGCGGCCACTATCAAAGTTCGGTGACCTTGACGTAAAATTTTCTGGGAACTAATTTTAATGAGAATCCTTCAAAATTATGAGATAAGGTCTACGAACAATAGTTCTCTAGAATCGTAAATAATCCCGAAAAATCATTCCACGCGATATGTACCGCGGCGGGCGGGGCTTAAAATATGAACAGCGCGGCGCGACAGTTCGCCGTGACACTCAAGTCGTGTGATTGCGTCGCAAGAAGTTTCCTTTGAGAATATTGCTGTGTGTTAGCGATAATCGATTCATTAAAAATGCCATCATGTGCCGTGAAGTGGTGTTAAAGCTATACAGACATGAAAAACACAGGACTCACCTTTCATATGTAAGTAAATAAACATTTTAATATAGTACCTCACCGCTCGTGGCATTGACCGCAGCCCTGTCGGTTGAGCAGCCGGCTTCGGGGAGCTAGCTGCTTGACTGACATGACTCTTACGTGACCTTGTCGCGACCAATCGCATGCATCTTAGTCTATGTGTGCGTTCGAGTGTTTCGTTGTAATTACTGTTCGTTTGTTTGCGTAAATGGAATCAGAATCGAAGCGGTAAATGTAAGAGCGTTAGGTATCTAGAGAATGTCGATGGATAAGGTAATATAAATATTTGACGTTATTCGTTAAATAATAAGGCTGGTTTTTTACTGATAAAAGATTGAAAATGAAAGCTATTTTTAAAGTATTCTTGCATGTCTTATTTTTACCTGAAATATCAGGTGTCTTAGAATTATCCCGCCTGACCCTACTAAGATCCATAGAATTACATAGCCTTTTTTCTTAACGAGATGAAAATGCCATCGCATACCGTTCCGCTGCTGAGACCGTGGACCGGTTATGTGGGGACTTGGACCCACTAAAAACACCTCGATGCCCCCTTCAAGCCAATACCGGGACGGTGGAAGCGGTGGAGTTGCTACCAATAATCCATTCTTCCCAGCCACGGCAATAAGCTTTTTAGGTCATTCTACCCCAGGCTAACTGGCCCTTGAATACAACAGTTAGAGACGAATAGGGACACTTGTCCGATTGTCCGTACTCCCAGCCAGGCGGACGACAGACTTACTGTACTTAACCCCGTGTCTGCCATCCGTTGGCTATTCTCAGGGTGGTTGGAGGTGAGCATAAATGCACCTCCTTCTGCCCGGTCTTCGACGTCGCATCTCTACCTAGAGCCACTGCCTCTTTCTCGTTCTGCTGCCTCCTTGGCTGCCATTATAGTCTTGCTAAAAACTTGCATTGCTTTCCAGCACCTTGCACTTCCAGCCATGGTTCGAATCACAGCAGGGAGTGAGAGGTTGGCACCCACAATTTCACTTAGTTTGAGGCGTTCTTGCTCCCAGGCTGGGCATTCTTCGAGTGTGTGCTGGGCTGTGTCGTTGACACTCTCACAATGGTGACTGTGGTTGGCTCTCTTTTAGCTCTTTTACACAGAAACCTTCCGAAACAACCATGTCCCGAGACGATTTGTATTAGCCGAAAGGTTAGGATGCCATGCCGCCCGCGGAAATCTACTTGGCATCTGCGTGTATGTGATTAACTGTGAGCGAGGAGCCTACGTGTTTTTACCGGTTAAACTGTTGTCGATTGATAATCCCTCTCGCTCTTGTATATCTCCCGCTAATGTGAGAGAGCGAGAAGGGTATATATATCAAGATGGTTGCTGGGTAATAACGTGAAATTATATTGTTGCTTTGCTACCTGTTTTCATCATTTGGAAATCTATGAAATATGTGTTCTTTGTTGTAATCGGTGGATTAACAATTATTATATGCGCATCTTCTCACCATGATGGTTACTATTGATTGACAGTTCTCAAGACAAGAGATGTCGCGAATTGCGTGCGGCTAGCAACTAAACCCTGGTTTGGAGCTGTCAAAGCTCACAAAGTGCGGGGGAGAGGTGCGGGGACGCCAATTTGCGGGAGACGCTGTGAGATTCCATTCTATTTGACTCTTATGTATTCTGTGCCGGTGTCCCGTAACCGGTATGGTATCCGAAGGGATTTTCTCCGTGTCAAAAAAAAGGTTAGAACTGCGACCAACCCACGCACGAGCCGAGCAAGCGCGCCGCGGCAGCGGCTGGCGGGTGTTAGGACCAAAAAAAACCGTCGCCTTCCAGCAAAGGGGAATCATAGGAGGGTTGCCTTCCCGTCTGAATGCCAGCGAACGTCTGCCGCCCGCGCTCGCGCAAACCACCTCTGTAACTAAACATTCGGAATTTCAATGTTTCGATATATTTTCTTCAAGACCCCAAATGCCAGACAATAGATAAACTATGCATTTTTGCATCAATTGATGCCATCGGGTCTTGAGAGAGAAAACATAATTACAAAAACATTGTTGCATTTAAAGAATAAGGGATTCTTTATTTATTAGTGTAAAAATATTTTCATATAACGTAGCCGTTTAGGAGCAGTAGAGATTTCAAGTCAAAAATCGATGTCCCGTAGTTTTTTTTAACATACAATATACAGACATAAAGAAAAAATCAATGTACCAAATGTAGTCCTTGAACTGTTTGAAATGTAGTGTAGTCTGATGTATTACCTACATATATTTTTTTCAACATTTTCTGGTCAACTGTAGATGAGGAGTAGGCTTTACAAAATGCCCATTTTGACGGGAATTGAGGGATCTAATCGCCTTAATAAAAATTCTGCGCTTCCGAGCAACCTAGGTATGTAGTAGTCCAAGATATAAAAAAAAAAACAAACCTGTCATAGGAGCTCTGGTGGTAGTGGTGGTAGTGGTGGTGGTGGCGGTGGTGGTAGTGGTAGTGGTGGTGGTGGTGGTGGTGGTGGTTGTTGTTGTTGTCGTTTTGGGGCTAAATGTTGTGCGTGTCGTGATGCTAAATAATTGAGGTTTAGTTGTAGTCCTGCGCCTCCGCGTTGATGCTGTTGTTCTCGTCGTGGTCGTCGTGGTCGACGGTCTCGTTCTCGGCGGAAGCGTAATGGTCGTCGTATCCGGGAGTTTCGGCATATCGACGCCCTTGACAGTGCCCTGCACAAACACAAATTATCTTCACCTTTATAGGGTTTTTAGATGGATGAAGGGTTTTATAAGATGCAAACATTTACTTATTTCATTATTTACAAATTAAACATTTATACTTTTTTACATATTATAAAACGAATAATGTGCCAGCTGCTTCTCTTCGCGCAAAAATCGTAGAAACCGATGAAGAGAATGAATTTAAATTGGTAAAAATCCTTTGAGATGTTTCGTTTAGCAACCCGTAACTATTTTGATACCAAGTTATATAAATACTAAACGCTTACCATTAACAGCTCACCCCCTTCCGCGATATGACGTTCCTGAGAATCCCCCTCCAATCAGAATGATATGGATAAAAATGTAATAAGAAGATAAAGTGTGTCGCTACAAATCTGACATAGCTTTACAGGTGTCATACATTTGAACATAATAAGGCAAATTTTACAGCTGTACGGGAGATCTAACGGATCGCCCGTACGCAGCCGGCCGTCCCAGAGCCAAGACACACGTGAGGCGTCGGAACATTATTCCACTGCGACACATATCGTTCCGTTCACAACACAGGTAAAGCCCTTCACAACGCCACCCACTCTATCGTACTAAACATCATTACGGGTCGCCCGTATCACGGCCAAACCGTATACGGATCTCCCGACAGCTGTGTTACCAGCCTAAGACAGTTGGGTAAAACGTGTCGATCTTCGATAGTCGTATACTTTAATTACACACTTTAATCACACACAGACGCGGTGGACGTTTTATACAAGATGACTTTTTATCCACCTGCTAAATTTTTGGAGCAAGTTCAGTCCATGATACTGAACTACTTTATATAAAAAAAGTTATTAAAAATCGATAAAAAATTTTCGACCTCCCATACGAATCAACGCTCAGCCAAACGGATTTTGTATGGGAGGACGAAAAATTTTTATCGATTATATAGCGGGCCAAAACTGTCCTCACCCATACAAAATAGTGAAAGGTACATACCCATGAGTAAGCAAGAAACGCTAGGGTATTGTTTTTAAACGTCAGACTCGTCATTGGGTGTATGTTGGAGCAGTAAATTGTAACCCAGCTGGAAGCAAATCGCAACATGTTATACGGAACTTAAAGCATATTTCAATTATTCGAGAAAGATGAAAAGTAAGTAAAGTGAACGGCACTCGAACCCGCGACCTCCCTTCGCTACCGGATGGGATGTGCTACTAACAAGTCCACATCCTCGGCTCCGTACGTCGCATTTCCATACATATGTATATATATATATATATTCTGAGATAACGACAGACAGACGGATGCTGTATTAGGATCCCGTTGAATCACTTATGTTAATGCAGATGCTTAATTTCATCTACTCGAAGCAGGCGCTAATCACTGGATTGAATTTCACGCAAGTCCTCGCTGGCGATTACCACTATCGCACTAGGATGGTACGTGAGGCGTTTGAAATTAAGAAACATCCTAACAATTTCAACCGAGAAGATGGCCTTAAATTGTCAGCAGTGTGGAATCCAGTGATTAACAAAACACAACCCCGTCGAAGCAGGCGCTAATCACTGGATTGAATTTCACGCAAGTCCTGGCTGGCGATTACCACTATCGCACTAGGATGGTACGTGAGGCGATTGAAATTAAGAAACATCCTAACAATTTCAACCGAGAAGATGGCCTTAAATTGTCAGCAGTGTGGAATCCAGTGATTAACAAAACACAACCCCGTTTTGGTGCACAATCGGTTAACCACCAGAATACGGTTGCGTTACGGAATAGGGACACTGTGAGTGTAGTGTGTGACAATACTTGGAGAATGAACAATATGACGGTGGACGAAGATCACACCGGGCAAGGGGAGGCGTAGGCGTCATCGCTGCTTCAGTCAAGCTGGGACAACGTTCGGTGAAACCCGAGCGAAACTTCAGCAAAATAAATAAAAAAAGGTACGTTTCGCGTTAATTCACGTATCCATTAATTAATAATTCATGAATTAAGTTTTTCACACAGTCAGGATTTTTGTTTTTTTTTTATATTTACTTAATTCTTCCGCATAAGTTATTATCATAAATGAATTTTGATAAAATACACCGAAATTCAAAATGGCGCTATGATTTAGTAAGTAGGTAGATGCTTTATGAAAATAGAATAAATAAAAGAAGAAAACTTACGAGATCCACATGTAAAATGCCGAAAGCATTATCATTACTCGTATAGTCCTGAAACAAATAAATAAATACGATGAGTACTACCGTGTGGTTCCGGGTAATAGGACCACTCCATCTCTTCCTGTGGATGTCGTAAGAGGCGACTAAAGGACTAAGCACAAACATCTCGTGCTACAATTGCATTTCCAAGAAGGGTCAACGTCGGGCGGCGACCGGTTGTAAAACTTTTCGCACAAATACATTCCCAAAAAGGGTTGACGGGCGACAGGCGGCCGGTCGTAAAACTATAGCCAAATCATTTGAACTGTTCCGGCTTTTTCTTCTCCATATTGCAAGGTCTTTGGCATCCTTGGGTGACCATTGACATGCATGTTATATTTGGAGAAGAAAAAGTGGGAAAGCGCACCTCAGGCTCCAAAGCAGCACAGCTGAGAATGCAACCGGGAACGCGCTGAGATGAAGAAGAAGAGGACAGACCCGGATTTAGTTCACCTTTAGCAGGTGAACTAAATCCGGGTCTGTAAATAAGCTTGTACTAATAAGAATCACTTACTCTCTATTCGGTCCACGAGGCACTAACAATGGTCCTATAATGAAAATCGCTGCAAATGTAGCAGTGAGCTGGTAGATAAAGGTATATGGCGAGTAGTCCTTATCCGCCTCAACCCCGTTTTTTTCTGCAAAAGTACTTGATATTCGGGTTTTAAAAAATATTAAAGTTATAATTATAACTGCAAGTTTCATATTGTATGCCGTGTATACAATATTAATCTATTCGAATAACTCGACAAGAGAAAATTAGTGTAATAATATACTTTTAGAAAATAGTGACAACCAAATTTTCACTTTCGCAACCAAAGAACAATTGAGGGAGGGTTTTCAAAAAACGAAGACAGAGATTTTGTTCAAATTTCAAAGGTCCCTGGCCGTAATCATTTTTAGATCTATGGCTTGCAAGAAGGTTTTCATGCGATTCAGCGTGGCGTACACATACTCCAGATTTCCGCCGCAATGGACGTTAATGTCACACTGACCCAGAGCTTGTGTGACTTGCAAGATGCGGCTCATGCGCGACAGCTGTCAAATCGATGAATATTTTTGGATCTCTATTATTTTCTATGCTACAGAATATCAAAGAGCAAAAAGAAAACTTATAGAGATAGTCTGGTTAAAACCCATCTTTTGTCTCATTCCCTCTTATCAGCATTTACTGTTGCTAAAATGAGACTTCGCTTAACGTTAAAACTAAAAATGTAGATGAAATGATGATGAATGACAGACGGACAGACGGACAGACGGACAGACGGACAGACAGTAGGTAACATTATTTTGTTAATACGTTTATTGCCAAAGAGCAAGAAAGGATGAACCTCCTATATTTTTGTTTATTGCAAACCAGAGTTGCAAACATGAAGTTATAACTTCATGGTTGCAAACAAATTATAGTCTATGTCACCCGGAAAATAATGACATCTCATTTGGATAATCAGTTCGGCACACGGATGTTACGGTCGAACCAAGGAAGATTCAGATTATGGACAGCGTAAAGACGCATTTCTAAATAAAAGAAACTGAAAGCACGATTTTTGGCTAGTGATGTACAAGACTCCTCCTCTGAGTCTTACTTAGGGCTCGGAGTCGTTTACAGGGTTCGACTCTTTTAACGGAGGGCTCGACGACTGCGAGTTTAAGTGAGCCTCGGAGCGTGATGTTACAGCTCTAGTCTTTTTCTGCGCCCGAATCATGCTCTCCTCCCGAGTCTCTTTCTGCGCTCCAGGCTTTTTCTGCGCTCGAG